>CM022947.1:38237895-38837895 GCA_012931725.1 Litsea cubeba | reverse complement strand
AAACACACTTAGTTAACTAATACAAGTCATCAAACATTAGTGGTCATAATTAATCAAATCTTAAACATGATTAGCCGGGGTTGCGTCCTTACATCCTCCATACCTTAAGACATTTGGTCCTCCAAATGTGACAATTCTACTCCGAAAAGAAAGGGGACAACACTCTTCCTACAGGAAGGTCCTAACAGTCCACACCATGGATTACACACAGTACAAGGCTGCTAACCAACCCTAGCAAGCACAAGACAAGCAAGAGAAGACCTTCACCGTTATCGTCGAACGTGTCTGCATCTGCCCAATGGGTCGCCATGTCACTTCTCGCTGCATGGGGCATATGAGCACTTCGTGAAACAATATGATAGGGCTTGTCTCAATGGTGTCACAGAAACTGGGGTTTTGGGAATTTAAGGCGACTATTCTTGAACTCTGTTCCTTTTCCTAGGGCAACTTCGTACCTTATGTTCAACTTGTCCACAAATGTAGCAGGTGCTCATATTCGCATTGCTTGATGATCCTCGAGCTTGATTCTTCTTATACGACAATCTTGAACCTTATGATCCAATCCACCGCATAGAAAGCATGCTTCGTTGCACGACCCCTAAAATTTCCCTCCCATCTCACCCATAGCCTGTTGTTAAGCCATCAAAGTTTGAAATATCGTGTGGAGGAGATTATCATTCATGTCTCAATTGTTCAGAGCGACACCCAAATGGCTGTTAACGTTTTGAGTATGACTTCTGTGTGGGGAGATTTTCAGAACTCCAGGATTGCGCTAATCACAGCCATCAGATGAGACTAAGCATTCTCACGTGCCATCTGCGTGCCGCCCACGAGGCACCAGACTCACCTCGGCCACCGGGACAGGGGCCCCGGCCGAAGTCAAGCAGGTCCGGGCCGCTAGCGCCGAGCTCGGCTTCCCCAGGTGCCCACCTCGGCTGGAAGCTCCACCTCGGCCGAAGGAGCCGAAGCAGGAAAGAATCTCCACTCGCGCCCTTCGCCCCCCACGTCATCACACACGTGGAGGAACAGGGGCGCGAGCCAGTGAGACAGATGCGACATCCAGCCGTCCACAATCTTCTCCAGATCACTGACAGGGCGGCATCCAGCGGCTGAAGCCAAATCAGGGCGAGGCCCGAGGGCGGATCCGATGGTACCCCTACCGTCAAAGGCGTCCAACACGATCTGGCCGAACATGACGCACATTTAATGCGATGTGGGCTGATCCGACTGGCATTAAATGCAAAGTGGGCTGGAATGGACTGCATTTATTACCTTGTGGGCTGATCATGACTTCCCAGTCGAATCATGGGACCCACACCAAGATATCATCCAAAGATACGACCCAAGCCTCTATAAATAGAGCCTCATACCACAAGCAAGGTACGCACAATCTAACCCAAAGAGCCGTTACTCTGCCTCTCTTCTTCCTCTCCTTCCATTGTTCCAGTTCGTTCACCGACTTTGGCATCGGAGAGCCTTGCGCCGCCCAGGCCAGGGTCCTCTGACCGTTTGCTCTTCTCTTTCAGGCTTTCGGACGGTACCTAATCTTCATCACCTTGGATAAGTCCTCTAAGGCACCCCAGTTATTGTGGGTCATTATTTTCTGCACCTACAATTGGCGCCGTCTGTGGGGAAGTAATATCCCAACCTTCCCAACCTTCTCAATCTCAATCTCCCAGAAAATCATGCCTCCGAAAGCTAGGAAGGGCAGAGAGTCCTCGAGAGCAATGCTCGAACAGCCATCACCATCGGCGGACGTCCCTCCTCAAGGGCGTTCCCGAACGGTGCATGGCACATCTACAGGCGAGGGCTGCTTAGGCTCGCAGCTCTACGTCGAGGTCCCCCTCCAAGAGGGACTCGAGGCCTCGCTCTCAGCAGATGAAGTCACTCGCGTCGGCATGAGCGCCCTCGCAAAGATAAAGCCGTTGTCGTAGAAGAGACGCGTCGCATTCAACCTCCTGCCGCTGGAGGAGATGTCGCAGCTCAAAATGCTCTCCTCCAGAAGTAGGAGCGGTTAATCCGCGAGCTCCAGCAGCAACTGAGAGCAGTGCAAACTGCCTCGTTGAGGCAGGTCTCTGATCCTCAGGAAAAGAAGAGGGACGCCCCGAGCAAGGCAGCCCAACCTCCTCGTGAGGATCTGAGAGACCACCTGGACCACAAGCGAAGCCAGATCCATGATGAAGGCTCGAGCAACAGCCGAAGTCATCGTAGCCGCGATGGCCGAACTCATAGCCATCACAGCCCGAACCACTCCAAGCGAAGGCCAAAAGCGCGGACACCAGAAAAGGACGACGAGCAGGAGCGATTCGACAAACGCGTCAGGTTGGCTCTTCAGCACAACCTGGACGTGCGGGACCAGAAACAAATATGTGGCCATACCGATCTGGAGGCCTCACCCTTCACGAGGGATATCGAACGCACCCCCTTGCCCAAAAAGTTCTCTGTCCCGCGGTTCGTCCCCTACGACGGACTGTCCGATCCATCCGCTCACCTCCGTCACTTCTCCCAGAAGATGTCCATCTAGAGAAATGAGGGCCACCTTAACTGCAAGATCTTCTCCTCCAGTTTGGGTGACCTCCCTCTGAAGTGGTTCTGCGCCCTCCCAGAGAAGTCAGTTTCGAGTTGGAAGGAGCTCCAGCTCTCCTTTTTAAAGAAGTTCCAAGCTTACAGCGCCGTCCCTAAAACAGAGGGGGACCTTCTCGCCCTGAGAATGAAGCAGGGCGAGAGCCTCGCCAAGTTCGCCCGACGATTCTGGGCGGTTTACAGCCAGGTCGAAGGCACTAGGGAGGAAATAGCAATCTTTGCCTTCCAACATGCCCTGATCCCCGGCCATGACCTCCGGAAGGACTTGGTCGGAGACACCCCAGAATCCATGCCGGCGTTAATGTCCCGGATAAAGCGCTTTGTCGCCCGGGAGGAAGATGAAATCCAGGCCCGGGAAGAGGATGAAAGACCGGTGCCCGAGCAGAAGAGCAGCCAGCCTCGGCAGAGAGGCGGGAAGCCCTTCCAGAAGCAGGAGCCCAAGCAGGCCTGGATCGCCAACTCGGCGAAGCCTGCGTCTTCCAGATCTGGGGGCACATGGAGGCCAAGACGTCCCACCAACGCCAGTCAGGGCGTCAATGTCGTCTTCAAGGAGCCGATATACCAGATCCTGAACAAGATAAAGACGAAGTCGTTCTTCAAGTGGCCTCCGCCCTTAAGGAGTGAGCCCACCTCCGGCAGCCGAAGCAAGCTCTACTGCTCCTACCACAAAGGTAACGGGCACAAGACCGAAGAGTGCAAGTCTCTGAAGTGGTACCTGGAGAGGCTAGCCGGCGAAGGCCACATTCCAGAGTTCGTCAAGGCAAAGGATGCCAGCGGCAGCGAGGGCCGAGTTCACCAGAGCGCGGCTCGGGATCCTGACAGCGAGGATTCCGAAAAAATCATTAACGTGATCCACCTGGCATCCTCAGCTCCCTCTCCTTCATCTCGCGGAGGCTCGCAGGCTCGTGCCGAGGCCAGGCGGGCATCGCACGGGAAGGAGGTGATGAAAGCCGAGCTCGGACCGGCACCCAAAAGAGCTCGCCGCGACCGACTTGCGATCTCATTCTCAGACAGGGATCTAGAGGGAATCCAGCTTCCCCACAACGACCCCCTGCTCCTCACAATGAAGCTAATGGACTTAACCGTGAAGAGGATCCTCGTCGACTTCGACAGCTCTTCCGAGGTCCTCTACTACGAGTGCTTAAAAAAAATGAACCTCTCGGAAGCAGACCTCACGGAAGTCCGTGCGCCCTTACTAGGGTTATCCGCCAAGCCAGTCTATCCCAAGGGTCGGATCACCCTGGAAACCTGAGTCGGCGGAGCCTCCGTGCTGGCCGACTTCCTGGTCGTGGACGCCCCTTCTCCCTACAACATTATCTTGGGCAGAACGTGGCTCCACAAATTGGAAGCGGTCCCTTCTTCCCTCCACCAGAAGCTGAAGTTCGTCCTCGAGAACAAGGAGGGCAAGATGGAAGTGGTCACAGTGGAGGGAGATCAGCAGCAAGCTAGGCAGTGCATGCTGGCCGCAGTCCCAGCAGAGAAAGAGCCAGAGCACGTCAACCTCACCGAATTCGAGAAAGGGCTAGATGAAATCGGACGAGATCCCGAGAAGAAAAGTATTGAGGATCTGGCCGAGGTCAGGCTAAACTCGGCGGACCCAGATAGGTTCTTCCTGATTGGCACTCAGCTGCCAGACGAGGAGAGAGCTGAACTCTCAAGGTTCCTGATGCAGAACGTCGATGTCTTCGCTTGGAGCCTGAGCGAAATGCCTGGGGTCGACCCCGAGGTCATGTGCCACAAGCTAAATGTGGACCCCAGCCACAAGCCGGTAGTGCGAAGGGCCCGAAGGACAGGGCTGCAGCAGACAGACGCGGTCGTCGAAGAGGTCGACAAACTGCTGAAAGCAGGAGCCATCCGGGAAGTCCAGTACCCGGTCTGGCTAGCTAATACGGTGGTGGTCAAAAAGAAAACTGGTAAATGGAGGGTGTGCGTGGACTTCACAGACTTAAACAGGGCCTGCCCTAAAGATAGTTTCCCCCTCCCAAAGATTGATCAAATGATCACGCCACCGCTGGCCACGACCGAATGAGCTTCCTCGACGCCTACAGAGGCTACCACCAGATTCCACTGCACGAGCCTGACGAGGAGAAAACGTCATTCATAACCCCCGCGGCACTACTACTACAAGGTAATGCCTTTCGGGCTAAAGAACGCGGGGGCAACGTATCAGCACCTCGTGATAAAGATGTTCCAGGCTCAGCTCGGCCGAACGGTGGAAGTATACATCGACGACATGGTCGCCAAATCATTGCGGTGGAAGTATACTCCAGCGACCACCTGGCGGATCTCGGCCAAGTCTTCGGCATCCTTCGCGCGTTCAAGCTAAAGCTCAACGCTTCCAAATGCGCCTTCGGCGTAGCCTCTGGTAAGTTCCTCGGCAGCTTGGTAACGCGGAGGGGGATAGAGGCCAATCCAGACCAGATCACCGCGATCCAGGGCATTCTAAGCCCCTCTACCACGAAAGAAGTCCAGAAGCTCATAGGAATGGCTGCAGCACTCAATCGCTTCATTAGCCGGTCATTAGATAAGTGCAGGCCTTTCTTTCAGCTTCTAAAGAAAAATTTAAAATTCCAGTGGACTCCTGAGTGCGACCAGGCAGTTGGCCGCGCTCAAAACCTATCTGTCGTCACCACCCTTACTCTCCACCCCAACTCGGGGGGAGGTTTTGTATTTATATCTTGCAGTCTCGGATCACGCAGTGAGCTCCGTCCTCATCAGGGAGGACGAGGGAGTTCAAAAACCAATTTATTACACAAGCAAGACCCTGCTCGATGCCGAGACCAGGTACCTTCTATTGGAGAAGCTCGCGTTGGCTCTCGTTAGTGCCTCCTGCAAGCTCTCCCATTACTTTCAGTCCCACTCCATTGTGGTGATCACGGAGCATCCACTCCGTTCTATATTCCAGAAGGCTGACTTTTCAGGGCGAATATCGAAGTGGGCAGTCGAACTGGGGCAGTACGACATACAGTACCGTCCCCGAACTGCGATCAAAGCCCAGATTCTGGCAGACTTCATCGTCGAATTCGTCTCGCCCAACTCGGCTCCGCCCCAGCTCGGCGCGGAACTGGGGTCATAGGGCACGAGCCAGAAGTGACCGAGGTCGAACAGTCTCCCGCCTCGGCATGGAAGATCTTTGTCGACGGATCGTCCACCTCCAAGAGAGCTGGCGCCGGCATAGTCCTCCAATCGCCAGAGGGTCTGGTCATAGAGCAGGCTTTCACCTTGGACTTCAAAGCAACAAATAATGAGGCAGAGTATGAAGCACTGATAGCAGGGTTGAACAGCGCCCAAATCCTCGGAGCCCAGCACCTGGTGATCTTCAGCGATTCGCAACTGGTAACTAGCCAGCTCGCTGGAGACTACCAGGCCAGGGACGACAGGATGGCGGCCTACTTAGCCCTTGCGAAAAAACTGTTGTCTCATTTCCAGAAAGCCGAGGTCAGACGGGTATCCCGAGATACCAACACGCACGCTGACGCGCTTCCCAGCCTAGCCTCCGCTGTGGATGCCGGAAAGAAGAGGACCGTCGAGGTTGGATCGATATCAAGATCAAGCCTAGAGCTCCACTCATCTCGGCTAATCCTCTGTGCTGATCTCGGCCCGAGTTGGATGGATCCAATCATCGCTTACCTCAAGGACGATCAGCTCCCCGAGGACAAGACTGAAGCCCACCGAATCAGACTCAAGGCAGCTCGATTCTGGCTCTCTCCCGAAGGCAAACTCTACAGGAAATCCTTCACAGGTCCATACCTCCAATGCGTCCACCCGAGCAAGGTGGACAACTTCTGTATGAGATCCACGAAGGAATCTGCGGCAGTCACATAGAAGGTCGATCACTGGCCTACAGGGCTATAAGCCAGGGTTACTGGTGGCCCTACATGCAGAAGGACGCGCAGGTGTACGCCAGGAAATGCGAGAAGTGCCAGAAGTTCTCCCACTCTCTCCATCAGCCAGCGCAAGATCTGAGTCCCCTCTCTAGCCCATGGCCCTTCGCTCAATGGGGCCTGGACATTGTGGGGCCTCTCCACCGAGCTCCAGGGAACAAGAGATGGATGATAGTCGCCACAGATTACTTCACAAAATGGATAGAAGCTGAGCCGTTATCCTCCATCACGGACAGGGATTCCAGGAACTTCGTTTGGAAAAACATCCTAACGAGGTTCGGCATCCCCAGGACCCTGATTTCGGACAACGGGACTCAGTTCGACTCCAAATCCTTCAAAAACTTCTGCAAAGAGCACGGCATCAGGAACCATTACTCCACTCCGGCATACCCGCAGAGTAATGGCCAGGCCGAAATCTCTAACAAAGTGATCATGGACGGCCTGAAGAAGCGACTGGACAAGGCAAAGGGAAGATGGGTAGAGGAGCTTCCGAGCGTGCTATGGGCATACAAAACGACTCCAAGACGTTCCACCTCGGCGACACCTTTCTCTCTGGCCTACGGGATGGAGGCAGTCATTCCTTTAGAAATCGGCCTGCCCACCCTGAGGACAGAGCTGGTCAACCAAGGCCGAAACGAGACGAACCTGGCAATGGAGCTGGAGCTGGCAGACGAGCGCCGAGAAGCAGCAGCCCTGCGACTGACCGACTATCAGCAGCGGCTGGCCAGGGCATACAATCAAAATGTCAGAGAAAGAAGCTTCTCCGTGGGAGAGCTGGTTCTAAAAAAGACCCTGCCAGCTGACAAAGAACCAAACGAAGGGAAGCTGGCCCCGAACTGGCATGGCCCGTTCAGGGTAGTCTCACTGGCAGGAAGATCAGCCTACAAGCTCGAAGACTTAGAGGGCAAGCCACTGCCGAGGCCGTGGAATGCATCCCACTTAAAGAAGTTCTATTTCTAAAGATGTAATGAATCTCAGAATCAATGAAAGCAGCTTTCGCCCTGTCATCAATCTGTCATCTCTCTTTGATTGACTCCGGCAGCTCTGGGTCTACCGCCCTGGAAAAGGCTTCGAGTTTATACACTCAGTCGTTTCCTAAAGCTCCGGGTCTACCGCCCTGGAAAAGGCTTCGAGCTCGGACGCTCAGTCGTTTCCTAAAGCTCCGGGTCCACCGCCCTGGAAAAGGCTTCGAGCTCGGACGCTCAGTCGTTTCCTAAAGCTCCGGGTCCACCGCCCTGGAAAAGGCTTCGAGTTCATACACTCAGTCGTTTCCTAAAGCTCCGGGTCTACAGCCCTGGAAAAGGCTTCGAGTTCATACACTCAGTCGTTTCCTAAAGCTCCGGGTCTACCGCCCTGGAAAAGGCTTCGAGTTCGAACACTCAGTCATTTCCTAAAGTTCCTGGTTTATACACCCCCCCTCTGGAAAGAAGACTGCGCCTCAGACAGCAAGGAAGCTTTTTCTTTCTTCAGCTCGGCGTTCCCCGACTTAAGCTTTTCAATTTCGGCACGCCCAGCCAGCACTTCACCACGCAGCTTCGTCGCCTCAGCCGCCGATTCAGACCTCGACCTGGCTAGTTCAGACTCAAGCTCGGCGATCCTCTTGGTCTTCGTCCAAATGTCACCATTCAGTCGGTGAGCCTGCGATGTGAGGTCCTCCAGCCGGGTATTCGCCTCGGCGCTGCTCTTCCTCAGCCCCTCCAGCTCTTTCTTTAACCTCTCTCCCTCGGACTCGAGCTGGGCAATCTTTGTGACATTCCTGTCACTCCTCTCCATCACGGTCAGGAGCCTTTGCACGTTCTACAAAAAGAGAAAGTATGTCAAACAAAAGCGGCCAAGTTTAGGCACTTGAAGAAAAACGTTGAAGATACTCTCCAGAAGATTGGCCTGGATCGCCGAGACCATCAGGCTTTCATCGTCGTACCTCTTGTGCAATTCCATGTCTCGCGGCAAAGCACAGGCTTTTGCGAGGGCTCCAATGACGTTGGCGTTTCCCATCAGCCGGTCCTCCACGTTCAGAGGCTTCCCAGGCTGCGTCTCCATCCTGGGTCTCCATGCCGCAGGGGCAGTTCGAGACCCGGAGGCCGGTACGGGTCCTTGCCCCACCGAGATGGTGAGCTCGCGTGCCGCCCCGCTGGCCGGCGCACTTTTCTCAGACGGAGCCTTGACTCCGGGGGCCCGCACAGGAGTCTTACCCTTCGGAGGCTGTTCAGCCCCCGAGTCCTTCTCCCCCACCTTGGACTTCTTCCTGGGCGGGGACCCCTCCCTCGGGCGATCCGGCGAGCGTCGCCGCACTCCCTCGCTCGGAGCAGGGGCAGGAGCTGAAGTGGCGCCAGCACCCCCCGAGCCCGAAGGCGCGCGGGTGCTGGCGGACGATGGAGTCGCAGAGGAGGAAGACCTCTGCCTGAACTTGGCCGCCAGATCCTTGACACCGGGCGCCCTTGAACCTCCCTCCATTCCTTCTTCCCAGCCGGACGAATAGGCGTCCACTACCTCCGTCAAATTCGGCGGTTCCGAACTAGAGGTGGATGCCTCAGCACCAGACGCAGCTCGGCTCGCGGTAGGGTCGTCCAAGGGGATCCCGGCGGGCACGGCAACGGTAACAGCAGGATGATCAGGTTGCGCCTCGTCCTCCGGGGCTGCTCCGATTCTCCTATAGTGTCCGCGGTACCTCGGCGTGTACCCTAGCAGTTTCCAAGCCGATCTGGTCTCGTGCCCCTTGTACCTTTCGACCTTGTTAATGTCGTCAGCGTTCCTCCTCCAGCCTTCGCTCGCAGCCCGGCGTCGCCTCGCACCAAGTTCTGCACCACAAACAGTAAGAGTGTCAGCTCGGCATTGTCAAAAATCAAGCAGAACAGAAGGAGAAAAGAAGCAGTGTTTACTTGGGACAGTCCCGGGGTGACGAGGGACCATCAGCCTCCTATTCTCGCCGGGGCCGAATTCCCAGTCCCCCGACACACAGAAGAGATCCTCCTCGGCGTTCTTACTAGAATCCTCCAAGGCCAGGACGAAGCCCCTTCGTTGCTGCTTCACCCGGAGATAATACTTTCCTTCCCCAGCCTTGCAGATATCATAGGCGTCCTCGATGTCGTGGACACCCAGGTTGGTCCCCAAGATCTCATTCAGCTTCGCCGTGCCCATGATGACTTTATAGCCATTGGGCATCAGCTGGCACGGGGTAATACACCAGGCGCTAAGGCAAGCCCTAAGTAGGGGGTGCAGAGGGAATCTGACCCCGCCCTCGATCACAGAGATCAGAGGGAACGGCATCCAGCCGCCGGAAAAGCGACGCGCGGCATAGTCAATGGGATCCGCCGGCTTGAGGCGGACTCCCTCCGGGATATGGTAAGTGGCCCTAAATCTAGTTATGCCCTCGTCAGTGTCTAACCGAAACTTAGGGGTGCCCATGTCTAAAGAGGGGAAACGGCAGAGTTAAAACCCTAGAAGTCGAGAGACCCTAAAGAAAGAAAAAACCAGACAGAGGTACGAAGTGACTTACAGAGATGAAAGGGCGAGTTAAGAGCAGGTCCGGGCGCGTCCTACGGTCGTCCGCCCTAGACAAATCTCGAGCAGCAGAGCAGAAATCAAGGTGAAGGCGAAGGCGAAAAGAAATCAGAAACAAGAAAGGAAGAAGACGACCCTATTTATGGAAAGGGAACCCTCGGTGCGCGCTACTTTCGAATTCGAAGGGACGGAGTTCGCAATCCGCGCCCGTTCCATCAATAAGACAACACAATCAGTAGAGGAGCTACACGTGTAGCCGTCGGTACGCTTCTCAGAACAGGCAGGACAGAGCATTTATTGCTTCAGAAAAGTTGAAGCGACACCAGGCAATGATCGCCGCATCCCCAGACAGATTTTCTAGCTTTCGACCACTAAAGGCTAGGACGCTTAAGAGGTCAAAAGCTAGGGGGCAATTGTGTGGGGAGATTTCCAGAACTCCAGGATTACGCTAATCACAGCCATCAGATGAGACTAAGCATTCTCACGTGCCATCTGCGTGCCGCCCACGAGGCACCAGACTCACCTCGGCCACCGAGACAGGGGCCCCGGCCGAAGTCAAGCAGGTCCGGGCCGCTAGCGCCGAGCTCGGCTTCCCCAGGTGCCCACCTCAGCTGGAAGCTCGACCTCGGCCGAAGGAGCCGAAGCAGGAAAGAATCTCCACTCGCGCCCTTTGCCCCCCACGTCATCACACACGTGGAGGAACAGGGGCGCGAGCCAGTGAGACAGATGCGACATCCAGCCATCCATAATCTTCTCCAGATCACTGACAGGGCGGCATCCAGCGGCTGAAGCCAAATCAAGGCGAGGCCCGAGGGCGGATCCGATGGTACCCCTACCGTCAAAGGCGTCCAACACGATCTGGCCCAACATGACGCACATTTAATACGATGTGGGCTGATCCGACTGGCACTAAATGCAAAGTGGGCTGGAATGGACTGCATTTATTATCTTGTGGGCTGATCATGACTTCCCAGTCGAATCATGGGACCCACATCAAGATATCATCCAAATATACGACCCAAGCCTCTATAAATAGAGCCTCATACCACAAGTAAGGTAAGCACAATCTAACCCAAAGAGCCGTTACTCTGCCTCTCTTCTTCCTCTCCTTCCATTGTTCCAGTTCGTTCACTGACTTTGGCATCGGAGAGCCTTGCGCCGCCCAGGCCAGGGTCCTCTGACCGTTTGCTATTCTCTTTCAGGCTTTCGAATGGTACCTAATCTTCATCACCTTGGATAAGTCCTCTAAGGCACCCCAGTTATTGTGGGTCATTATTTTCAAAACCCCCCCAGGGTCGCAGGAGCGCGGTCCATCAAGCTGGCACACCCGGTGGGACTCGTTTATTTGAGAACACGATGCTAGAAATGAAATATTTGCATATCATATATTTTGCTCTATGCTTATATTTCTTTTCTCGATTCCTTGGCTACTTTATAATTGGTGGCCTATGTTGAATTCCGCATCTAAAAAAAATGAGATGAGATTTTTTGTTTGGAAATTTCTAATTCTTTGAATTTATTTCCACTCTTTCTCTTTTCAAAAAAAAAATTTTAAAAACAAAAAAAAATCAGATTTGTCATTTTTGGATTCAAAATTGAGAAACCTTGATCCGTTCCTATCGTTCATCGCGCTTGCAGAAATGTTGAGCCTGTTCGACTAAGGTTTTGGGCCATGGTTTCTCTTCGATGAGTTCATCTAAAAAAATATATATATATATAAAAAAAAAAAATTTTTAGATTTCTCAATTTGGATTCAAAATTGAGAAACCTTGATCCGTTCCTATCGTTCATCGCGCTTGCAGAAATGTTGAGCCTGTTCGACTAAGGTTTTGGGCCATTGTTTCTCTTCGATGAATTCATAAAAATAAAAATAAAAAAAAAATATATAAAAAAAAAAGACATAGACCACTAAGGTTAAACCAACTGTGTTCTTTGATCATGGTTGATTCAAAGAAAAGCCTTGTCCAGAGTGTGGAGACAGCTTGACTGTTCTAGGCAAGGGTCCTCCAAACGGGTTCATTAAGTAATCCTACCCTTACCTGGGGGCAATTCTATCAATCAAGATTTCATAAGACCAGGTTAGGAGGCCTATGTGTACTCTCTCGTCTTTTAAATAATTTTTTTTCAAAAATAAAATTTTTAAAAATAAAAATTTTAAAATAAAAAATAAAAAAAAAATTTCAAAAAAAAAAATCTTCAAAAAAAAAATCTTAAAAAAAAATAAATAAAAATAATAAAAAAAAAGATTTTTTTTTTTTTTAAAAAAAATCTTCAAAATCTTCAAAAAAAAAAAAAAACTTCCGTCATTTTGGGTTTAGATTAGAGAAATCTTGGTCTTCTCCTTTCTGAGCACTGGCGCTCGCGGAAATCGCTGAGCCCGTGTTCAGATTGGAGTGCCTTTTGCTCTCTTTGATAAACCCGATATTGGCCTTTCAAAAAAAACTCGTCATTTTTAGATTCAGATCCGAGAAATCATGGTTCATTTCTTTCTGAGCACTGGCGCTCGCGGAAATCGCTGAGCCCGTGTTCAGATTGGAATACCATCTGCTCTCTTTGATGAATCCAATCTTGACCTTTCAAAACAGAGAATCTCATCTCATAGATGCGGTCTCAAAACATTTGTGTCTAGCGGTACTAGTACGCCCTTTCAGGGTCTACTGTATTGCGACCGGCACATCTGTAACTCCAACTTTATATTCTTCTTACCTCGAGTAAGCTCTGCTTCTCGATAAGTCGAATTTAAGTTCACAATTGCTTCTAGCAGTCACTGGGATGCCCATTCCGGGCTTACCATACCTGCGATCAGAACAATTGTACCTTCTATGGCATTTTGCCTTCCTCATATTGCTTGGGTCATCTACCTCGAGCAATTTGAAAAGACGAAACCATAGAACTTCCCATTTATGATCATTATATTCTTGTGATTACTAATGGATGTGGTCTTGTTTCAGAAATTTTCGAAAAAAAACTAACAATGGCAGCTTCACTAACCATTACTTTCGACGAAAGCAAGCACCAACTCATGCTTCAATAGAAGCAAACCACGCAACACCTACAAGCGCCCCATCAGCTGCCGAAGTGTCAACTCCCTCGGCAACTCCGTGAACTCAGGGTCGACCTCGACTCCCCGGACTATCGTCTTCGGGACACTGGGACCATTCCCACTTCCTGAGGAACAAACTGCTCCCTCCAAGAAGCAGAAACTCGCCTCTCAACGTGTCACTACCGTGACACCAAAGGCGAGAACCAGAAGATCTGAAGCCCGTGGCAGCCCCACGAAGCCTCAACCTGCAAACAACCAAGTCTACCCCAAGACTTGGTCCCCAAGACCTTCACCAAAACAGAGAAGGTCCCAGGCATCCACTAAGCCAGCATTCCTGGCCCCACTCAAGGAGAACCAGTTCTATCCTCTTGCTTACATGAAAGAGGAGAGACCCATCTCCAACCTGACTTCCAAGTCAACCCAGCATGAGCCGGCTTGTTCCTACAAGCCTAAAATCAAGTCATGCATCACAAGGCCTCCACAAGCACCTGCTAAGGCCTACAAATCTGCAGTTCGACCCTTCATCTCTACAGGGGCCGAACTTCAAAAATTCAAAGCTTCGCTGCAACTGGCGAAGGATAGGGTTCGCATCCTATCCTTGCCCAGCTACAAAGAAGACAGGCTCGGCTGCTGCGCCCGAGGGAGCACATCCTTCATCGTCAAAGCCCAGTCAGAGCTGACCGAAGCTCAAATTGCTCGTCGTATACGCCGCCGCGCGTCGTACCGACAAAAGAGACTACAGAAGCAAAGGACCCAGCCTCCCACACTTCAAGTCTCTCCCAAATGGGTCGAAAAAGAAAGACCCAACCAAGTTGCTGCCGTCCATATGGTTGGAAAAACCAGAAGGCGCCAAAAATCAGCAACAAAAATCCATGTCCGACGTCCAATGACCCGCAGCGTCTCAAGGACAAGAAGACATTCAGAAGAATCCCCTGCTCCTTCAAGCAAAGGACAGCAGAGTGATCCTTCCTCAAGCTCCTCTTCGAAAAGAATGAGCCCCAGCTCAGTCACCAGGACAGTTTCTTCGTTCGAATCACGAAGGATGAATGTCTTGGCTACAAATTCTGAGCCACCACCCCACAATCCACCTCCAGAAGATGCGATCACCCGCATCCAGCAGTTGGAACAGGGCCAGCAGAGGATTGAAACTCTGATGGAAAACCTTCTCCTCGCCTTCCAAAATCAGGCGAACAATGAACCTCCTCCGAATCATCAAGACGACGAGGTAAATAGAGAAGAAAATGAGTCACGCGCCCTTACCAAAAAGGACGTAGACGGTATCCTCGCCAAAGCAAAAGAAGAGGATATACTCAAAGAGCATGGGATCAAGCCACCATATCCCTTATGGATGGACTCGGTCCCGTTCCCCACCAAATTCAAGCATCCTACTCTCCAAACATATACGGGGAAAGGATCAGCCAGACAGCACGTCATCCACTTCAAGATCCTGACGGGAGCTATTGCGGATCAAGATGCACTCAAGATCCGCCTCTTTGCAAGTACCCTAAAAGGTACGGCCTTCGATTGGTACTCCACTCTGCCGGAGGACTCAATCCAAAATTGGGCCATGCTAGAGACACGCTTCCTGACTCACTTCAAAGGTGAGGATCATCCCGCTACTATGGCTCAGCTGTGCAGCCTAAAACAGGGGGAGAATGAATCAACATATGACTTCATTCACAAGTGGAAAGCAATGGCATACAAATGCTCTGATGTATTGCCACAAGCGTCGCTAGTCGACATCTGCCGAAACAACATGAGAGCCAGAATCCGCTCCATGATCATCGGCAACAAATCAAAAAACCTGGGAGAACTCCTAGAAGCTTCCATGGAAGCTGAAACGGTGATTAAAAACCTCAACAGTCAGAAATCATCAAGAAAAGAGCCAACCGCCATTGCAACCTCTAAACCAAAGAAGAAAGAGGTCCTCAATGTGCAGACCAAGTCAGCTCCTCAGCCACCAAAGAAAGCTGAAAACAAAGCTGCTGGTAAGAGACCTGAACTCTCTGATGCCTTCAAAGAACGAGTAGAGAAGAAATACCCGTTTGATGAAGATGTTGATGAAATCTTCGGGGCTCTTGTGGCAAACGGCAAGCTCACCTTGCCTGAACCAAAAAGACCGGGTGATGTTGGCAAAACCAACGATCCTCGGTACTGTCCATACCACCAGATGATCTCGCATCCTCTCAATCAATGCTTCGTTGTGAGAGAGAAAATAAATGAGATGTGGAAAAACGGAGTCATCACCTTTGACAAAAACTATGGGTCTGCCTCCGTCAACATGGTGACATGTGGACAAACATCAAGATCACCGAAGAAGAAGATCACTACTTCCTTCAAGGTGATAAACTCAATCGAAGCGTCCGAGGAACTGGTTCCTTACCCGACACCAGACGGACAACCGATATGGGTACATCCCGATCTCCTGGAAGATGAAAATTGGGAGGTCGTGAAAATAAAGCCTACAGCTCGACAGCGAAGGCAGGCTAGGAAACATCTCCTCAAGCTCAAACGGCAAGAGAAGACCCAGCCAAAACTAGAGGTCAAAGAAAAGGCAGAGGCTTCCTCTACCGCTTCACTGGAGGTAACAAAAACATCCCTTCCAGAGACTTCAAAGGGGGTAAGGAAATTCACTCTCAGTGATTTCATGCCACCTCAATTCAAAGAAGCCATTCGGTAGTTGGATTCTCCATTGATGGATACGAATCCAGCGACATTCGAATCCAACTACACAGATGAGTGGGAGGAGTCCCTTGAAACAGGAGAATATCTCTCCGATGAAGAATGGGTTCCTGAGTCTCATCTTATGCCAGTAATCTGGTATAACCCCCTACAGCCACAAGGATCCTGGTCTGATGATGAAGAAGACCAAGAGGCTGTACAAGAAAATGCTGCTGACCCAGCACCTCTCATTACTCCAGTGGAAATCAACAATGTTGAGCCACAAAGAGATGATGAGGAAGAAGATCCGGCTCCCATACCTGATCTTGAAGAATATGCAAGGATCTTGCAGCGACTCGCTCTAGAACAAGAGCAAGAACGCGTCAACGAGCCTCCTCGCAATCCAGAGCCTGAAGTCCCTGAAGACCACCAGGTACATCCTCCCTTAACTCCTGAAAATGGAGAAAATTGCTGGATAGACGATCCTCTCACATCCGAGGATGAGTCTGACTCCGATCAGGCAACGTCTCCCGTCAGAGCTTCCTGTAATGTGATAATTCGGGATTATAGCTCTTCCGAAGCATCGTCTGATGAGAGCACTTACACTCCGGCGACGCCTAGCAATGTATCTTCTGGAGCCACCTCGTCTCACGTGACTTTCACTGAGATGACACCCTCTCAGGTTTCTTCTCCTGAGACTGTGACTTCGAAGTTCACACCCTTCCTGACTGAAGAATTCCCAGCCATTGATGCTTTGGGACGATGAATTAGTCAACGAAGAAGAAAGATTGCTGGATGCTGTTCAGGACTTGTTCCCGGAAAATGCTCCATGCAACACAATCACTGAGGATGGTAACTCTGCTGCTGATGCATCCTCAGCAAATGAAAAACGACAGCCTCTTGATCCTGAAGACAATCTTCCAAACGAAGACCCTTCTCAAGAAGCTCTCGAAGTTGGTAGAGGCACCCGCTCTGGCCGGGACTACCACAAAAATTACAACCAATCTTCCTTTACATATGTAAATCCTTCGGGAAAAGATGTTGTAAGCGCCCCTAGTGGCAACAATGATGAACATGCAGGCCCTAAGGAGGCTTTCAAGTATGACTTGATTGAACACTTCAAGCACATACCTGCACGTCTGCACATCCTAGATTTGTTGCGAATGTCTCCGCACACTCGTGATAATCTCATCTCAGAATTACAAAAACTGAATGAGGATGTCGACAAACATGCCCCGCAAGTCCTCCAAATTGAAATGGATTACCGGGTCAAAAACTCAGAAGCCTCCTCAAAGGGAGAAAAGAAGAAAACTGAGGGATCATGCATTGAATGCCTCTCGGTTAAAAAAGCAGCCAGTGCAACCATCGCCTTCACAAAGGATGACCTCCTACTTGGCGAAACCAGGCATAACCGACCCCTGTACTTCACAGGGTATATCAAGGAAATGCCTATGCATAGAGTTCAGATCGACCCAGGTTCTGCACTCAACCTTATCTCCACATCGGCTCTTGAAGAGTTGGGCATCCCACCCAGCAAGCTGAGCCACACATCTGTATCTATCTTTGGATACGATGGGAGTACTCAAAGGCCTATCGGCAAAATCAGGTTCAAGTTGCAGATCGGTGATCTTATCTCTGAGGTCACAGTGTATGCAATAAAAACCCCTTCATGCTACAACATCCTTCTCGGACGCCCTTGGATCCATGAGAATGGTGTTGTCCCTTCAACTCTACATCAATGCATCAAGTTTGTTGGCGACGACGGCATGATACATCGAGTCTTTGCGGACAGAAAACCCTTCAAAGGTAAAGAAATCCACTTCGCAGACTCACAGATGTATGAAGGTGAAAAAGAAGAAGAGGAGAAGCATACAACATCCTTTGCCGAAAATCTCCAGAAAGATAAAGGCAAAGCTCCTCAACAATCACCGGAAGAAAACAAACCATCCGGTAAATCTGAAGAGAGCATGCAAACTCCCTTCATCATCTCCCTCAAATCTTCAAAGCCTTTGGTCATCACAACTAAAGTGAAGAAGGCAAAACAAAAGCCTGGGGGCAAATTTGTTGTTTCTTTCGTGTCTATCATGCAAGACACGGACTCGGATTCAGAGCCAGAAGACGACACATCGTCAAGCCAAGCTGACACTCAGCAAGTTCAGCCTGCTCTTACTCCAATGGAGACAACTTCTGACATAGAAGATCCTACGTCAGCTTCCTTCGTTGTTCCAGCAACTTCAGCAAAGGAAAAGCCGATCTTCTTCCATAGATCGGATGCTTCTTCATCAAATTCCATGCTTGAACCTTTCCAAAATAAAGGTACGCCTCAACTATCCTTATACAGTTCTGTGGCACAAGCTATTATGAAGAAAATGGGCTATGACGCTCAAAACCCAGTCGGTTTGGGAGAAGGACGCGGTATTCTCACGCCATTGGGGCCCGTCTTGACCAAAAGCCAGCTGGAAGATTGGAGACTCTACGGCTATGTAGAAAAGTCTTCACACGGGTTAGGGTATGATCCTGACACTCCCTTGAGACAGTTGACACAAAGGCTTAAAAGTCAATATACTGACCAAGCCTCAACATCTCAAATCCATGAAGACATCGATCTCCCTGGATATCTCTTTGATGAGTCACCTGACAAAGATCCAGGAAGCTCATCCAATTGGCACGATTTCTCCGAAAATGAAGAGGAGTTGTCCGATGGCACAGACGTGTGGACTTCTGACCCAGAAGAACCCTCATCTCCAAAAGAAGTAGCCTACTTCGACTCGGTTTCAACAGGCGATTGGGATCATCTCATAGCAAGCCTTGGGAAAATTACCGATCAAGAAGACCCGTGGAAAGGAACAAAACCTTGGTCTGGAAATGCCCTTGAAACCCCAGAAGGTTTCGTTGAGCTGGAAGCCTCCGAAAATATTGTGGAGGAACCACCTTCGAACCTTCCAACAGAAGATCCTGTTCAAAAGATAGACTTGGGAACACCAGATAACCCACGTCCTGTATTCATAAGCAAGAATATAAAGGATGATGAGTTACCCGAGTATATCGCTTTTCTTCGTGAGTTCGTTGATTGCTTTGCATGGTCTTATGCTGAAATGCCAGGCTTAGACCCCAAAATAGCAGTTCACAAACTCAACCTTCAAGAAGACATCAAGCCTGTCAAGCAAGGCCAAAGAAGATTCCGTCCAGATGTGATGGATAAAATTGAACAAGAAGTTCAAAAACTCAAAAGCGTCGGCTTCATCCGTGAGGAACAACATCCTGAATGGTTGGCCAACATTGTCCCCGTGACAAAGAAAAATGGGCAGATCAGGGTCTGTATTGACTATAGAGACCTGAATGGCGCATGCCCAAAAGATGAATTTCCGCTCCCCATACCAGAGGTAATGATTGATAATACCTGTGGATTCGAGCGAATGACATTCATGGATGGTTTCTCTGGCTACAATCAGATAAAGATGCATCCTGAGGATGAAAAACATACATCCTTTCGAACCCCATTTGGCGTGTATTGCTACACTGTCATGCCATTTGGTCTGAAGAATGCTGGTGCCACATATCAGAGGGCTATGATGAAAATATTCCAAGATATGCAGCACAAGACGGTTGAATGTTACGTTGATGACCTCGCCGTCAAAAGCAAAAGAAAAGAAGATCATCTCGAAAACCTTCGAGAAGTCTTCCTCCGGCTTCGCAAACACAAACTGCGAATGAATCCATTGAAATGCTTCTTCGGCGTCTCGTCGGGTAAGTTCCTCGGATTCTTAGTTCGGAAAGCTGGAATAGAGCTTGACCCCATAAAAGTCAAAGCCATTCTAGAAATGCCCTCTCCAAGAACCTTGAGAGAACTCAAAGGGCTTCAAGGGAGATTGGCCTACATCAGACGGTTCATCTCCAATCTTTCGGGGAAATGCCGTCCATTCTCCCGGTTGATGAAAAAAGGTGTAAACTTTGTCTGGGATGCTGACTGTGAAGCTGCTTTCCAAGACATCAAGTCATACCTGACAAAACCTCCAGTGTTAGCTGCTCCTACCACTGGAAAACCATTCATCTTGTACACAAGAGCCCTTGATCACTCTCTGGGAGCTCTGCTTGCGCAAGAAAATGATCAAAGAAAAGAAGCTGCTCTATATTACCTCAGCCGCATGCTAGTAGGTGCAGAGCATCGCTACTCTCCAGTCGAAAAAGAATGTCTTGCAGTGATGTTCGCCGTACAAAAGCTGCGTCACTACTTGCTTTCCAACACAGTCTACCTGGTCTCAAGGGTCAACCTCTTGAAGGTCCTTGTCACAAAGGCAGGTTCTCTCAATGCTCGACTGGCAAAATGGTCCATCCTTCTGTCACAATTTGATATTAGGTATGTACCACAAAAAGCAATCAAAGGGCAAGCTCTAGCAGACTTCCTCGCAGAGCATCCATTGCCTAAAGATTCTCCACTCAGAGATGATCTCCCAGACGAACCAGTCTACAATGTGGAGACTTTCTCACAAAGTGCCTCCTGGGACATGTACTTTGACGGTGCAACCAGGACAAATGAAAAAAGACAGCTGATCTCGGGAGTTGGCATCCTCTTTGTTAGCCCCGACAAATACATGATTCCACACGCTTTCTCGCTACTGGAACCATGCACAAACAATGCAGCTGAATATCAAGCTCTGATCTTAGGATTGGAACTCGCCATCGAATCCGGTATCACCATGCTGGAAGTCTTTGGAGACTCTCAACTGATCGTCAACCAGATGAATCAGAAATTTGAAGTCAGGAAGCCAGATTTGTTGCCCTACTACAACAAGGCACAATCACTTCTGCAAAAGTTTGACATCTGTCACATCACCCACATTCGTAGAGGTGAAAACATACGTGCAGATGCCCTAGCCGGACTTGCCGCATCCATGGCAATCCAGGAAGGGGAAAACATGCAAGTCACAGTGTGCGAAAGGAGAATCCTTCCTCCTCTTAACACACACCAAGCAGTTGCTGAATGCCACCAAGTGGTCGGAAGTCGGATTTCAATCCTTCAAACTTCAATTGGCGACTGGAGGGATCCGTTCATTGATTACATTATGTTCGGAATCCTACCTGAAGATCCAAAAGAACGGGTAAGCATCCAAAGGCGAACCCCAAGCTTCCATTTGGATATTCCTTCAAAAATCCTTTACAGGAAATCCTTCAACGGAGTACTTCTACGCTGCTTGTCACAACAAGAGGCTGAAGAAACACTCAAAGAAGTTCATGCTGGTCTTTGTGGAGCTCATCAGGCTGGACCTAAGCTCTATGATCAGATAAAAAGGTTAGGATATTACTGGCCTACCATGGTAGCTGACGCAATGCAATTTGCTAAGCGCTGCCAACAATGCCAAGTTCATGGAGATTACATTCACATGCCTCCAGAATGGCTACATCCTACAGCGATCTCATGGCCTTTCGAAGCCTGGGGTATGGACATCATAGGTCCTATTTCTCCCCCTTCAAGCAAAGGTCATCGCTTCATCTTCGCCGCTACGGATTATTTCTCCAAGTGGTCAGAAGCATTTGCGTTTAACGAAATGAAGACCTCATCAGTCCTTCAGTTCCTGCGCACCAACATCATTTGTCGTTTCGGTATACCCAAAAGATTCGTCCATGATAACGGACCACAGTTCCGGGATCATCGATTCTACAGGTTCTGCGACAAATACAAAATTCAAAGCTGTCCTTCGACTCCATACAATCCGGCAGCAAACGGGTTAGCAGAAGCTTTCAACAAGACACTCTGCAAAATCCTCAAAAAAATGGTCTCTAATCACAAAAGAGACTGGAGCGACAAAATGTCTGAAGCTTTATGGGCCTATCGAACCACCGTTCGAGGACCAACCCATAGCACACCATTCTCCTTGGTCTATGGATGCGAAGCTGTCGTGCCCTTGGAAGTACAAATTCCTTCCTTGAGGGTATCCTTGCAAAATGACATGACTCAAGAAAGCAATGTCAAATTGCGGCTCCATGAGCTGGACAATCTCGATGAGAGACGGCTCGAAGCTCAACAAAGCATTGAACTTTACCAAGCACGTATGGCAGGATCTTTCGATAAAAAGGTCAGGCAACGCGCCTACAAAAAGAATGACTTGGTTCTTGCGGTAAAAAGACCAATGGTCTTCGCTCACAAGTCCAAAGGCAAATTTGAGCCGAAATGGGAGGGACCCTACGTCATCGACAAAGTTTTCTCCAATGGCGCATACGCACTCCTAAACATGGAAGGTGACAGATGTATGCTGCCCATCAATGGCAAGTTCTTAAAGCGGTACTACCCTTGAAGACTTACCCAACTGGGTAAGAGCAATGCCTGTATGGCCAAAACCGGTTTCCAGGTACACGCTCGCTAAACCCACCCTTTTTTAGAATTTTCATATCAAATGTTGAAATTTCTAGAAATCTAAAACAATGCTTACTTTCATCGTTTCATTGTTCAAAAAAAAAAAATCCAAGTTTAGGAACCTTTCCCTAACTTGACCAAAATTTTCAACCCTTGAACCCAAAATTCATGGTTTGAAACAAAATCCGGATTCAGGGATTTCCACCCTAGTCCACCCTGCCTTTTACCGCCAAAATGGTTTTAGGTCAAAATTTATGACCCTCGTGTCTTTAAACAAAAAAAAATGGTTTTTCAAAAACCCGCGAGGAAGCGACGCTTAGTCGATACTCGCACAAATCGGAAGCAAGCGAACCACGTTCGACACTTCCAAAATCGCAAGGAAGCGACATTTCGTCGATACTTGCAAAATCCAAAACCGTGGAGATGCAACATTTCAGTTGATATCCACAACCCAAATTTCAAAAAAACTGTGGAGACGCAACATTTCAGTTGATATCCATAACCCAAAGGTTCGAGAAAACCACAAATTTCAAAAATCGTGGGGAAACGACATCAAGTCAGTACCCGCAAAACCAAAATTTTTGAAAAGCAAGGATGCGACATTCCATCGATACTTGCACCCAAATCCGCGAGGATGCGACATTCCATCGATACTCGCAACCGAATGAGCAAGGATGCGACATTCCATCGATACTTGCAAGAACATTCAGCAGGGAGGCGACTTTTAGTCGATACTTGCATTTTTTTTTAAAACCAAATCGGCTATAAATGCCATCAAAACAGGCTATAAATGCCATCAAAACAGGCTATAAATGCCACAAACCGGCTATCAATGCCACCAAAAACAAAACCGGCTATCAATGCCACTAAAAACAAAACCGGCTATCAATGCCACACAAAAAAAAACTTGGGTTTCAAAAAGAAAAAAAACGGCTATCAATGCCACCAAAACAAAACCGGCTATAAATGCCACAAACCGGCTATCAATGCCACCAAAATTGGCTATAGATGCCACAAAAAAAAAGGCTATCAATGCCACAAGAAAAGCTGGCTCTCATGCCAAAATTGGCTTCCATGCCACAAACAAAAAACCTGACTTTCATGCCAAAACAACCACTTGACAAAAGATTTTCACAAAATGACAACCTTTTGATCAAATCCCATTTAGCAATTACTTTTATCACAAAAAGATTCAAGTGAGCGTAGGGATAACAAAAAAAAGAAGAGCATCCCATTTAGCAATTACTTTTATCACAAAAAGATTCAAAGTGAGCGTAGGGATAACAAAAAAAAAAGAAAAGAGTACCAAAAAATACATGTGGTACCAAAAAAAAGAGAAAGTGTTCACAAGCACTACAAAAAATAAGTACCAAAAAATACAAGTGGTACCAAAAAAAAAAAGAAAAGAAAGAAGGATAATTTCTGTATACAGGAGCTCAATCAAAAATGGTCTCCAGCCAAGAGTTCAGCTCCCCAAGCAAACTTTTAGCCTCAGCCGTCAAAGATTCCAAGGCACGCTTCTTCAGGAACTTGCCATGAGATGCTGGAGTGGGCTGTACCCCTTCTCTCACACCAGGAAGCTTACCTCGAGCAGTTTGCCATTGTTCATCCTCATCAGACTTCCTTTTGAGAACCCGTTCGGCATCTGCAACCTGGTGAATCAGGGCACTCTCCCTGTCGCGAGCCTCTATTATGGCAGTCCACTTGGCAGCGACTTGTGCCTGCAAATGCTCAAGACGTTTCCTGGCCTCATCGACCTCCCTGTCAAGGATGTTGAGGTCATGTGTCAGCCTGATGATGGCTATCTCTTCTAAGTTCCTCTTTCGGACTGCCAGCTTCCTGCTTTCTGTAGCCTCATCCAGGTCAGACTTAGCCTTATCAGCAGGGTCCAGGAACATCTCCTTGAAGAACTGGTCATCAGCCAAACTCACGGTCTCAAACCACTTGTCACCCAGTGCAATGATCCTATCAACGATCGCCCTGGCACCTGTGACATCCAGACCAGCCTCTTCAGCATCACTGAGAATCTCCTGCACATGCTGGATCATGCCAAATCCGACTTCCAAGTGCCCAGAAAAGAGAGTCTCAATCCAAGAGCTCAGAACTCGCATCACCACCTTCTTCGCAAAAAGAAGAGATGGCCCAGCTGAGGATTCGCCCAACTCCGTTGGTCGGCTACTCATATCATCATCTGTTGAAAGAGTAACAAAAGAACTCTTTCCAGCTGAAGCTGCTCCTGCTCGGGAAGGGATCTCAGCGCGAGGAATCTCCTCAATATTGTCAGAGCTGGTCCCAGGAATCTCTACCTCTGGATCAACCTCTGGCATCTCTTGCTCTGGAAGCGACGGATCCTCCTCTGCCACTTCAAAACCTGCAAAGGAAACACAAAAAGGTATGAGTATGACCCTGTTTGAAAATCATTATCAGAGTTATAACTACAAAATACCTTCTTCGACGACTGGCGGAACACTTTCTTCCTCCATGAACTCATCGGAAGCATCATCAACATTTGCGTCCATCGATGGTTCAAAGTCATCAGAACCCTGTGGCAAGTCAGCTGACAAAAAAAAATGTGTTAGCAAGCCAAGTCACAAACCAAAAAAAAAAAAAAGGAGCAAAAGAAGTCGTACCAATTGGAGATTCTGGATTTACTCCAGAGTCCCTCGGTTCTTCTTCAGGTGCCTCAACAGGATCCATCACCACCTCATCGGTTGGGACCTCAGGCATCACCAAGTCTTCCTCTGCTAAAAAAAAAAAAAAGAAAAAGCAGAAACAAGAAGCAAATCATAACATGGAAAAAATCCCATGAAAAGAAATGGAAAGAGAAAAAGGAAGAATCATACCTTCACCGACGGTCTCTTCTTCTCGGCTTCTCTTCTCTGGAGGCTCGTCAGCATCCACTGGCACATCCTCATTGATAGTAAGAGGAACTTCCAAGTTAGGAGAGTCCTCATGCTGCCCCTTGCTGCGATGATGACTCCTCCTCCTCTTACTTCTGCGGGCTCGCTTCTTAGAGGAACCTGCCCCGCTGTCAGAGTCAGGTTTCCCACTTGACTCCTCACTGGATGGTCTGCTCTTGCCAGTAGACTCCACGGAAGCTTGCCTCTGTGCCGCTTGCATCCAAGCACCAAGTTCGGCTTCCTCCTGTTCTAGCTGCTCCAAAGCCTCGTCAGGTATTTCTCGAACAGCTTCAGAACCGATGACGCCCTGGTCACCGAGAAAGCCTATCTTGTGCTTCTCTCCAGAAAGGAAGGCCCAAACTTCCTCTCGCCGGATGCCATCCGACTTTCCAAGGCCCTTTCCAGATGCCAGCTTCACATCAAGCTCCTTCTTGGAAAGTCCCCGATATGCCGAAAAGCTCTCCGCGAACCACTTCGCAAAGCCGGCAGTCCGGGAAGTCAGCAACACAGGATAAGAAATCATGGCTGTAGTGTCTTCAGCACTATAGAAAGCCCATGCATTTCTCCCGTCCTGTAAGCCTCCAAAGCGCTTCACCATGCTTGAAGGCGCTCCAACAACGCCTTGAGAAAAGCCAAGCTGCAAAGCAAAGCGAGAGGGTACATACGGCTGGATGTCGACGAAAAGATGTCTACGGTACACCATCGTGCCGACACGTATGCTGAAAAGCCACTCTCTCTCTGCATTTGTCAAGGAATAATGCCTTCCCGACCCCGCCCTGGTAGAGTCTCGGGAGGCACCAAAATCAAAAGCCTTCTTCCGCAACTCCGGAGAAAGCTTTACTGAAGATTGCCCCATCTCGACGTCCCTGAACCGTCGGATCCTCATGCGGGCAAACAAAAGTGATTCGGACACGGCTTTGCCCTTAGCCAGTCGAATCATCAGAGGATCATCATCCTGTGCAGCACCCAGCCGATGGAAGCCAGGACAGTGGTATACATACCACGAATAAAAGATATGGGCTGAAAATACCCTATTCATGGGAAGCCCAAGCCGAACCAGAAAAAGCAGCAGCCTGCAGTTCGGTACACAGGTAGGAGTAAAGAGCTGGCACCAAAGCAACCTGCTCTCCAAACGCCATCTGACAAGCCGGGAAAATACAATGCGGCCTGATGTGCGTTCCATCTCCTCCAGCAAATACAGCCTCACCAAGCCAATAAGTGAGGTAAACAGCGAGATCTCTCCGCAGTGCAATGTCAGGACATATGGCGTTTGTACTTGCACAGAAATCTCTCAACTCTTCTTGCATGGCCAAGATCTTCTTTGAACTTGGATCCTGAGCTCCGGCTTCCTGGGTCACGATATCAGAAGACTCCCTGCTATCAAAAAAGTTGGGGAATGAAGAGCTAAAAACTCTTCCAACTGCTGGATCTAACTTTCGAACCCCCCTTCTCCTTCAAAAAATCATAGAAGGCGACGAGCTGAAAGTATAGAAGCCTGAACTCCTCAGACTGCCCCTCGAGGACGCTGTCAATCGGCATAAACTCCTCATAGAGTTTGCCGAGGATGGGCAATCCGGTAATGGCGCTCAACTCCTTCAAAGAAAAACCAATCTCACCATTCGTCACAACGAAGGTATTGGTTTGAGGGAGGAACGACTCCAGCATAGCCATGAAGGCCTCGTCGGAAAAGATCACGGTCTCCCTAAAAGCGCGGACCGCATCAAAAATCCCGGCTTCCTTCAAAACGGCGCCACCAATCAGCAGGACGCGATCAGTCCACGACTTCCACTCGGAGTCAGCATTGAAACGACCTCGAAGTCGAAAAGGCTTGATCCAATTGCTGCCGTCACCGCTGAAAATACCAAGGCCCACCGGTCTCAAATCGACCGACGGATAATCAGAGCCCTGGTAGCCGCTTGATGGCATCAACAAGTCCATGTCAACAGGCGACCTCTCCGTATATCCAGGAGAACCGCCAACAAAAACCCCGGTCTTGATTACATTTGTCCTTCTCACCCAACTTGGAGGATCTTCCCTCTTAGGGCACGTGGGGGCAAGGCTCAGAATCGAGACGGTGCGATCAAACATCGACCGGGTAGTAACAGTCTTCTTCTCACCATCTGCTGTGAAGGAAAACTGAAAATATCTCCTCTGGTATGTCATGTCATCAGGGACTGCATCACCAAAGAAGAAGGTAGGCTTGGGCAAAACGCTCTGATCTTCCATCACCCATGGACGACTGCTTACCATGATCTTATAGAATTCCTCTCCCTTGAGAGTGATCAGTCGCTGCCTCATCTCATCTCTGTTGAGGGAGTCGCACTCTTCCAGATTTCTCTCAACATACTGGACCTTCTCGAAAGCCTGCTGAACGGCCGGATTAGAAGATCTAGAAGATCGACGAGGTACGCTTGTAGCAGGCTCTTTACCCTTGTTCGCTCTGGAGGAACCACCTGAAAAGGATGGAAAAGAAAAAGATCAAACATCAAAATGACAGAATCTCGCTAAAAAAAAATCTGGCGAAATTTTGACATGATGACGGGGCAATTCCGAAGAAAAGGAACTATCCCGAAAGAAATAGAAAGCTTGAAGATGGGCTCAACATCGCTGCGAGCTCCGAAACTCCAGACTTTCGAAACCTCAAAGTCTCCGCAAAATCAGGAAGGGCTCAACATCACTGCGAGCTCCAAGTTCCCAAATTTGCGAAAACTTTCAGGTATGCTATCACATCATGCTACAAATTTAATTTACAAATTAAAGGCATGCATGAACATCTTGATTTGCGAAAAAAAAAATGCATTATCATGATGAGCAAAAAAAAAAAAAAAAAAAGAAACTTTCTCTAAAAAAAAAGGGGGAAAGAAAAGAAAAAAAAAAGAAACTTTCTCTAAAAAAAAAGAGGGGAAAGAAAACAAAAAAAAAGAAAGAAAAGAAACTCTCTCAAAAAAAAAGGGGAGGGAAAGAAAAAAAAAAGAAAAAAAGAAGAAAAAATGAGGGCTGGCCCACAGGCCACGTGGCCGTACGGCCAGATCCGTACGGATCTGTCCGTACGGCCCACACAAAAAAAAAACATGAAAAAAAAAAAGGAAAGAAAGCAAAAAAAAAAAAAAACCGTGTGAAAAAAAAAGAGGAGGCAAACACGTGGAAAAGAAAAAAAAAAGAAGAAAAGAAAAGAAAGAAACAAAAAAAAGAAAGAAGAACTTTTTTTTTTCTACAATGGAGTTTTCTTGAAAAAGAAGAACTTACTTGAAGCCATTGATGGAGAAGAAGAAGAAAATTCTTGAAGATCTTGAAGAAGAAAAGCTCTTGGTCTTGAAGCCCTCTTGAGATTATTGCAAAAGAAAGTAATAAGAGCAAGAGATCCAACCTTCTCCTTGCTTTTATAGAGGAGAGCAAACCAAAGAAGGAAAGAAGAAAGAGGTAAGTGTTACTAATTAGTAACCTTACCAAAAGAAAGAAATTAGAAAGATTCTTTCCCAAAAGAAAGATATCTTGAGGGATTCTCTCCCAAAAAGAAATCAATGAGAGATTTTCTCCTAAAAGATATAATCTATGACGGATTCTTTCCCAAAAGAAAGATATCTTGAGATATTCTATCCCAAAAATAAAGGGATCATGAGAGATTCTCTCCAAGTAAAGATATTCTTGGATATTCTCTATCCAAATGAGATATTTTTGGATATTCTTTACAAAAATGACACCATATGAGATCTAAGCCATTTCAAAAGCTTAAGGTCCCATGGGTTAGCCCATATGAGCCAGGTTTGACCACCTAGGCACAAAAAAAAAAAAAAAAAAGAAAAATTTTGGGCTTTTAGTCAAAGAGAAATCCCTCTTACCAAGAGCATACAAAAATGGTTCCATGCCTCTTTTGAGTTGATTGGACCATACAAAAGAAATTCCAAGCCCCATGAGCTTCCAAAAATCAAACCATCCAGCCTCATCTACCAAATTGAGCCAAAATCTTGAAATTGACATTCCACAAAATCAAACCAAATCCTGGTCCCCTAACTTGCCACATACAGCCTGTTAGGTCACAAGACCAAAACCAAAAACCAAAACCTGATCTCCTAACTTGCCACATACAGCCTGTTAGGTCACAAGATCAAAACCAAAATTGATCCCCCAACATTCCACATACAGCTTGTTGGGTCACACGATCAAAACCAAACCCGACCCCCTAACCTGCCACATATAGCCTGTTAGGTCACAAGGTCAAAACCCAAATCCACATCCCTGATGTCATCTTCAAAACTTTACCTCGAGATGGTACGTGATCCCTTTCACTACCATAAAATTCCCCTGGAAGCTCAAAAGGCTACAAATACCAAAAAGAAAGATTGCTCAAAGACTCTTGGTCAAGTCACAGGCTCTCCTTCAAAAAATCTCTTCGAGGCACATCGACTACAAAAGTTAAGCAACTCGCCGCTGTACCTCGAGGGGGCATTTGTTGACACCAAAAATGTCACTTTGCCTCTTCAAGATCCAAAGAGCTACATGAAGTCGCAACCTGCCATAAATAGGCAATGCTGCTTCCAAAAATCAAATCTTGTCAGAATCAAACAAAAACTGCAAGATTCTTCCAGACAGCCAAAAGAGGAGTACACAAGAAGTTTCGGGCCATTTCAAAATCATTTGGCCTAACTTCGCTTCTTCGACAGCCGAAAAGGAGCTCTCGGCGACAAAAGCTCTCCGGGACCATGATTTCCAAGACAGAACCTATGGATCATCTTAAAATGACTCCAATAGGTTCCCTGTCAAATTTCAAGTCAATCGGACATCGATTGACCGCACATCAAACCGCGACATCTTCATCGCGACAAAAAGCAAGTCTACAGGTGATAGGACCCCAAACGGCTTCGAAACTCAAACAAAAGCCTATGGTTGGTCTTATTTATTGCTCAGGAGGCTTCACACCAAATTTCAGGTCATTCCGACATTGTTTGGCCCAGTTTCAGCTTCTGACGGAAAATCGGCAGCTCTGCGCGACAAAGTCTTCGGCTTTCTCAGGAAATTGGAAACTTTGCAAAATAAAATGCAAGGATTCTCATCAGGTTTCCTACAAAGAAATCAGGCCAATAAATGGTCAAAATGTCAAGGAAAAGTACAAAGAAAAAAGAATCAGAAAAAAGCAAAAACGGACGCAAAACGGGACACGAAAGGGGGAAAACCCCCCCAGGGTCGCAGGCCCCTGCGACCCTGGCCCAAGGTCGCAGGCCCCTGCGACCCTGGGCCAAGGTCGCCGGCGACCTTGGACCCCGGGGTCGCCTGGAAAGCCCCGGAAACCCCGGTTTTCGCCGTTTTTTTCGCGATTCGAGGAGCCCAGCCTCTGGTACTTTCCAAAATTCATGCTTTTGAGACACCAAGTCCTCTGACATCCGTCCAAAACACGGGGTAAATCATCAAGAGTATCGAAGACAGTATTGATCGCCACCCGGTCAACCAAAAAAGTGTGCTTTCCACCCGACCGATCGAGAAATCGACAGGACAGATGGCACCGACCCGCTGTTGGCAACAAACACCTGAAATTACATGGTCATCTGATGTCGATCTACATGAAGATCCATCGATGATCATCGACAGAAGAATTCCAAAAGACGTGGCACGGCCCGCGACTCTTCAGCTGCTCGGCGACCACTTAATGCGATTAATTGACTAGCTTTATTACAGTCATTAATCCATTTCTTTGGACGGCCCAATCAGAAGCAAGCATTCGGGAGTTACAAGTCAAGAGATTCATGGCATTTAACCCATGAAACTCCTCCCATCATGGCGATTAAAGGCGATTAAATGCCCTCAATCTCCTTCGGCCAATCAGAAGCCAAGAAAAATGAGTTACAAAATAAACAATTCAATTTTGTAACTCCTCCCATTATGCGGCTTAATGACAATAAAAGCCCATAAACCCACCTAAAAGGCTACCTAAAAGCCTATAAATAGGAGGGCTCTCCAAGAAGAAAAAACAGACAGACACAACAAAACAGACAGCAGTCAGAAATCCAGAGAAAAGGAAAAGAAAGAAAACTCTGCGGAAGTTCTACGCCGGCCACCGCAACAAGGTGACAAAAGTCCCTTGGGGGGTACCCCCCCCCCAAGGTCCTTGCCTTCTCCTCCTGCCTCCAATGGCTTAGATATGGCTTTTCAGCCCGTCTACTCGGCTTTTTATTGGACATAGGACCTCCTTTTGGTCTTTGTCCTCTAAAAACCTGAGGTTATAGCCAAGCCAAGCGAATCAATAGCATCCTCTGTTCTCATCTGCATGGATGATGGCGAAGTCCACATATGGCTTGCGACCGTCAATGTAAACGAGTCCCCCACAATCTCCTGAGAAGTTAGATCCTCCTTTTCTTACTTTTCATTGTAGTTTGTATTTTTTCAAAAGAGACAAAAATCACAATTCTTGTCTTTCATTATTGATAAGGATTGTAAATCGGCTATAAACGCCAAAATCGGCTATAAACGCCAAAAATCGGCTATAAACGCCAAAATCGGCTATAAATGCCAAAAAAATCACCTTTCACGGCAAATCAAGAAAATGTCTCTTTTCTTAAATATATGTGCAATGGAAAACTTGAAAGAAGTTGATTTCCTTTTTACTTGCGAAGGTTGATCTCCGGATCACCACTTGCAATTCCAAGTAAAAATAGAAAATCTGGCACACCCACAAAAAAAAGAAATGTTGATGCACGCCCTTGCCCCCGGTTACGAAAGGGTCGGACCCGACGGACTCCCACGTCCGCCGACCTCGGTAGAACCAAGCAGGAGCGCGGTCCATCAGTGTTGCCCATCAGATTCTATCCTAAGACTACCTGCTCTAACACCGGCCTGGTATTTTATTCACGAGGCTTCACTTTAGGCTCTGATATTACCTGTCACGTCCCAAATTTTGGGGCCCATCGAATTCCAGGCGGTGACGTAGATGTATCTACTAATTAAATTTTTTCAAGAAATGAGCCCCTAAGATCTTTCCATAAAATGTTTCAGAGCAAAGCATAATTATACTAAAGTTGCCAATAGAACAATAACAATGTGTTTTAATGCATTAACTAGTACAACTTAGCCACACAGGGCAAACAACAAGATATAGTAAACAAATAAGAAACTAGACTAGATGTGCAAATTGGCTCTCGTTGCACCATAACACTACCAACAAGAAAACCTCTGTGTGCATTGCTTCAGCTATCCAGCAAGTCTCAGAGTAACCATTTACCCTTGCTCTAACGAAATTGGTACCTGCTACCTACAAGCGCCAAAAGCAGTGTCAGACATAGTCTGACAAGCGATCAATATAAAAAAAACATAACAAGTAATGGAAATCTACAGTACTTGAAATAAATAGGTGTATGGTGCATACCAGTAAATATGACATATAGTGATAGACAGAGACAGTACGAGGAATAACCATCATAACCAAACCTTTGAACCCATCGGGTTGGTTTTTTTAGTAGTTTGAGGCTTTGACTTTGAGTTTCAGCCGCTAAGGAAGTGTGATGTTATCAAACATGTCAGTTTTCGAGCCTACATTCATCCAAAGAATCAAGGACAATCAATTCTGAGACCTAGAGTTGGCCAGAATTGTAGAGCACCTTACAAAACGCCTGGATTTAAGGATTGTGAACGGAGTACTGTATTTCCACGACGGGCTGTGCGTATCGGATGTGGATAACCTGAAGAATGAGATTACGACATAAGCTCATTGTACGAGATACTCCATGCAACCCAGGCAGCACCAAAATTTATCAGAACCTCAAGGGAAGATTTTGGCGGAACAACATAAAGCGGGAAATTGCTGCCTTTGCGTCCCGATGAATGACATGTTAGCTAATCAAGGCAGAGCATTAAAAGCCTCTAGGTTTGTTGTAGCCGTTAGAACTCCCGGAGTGGAAGTCGGAACACCTTAGTCAATCGTCTCACTAAGTCGCTTAGTTTCTTCCAATGAAGACAGGAGACAAGATGCATATGCTTCCACTTGCAGAGTTATTCGTCAAGGAGATTGTACATTTTCATGGCCGTCCGATTTCTATCATCTCCGACAGAGATAACAAATTTTTTTTCAGATTTTGGAAGACTCTTCATGAAGCCATGAGTATTAAGCTACGGTTCAGTATGATCTATCACCCGCAAACAGATAGGCAATCAGAACGAACCATCAACACCCTAGATTATTTGTTAAGGGCGTGTATTTTGGACTTCAAGACTCAGTGGGATGAAGATCTACCATTGTGTGAATTCTCCTGCAATAACAGGTATCATGCGACTATTGGAATGGATCCTTTTAAAGCATTGTATGGTCGGAGATGCAAAACCGCAATCTGTTGGGAAGAGGTCAGTGTTCGTAGTTCTCATGGATTGATTATGATTGGTAAGACCAGTGATAAGATCAAACTAGTGCAAGAACGTTTGAAGATTGCTAGAAGTCACCAGAAGAGTTACACCAACACCCGTATAAGAGGCTTAGAACTTAAAGGAGATAAGGTATTTCTGAAGGTGTCACCTATCAGAGGGACACTGAGATTTGGTCGAAAGGGAAAGCATTCCACCGATTTATTGGACCGTATGATATCTTGAGTAGAATTGGAGATGTTGCTTACCGACTCACCCTATTGAATAAGCTAGCTGGAGTACACAACGTCTTTCATGTCTCTATGCTAAAGAAGTGCATTCTAGACCCGTCCCATGTAGTACTTCACAAATTGTTGGGAGTTTAAGAAGATGCTACATATGCGGAGAAGCCTATTCGGGTAATTGACACCAAAGACCAAGAGTTGAGGACACGGATGATCCATTATGTTAAAGTGCTCTGGGAGAGCCACAAACCAGAAGAAGCGATGTGGAAATTGCGAGACTAAGTTCATAGGAAATATCCCCACATACTACCCGAGGTTAATTGTTTCCATTTGGAGGACCAAATGCCCTAAGCGGTGGAGGATGTAAGACCCCAACCCGGTTAATCGAGATTAGAACTAATTAAATGTGTTGTTAGATCTCTAAGTAGATTTAGATGTTATTTGATTAATTTTGAGAGATATAATAGTTTTTCATCGTTATTTGATTAAGTTTGAGAGTTAGAATAGTTTTTCCTTAGCTTTGGAAAGTTTTGAGAGCCATTGAACCTAATTTAACCACTTTAGGGGCCTATGTGTATTTCCGGGAAAGTGTGGGTTTTCACGAATTCTGAAAAATCTAGTTCTTGGGCTTATTTGATAGGAAATATTATTCCCTACAACTTTTGTATTCGCTCCGTGCTAATTCGAAGCTCCAAAAATCTATTTTCCAGTCTTATGGGCAAAACAATATTTCCACATTGAAGATCTGAGCCAAATTTGAAATTCCCCAAACAATGTCAAATCTATACTTTTTTAGAAACTAGATTTAATTTGAAGCATTTCTCTCTTCTTCTTGGAATTCACCTGAGGCCCGAAACCCAAGTTTTAAGCCGACCAAGTTTCATTAGTGGTGGGCTCCACTTTCCACTAAATATATAAAGACAAAACCCACTCCATCTTCATTTCATTCCATCCGATTCCCATCACTGCTCCAGCAGCCGAAGCTCTCCATTTTGTCTTCTTCTTGCTTTTTATCTCAAATCCAAGGGAGATCTTCATCAAATTGAAAAAAAACAAACTTCACCATTGTGCTCCTCCTACCCTCCTCTTTCTCTTGGTGGTTCTCTTGTTCAAATAGGAGTGTGGTAGCCCCTTTCTCCGTCGATTTCTTGCCGGTTTGGTCCCTTAGAGTAAGCACTCATCTTCCTTTTTTTTTTTTAACATGATTCTTCATTCCATCTAGGCCTTAACATGGACAAGCTAATTCCATGTCCTTGTTGATTTTCCAATTTTGAGTGCATTTTTGGGTAATTTTGTGATTAGGCGTTCCAAAAGAGATTAGAGGGTTTGAAAAGTGTTTTTGTGAAGCTTAAGACCTACGGCAAGCACTTACAATGATTAATTGAACATGCATGCACAAATTCCATGAATTTCAAATTCCACTCCTTGTATGTAAATGCTCATGTATATTGTAGGTGCAAAAAATAATGACCCATAATAAGAGGGAGCCTTAGAGGACTTATCCGAGAAGATGATGGTGTCTGGGAGTAACTGGATGCCGTCCGGAAGCCTGAAAGGGAATAGCAAACGGTCGGAGGACCCTGGCCTGGGCGGCGCAAGGCTCTCCGATGCCAAAGTCAGTATAGGAACTGGAACAATGGAAGGAGAGGGAGAAGAGAGACAGAGTAAGGGCTCTGTGAATGAGATTGTGCGTACCTTGCATGGTGCATGGGGTTCTATTTATAGAGGTCTGGATCGTATCTTTCAGAGGATATCTTGGTGTGGGTCCATGATTTGACTGGGAAGTCATGATCAGCCCACAAAGTAATAAATGCAGTCTAATCCGGCCCACTCAGCATTTAATGCTAGTCGGGTCAGCCCACATTGCATTAAATGCGTGTCTTGTTGGGCCAGATTGTGTTGGGCGCCTTTGGCGGTTGGAGTACCAGCGGATCTGCCCTCGGGCCTTGCCCTGATGTGGCCTCAGCCGCTGGATGCCGCCACGTCAGCGATCTGGTGAAGATAGCGGGCGGCTGGATGTCGTGTCTGTCCCACTAGCTCGTGACCCTATCCCTCCACGTGCCTGATGACGTGGGGGATGAGGGGCGCAAGTGAAGGTTCTTTCTTGCTTCGGCTACTATCCTGGCTTCTTCAGCCGAGGTAGAGTTTTCTACCGAGATGGCACTGGGATGGCCCAGCCGAGGTGGACTCCTTGCCGAGATGACGCCCGAGGTGGACCAATTCGGCACTTGTGGCCCGGAGATGCTTGACGTCGGCCAAGGCCTCTGCCCCGGTAGCCGGGATGAGATCGGTGCCACGTAGATGGCACGCAGATGGCACGTGAGAATGCTTAGCCCCATCTGATGGCTGCGATTAGCTTAATCCCGTAGCTCTGGGAATCTCCCCACACAATTGCCCCCTAGCTTCTGACCTCGCGCAGAGTGTCAGTGTCGTGAGGTCGGGAGCTATGTGCAGGGTCTATCTGGAGGAGGAAGCCCCTTTCGGTCCTGATTCGGTGTCGCTTTGGATGTTCGAGGTGATAAATGGCGTCCCCTATTCAATGCTGAAGACAGGTCGACGGCTCCACGCGTCATCTCCTGGCTGGTTGTCTGTCTCCTCGAGGTCGTACGCGCCGTCTCGTCAGGGGCGCAATCAATTTTTGAAATGATTTGCGCGCCGTTTCGTCAGGGGCGTAATCAATTTTTGAAATGATTCGCGCCGAATCCCAAGAGGCGCCCCCTGGCGCGCCCGATTAGGGTTTCTGGAAAGGGGGACTCTCTGCTATATATAGGGCAATCGAGGTTCGTTTTACCCTTCGTCTGCTATTCTGAATCAGAGGCGAGCATCAGAGGTGGGCAAACTACTGTGAGGGAGCTTCATCTGAGAAGTGGTGCGCTGCTGAAGTTGAGTCTCTTTGCTGCCCCAGCATCTTCGTTCTGCATCCGTAACTTCCGTAAGTTCCTCCTGCCCTGCCTCTTCTTCTGCGGGTTTCTCTGCTTTTAGACTGGGATAGGAATGGGGATTTATAGCCACTGGTTAGAGGGCGAGGCAGCGATCGAGGGTTTCAGGTCAGCCTTTAGGATCCCTACTGATGTCCAAGTCAGGGGTGCTGAACCCCGCGGCTACAACCCTCGCGACTTTTCGAGAGGCTGGATGCCTTTTCCACTAGTGGCCGTGATAGAAGGAGGGGTCCGATTCCCCCTTCACCCACTTCTCAGGAGGTGCCTTAGTCAGTGGCGTCTTTGCCCCTGCCAACTGCTGTCGAATGCCTTCAAGATCGTGATGGGCACGGTCAAGTTGAATGAGGTCCTGGGCACCGACTTCGGCGTCTTCGACCTTGAGGATGTCTACGACATGTGCAAGTCCGGAGATTCTTATTATCTCCGGGCTAAGCCAGGCCGGGACGGCTTCATCTGATACTTGGAGGATTCGAGCAAGTATGCTGGAGACGATCTTCTGTACGTCTCGGGGAACTGGGAGTTTGGGGAGGCCGACACCGATAGAGGCTACCAGGTCCCTCGCCACTTCGGTACCATTCCAAGTAAACACCCTTCGTGTCTTTTCCTTTTTTCATAAGTTTCTTCTTTGTTCTGCCGTGCTAATGCTTCTGATTGTTGCAGCTTTGAAGGAGAGAAAACGGGCTGCCAGATACATTTGGAAGAGGAACGATGCCTGGCTCCGTCTGGTGAAGCGATACAGCGGTCATGACGGCAGGGCGGCTTGGTCGCTGCTAGGGTATCGGCCGAAGTACCGCGCGGGTATTTGAGGGGCACCGTAGAGCCGATCCAGAGTGAAGGTGCCGGATTCGAGGTCGGTCAGGAGCAGGCCGGTCCGGAGGTCGCAGAGCCCTCGCGGGCGTCGTCTAACGTTAGGGCAGCGTCTGGAACCCTAGCTTCCACATCGGGATCGAGACTTCCCCAGGTCTCAGAAAGGGAATCGAGTCAACCAGCCCGATCTCCCTCGCCAGGCTCCGAGATGAGGCACAACAGGCGTTTGTCCTTCGAGGACCTCGAGGCTTTGGCGCTTGGAGTGGAGGACGCCCGAGCCCCCCAGGAGCCGGTAAATTCTCCGAGGCATCCGTCTCCGAGGGCTCGGGTGGTTTCTCCTGCAGAGGTGGCGGAGGTTCCCGCGCCCCCTAGCCCTGTTGATCCAGGGGTACGCCTGCCCCCGGCTGAGGTTGAGCAGGAGGAAACTCGGCCGCTGAAGATAGCGAGGACCGACGCGGGCCCTAGCTCGGCTGCTGCCCTCGTTGCCCCAGGGGCCGCCGTTATGGGAGCCGAGCTTCATGCTTGGGCTGGGGAGGCCGATGACGATGGAGGATTGCATTCTTCACAAGATCGATCTCCCGGTCCTCGAGGCCCTAGGGCGAGCCTGCGCCCTTCCCCGGGACATGGAGCGGCTGGACAAGTACAGCGATCAGAAGCTGATCCTGTCGATGTTGCAGTCCAACTTCGTGGTAAATCTTCATCTCCCTTCGTCAAACCAGCGATTTAGCGTCTGGCGCACTTTTGGATCTAACACGTACATCTCGTTTCTTTGACAGGCGGCACAGAAGTCCATGGCCGTTGCTGACAGGATCCGCAGGTACAGCGCGGACGTTGCCGAGCTGTCCGTGGAGAAGAACGGCCTGCAGGAATCCCTGGACGCCGTTAGCCAGAAGTTAGCCAGGGTGGAAGAGGAGTACGCGGCGAAGCTCGAGCAGGTGAGGGAAGAAGCCGAGGCGGAGAGGACTAGAGTGGCCGAGCTCGAGGTCTCCATCTCGAAGATGGGAGACGATTACGCGGCCCTGCTTCAAGCCGAGTCCAAGAGGGCGGATGAGGCCGAGGCGAAGCTCGAATCCGAGTCCAAGAGGGCGGATGAAGCCGAGGCGAAGCTCGAGTCCGAGTGCGATGCTGCGTTCGAGGATGCCAAAGTGCAGGTCACCGCCCACTACAAGGAAAGGGTTCTTGTTGTGAGGGATAAGGCCTGGGCGAAAGGGTGGCTTGCCGGCCTGAAGGAGGTCGGGGTCTCGGAGGGCCACCCCTCCTTTCGGGAGCCGCCTCCGTACACGCTTCCGGTGCCGACCTCTGCCCGTCCATCCGGCGAAGCTTCTGACGCTGCAGCCCGTGCCACTGACCGGTCATGATCTCGGGACCTCGGGATATCGGGATATTCGCTTTTTTGCTTTATGCTCTGTTATCTTCTTCAATTTGTATTTGCTGAACACTGTAATGAGTGATTTTAATACAATTGAAGGTTTCTTCAAATACTCGTGCTTCTCTTTTAAGCCTGGTATTTCAATGCTTGAGTTCGGCAGAGTGCTCCTTGTGACGGAACGTTAGAACTGAGTGTCGAGTAGTCTTCTTGGGCGCTAGCGTCGATACTCCATACCCTAGGTGATCTTCTTTGGTATTCGCGCTGATCCTCCGTATTTTAGGTGATCTTCATTGGTATTTGCGCTGATCTTCCGTATCTTGGGCGATCTTGAATAGCGATAGACACGATGGCGCGGCTGACGAGGGAATCGGACGGATGTCTCCACGTGGCGCCATAGGGATCGCTGGTCAACAGTCGTGCATCCCCAGTAACGCGTGGGAGACTTCGCCCTCATAACTCCTTTCGGAGACTGAGCCTTCCTCCACCCTATAAGTAGGGGGAGCAGGCTCGCCATGGGAGAAGGAAAGAACATAGTTGCAGGAGCCATGTCAGGGAGGTGTCCGAAGTTATTTGATCCGGGGGGAACCCTGCGCCGTTGGACGGCTATCCCCGAGGGGGGAAGGCTGTCGTGGTCTGCGCGCTCTCTGAAGGAACTCCCCGTGGACCACGCGCTCTCTGAACGCGAATTCACGGCCATCCGCCCCTGGCCAGACAGAATGAGGATGCGCTGCAGGGGGACGGTGGCGCATTCTCGTCCGACACGGCCCTGTGCGCCCGTCGTACGGAAGGCGGGATGAGGCCCCGCTGGACCGGGAGGCTTCTTCAAGCTTGGCTGGTCCCATTGGCCGCCGAGGGTGTTGCAGAGCCCAGCGAGGTCCAGGGTCGCTCAGAACCTCCAGGCGGCGATCCGGCTGTCTCGAGCCTTCTGCCTGAAGAGTTGGTGAAGATCAGAGTCTCCTAGCCTTTATCCATAAAATTTTCTGTTTTTAGAGGACTGTGATCCTCCTTTCTGTTCCTTGCTTTCTGTTCTGTATTTCTTGTAATGAAGCAGTTTGCAATGGATAAAAAGGAATTCTCTGATTACCCAAACTGTGTACAGTGCTTTTGAGTTCTTTTTCTCATTTCTTTGCGCTGTTCCGGAATGCTTGGGTTTGTGTTTGAATGCCGGAACTGACCTCGGCCGAAGGGACTGGCTTTGGCCGAGACGAGCTGCATTGTGCCGAAGTGGACCCATTCCGTTGGCCTTGGCTCGGCGAAAGTGAGTTCGGCAATGGCCTTCTGAGGGGTGTATGAACCCGGACTTTAGGAAACGGCTGAGTGTAGGAACTCTAGACCATTTCCAAGGCGTAGAGCCTCGAGTGTGTCCAAGACACGGGGCTTTAGGAAAGGCTGAGCGTAGGAACTCTTCCATGCCGTTTCGAGGGCGTAGAGCCTTGATTGTGTCCAAGACACGGGGCTTTAGGAAAGGCTGAGTGTAGGAACTCGAAGCCATTTTCAGGGCGTAGAGCCTTGATTGTGTCCAAGACACGGGGCTTTAGGAAAGGCTGAGTGTAGGAACTCGAAGCCATTTCCAGGGCGTAGAGCCTTGATTGTGTCCAAGACACGGGGCTTTAGGAAAGGCTGAGTGTAGGAACTCGAAGCCATTTCCAGGGCGTAGAGCCTTGATTGTGTCCAAGACACGGGGCTTTAGGAAAGGCTGAGTGTAGGAACTCGAAGCCATTTCCAGGCGTAGAGCCTTGATTGTGTCCAAGACACGGGGCTTAGGAAAGGCTGAGTGTAGGAACTCGAAGCCATTCCAGGGCGTAGAGCCTTGATTGTGTCCAGACACGGGGCGTTAGGAAAGGCTGAGTGTAGAACTCGAAGCCATTTCCAGGGCGTAGAGCCTTGGTGTGTCCTAGACACGGGGCTTTAGGAAAGGCTGAGTGTAGGAACTCTTCCATGCCGTTTCCAGGGCGTAGAGCCTAAGTGTGTCCTAGACACGGGGCTTTAGGAAAGGCTGAGTGTAGGAACTCTTCCATGCCGTTTCCAGGGCGTAGAGCCTAGAGTGTGTCCAAGACACGGGGCTTTAGGAAAGGCTGAGTGTAGGAACTCTTCCATGCCGTTTCCAGGGCGTAGAGCCTAGAGTGTGTCCAAGACACGGGGCTTTAGGAAAGGCTGAGTGTAGGAACTCGAAGCCATTTCCAGGGCGTAGAGCCTGTGCTGCCGGAGTCTAACCAGAGAGAGACAGATTGATGACAAGGCAAGAGCTGCTTTTATTGATTCTGAAGTTCATTACATCTTTAGAAATAAAATTTCTTCTGGTGGGATGGCATTCCACGGTCTCGGCAGCGGCTTGCCATCCAAGTCTTCGAGCTTGTAGGCTGACTTTCCTGCCAGTGAGACTACTCTGAACGGGCCATGCCAGTTCGGGGCAAGCTTCCCCTCATTTGGTTCCTTGTCAGCTGGCAAGGTCTTCTTTAGAACGAGCTCTCCCGTAGTGAACCTTCTTTCCTTGACATTTTGATTATATGCCCTGGCTAACCGCTGCTGATAGTCGGTTAGTCTCAGGGCTGCTGCTTCTCGTCGCTCGTCCGCCAGCTCCAGCTCCATTGCCAGGTTCGTCTCATTCCGGCCTTGGTCGACCAGCTCTGTCCTCAGGGTAGGAAGGCCGATTTCCAAGGGAATGACCGCCTCCATTCCGTAGGCCAGAGAGAAAGGTGTTGCCGAGGTGGACCTCCTTGGAGTTGTTCTGTATGCCCACAGCACGCTCGGAAGCTCTTCTGTCCATCTGCCCTTTGCCTTGTCTAGTCGCTTCTTCAGGCCGTCCAGGATCACTTTGTTGGAGATTTCTGCCTGGCCATTACTCTGTGGATATGCCGGGGTGGAGTAATGGTTTCTGATGCCGTGCTCTTGGCAGAAGTCTCTGAAGGATTTGGAATCGAACTGAGTCCCGTTATCCGAAATCAGGGTCCGGGGGATGCCGAACCTCGTAAGGATGTTTTTCCAAACGAAGTTCCTGGAGTCCCTGTCCGTGATGGAAGACAACGGTTCAGCCTCTATCCACTTTGTGAAGTAGTCCGTAGCCACTATCAGCCATCTCTTGTTCCCTGGAGCTCGGTGAAGAGGCCCCACAATGTCCAGGCCCCATTGAGCGAAGGGCCATGGGCTGGAGAGGGGACTCAGATCCTGTGCTGGCTGATGGAGGGAGTGGGAGAACTTCTGGCATTTCTCGCATTTCCTGGCGTAGACCTGAGCGTCCTTTTGCATGTATGGCCACCAGTAACCCTGGCTGATTGCTCTGTAGGCCAATGACCGACCTCCTATATGGCTGCCGCAGATTCCTTCATGGATCTCGTACAGGAAGTCGTCCACCTTGGACGGGTGGACGCATTGGAGGTACGGACCCGTGAAGGACTTCCTGTAGAGTTTGCCTTCTGGAGAGAGCCAGAACCGAGCTGCCTTGAGCCTGATCTTGTGGGCTTCGGTCTTGTCTTCGGGGAGCTGGTCGTCCCTCAAGTAGGCGACGATTGGATCCATCCAGCTGGGGCCGAGGTCAGCACAGAGGACAAGCCGAGATGAATGGAGTTCTAGACTTGACCTTGATACTGACCCGACCTCGATGGTCCTCTTCTTTCCTGCTTCGACAGCGGAGGCCAGGTTTGCAAGCGCATCTGCGTGCGTGTTGGTACCTCGGGATATTTGTCTGACCTCGGCTTTCTGGAATTGGGAGAGTAGTTTTTTCGCAAGGGCTAAGTAGGCCGCCATCCTGTCGTCCCTGGCCTGGTAGTCCCCAGCGATCTGGCTAGTTACCAGTTGAGAGTCGCTGAAGATCTCCAGATGCTGGGCTCCGAGGATTCGGGCGCTGTTCAACCCTGCAATCATTGCTTCGTACTCTGCCTCATTGTTCGTCGCTTTGAAGTCCAAGGTGAAGGCTTGCTCTATGACCAGTCCCTCTGGCGATTGGAGAACTATGCCGAGGCCAGCTCTCTTGGAGGTGGACGACCCGTCGACAAAGATCTTCAATGCCGAGGCGGGAGACTGCTGGACTTCTGTTTCTACTGGCTCTTGCCCTGTGCCCCCCAGTGCCGTGCCGAGCTGGGTCGGAGCCGAGTTGGGGGAGGCGAATTCGACAATGAAGTCTGCCAGGATCTGGGCTTTGATCGCAGTTCGGGGACGGTACTGAATGTCATACTGCCCCAGTTCAACTGCCCACTTTGATATGCGCCCTGAAAAGTCAGCTTTCTTGAACAATGAACGGAGTGGGTGCTCCGTGATCACCACAATAGTGTGGGATTGAAAATAATGGGAGAGCTTGTGGGAGGCGGTGACAAGAGCCAACACAAGCTTCTCTAACAGGAGGTACCTGGTCTCGGCATCGAGCAGGGTCTTGCTCGTGTAATAGATTGGCTTTTGAACCCCCTCGTCCTCCCTGATGAGGACGGAGCTCACTGCGTGATCCGAGACCGCAAGGTACAAATACAGAATCTCCCCCCGAGTTGGGGTGGAGAGTAATGGTGGTGACATCAAATAAGTTTTGAGTGCGGCCAATGCCTGGTCGCACTCAGGGGTCCATTGGAACTTTAAATTTTTCCTCAAAAGCTGAAAGAAAGGCCTGCACTTATCTGATGAGCGGCTGATGAAGCGATTGAGTGCGGCGGCCATTCCTGTGAGCCTCTGAACTTCCTTCGTGGTAGAGGGACTCTGGATGCCTTGGATGGCAGTGATCTGTTCCGGATTGGCCTCTATCCCCCTCCGCGTCACCAAGCTGCCGAGGAACTTGCCAGAGGCTACGCCGAAGGCGCACTTGGAAGTGTTTAGCTTGAGCTTGTAGGCGCGAAGGATGCCGAAGACTTGGCCGAGATCCGCCAGATCGTCGCTGGAGCGCACAGATTTGACGACCATGTCGTCGATATACACCTCTACCGATCGGCCGAGCTGGGCCTGGAACATCTTTGTGACGAGGCGCTGATAGGTCGCCCCCGCGTTCTTCAGCCCGAAGGGCATCACCTTATAGCAGTAAGTGCCGCGGGGGGTGATGAACGATGTTTTCTCCTCGTCGGGCTCGTAGAGCGGTATCTGATGATAGCCTCGGTAGGCGTCAAGGAAGCTCATTCGGTCGTGACCGGCGGGTGGCGTCAATCAGTTGGTCAATCTTCGGGAGGGGAAAACTGTCCTTAGGGCAAGCCCTGTTCAAGTCGGTGAAGTCCACGCACACCCTCCACTTCCCAGTTTTCTTCTTGACCACCACCGTGTTGGCCAGCCATACCGGGTACTGGACTTCCCGGATGGCCCCTGCTTTTAGCAGGTTGTCGACCTCTTCGACGACCGCATCTGTCTGCTGCAGCCCGGTCCTGCGGGCCCTCTGCACTACTGGCTTGTGGTCGGGGTCGACGTTGAGCTTGTGGCACATGACCTCAGGGTCGACCCCAGGCATTTCGCTTGGGCTCCAAGCGAAGACGTCCACATTCTGCATCAAGAACCGAGAGAGTTCGGCCCTTTCTTCGTCTGACAGCTGGGTGCCGATCAGGAAGAAACGGTCTGGGTCTGTCGGATCTAGCCTGACCTCGGCCAGGTCCTCGATGCTCTTCTTCTCAGGGTCCCGGCCGATCTCATCGAGGCCCTTCTCGAACTCGGCCAGGTTGACGCGCTCTGGCTCCTTCACTGCTGGGACAGCGGCCAGCATGCACTGCCTGGCCTGCTGTTGGTCTCCCTTCACTGTGACTACTTCCATCTTGCCTTCCTCGTTCTCATGGACGAACTTCAGCTTTTGGTGGAGGGAAGATGGAACTGCCTCTAGCTTGTGGAGCCACGTTCTGCCCAGAATGACATTGTAGGGAGAAGGGGCGTCCACAACTAGAAAGTCGGCTGACACGGAGGCTCCGCCAACTCGGGTTTCCAAGGTGATTCTACCCTTGGGGTAGACTGGTGTGGCAGACACCCCTAGCAGAGGTGCACGGACCTCCGTGAGGTCTGCTTCGGAGAGTTTCATCCTTTTGAAGCAGTCGTAGTAGAGGACCTCGGAGGAGCTGCCGGAGTCGACGAGGATCCTCTTTACGGTGAAGTCTCTCAGCTTCATGGTGAGGAGCAGGGTGTCGTTGTGAGGGACCTGGACTCCCTCTAGATCTCGATCCGAGAACGATATGGCGGGTCGGTCGCGGCGGGCTCTCTTGGATGCCGGAGCGAGTTCGGCTTTCATTATTTCTTTCCCGTGCGAAGCCCGCCTGGCCTCGGCACGGGCCTGAGAGCTTCCCCGGGATGAGGAAGCGGGAGCTGAGGACGCCAGATGGATCACGTTGATGATCTTCTCCGAGTCCTCACTGTCTGGAGCCTGGGCCGTGCTCTGGTGAACTCGGCCCTCGCTGCCGCCGGCATCACCTGCATTGATGAACTTCGGGATGTGGCCCTCTTCAGCCAGCTTCTCTAGATACCCCTGCAAAGTCCTGCATTCTTCGGTCCTGTGCCCATTGCCCTTATGGAAGGAGCAGTAGAGCTTGCTTCGGGCTCATTCGGTGGGTTCATTCTTCATGGGCGGAGGATACTTGAAGAACGGCTTGGATTTGATCTTGGCCAGGATGCGGTAGATCGGCTCCTTGAAGACGACGTTGACGCTCTGACTGGCGCTGGAGGGAGGTCTGGGCTTCCAATTGCCCCCAGACCTGGACGACGAAGGCTTCGCCGAACTGGAGACCCAGGCCCGCTTGGGCTCCTGTTTCTGGGAGGGCCTCCCACCTCTCTGCCGAGGTTGGTCATTCTTCTGTTCGGGCTCCGGATGCCCGTCCTGATCCTTAGCTCGGATCTCATCTTCCTCCCGGGCGATGAAGCGCTTCACCCGGGACATCAATTCTGACATGGATTCTGGGGTGTCACCGGCCAAGTCCTTTCGCAAGTCGATGCCGGGGATCAGGGCATGCTGGAAGGCGTAGATGGCTATCCCTTCCCTCGCGCCCTCGATCTGGCTGTAGACCGCCCAGAATCGGTGGGTGAACTTGGCGAGAGTTTCGCCCTGCTTCATTCTCAGGGCGATGAGGTCCCCCTCCTTCTTGGGGACGACGGTGTAGGCTTGGAACTTCTTCAGAAAGGAGAGCTGAAGCTCTTTCCAGCTGGAAACCGACTGCTCCGGGAGAGAGCAGAACCACTTCAGGGGGAGGTCACCCAAACTGGAGGAGAAGATTTTGCAGTTTAGGTGACCCTCGTTCCCCCAGATGGACATCTTCTGGGAGAAGTGCCGGAGGTGTGCAGATGGGTCGGACAGTCCGTCGTAGGGGACGAACCGCGGGACGGAGAACTTTCTGGGCAAGGGGGTGCGCTCGATTTCTTTTGTGAAGGGCGAGCCCCCCAGATCGGTGTGACCACAGATCTGCTTCTGGTCCCGCATGTCCAAGTTGTGCTGGAGAGCCAATCTGACACGTTTGTCGAATCGCTCTTGCTCGTCGTCCTTCTCTGGAGTCTGAGCTCGGGGCTTTCGCTTGTGATGGTTCGGGCTACGATGGCTATGAGTTCGGCCGTCGCGGCTATGGTGACTTCGGCTGTTGCTCGAGCCTTCGTCACGGATCTGGCTCCGTTTCTGGTCCAGATGATTTCTGAGTTCCTCGCGGGGAGGCTGGGCTGCCCTGCTGGGGGCGTCCTTCTTTTTCCCTTGAGGCTCAGAGACCGGCCTCAAGGAGGCAGTTTGCACTGCCCTCAGCTGCTGCTGGAGCTCGTGAATCAGCTGCCCTTGCTTCTGGAGTTGCTTCTGGAGGAGAGCAGCTTCAGGAACCTCTCAAGTGGCAGGGGGTTGAACGTGGCGCGTCTCTCCTACGGCCACAGCTTTGTCCTTCCGGGGACGCCCATTGCGTCTGGGTGGCACGACTTCTTCTGACGAGGTCGAGGCCTCGAGTCCCTCTTGGAGTGGGAACTCGATAAAGAGCTGAGAGCCTAAGCGGCCCTCGCCTGCAGTCGTGCCATGCACCGTACGGGCGCGTCCTTGGGGAGGGACGTCCGTTGGCGGTGGTGGTGGCAGCTCGAGCGCTGCTCTTGAGGATTCTACGCCCTTCTTAGCTTTCGGAGGCATGGCTTCTGAGAAGATGAGGTTGAGAAGGTTGGGAAGGTTCTGAGAGGTTGGGATATTACTTTCCCACAGACGGCGCCAATTGTAGGTGCAGAAAATAATGACCCACAATAAGAGGGAGCCTTAGAGGACTTATCCGAGAAGATGATGGTGTCTGGGAGTAACTGGATGCCGTCCGGAAGCCTGAAAGGGAATAGCAAATGGTCGGAGGACCCTGGCCTGGGCGGCGCAAGGCTCTCCGATGCCAAAGTCAGTATAGGAACTGGAATAATGGAAGGAGAGGGAGAAGAGAGACAGAGTAAGGGCTCTGTGAATGAGATTGTGCGTACCTTGCATGGTGCATGGGGTTCTATTTATAGAGGTCTGGATCGTATCTTTCAGAGGATATCTTGGTGTGGGTCCATGATTTGACTGGGAAGTCATGATCAGCCCACAAAGTAATAAATGCAGTCTAATCCGGCCCACTCAGCATTTAATGCTAGTCGGGTCAGCCCACATTGCATTAAATGCGTGTCTTGTTGGGCCAGATTGTGTTGGGCGCCTTTGGCGGTTGGAGTACCAGCGGATCTACCCTCGGGCCTTGCCCTGATGTGGCCTCAGCCGCTGGATGCCGCCACGTCAGCGATCTGGTGAAGATAGCGGGCGGCTGGATGTCGTGTCTGTCCCACTAGCTCGTGACCCTATCCCTCCACGTGCCTGATGACGTGGGGGATGAGGGGCGCAAGTGAAGGTTCTTTCTTGCTTCGGCTACTGTCCTGGCTTCTTCAGCCGAGGTAGAGTTTTCTGCCGAGATGGCACTGGGGTGGCCCAGCCGAGGTGGACTCCTTGCCGAGATGACGCCCGAGGTGGACCAATTCGGCACTTGTGGCCCGGAGATGCTTGATGTCGGTCAAGGCCTCTGCCCCGGTAGCCGGGATGAGATCGGTGCCACGTAGATGGCACGCAGATGGCACGTGAGAATGCTTAGCCCCATCTGATGGCTGCGATTAGCTTAATCCCGTAGCTCTGGGAATCTCCCCACACATATATGATTTTTCTTCTCTCTTCTCTTTGTAATTAAATGTGTGTAATGGTGGTTAATGAGTGCCCGATCCATGCCCAATTGGTGCCCAAAAGAACCCCACAAATACCCTTTTAGAATCCCCTTTGAAAATGCCCCGTAATTCCCCTTGCTTGGACATGCCGGTAGTGCACCTGCAATGCACCGGCCGTGCATCTGCAAAACTTATGGTCGATCGCAGGCCAATATGGCGAATAGCTGGTGGCCGCCGACTATGGGATTTTGACCTCCTGGTTGTGGTGCACAGCCGGTGGATGCCGGTTGTGGCCTGTAGCCCGCCGGAAAGTCCTTGTTTTGCCTCCTTTTTCCCCGTTTCACCTCCAAATGACTTCAAGCTTTTTCCAAAAGATTTCTAGATGGTTTTAGCACCCTTTTTACCCAAGATTGATGCACATATGGCCTGGTTCCTTGGGTGGGAATCATGAACTCTAAGGGACTAGTTTTTTGAACCATGAACCCCACTTGACCAAAAATGAATTGTTTGATCCCTGGGATGTCCTTCGAGCTTCTTGCTCACCCCACTGAGCCTTATGTACGCAATGTCAAATTACTGGCGCTTGGACCCTAAGGTCGCGTTTGGCAACCAAATCTCTAGGGAAAAGATTTTTTTATTTCCATAAAGTTGTGGTAAATCCATGTTTGGTAATTTTAAATTTATGAGGATTTAAACAAATAAAAATCTTCATTTGTTAGGATTTTCAGATCCGACCACCCCCCATGAGATTTGAAAATCCTCGCTTAAATGGATTTGTACACCGAATCCTATTTTTCTCAACTATATACATCGATACACACCAATATCAACGTGAAATCCTCCACTATATAAATCCCCAGCGAGGAATCTTTGTTCCAGTGGTTGTGAAGAATCATCAGATCTATCGATTCCTCACCTGTTACCAAACATGTTCTAAGTGTGCACAATGTCAAATCCCACCACCCCTAACATGCCAATGGCAGCCCGTGCATTAGGTTAGCATTTTTCTAATGGCACTTTGACCGATACTCTGAATTATCTCATCTACAAAATAAGTTATCATGTTCGCGCAGACGATGTATGTATGATTCCTCCTTTAACCATCGTACCCAACTTACACTCACCACATGAGACATGTTATTTGCACACGGGTTTATCACCCATAGCATTGCCATGCTTGCCCGACATGATAGGATCCACAGTAGTGGTGTTTTGGAAGCGAAGCGAGCATTTACTTGCCTTGCTCCTTCCCGGACACCCAGATCCGCCTTTTCCATACCCATTTGGATGAAGGTATTCCATGCCCGAATGTTGCCCGACTTTCTAAAGACCGTAGGTCTTGTCTGTCCCAACTTGTTATACCATTATGTCCGCTTGTCAGTTTGCCCGTCAATATGCCAGCTTTGTAATGCCCTAACTTGGGTACATGTTACATTTCCGTTAATACGAGGGGTACTTGTTTTGTACGTATGTTAGTGATATATGAGTTTGATTAATTAATACCCGTCGCTTGATCTGTGATTTCTGAATAAGTCCGATATGTGTGTTTTTATGAATTCCTGAGTCGACACCACTAAGCTTGGAGTTCCTTTTGGTCTGATCCACCAACTGAATGTCCTTCAACTCTGTTTTACCATATCCAAATTGGTTTTTGTAGGCTTAACAAGATCCATAGCTGGTGTTTATGGCGCCACCTCCTCACGAGCTTGGCAGTATATATATATATATATATATATTTATGCTTCTGTTGCAATAAGGCATTGTAGGTGCGTTCCTGTCACCTTGTGTGACGATGAGGGTATAGCTACATGTGGATGCCATTTTGGTAGGTTATGTTTATGGTAGAGGTACTATTCCTCATGATTATTTATAATGTCATTATGATTATGCTAATGCACAAATTATGCCTAGTTGTACCACTTATTGAGATCCTGTAATTTATTTCATGTCGTTATTCTCATTTATGCAAATATGTGTGGTATGCCATTTTTGAAAGTCTGGGATCCTTGCCCTAGAGGGGGGGTGAATAGGGTGAGCTTCTAATTAGTGACCAATTAAGACCGATTTTAACTTCTTTAAAATTAACTAATTACAAGTGATGATTATCAAACAAAATGCGGAAGCTTAACAAAAAAATAACCACAAAGCAAGCACCAATTACACAATGATTTATAGTAGTTCGGCCTCAATGCCTACATCCACTACCGGCTTGTGATCCAACACCCCACCGGATTTTCACTATGTATGCTTTTGAATAGGCTAAGCAATAACCTCTACAACGTTGTTTTTCTAGGCTTAACAACAACCCATCAATGTGCTTTTCTAGGATATGCAATAACCTTTACACTATGTTTTTCTTAGGCTAAGCAATAACCTTTAGAATCAAATGATTTTTCTTTCTCAAGAAAGAGTCTACACAAATATTAGAAGAGAAATAGTTTAAGCTCAATTACAATGCCTCTAATTTAGGCGGATAGGAAATTGAAAAACTAACTCACACAACACTCTATGACATGCAAAGATGAATGCTCATGATGTGTGTGTGTGTGAAAAACTTCAATCGAGTTTAAAAAGAAAGCTCAATCAATATATGCTTAATGCATTTAAAAGTTTAAAGCATATAAAAGATTTGATTGAAGTGTAATGCAAATCACATGTAAAACTATTAACTTGTTAATGATATGAAAATCAAAAGTTCACAAGTTGTATGAAATTAATTATATCTAAACATGTGATGCTTGTGCAATGTTGTTTTCAAGACACACGTTTAACTAAGGTTATAAATAGATTGAAAACAACAAAGATGATTCAACTAAGTAAATGAAACATGTTATAAAAGAAATCAAAGGTTTTGACAAAACATGATTTATAAAGTTTTAAAACAAAACTTGGTTTGAATCAAAGTGAAAAATCTATCACAACTTAAATCAAATATTGAATGAAAGTAATGGATTCAACACATCATAGTTATCATGCTAAAAATTATTTACCAAAGATTTAAAACAAAGCATATAACATATGATAAAAAAAGTAAAACTTACTTGGAGATTTAACTTCATTAATCTAAATTTTAGCTTTACTAATGACCCAGTAGCCTTCCTTAGTTCATTCCCCTTTGTTTAGGCTTCATTCACCTCAAGAATGGCCTTTAGAATCATCAACTTTGGCCTTGAAATGAACTTGCTTTTGTAGAAAAAGTGGAACAACGGCTACCTGTCGGTTAACCGACATCCAGGGTTCGGTTAACCGACACCCCAGTGGTCATATCTTTGAAACATTTCAATCTTCGGTTCACCGAGCATGTTCGGTTAGCCGAGCCTTCACCGACAGGGCAAATTGGTTCAGCTTTTAAACCATGGCCAGTTAGCCGACACCTGACCGACAGGCTGACCGACAGTGTCCAAAATCCCAACTTTTGCACATTTCAAACTATTTTCTTGTGGGGATTTTTGGGCCATTAAACCAAGCATGGAAACATGATTTAAATCAATCTAAGTGTTTTAAAAACATGAAACCTAAAATGCCAAATAAGATCTGAAACTTTTAAAACCATTGGCTAGCTTGATTCAAAAAAATTTATTTCAAACTAAATGCATCCAAGTTTAAAACCAAAACATGCATGAAGCAAATATGATTTACAAGATTTAAAGCAATGCATGAGTAAATCAAGATTTCAAGATTTCTAAAATAATGCATGCGTGAAAATTCAAATGATGAATAAAATGAATAATGCATCCATCAAATTGCAATATACAAAATCACTAACAATTTTAAGCACTTTCTAGGTCGTCGTGCTTGATACTTGTTTCACCCATGGTGTTGGAGGTACCAACTTTGCCCCTACGGAAGAGCTTGCGGAGGCGGATGAGCAGCCATAACCCGTAGGCATATGATGTCATCTAGACATCTGATTTGCGTCTAAGCTACGTCACATTTTGGGAGTGTTGATATCTTATTTTGGGTTTATTTTGTAATGGTCGTGTTGGCCTTTCTTTTGGAAAATGTGTAATTTAACTTTATCTTTTGTGTACATATTAACTTGAACTGGTTTAGTGGGAATGCCATCAAGTTACGGCTTACTCTCATATTGTCTTGTATTATCATATCATGTTATTATAGTTCGATTTGCTACAAGCTTCCACAATTTTATCATATTTGAATCTGTGAGGCTTATTTGGGATCCTCGCTGGGGAAACCTGTGGGAACTGGGAAGTCTTGTGCGCAGGCGAAACTTTTCTACTCGATCCACGTGCTAAGCGCCCCGCGATCCCGAATCTCGTTCCAAGGTTGTGACAATATGGTTCCTTGGATTTCTTACTTATGCTTCAATGCCTAGTTTTCCTTGTATTCTCACGAATTATATACATTTTCAATTATTCTTTTCGAAGTATCATAACTTTTACATATTGCTTATCTATCTACTTGCCGACTTTTGTTTGGCGTCGTTTTCCTCAGTGTGTAGACGACGCCACCTATCTTTGGCCTGAGATAGAGGCGTTCTCGGAGGATCCCTAGGCGGCAAAGTTCCACAAGTCGTGTGCCGATGATGTAGTGTAGCATCATCACACCCAGCACCTAAACGCTTCATGGGGGACTTCACCTTTTGTTTATCTTGTACATCTTGTGTTCAGTGTTCATAAATCTTTCTATATATATCCCTTTTGTATAAACTAAAATATATATAAATGAGATTCAATCCTTGCACAATAATTGATGGTTATATATTTTACTAGACTGTTTAATATCATTAAGTTTCCACATGTTGTTACAGAGGTTCAGATATTATATCCTCACCGCGTACTTAGATCTTCATGACCATAATAGTGGCCACAAAAGCCAAATTTGTAAATTGGCCCCTAATCTCACACCCTGGATCCGATTTATCTCTTCATTGGGTCTAGGGGCGTGACATGGATCCCACAAGTATTGTCGAAATCCTTGGTTTAGTTCTCCCTTCAGAAAAGGGAACACAAGGTTCTTACGATTAGCCGTTAGGCTCACCTAGTGCAATTCGAATTTGGCAACTCCAAAGTTGCCTATTAGGAAAACTGGGTTTTAGGTTTTGTTTGGCCACGACTAGTTGTACAGGTCGTCGAGGAACAACCTGTCAGTCGACACTCTTAGGTTGTCAGAAAAACCCCCATTCAGAGGCTATGTTCTAGAGTTATGGTGTGACGCCCCGGAGTCCCACATCGACTATAGAGAGGAAAGTGATTGGGATTATATGTAGAGCTTACACCCTTACCTTGCATGAGGCCTTTTGATGGGTTCAGGCCCATCAGAAACAAAACCGTGAGGCCAGTGGGCCAAAGCGGACAATATCATGCATGGGTATCCTCTCTATAGTCGATGTGGGACTCCGGGGCGTCACATATGGTGAGCAGTAGGGATCCCATGACTAGCCATAAGTCCCAAAACTTGAAGTTCTAACCCAATTTCTGCTCATAAATTGGGGTTTCACCCAATGCATTAGAATTCCAATATTCCTACACGTATAACTAGTTCATTCCTCTTCATTTAAGCACTCACCAACACAATTAAGGTCAAATCCCATTAATCACCTATCTCCAGCATGTGAAACCCAAAATTAACATAGATGAGCTTGAAGTTTCAAGGCAATTAAATTAAGGATAAGAATTAACAATATTTCACATGCATATCCATTTTATAGTGCTAATTCACTTGCCTTGGCTGTAGAGAAAGAGAAACGATAAAGATCCTAGCTCCAAAGCTCTAACTAACCAAACCGCGCTCCTAACACTCTTGTAACCACTCCTAAAACCACAAGAGAAAGGAAAGGGAGGAATCAAGTAACATGCATGGCCCTAAGAAAGCTAAGAAATGAAATTAGGTGGGAATGCATAAAGGAAAGCTCACCAAATTGAAGTCCTAGGGAAAAAAACAAAACAAGAGGAAGAAGAGCTCGGTGTTGGATTGGCTCTTCAAGGCATGAAATGGAGCCTCTAGCTGATGCATGTAAGGGAGAAGTAGAGGAAGGAACTAGGATTGCAAGACAAGGAAGAAATGGAATGAAACAAGAGTCGTTTGGGTGTTATCTTAAGTAGGTTTCTGGAATTTAAGAATAAGTCCATAAGTCAGAGTTTGGGAAAATGAGGGCGTCAGATTGCGACGAGTCAAGAACGGAAAGTGTAGAAAACAAAGAGATCTTTCCAACGGACCCAAAATCGAAAAAAAAAATAGATTTTTTTGGAAAAACCTCATAATTTTTCATAAATTGCAAACTACCCCCTACTATACTCAAACGCACTCCATTTTGCACGAGACTTCATGAACACCTTCGCAATACTAAAAAAAAAGAACTCGCTTAATTAACTAATAAGGTAGTTAGTTATCATAACTACGCAATTAGAGTCAAGACCTTACATGTGTGAAATACATTTATGTAACGACACAAATTCTTAGGGCATGGGGCTTGTGGTCACAACATGATGTAAGCACAACATGATGTAAGCTTCCGCTAAATATTCATTAGGTGATGAGATTTATGGTAACCTCACTCGTATATTCTGGATAAATAAATGTTCTACCATTCAGACCCCATGACTCACACCCCGAGATGTGATCGTTGTGATAATTAGGTTTGGGGGGAATAACACCACATGATCCCACTAAAATTGGACTATATTTTAGATTATATTCAATACACATATTCTTTACTAAGGGAATAGGACCACAAACCCAAGGCAAGTGATTAATTTCATAAAATTTGATATCATTGCTTGCCTCTCATGATTTCATGTTCTACTCCATATATGTTCTTAGTTTTATACTATGTTTCAGCTCATGTTTTTGTCAATTAATGGTGGTGATTAGATGCTTAATTAGGTGTAGATTTGATGGTTAATTGATCCCTTAAATGGGTTCAAAGGATACCGAAAATTGGCTAAGGAAAGGGAGAGCAAAATTGCCCCGAGATAGTCACACAACAGGCCATCAGACATGGCCTGCTGCTAGCCTGACAGAGGCCCATGTTTGACCTGATGTTGGTTGGAGATGGCCCCATGTCCAACCATGCCTTGGCTCATCTCCGACCATGGTCAGACATGGCCATTTTTAGGATTGGTTGAGCCTAATTACTCCATTGTCCTCTCCACACTCCCTTGGTTGGTTCTTGGGGCTCGTGCACGTCAAGTGAGGGCCTATGTTGTCACCTCTAATGGATCAATTAGGGGAAACTAACATTGATTCTAGGAGCTAGGATCTCTTGCCTTAGACTTAAAAATCTAGACTACAACTCGGACTCACTCAGACATTTTCCTCGGAATACGCATTTGCGTAGTTTGAGTTGTGTGACCCCTCTCGAATTGTCCGGAGGCATCTTAAGGCATTAATGAACCGAATGTATGCCCATTTAAGGCATAAGGATGCCCATTACCTTCGAAAGCACCAAATGCATAACTTCCGAACATCCGGACCTTAAATGCACATAAGTGCGTTTAGTGATGCCTTAGCATGTCAAAGGCAATCTCTGGACCTGAATTGGACGTTTAGGAGGCATTCCTCACTTGTCTGGTCAATTCACCTATGTTCTTGCATTGTCATGTACTTATTACTTGCATGCACGGCGTATGCCTATCTCTCTTGTACACGTTAGTCACCCACTACCACCACGTTCGTGCCCAGACTTGGAATGGATGATTAGGGTTGGAAAGTCATGCTTGGGGGAGAGTGAGCATTCTTTCCCACTTCTGAAATCCGAAGGTGACAGGATCCTAGGTTTAGGGTGTCATGAGCTCCACGGGGGTGCGATCACACGCCGAGTATTTTCTCGTGTACCAATCTGAAATCTACTTTCTTTCCCTTTGTGACAACCCATTCCCTGCCGAAATGCTATCTGACGGTTTCCAGAGGTACATTTGAATTCTTAAACTTTCTTCAACTTAATTAAAACTATGGGAATTTAACGCAAAAAACCCTGATAAACAGGGTATTATTGTAATTGGCCCTAGTAAAAAAGATTACACTGATTGAACCCTGAATACACGTTTTCCTTTTTTTTTTTTTTGTCTTTTAGCGCAATAGTCGATATCGACTATCCATAGTAAATACACTTTATACTCGGAATCGCACGCACCTTCTTTCCCCCCTTTACATCTTCGTTTCGTCTGGTCCCTGCATCACTACCTGGAGACGAAAATCAACTGCAGCTCTTTATTTGCTCCATTAATGGTGGTGGGTGCACTTCTTTAAGAGGTAGGTACATACATAAATCTTTATTATTAGTTTGACAGTTTCCCAAAGCTTGGCTTGTTGATTCGTATTCTGGCTTTTATATTTTAACAGCCCTAGACAACTAATGAACGACCCGGATCTGTCCCAGAAGGATGCGATCCAAGTGCTTAAAGAGTTGCGAACAGTAGATATCTGCCCTTAAAAGACCACTACTTGTATTTTAATTTTATTTTCATTTACGTTTTTGGATTTAGGGTTTTTAAATGTGCATTTTTTACTGACCCAGAAAATGTCACCTAAGTGCATTCAGAGTTATGAACGGTGGAGTTATTCTCCTAAAGAGGAAATACCATCTTTAATTTTCACTTACATTTTTTAGGTTTAGGATTTTAAATGTGCTTGCATTTGACAATACAAACTTTACTTCTGTTCTTAACTGTATTATTTAGCCTAAACTAAAACACAACAGTCATGCCCCAATTTTAATTATGTTTCCACTATTTCATTTTACAAGATCTATAAATTTTAACGGCACATGGACCTTGTCCCATGAAATTGTTATAAAAGATGGAAATGCTCCTACAGTTACATTATCTCATTTGTTTTGCATATTCCTTTTTTTTTTTTTGGTGTAGGGTTTAAAATGTACATAGAATCTGTATGGGATTGTTTAACACGTATAATAAGTATTTTCCTTGGAATATCACAATGGATTTAATTTAAACATATACTTGCCCTTTCACCATGGGCATTGCTTATGCATACATATTTACCCTTTTGTTTCTATTACTATTATCTACTAATTTTTTATTTTGTAAACGCATGTCTGACTGCGACATCCTAATCATATTCCACTACGATGGAAACTTTGAATTTGATATGATGCGTCCCGTCTATAACGGAGGAAAGCAGAAGATGAGGTATTTATCAACCAACATGACATATGGGTCATTGGTTGCTGAGGCAATTGAAGCATCCAATTGGGACTCATCGACTGAAAGTTTAACCATACAATATCTTCATCACAATGGACGTGCATTTTCACTGGCTAGCATTGAGGATGATAATGATGTAAATAGAATGATGAAAGCATCGGGTCGGGATACAAATGGGATATACTTATATGTTTCTAACAGTTCAAACAATGGACAGTGTAGAGGAGGAGAACAATCTAGGTATGTTAACATGTTGTATTCTAAATTAAACACTTATCAAGTATTAATCTCATTCCCTAACTTGTATTTTGTTATATTGTTGATGCTATGTAGGTTTCAGAGGAATGACAGGCATCGATCTTTTCATGTAAAATCGATGAACATTGTCATGTCAAAAAGCAAGGGAAAAGCAGTAAACGATATGACAGCCGTTTCAAAGCTTCCTACAGTCGATCTCGAAGAAGATAATGACATGCATTTTTCAACTATCCGAAACATTACAAGTCCACTGCATGATTTCGGTCAAGAGATTGATGTTGATAATATAGAGGATGGGGCAGACTATGGCGATGAGAATCATTCTGACGATAATAATTTCACCGGACAAATACCAGTGGTTGTGATGGGCGCGGACATAGGGAATGTTGCCAGGGATGATCCATATAACAATGCATGTTTTGATAATACAGAGGATGGGGCAGAGTATGGTGATGTGAATCAATTTGATGAAAATAATCTAAGAGGACAAGTTCCAGTGATTGTGATGAGCTCCAACACAGGAGGAGTTGCCAAGACTAACCCAGTCAACAATGCCTGTGTTGAAAATATAGAGGATGGGGCTGAGTATGGTGTTGATAATGATTTTGGTGAGAATAATTTCACATGCCAAATCCCAGTGATTGTGGTCGGCTCGGACAGAAGCAACATCGTCGGGGCTAATCCAAACAAAACTAGTTGTCCTTCAAGTGAACATTCAGGTGTTAATTTCGTCGACAACATGGTACCTGAACAATTGAATACAGATGTTGGAAACAACTCAGCCCGGGAAATGTGGATTGGCCGTGAATTCCCAGATCGTGCCACATTCCGAAAGACTCTGGCTAAGTTTGCAATTTATGGAAACTTTACTCTAAAGCACTTGAGGACCAACGGTTACAAAGTGACAGCATGCTGTAAAGATCAAAGTTGCCCATGGCGCATTCATGCCTCTATCGTGGAATCCGGGCCACAATTCAAAGTACGTACGTATAATCCAATCTATAGATGCTCGAAGCCAATGATGGGAACGGCACACAAACAAGCGTCAGCATTGCTAATTGTGGAATTCATCATGGACAGAGTCAGACAAAATCCCAACCTGAAACCAAAAGAGATCATGAACGACTACCAAATGGAATTTGGGACAACTATTACATACAGGAAAGCACATGTAGCAAAGGATATTGCCCTGCGTGCAGTGCGAGGATCTTACGAGGAATCCTGTTAAATGCTTCCTAGCTACTGTATTGAATTGCACAGGACCAATCCAGGGACAGTAACAAATATAGATACCACGTCCGATGACCATTTTAGAAGATTTTTTTGGGCATTCGGAGTTTGTCTAAGGTCTTTTATTAATGCTTGTAGACCAATGATTGCGATAGATGGGACACATCTCCGAGGGAAGTATCCCGGTGTTTTGCTCGTTGCTGTTACACATGATGCCAATCATAAACTCCTCCCCATTGCTTTTGCCTTCGCGGAAGCCGAGAGACGCGATAGTTGGGAGTGGTTCTTGGCAAATCTGCATAGAGCGATTGGTGAGCCTAATAATTTGACTATTGTGTCAGACCGCCAAAAAGGTCTTATTCCGGCACTCTTGAATACCATACCCTCCGCAACGCATTGTTATTGTTGCCGTCACATTGCAGAGAATATTAGGGTGGCTTTCAGCGATGCTGCTATTGTTATGAAATTTTGGCGTGCCGCCAAAGCGAATAGGCCGTTTGAGTATGATGCCTATATGAGTGATATACGGGCAGTCAACCAAGAGGCATTCACTTACATCGATGCAATCGGAAGGCAACGATGGGCTGATGCATATGTAGATGGACTCGGTATGAAATGCTCACTAGTAACGCAGCAGAATGCCCAAATGCCATCTTAAAGGATACGAGAGTCCTGCCTATCACAAGACAAGTCGAGGAAATATGGGCCAAGATAATGGAGTTCTATCAGAAGCGCCATCTTGAATCACAAGCATTGACAAGTCGTCTAACACCGTATGCGGAGACAGTTTTAAGAAAAAGAAACGGAAGAAGCTCGGCGACTGCATGTTCGTGTTGCTGGTTTGATTGAGTTTCAGGTACAATCTGCAGAATAAGTGGACGTCGTTGATCTTGAACGCAAGACTTGCACGTGTCGAAAGTGGGATATCCTCGGGATCCCTTGTGCTCATGCATTGGCCTCAATGAGAGTTAGAAACTATGATCCATATGAATTCTGTGAACACTGGTACCTATCAAGTGTATAACGTACAACATATAGTGAAGTGTTGCATGCTACCCGTGATAATAAACAGTGGGAGCACACATCTGATGTACGACTTTTACCACCACGAGCTTCTAGACAACCAGGGCGGCCAAAGAAGAATAGGATTCGGACCGAGGATCGCGGATGCCAAAGGAGGGTAGTCACTTGTGGTAACTGTAAGGAGAGGGGTCATAATCGGCAAAGTTGTCGCAATCCTCCTGTGCAGACTTGAAGATAATGGCATGCATACTGATGCATATTTTGTGAATGGCCTTTTTTGGAAGTAATTATGTTTGGTGGGTTTTTTTTTTTGTGGTATGAATGTCTTGGTAGCAGCAGCCATCTGGATAGTGTACAGCAGCCATCTTTTTTTGTCCCTTGAATGGGGATGTAGAATGAATTGTTAATGTATTGTGGATGTCTTGCTAGATGCAGCCATCTTCGAAGTGTACAGCCCTACTGATGCATTTTTTGAAAGGGGGATGCAAGATGAAGGTTAATGTGTTGTATGGCTGTCTTCATAGATATAGCCCTCTGGATAATGTATACAGCCTAATGAAGCATTTTTTTGGAGGGGTGATGCAAGAAGACCTGTCAATATGTGGTTTGGATGTCTTGATAGATACAGCCATCTGGAATGTTTGATATTATACTTAAGCACTTTTTGGGACCGTGAGATTGTGGATTGAATATGCAGCCTCTATTGATGGTGTACCGTCTACTGAACAACATAGGGTTGGTTAGACAATGCTGTTCAGACCTTGTACATCTTGTGGGATGGGTTGTAATTTTTTTGGGGATATCATATAAGATGTTATTTTAAGAAAATATTTGTTGTAAACTTTTTGTGGTGATGCTAATATATATAATGTTTCTTGCATTATGGTTCAGTTGTTGATATCTTACTTTGCAACTAGTACAATTATTATTTACATCATGATTAAAATGTATAAAATGCGAGATACTGATAAGCAATATAGTCGATATTGAATGTCATTACAGTCGATAGCGACTACCACTGTAATTTCCATGTTTCAGTTAAATAGTCGATATCGACTACCACTGTAATTTCCATGTTTCAGCTAAATAGTCGATATCGACTATCACTGTAATTTCCATGTTACAGTTAAATAGTCGATATCGACAACCATTGTAATTTCCATGTTTCAGTTAAATAGTCGATATCGACTACCACTGTAATTTTCATTTTACAGCTAAATAGTCGATATCGACTATCACTGTAATTTCCATGTTACAGCTAAATAGTCGATATCGACTATCACTGTAATTTCCATGTTACAGCTAAATAGTCGATATCGACTATCACTGTAATTTCCATGTTACAGTTAAATAGTCGATATCGACTACCACTGTAATTTCAATGCAGCTAAATAGTCGATATCGACTATCACTGTAATTTCCATGTTACAGTTAAATAGTCGATATCGACTGCCACTGTAATTTACTTGTTTCAGTTAAATAGTCGATATCGACTATTACTGTAATTTCCATGTTACAGTTAAATAGTCGATATCAACTATTACTATAATTTATATATTTCAGTTAAATGGCCGATATCGACTATTATTGTACATCAAATTTGACAATGGATTAGCATCTTTTTTAGAATGAGTCACCAATCTCCCAAGCTAAGGATACCATTCCTTAAACAAAGCCAATGCATATAGACTCCCTACCTAAGAAACCCCTAGGGCAAAACAAGGCATACATGGTTTCCATATTAAACTAACATGCTAAAAATAAATAAATAACATCCTTGTTAACAGGGAAGGTCATACCAGTCCTCTTTAACCAACTCTGCATTCTTCTGATTTTCTCTTTTCTTATATACAAGAGGGCAGTCTAGAGAAAATAATGCTAGGGTTTACAATCTTCTTCCTCATTTTGCCAGGTTCAATAACATCCTTGTTAAACGTAACTCCTTCATATAATTCCGTTAAATATTAGATATCGACTATTTCTCTAATTTCAAAGTTTCAGTGAAATAGTCGAAATCGACTACCACTGTAATTTCATTGTTTCAATTAAATAGTCGATATCGACTACCCCTGTAATTTCATTATTTCAGTTAGAGAGTCGATATCGACTACCACTGTAATTTCATTGTTTCATTTAGATAGTCGATATCGACTATCTTAGAGAGTCGATATCGACTCTCTGTTATATGTTTTCTCACGTATTCAATTCCAATAAGCGCACACCTAAAAAATACACCATTGTCATCAAAATGCATACATTCATTTGCATTAAATAATTCCACATCTAAAAAGGGGACATCCACATGAACCATTAAAATGTAAAAAAACTTTGACATTAAATATTGACACAAAAGTTTTTACAAATGTAAAAGTTATAAGTCCACAAAAGGATTCACTGATCCTCAATCAACATCTCCATCTACTGTCCAAGACCTTTTACAAAACTATTCTTAACCAGCCACACAATATGATCAACCCGGCAAGTTCAACAAGTCCGGAAGATTCAGCCTATTAGCATTCACCTGCTAACTTCTCTTGAATATTTCAATCACAATTTTGCTACGGAAGTAAGGAATGTCAGACTGTTTAAATGTGATTGGACGGCGATGAACACAATGCTCCGCATACAATAATGAATACTCCGTAGTCATTACCATTGTCTTGGTGGGGAATGTCTTCCTTGATCAGTACAGGCCATAAAAATGGATCCGTCCAGCCAAAATGCATGTACATAGAATTCAACCACCCGATCTGCAACAATATCCAAATGGGGGGATTATCATAGGTGATGCCGCCAAGAAGGTTTGATTAATGTTTTTTAGGATGATAAACCTTATTTACAAACATAAATAATACTTACAAACTGTTCAGCTTTACTCTGTGTCAAACGATCACCAGGCAAACTGTTGTAGAACTCCCACCTCCTTTCATCAATGTAGCCTGCCACAAACGTGAAATGATTTCTGTAGTGGAGCACAAACACTAGTGTTTGTGCCTCCTGGGCCTCCCATACTCTATGACCTTGCTTGCCGAATACAGCTTCAGCACTGGTAACAGAATCCTCCTGCCACCAACTCTGCATTGAGTTACAGCTCCAAATCAATGAACATTCTTATTATAAAGGATAATGCGTAATCACAGTGTTAATAAAATACAGTGTGAATGATAGTTCAGCCTAGACTTACAGATATACTAGGGTCCGCGATGAAAGCGGTTGGACACCCTGCTCTTAGGATCTCAAAGTAATAGTACATAAGATTAGTGTCCAGCCAAGTTCCCTCATCAAGTGTATTCTTTAAATCGCGGCTGGAGACCATGGTACAAATGCTGGCTAATTCAGATTCCCTACATGACAGATATTGTGTTAATAAATAGCTACAACATGGATAGGTTGGGAGTATTGGGTACAGTTTGAAACATAGTGAAATAAACTTCCATACTTACTTTGTACTATAATATTCCTTGAAACCCTGCACCAGAAATTGTTCCTGTTCATTTAATACATAACCTGAATGCACCATAGAATGAGAGTAGTCGGAGAACTTTACTGGGACCTTACGCATACGGGGCAGGCGCTTGATTCTCCAAATCAACGACATGACACTTGCCATCGGGGCGGCAGCTACTATTGTGGAATCACTTTGAACTGACACCGGAGTGTCAAACAATACCCTGGCTAGTGGCGGTGTCTCGAGCACCTCTTCAAATGGTGGTACGTATGATGGATGACCCTCGATTTGAAAGTTGTCACGACGTTTTCTTCCCTCTCTCGTGTAAGTTTTCGCTTTTGGACTTTTAAGAGGTGGTTTCTTTAATTTCGCATGAGAAGGAATATTGTAGGAAGGAGGGGCAGGTGCATCGGCTGACATCTGAGGGGGATCAGTCTGGAATGGAGCAGCATCGGTGTCTTGAACATGCTGATTGGGAACAGTACAAGATGGACCAGCATCAGTATTGGGAGCCCTCTGAGGTGAAACCCTTTGAGATGAACCATTATGAGGGGTTTCAGTGTTTGTCTGAAAGTTTCCATGTTACAGACAAAGTCAGATTGCATTTCAGTAAAATATAGAAAAGTTATCGGCAGACTACCTTATCTACATCCTCATCGGACACTGAGCTGTTGCCATCTTCCATGTTGAAGTTTTTGAATTTCGTCCCGAATGCTGCCTTGAACGTCTTTAATTCTTTCCGGATCGAGTCCGCCAAACTTAATAAGCCTTTCTTCCTCCTATCAGACCGGTCACATGACTGCTCCAAACGTGCAACAAGTTGTTCAACCTGGATTCATGTATAGGAATTTATGTCATGCAAAAAACAAGCAATATTACTTTCATATAAAAAGGAAAAACATCAATTCATTTACATTCAATACTTACACATTTTTGTGGGACACATGTGTAGGTAGGATGCGCATGTACTTCAGCCTCATTAGCATCACTTTGCCCAACCCTCCCTATGTGCTGCACTGTGTTGGCAACATACCAGACGAAGTATTCTTCTGAATGTATGGACTGAGTGCACTCCTCTCCGCGTAATCCGAGTTGCCTTCTAGCAACCCACAATGCAGCTATCTCTTCGTCCATATGCAAGCTATAGTCAATTACAATCCTCTCGATACGTTCCACTCTCGCGTATGGCATATTGAGGGGGGGGGACTAGTTGCTTCAGTCCAAATTGCTTCATGACTCGCCAAGTGTTATGCCGCTCAACAATCCAGTACCACATGATCACGGTCGATGAAGAAAAAAGATCCCGATCCCCTTTGGGCACACTCAATCAGAATTTCTTGCTGTAGCTATTATACGGCTGCCAATTGAACTACATACAATTTAAAAAGAAGACATTAGGCAAATGCAATGAGGAATGAAAGGATTAATTATGTACAATTATGTTATGATAAAACCAATATATTTACCCCATCAGCCGGCAAGGTGTTTAGCTGGTGTCTTACTTCACTGACCGATGATGTGTATGGGTGTTCCCCAAGCCTCCTATGCCATGTCTTGAAAAGTGGAAATTTTATGTCTTTCTTCCAAGATTTATCTAGCAGAGGACACCGGCCAATAGTCATCCGAGAATAAGCCCATATATGCGATGGAAAATATTAAGACATAGGCATTAGTTAGGCTTTAAATTATGCAACATTTTGCGATGTCAGTTTTTAAATTAATGACCTGTATAAGATGCAAAGGCCCCGTTGGTGTTCTGCAGGACTTACTGTCTTCCTCCTGCGAACCTTTCTTCTTACCTTCATCCTCTTTCTTCTTTCCTGCATCCTTTTTCTTCTCCTCGCCCCACCAAGTTGCCTTTGCCAACATTCTATAAAGGTTTGCAAGACATGCGGGGGCCCATGCGTAAGGCTTGAATTCCCTAAACAACTCAAGCAGATAAGCAGGCCCCCTCGCACCGGAAGTCTGTGTGCATATTTGACCGGACACCAAAAAAAAAAAAGATATGCCTGGGTGGCTCTAATCTCATCATCTTTTTGTTTCTTCCTACCCTCATCCGCCAAGGCAGCAGGGCTAAAGTTATCTTCAAGCCACTTGAACTTTATCATTATGCCAACATAGTCTTGCTTCTTCTGTGGTGTGATCCCAAGCAACTCTTGACAAACTGGCTCTACATATCTACCCGAAAAAGTCCGTCCGGTTACGATCGGGCCATCGACAGGCAATCCATAGATATAAGCAACATCTTCAAGTGTTATAGTTGCTTCACCGGTTGGTAGATGGAATGAATTCGTTTCTGGATGCCACCTCTCAATCAAAGCTGTTATCAAGGCATGATCTATGACCATACGATCTATGTCTGCCAAGTGGTGTAGACCCGTTTGCCGTACGTATCGCTTTTGATTGTCTGTAAGAACCCATACATCTTTATCGGGGTTTGTTGGGATACACCTCATGCGCCCGAATTCCTGGTAAAAACAATAACCAGTGAACAGATTCCATGGACAATACAACCATAAGAAAAATTATAAGATATTGAAGTTATAAGTAGAGACCGTATCTGTAATTATGATATACCTCTCCTTAACGAATTCCCTCCGAAATATGATTTGTTTTCTGGAAGAGTAAACTAGACCCATCGCTACTATTTTCTTGACGAGGCTGCAAAATATTAAATGTGATAATTGGCCAATTAATATGGATAGGGGACAATCAAATTAGTTTTGACTATTCGGAGTATGGGCCATGCATCACAAGGGCAGCAACTTGTGTAGTTGTGGGAACATAATTTCCCAATGTGTAACAATTCAAAGACAGAAAATGTATATAGATAGGCAATGCTTAGTTACAGCTTGGATTACCAAGTCCAATACCGATTATAAATTCGTAATATCCGCAATGATGCCAAGTTGGTGATTATAAACAAATTCCCTCATAAATCATCCGTTACTTTTATTAAATAGATGGAATGAACTTTTAACACTTATATGTGTAGAAGGCCCAAAAAGATTTATTGCAAATGGAACATGTAATCCAAGAATTCACACAAATACAAATGTGTACAATAGAATAGTATATATATGTAAGGAAGAGTTACCAATGGCCTGAGCCGGAGTTTAGCTAAGTATCATATCACAAACATTGGACAAAGTATCAGCCAAAACAGAAGCAAGCCGATCCTTAATTGTATGATAGTTTGCTGCCCATTTGCTTAGTTGGTGAAGAATTTATTAAGTTTTTAAGGCATCCGTATCTCTCATGTGGTCAAGATTGAAGGATTGGATATCAAGTTTTGTAAGATGCCTTTAAACAACTTCTTTTTTTTTATACTTGAAAATTAAACTTTAGGAATATAATGAATTTTAGATAATTCAATGACTAGTAGGCACTGATGACATCTTCTACATTCAAATTATTTCAATCGTAAGATTTCCCATGACATGGTTAATGAATGCCGACATTTGCTAAGTTACATGCCAACCTCTCATAAAAATTTTAGGTGACCAAAAGTCGTTTTATAGACTACTATAGGGTATTATAATATATCTATAAATACTCAACAAATCACGTACAAAATGGCATGTCTAATCACTTCTTGAATGTTGTTATTCAACGCCTATTCGAAGACCCCCATTCAGATTGGAATTATTAGGAAAATATCAAGTCAAACATCTACAAAATCCGTAGCATATTCAGATCTGTTTGGATCTCTCTAATTGCTAGTCTAATCGCATTGATTTAAACAAATGCCATGTCTTGGACTATTCTATTGTTGAAAAATGAACAGAAAAAAATCCACTAGTCTCACCCTCTTTATAAGATAGCATATCTTTGAAAATTAGACAATCAGTAAAAGTTATTTTGATTCGAAGTCTATTCAGAAAAATTCATTTATATGATAGTATCTAAAATTGGATAATAGAGATGAAGATCCACAAATGACTATCACAATATCTTCTTTTTGATGGCATATCCACCTTATAACCCTCACCCCTTACCTGTATGAAATTGTTTCAATATAACCCATTTCGCTATATGATTTTGACGAATTTAATTCAATTTAAACATATGGCCCCAATTATAACTAAACTTAAAACATTTATATCAAAAAGTCGTATCATAATAGATATATAAATCCGAAGCAATCAAATCAGATGTCCATCAAGTTATTCATAAAATTTGGAAGTGTTCGGTACTACTGGTATGCGTAGTTACGGTATAAGCGATCAACACCTCATTTTGTTTGGTGAGACAGACTAAGTTGGTAAGGCATAAAACATTTTTCCCATGTCTTTTTCCATCTCTAATCATGCCAAGTAAATGAGGAGGAAAAACATGCCAAGCAGTCCTACCCAATCATGGATACATATAAATATTTGTTGATTGATAATGCAGTTGGATTTCAAGTGAATGAGGAGGAAAAACATATATCTAGTATATGTTTTTGGAGAAGTGATATATGGTTCCCAACTGTGACTGTGTCAAATTATTACTTTCTTTAGGTTAGACAACTGCACTTGCTACAATTTTTAAAGAGGAAGAAATCACTGAAAATAGGAAGCATGGATCCGATGCTTCACAAGTGAAAATTTTCATCCTCAAATCAAAGAGTGGGCTACTTCTACTTTGTTATTTGGAATCCAGTTGGTAAATTCCATTGAGATGTTATCTTATTTCAAAACCAATGTATTATTATTCCATATAACCCAACCACAAACGAACAAATAGCAGCGCTCAACTTCGGTGCAGCCATTTCTAAATGGGCAAACTAGAACGTGTGAATGAGATTGCATTTTATTAAAAATACAGAGTTAGAAGAGATTGCAAGGTTGCTCCCTTCCAAGCGATCAAAACCCATCAAAACACAATAAATCCCACTGCAAATTTATAGTACAGATACTCCTAGGGCACAAATACGACGACGAACAGAAACATACCTCCATGTGCGTCGCCCTATAGGATAATGTTGCGAAAAGTCCGGAAGATTGATACCTGGGACCACCATCTGGGACCACCGTTGATAAGAGAGAAGACGACAATGATGATGAAAGGGAAAGGGAAAGGGGAAAAGGAGACAGAGACGGTGCGAGTTGGTGGGGATACGAAATGCGTAGTAATAGTCGATATCGACTATTGCGCTAAAAGACAAAAAAAAAGGGAAATGATGAATTGGGGCCCATCAGTGTGATCTTCTTTACTAGAGCCAATTGCAATAATACCCTGTTTATGAGGGTTTTTCCCGTTAAAACCTCTAAAACTATTTTACTTATTTTAGTCCGAAATTACCCGATTTGCTAGATTTGGCCTACACAGCCTCTATTTAGTCAATTTGGACACCCGATGGACTACTCAATCTGTTTAGATGAATTTGCTGGAACTTTTATGTCTGAGAATAGTTTCCTCCATCCTAGCTACCGCCTCTGAGGTAGTGCTTGATTAGTCTATTTTATCTTCGATTCTCGTGTCGGCTCCACTAGGCTTCGACCCTTACTTGGTTAGGCCAATCTAAGTCGAGGTTTGGATTATTTGGTTTATTGCCGCTGCAGTTGATTTCTCTGTTTGCTCTTCGGTCATGCCGCACGCAACCACGAGTTAGGCTCCACCCCGGCCACGCTTCACGCCGCCGAGGGTGTGCCTTGCCTGTCTGTTTGCACTCTGCTTTGTCATAGTCATGCCGCCTCAACCACGATAGAGAACATAGCACGTGTGGTTGCCATTTTGTTTAGATTTATGATGGATCGTATATGTGTCATTCATTTGATTCAGTATATGTTTTTCTGTATCTGTATACGCATGATCTACCTACCAATACTGTCCTCCACAGTTTGCTTAATTATTATTAGCCAGTTCATATTCTCTTTTGCTGCAAACATATTATGATTTTGTTATTTATAACGTGTCAGATCGTCGTATCTGTGTGGGGATGTCCCCCAAAGCACTGAGGTTACATTAACTGCGTTATTATCAGCTAATTTCGCCTTGACCTCGGCGGATGATTATCAAAATGCCATCTGGACCTGAGACCGCTTCTGGTCTCGGGCACCCCCGACCTCGACACAAAGTCTCCATTTCGACCGCTCAGCTCGGCACTGGAGCCGGGCCTCTAGCCGAGATGAACAATGACGGCTGTACTTTCACGGATATCCAGCTAGGTCTGACAAAGCCATCCTGGCCGCCCCTCACTCATGACAGAGCGGCATCCAGCGGTTACGTCCCATCAGAGTATGGCTCCAAGCCAGGCCCGATGGGACTAGGCCCAAAAGTCAGCTATGCTAAGGCCCGATTGAACCAGCATTTAATGCATTATGGGCTGATCGGACTGCCATTTAATGTGTAGTGGGCTGATTCGACAGCACCCCAGGGAGTGCTAGGACGTCATCATGAGTCCCACCATGCAGCATAGGTTCCTTTTCTATAAATAGAGGAACGATATCCATCACAGGTATGCACAACCATAACTAGAGAGCTGTAACTCTGCCTCTCTTCTCCCTTATCTCTGTCCTACTACTCAGGCCTCTTACTGACTTAGGCATCGGAGAGCCTTGCGCTGACCACAGCCAGGGTCCTTTGACGTCCTTATTTTCTTCCCTTTCAGGTTCTCAGGCCATCCACCATCTTCTAAGGAGCATTAGACTCAACATAACTGTCGCGACCCCAGACCGGGTTAGGGAACCAAATCCGGGATCGGGACCTGATGATGCCGCGCCACATGCATCTCTTTGGCTAATCCGCACACGGAATTAAGAAAACATTTAACCGTGTACGTGATTTCCTATAGGGTTCCGCGGTGAGGATTATCCGTACATATCAATCACATATGAACATATCAAATAAGTATTCGAGATTGCGGAAGCGTGCAGCAAATCATATTAATGCTATTCCATTCCATAAACAAGACTGTTTTATAATTGACATGACAAGATATCAGAATGAGCAATGATCATAAGCATATTTCTCAAAAGTAAAGTTAATTGTATAAACAAAAGATCAGTTGATTAATTGCCCCAAAATAATGGTCAACAAAGACCATGCATCCAACAAAACCCAAAAGATGATATCCCGAGTTCCCAAAATGTCGTCCTCAAAACCTGAACAAATCTCTACATGACATCATCGGCTTGCCACTCTATCACACGCTGCGGTTCACCGACCGCCTCCTCAGGCTCTTCCTCGATGGCAATAAGTTCGGGACCTGAGTACCAAAATAAATGGATCAGACACGACGGTCTGGCAGGTGGGTGAAAAGATATAACAATAATTCAAAACAATAAGTTCGGAACCTGAGTACCAAAATAAATGGATCAGACACGACGGTCTGGCAGGTGGGTGAAAAGATATAACAATAATTCAAAACAATGATGCCTTTAGAAACATAGTAGAACCTGGATAAATAATGAATTTCATAAAAGAAGGATGTATCATTTAAAAGAGGTACATATGCAATAAAAACATGTAAGGTAACAAGGATTCAGAACTAACAAGGTGGCAACCACACAAAGCTAAATCCTCTCTCACAAAAGTGATGAGAGCACATCGGGACATTGACCTCAGTCACACGAGGTGAGGAGAATCAACGACGTTGACTTCAGTCACACGAGATGAGGAGAGTCAACGATTTTTATACAATAAATACATATAATACTCTGCGGGACCACGGTAGCGAACCGGGTATATCGGGGCTAGGCGGGAACCATGCTGCAGCTGGTATAACAGAAGGGGGATCTCTAAACCGGTGGATCAAACCGATAAGGTTATCCAAGCTTAGTGGTGCCGACTCAAAGGTAACATGCAGAAGAATCGAAATAATTGAATACACATAACGGGAAGGCGTGCTCATAGGCACAAAAATACATCAGTATCAGGACGGGCATATACGGGTTAGCAATATGCTAAAGCAATGTTCTCAGGGAAAGTATAATCACATATCGGGGTTTCGAAATCCGTGAATAAGAATTTAGTTAAAAATCAAGTACGAGTGGTCCTCATACATTCCCGGGCTAGGCATTCAGGTTTCAAGATTGGGCCAATGTGAATAGGGTTCCGTATGTCGATTATTGTATACATTGGTACTCTTTTAAGAATTAGGGACATCTCGGGTCCTAATACACATTGACCAACCTAGAAAATCCTCAATGAATCTTCAAAATGGGGTTTCTTCTTCCTTTGGACTTCATACGATGCCATACAAGTCTTTACATTGCATTGGGGCTCCAACCAATACCTCCCCAAGCCTAAAAATAATATTTCAAGTCCTTAAGTATTGACCCAGGCATGACAGGCAGTTCGCTCGAGCGGACTGGGAAGTTCGCTCAGGCGAACTGCTCTCTGTTTGGGGTTCGCTCGAGCGGACTAAGGTTCGCTCGAGCCAACGAGGTTCTGTGACGGGTTCGCTCGAGCGATGTGTCAAGGTCGCTCGAGCGAACTGTCCAGAAACTGTTTTCTGTGTACAGTTCAGCTCTTCTCCTTTCTCTCCTTTTATGCACTTTGAGAACCCTTCCTACAAGTATTTGAGGGTCTTAAAACTCCCTTTCAATCCATCATTCACTTCCCCCGACAACCACACCATCACAATATTAACTTCTCCATCACTTCCACCTCATTCAATGCATGGCAACTCCATTGATAAAAGTCCATAAATGAACACAATGATCTATAAACAAGAAAATGATGCACATGTTTTCCAAGAGGACTATTAATAGAGAGTAGCCTATCATTATGCATATTTTCAAGACCATGAAAACTCATAAAGATAAATTAGGTGAAAGCAATGAGTAAGAGTTCAAATTTTTATAAACAAGAAATCATGAAATAAATCCATTCATCCACTTGCCTTAGGTCCAATGCTAAGAAAATCAAGCCACTAACACCTCTCCAAGCAAAGACACCAAATCTACACAAAACCCCCAAATCCAAACCCTAAAACCATCAAAGCCAAACAATAGAAAGAGAAAGTTTGCAATAGCCAAGATTTAGTCTCTCTAGGGCTATGAGAGTATGAATCCAGAAGATTGGGAGGATTACATTCTTGGAAATATCTCAAATAGTCAGAACTAGCTCAAAGGTTGCTCCAAAGTGGGTGGATTTCCTTACAAGTTGCATCAAGGGTGAGCCTTCAAGATGAGGAAGAATATTGTGGCCTCCATTTTTCCATTAGCAATAGCTTGGTGGTGGATTGAAGATGAAAAAGCAAGAAGAAGGCATGAGAAAACCCTAGGGCTGGAACAAGGGTTTCTTTCACAAGAAAGGTAGCAAGGAAAGGAAGAATGGGAAGTGAGCTCTCCTTATATAGCAAGTGGGGATGGGGCCCACAACTTAAAAGACTTGTCGGGCTAAAAACATGGCCTTCGGGACTTCAAACAAATTCGACGAAGAAGACAAAGTTGATCGGCGAAATTTCTAGTTTTCAAAAAGTATATATTTTGCACGTTTTGGTGATATTGAAATTGGTGTCCAGATTTTTGGGTAAAAAGACCATTTTGCCCTCAAATTGTGAAAAGTCGGGTTAGGGCTCTCGAATGAGAACGGTGCCAACATGAAAGTTGTAGGGATTAACAAGATAAGTCAAATGGGGTTAAAAACATAATTTTTTGAAAATCATGGATAAACCCCTAAGCTCACACAATTCGTAGCAAGAACCCCCAAAGGGTCCCACAAGAAAAGGCTCTCGAAATTCCCCAACGCTATTATAGAAGCTATTCTAATCCCAAACTAAATCAAAAACCACTAAACACACTTAAAGTTAAAGCACAACTTAATAAACTCTAATCGAGGTCTCTCGGGTCGGGGTCTTACATCCTCCACCCCTTAGGACATTTGGTCCTCCAAATGGAAATTAAAACTCACCTCCGGTAGGAGATGTGGGTACTTCTTCTGAACTTGATCCTGAAATTCCCATGTTGCTTCTTCTGGTCCATGATTCTCCCAAAGCACCTTGACCCACTGAATAGTCCGAGTTCTCAACTCTTATTCCTTGGTGTCAATAATCTGCTTAGGCTTCTCAATATAAGTCGCATCTTCCTGGATTTCCGACGGCTCATAACGGAGTTTGTGCAGTCTATCGGGAACGTACTTCTTCAACATAGACACATGAAAAACATTGTGTACGCTAGAGAGTTCGGGTGGTAAGGCTAATCTGTAAGCCACATCAACAATCTTACTCACAATGTCAGACGGTCCAATGTATCTCCGAGATAGCTTGCCCTTCTGTCCAAACCTCAAAGTTCCACGGGTAGGTGACACTTTCAAGAAAACCTTATCTCCCTCTGTGAACTGTAAGTCCCGTATGTGAGAATCTGCATAGCTCTTCTGTCTACTCTAAGCCACTTTCAGACGTTCTTGGATCAACTTGACCTTATCACTTGTCTCACTAACAATAGTCGGACCATGGAAACTGCGAGTGCCAACTTCTTTCCAACAAACAGGTGTCCTACACCTTCTACCATACAAAGCCTCAAAAGGCGCCATCCCGATGCTCGAGTGGAAACTGTTGTTGTAAGCAAACTCACACATCCCACTGAGTCTTGAAATCTAACACACAAGTTCGGAGCATATCCTCAAGCATCTGAATTGTCCTCTCTGACTGACCATCGGTCTGTGGTTGATAGGCTGTGCTGAACTGTAACTTCGTATCCATAGACTCATGCAATGTCTTCCAAAATCTCGAGACAAATCTGCTGTCTCTATCGGACGTGATGGAAACTGGTTGTCCATGTCGACTGACAATCTTTCTGACAAACAATTGTGCTAGAGGCAACATATGCATCTTCTTCCCAGTCTTCATCGGTAGGAAATGAGCTGACTTGGTGAGACGGTCCACTATGACCCAAATAGCATCATTGCCCTTACTAGTCCTCGGTAATCCCAAGATGAAATCCATGGTAATGTGCTCCCATTTCCATTCCGGAATCTCTAATGGCCGTAGCAATCCTGGAGGCTTCTGATGTTCTGCCTTGATCAACTGATATGTCATACACTGAGAGACGAAAGCTGCTATATCTCTCTTCATGTTGTTCCACCAAAATCTGCCCTTCAAATTCTGGTACATCTTCGTACTGCCCGGATGTATGGAATACTTGGTATTATGAGCTTCTGTCATGATATCATTCCTCAAGTCCTCCAAGTTGGGCACACATAGACGATCTCGGTTGTACAAAACTCCATCCACAACACGAAAATCTGGACGATCTGCCATATGCTCTGAAATCTTAGCCAACTCTGGGTCTTGCAACTGATTCTCTTTGATCCTTTGAATGAAGGAAGGCTCTAACACTGACATACTTGCCAATATGACACCCTCCCTTAGTGGCTGAAAATCTACTCCCAACTCTTCTAACTGTTGTACAACATAAGTCCCCCGAAGACTGGCCATGCTAACTGACTTCCTGCTCAAGGCATCGGCAACTACATTCGCTTTCCCTGGGTGATACTTGATTGGAAAATCATAGTCCTTGATATATTCCATCCATCTCCTATGTCTCATGTTTAACTCCTTCTGAGAAAACAAGTATTGTAGACTGCGGTGGTCGGAATGAACCTCAAACTTCTCTCCATATAGATAGTGTCTCCACATCTTTAACGCTAAAACAACTGCTGCCAACTCGAGATCATGTGTTGCATAGTTCTTCTCGTGATCTTTCAACTGCCGGGATCCATATGCAACTACCTTCCCATCTTGCATTAGAACACATCCGAGTCCAACATTGGAAGCATCGGTAAAAACGGTGAAACCACCGCTCCCTGATGGCAAAGTAAGGACTGGAGCTGTAGTCAATCTCTTCTTCAGCTCTTGGAAACTAGCTTCACACTTGTCTGTCCATACATATGGTGTATTTTTCCTAGTCAACTTCGTCAAAGGTGACGCAATCGACGAAAATCCTTGTACAAACCTCCGATAATACCCTACCAATCCAAGAAAACTCCTGATCTCTGATGCATTCTTCAGTCCGTCTCAATTCATAACTGCCTCAATCTTGGACGGGTCCACTGATAATCCTTCCTTGGAGATGATATGACCCAAAAATGTGACTTGGTCCAACCAAAACACACTTATTAAGTTTTGCAAACAACTGGTTTTCTCTCAAAAGCTGGAGTGCTATCCTCAAATGTTCATCGTGCTCTTCTTTGGTCTTAGAGTACACCAAAATATCATCAATAAATACCACTGTAAACTGATCCAAGTACTCTGCAAATATCTTGTTCATCAACGCCATGAAAATTGCCGGTGCATTAGTAAAACCGAATGGCATCAATAGAAACTCATAGTGTCCATATCTTGTCCGAAAAGCTATTTTTGGTACATCTGAATTTCTGACTCTCAACTGATGATAACCAGACCTCAAGTCGATTTTTGAAAAGTAAGCAGCTCCTTGCAATTGATCGAACAATTCATCTATCCTTGGCAATGGATACTTGTTCTTGATGGTCACTTGGTTCAATCTCCTACAGTCAATGCACATTCTCATAGAACCATCTTTCTTCTTCGCAAACAAAACTGGTGCTCCCCACGGTGACACACTAGGCCTCACAAAACCTTTGTCCAAAAGTTCTTGCAATTGTATCTTCAACTCTCCCAATTCTGCTGGAGCCATTCTGTAAGGTGCAATAGATATCGGAGCGGTCCCCGGTAATAACTCAATAGTGAAGTCTATCTCTCTAATGGGTGGCAATCCTGGTATCTCCTCTGGGAAAACATCCAGAAATTCAAAAATAATTGGGATCTCCTCCACCCCTTGGGACTGTTTATCCTCCGTGATAAACGCCAAATAAGCCTCACAACCACTTCTTAGAAGTCTATCAGCCTTCAATGCTGAAATAAACCCTGCACTAGGACTACTCCTCTCTCCCTGAAACAACACCCCTGCTTGGGTCTCCTCTAACTTAAAAGTTAGGGTTTTATGAAAATAATCCATAGTAGCATGGTATCCTGCTAACCAATCCATCCCTAGGATGACATCAAAATCCTGCATCTCCAATAAAATGAGATTTGCCGGTAATACTACTTCTCCTATCATGACTGAACAACTACGGTAAAAAGTTCTACAAACAACTTCCTTACCTAAAGGAGTAGCCACAGTCAAAATGAAACTCAACTCTCTAGCATGCATATCAATCATCTTAGCCAATTTTGGAGATAAGAATGAGTGAGTAGAGCCAGGGTCAAACAAAACCCTAGCATCAAAACCACAGACGAGAAGTGTACCTTCCACTACATTGCCTTCAGCCTCTGCATCAGCTCTATTGACAGCATAGAGTTGTGCCCTCTGTTGTGGCCTGTTTTGTCCTTGTTGTTGCCTGCCCTGCTGTGCGTTCCTATTCTGCTGCTGAGGACGCTGATTCTGATTTTGATTCTGCCCTTGCTGTCAGGCCGGTTACTGTTGTGGTCTGAACTGTTGCTGAGGTGCCTGTTGCTGCAGTGGCCTAGCCTGATTTTGGACCACTAGTGCATTCTGAGGTGGTGCCTGACGTTGTGCTCCTTGCTGCTGTCTATTATATCTATTTGGCCTTGGGCAATCCTTCATTTAGTGGTTCATAGAACCACATCTAAAGCATGCTCCCGTAATAAAACGGCAATTGGTACTCTCATGGTTTTTCCCACAGTGGATACAAACCACTGGATTCCGCGTATTCTGCTCTTGCCTTGGCCTTTTGTTCTGATTGTTCCTCTGCTGATAGTTCTGCTGCTGGTGGCCTTGACCCTTTCCTTGGTTCTTGATGATCTTGTTATGAAAGTTCTCAAACTTGTATGCTCTTTTGACAGCTTCTTCGAAGGTGACGGGTGGTACAACCCCGGTAGCATCTCTCTCAATGATTGGGTGAAGTCCCTCAAGGAACTTAGTTATCTTCTTTTCCACAGTGTCCACTAACTCTGGTGCATACCTTGACAATCTCTCGAATTTGGTGAGGTATTCGAGGACTGTCATGTTCCCTTGCACAAGTTGTTGAAATTCTGCTGCCTTTTGCCTCTTGACATGGGCAGGTACATATTTCTCTCCAAACTTCTCTTGAAGTTAGTCCAAGCTTCTGCATCAGCCATTGTCTCGTATTCGGCCTTGATGGTCTTCCACCATATATCTGTTAAGCATGTAAACATAGAAGCTGCGAGCTGCACTCATTCTACACCCGTACATGTGAAGATTTCATATATATTCTCTGTATGCTCAAGCCAGTCATCTGCTGCCATTGGATCCTCGGTCCCCATGAACTCCTTCGGTCCTCTCTTCCTGAACCGTTCGTACAACACATTGGGATCATTCCCTCTGTTGTTGACCAGACCCGGTGGTGCAACTGGGATTGATTCCGGTCTCCTCTCTAGCACACCCAACAACTGTGCTTGCATTTGAGCCATTTCCCTAGCATGATCTTCGTCTTTCTTAAGCATTTGTTCTTGCAATCTGGCCTGTGTCTCATGGGCCTGAGCCTGTAACCTTGCCTGATTCTCATTGGCTTGACGTTGCTGGTCTAACATGGCCTGCATCATCTGTTGGAATTGGTTCTGCATGTTGTTGTCCTGTGTATCCTCTGCAATAGGCGTTGTATTCTCACTATTACTAGCAATGTGGTTACTGTTTGCTGCTCGTTTGTGAGGTGGCATAACGCTGCAAAATAAATTGTTAGCACATATAAATCAAGCACAGGGCGGTTATACATTGCTCACACAATTCTATCTAACGAGAGTCTAACGAATCCTCGCCACGTCCTTAAGATTTCTATTTTCTTTTAATTGCCTGAAACACGTCCCGCTCTGATACCAGTCCTGTCGCGACCCCGGACCGGGTTAGGAAACCAAATCCGGGATCGGGACCTAATGATGCCGCGCCACGTGCATCTCTTTGGCAAATCCGCACATGGAATTAAGAAAACATTTATCCGTGCACGTGATTTCCCACAGGGTTCCGTGGTGAGGATTATCCGTACATATCAATCACATATGAACATATCAAACAAGTATTCGAGATTGCGGAAGCGTGTAGCAAATCATATTAATGCTATTCCATTCCATAAACAAGAATGTTTTATAATTGACATGACAAGATATCAGAATGAGCAATGATCATAAGCATATTTCCCAAAAGTAAAGTTAATTGTATAAACAAAAGATCAGTTGATTAATTGCCCCAAAATAATGGTCAACAAAGACCATGCATCTAACAAAACCAAAAGGATGATATCCCGAGTTCCCAAAATGTCGTCCTCAAAACCTGAACAAATGTCTACATGACATCGTCGGCTTGCCACTCAATTACACGCTGCGGTTCACCGACCGCCTCCTCAGGCTCTTCCTCGATGGCAATAAGTTCGGGACCTGAGTACCAAAATAAATGGATCAGACACGACTGGTCTGGCAGGTGGGTGAAAAGATATAACAATAATTCAAAACAATGATGCCTTTAGAAACATAGTAGAACCTGGATAAATAATGAATTTCATAAAAGAAGGATGTATCATTTAAAAGAGGTACATATGCAATAAAAACATATAAGGTAAGAAGGATTCGGAACTAACAAGGTGGCAACCACACAAAGCTAAATCCTCTCTCACAAAAGTGATGAGAGCACATCGGGACATTGACCTCAGTCACACGAGGTGAGGAGAATCAACGACGTTGACTTCAGTCACACGAGATGAGGAGAGTCAACGATTTTTATACAATAAATACATATAATACTCTGCGGGACCACGGTAGCAAACCGGGTATATCGGGTCGAGGCGGGAACCATACTGCAGCTGGTATAACAGAAGGGGGATCTCAAAACTGGTGGATCAAACCGATAAGGTTATCCAAGCTTAGTGGTGCCGACTCATAGGTAACATGCAGAAGAATCGAAATAATTGAATACACATAACGGGACGGGGTGCTCATAGGCACAAAAACACATCAGTATTGGGACGGGCATATACGGGTTAGCAATATGCTAAAGCAATGTTCTCGGGGCAAGTATAATCACATATCGGGGTTTCGAAATCCGTGAATAAGAATTTAGTTAAAAATCAAGTACGAGTGGTCCTCATACATTCCCGGGCTAGGCATTGAGGTTTCAAGATTGGGCCAATGTGAATAGGGTTCCGTATGTCGATTATTATATACATTGGTACTCTTTTAAGAACTAGGGACATCTCGGGTCCTTATACACATTGACCAACTTAGAAAATCCTCAATGAATCTTCAAAATGGGGTTTTTTCTTCCTTTGGACTTCATACGACGCCATACAAGTCTTTACATTGCATTGGGGCTCCAACCAATACCTCCCCAAGCCTAAAAATAATATTTCAAGTCCTTAAGTATTGAGCCAGGCATGACAGGCAGTTCGCTCGAGCGGACTGGGAAGTTCGCTCAGGCGAACTGCTCTCTGTTTGGGGTTCGCTCGAGCGGACTAAGGTTCGCTCGAGCCAACGAGGTTCTGTGACGGGTTCGCTCGAGCGATGTGTCGAGGTCACTCGAGCGAACTATCCAGAAACTGTTTTCTGTGTACAGTTCGGTTCTTCTCCTTTCTCTCCTTTCATGCACTTTGAGAACCCTTCCTACAAGTATTTGTGGGTCTCAAAACTCCCTTTCAACCCATCATTCACTTCCCCGACAACCACACCATCACAACATTAACTTCTCCATCACTTCCACCTCATTCAATGCAAGGCAACTCCATTGATAAAAGTCCATAAATGAACACAATGATCTACAAATAAGACAATGATGCACATGTTTTCCAAGAGGACTATTAATAGAGAGTAGCCTATCATTATGCATATTTCCAAACCATGAAAATGTTGGGATTGGTGTATGCCCTAAAGCCCACTAGCTGCACTCTCATCTTTTGTTACTGGTTATTTAATGGAATGACTCTTTTATGCTTAAACATGTATATATGTATGGTTGTGTAAGGCCCATTGTTTCTAGTAAATGAATTAGGTGTGTAGTGTCTACACGCAGATAGGTCTAATTCATGGACACTGGAAACAACATATTTGTTCATAACTGAGAGATGGAGCTGGGCACTTCATCTTGGTATAAGTTATAATGAGAGACTCTCCTGTATTCAGGGTGACTTACCTAAGTCATAGGAGGGTTTTCCCGGATTCATCTCATTAGTGCATATGCAATGCATTGAACAGGACCATGGTAGGTGTGATCTCTAAAATAGTACTATCACAGAGAGAGAGAGATCAAGCCATCTCATGCTACTGAGTGACCGGTGCTCTTAATCTTGAGCATTTGTGGATGAACTGACGAAGTCAAGTTCTTGTGCTTTAACTCACTATGGGTGAGATTCTTTTCATGGGTCAACAGCTCTGTGTTTTGGGTACTCGGACTTGATCAGTTGGGACGTGCAGATGCAATAAAGAATCTATGCCATCTAATGATGGAATGATCGACCCCTTAGAATTATCCGATTAATCATCAAAATCTAAGATCTTAGTATATGGATGTTCCATATGGATATTGAACTTGTGGGTCGCTCCCTGGATCAAGAGAATGATATCCGAATGATGATTATGTTAAGGGTATGAAGTTCTAAGGTTTAGATGTAATCGGGAAGGTTGATAGTACATGTGATAACCTGACTCGATTATGGATGTTACATAGAGGGGCATTCAAGTCATTACACTTAGTAGGTCGAAGACAACCGTCATTTTATGACGAGCTTATTATATTTTATATTTGTCCTTGGAGTTCAACCATAACTCTTTAGTGGAATGAGTTAAGGTTAAAATGGTCTTAATGTTGCTATGGGTTTAGCATGGACATTTTGGTCATTTTGGGAGCCAATGGCAAATATGTCTTTTGGTCCCTTCTCTAGTCACTTACCAAGATTGGTATGGTTTCCTAAAATGTTTAGATAACATTTGGATGAATTATTCTAGTGGAAAAATAATTTTGAGTTTAAATTCAAATAGGCATTTGATGGCATACATGAATTTAATTCTAGATAAATTGTATGTGGGCCATGGTGTGCATTATCACGAGGGACGTCCATAATGGGATTTCCATGGGTAAGGTTTCCAATTTTGAGTAGGTCTCTCTACTTGGAAGGTTGGACTCCTCTTTGGATTAGTATTCCTATGAGAAAGTTTCCTTTTTGGATTAGAAACTTAAATTAGTAAGTGTTGTACAACTAGGATTACTAATTGCATGGGAAGTTCCCTAGTTTCCTTTTCTTACTAGAGTGTTTCTAAAAGGAAATAAATCTTTAGATTATACTTTCCTTTTAGGACATCTTTGAGAATAAGGAGAGATAACTTTTTGGGAAAGCTACCATAAAGTTTCTATAAAAGAAACCATACAAGCTCTTGGACGGCCAACATAGGAAAAACTTAATGCTCCCACACGTCCAGCCTTGGGTGCTTTCATTCTTCATTGAAGAAAGCTTTAGGTCTGAGATTTTTCCTTGGAAAAATAGTTCTCAATTCCTAGATTAAGATCCCACCATCTTAGCCAATCAGATTTGGAAGTGAGATAGAGGAGAAGATCAAAGGCAATACTGCTGCAGAAAATTCCAGCAATTTGTTTGCTAGTTGCAAGTCTGAGTTCGGGCCTTTGGATCTATTTTTTTAGAGATTTGAAGTCTACAAATCTTCGAGGTAATAGTCTTCTTCTTTCTCCTTTAATTATACACTTGTTGGTCATGAATTCATGGAGTTCTCATGCGATCTCTATGGCTGATTTATGCTGCCCAAATCAGATTTTTTAAAATCTGTCATGTTACAAATTAGCCATGATTGTCTTCCGCTAATTCAGATCTGAATCGCAGTTTCTTTCAGAAAACTCATAAAGATAAATTAGGTGAAAGCAATGAGTAAGAGTTCAAATTTTTATAAATAAGAAATCATGAAATAAATCCATTCATCCACTTGCCTTAGGTACAATGCTAAGAAAATCAAGCCACTAACACCTCTCCAAGCCAAGACACCAAATCTATACAAAACCCCCAAATCCAAACCCTAAAACCATAAAAACCAAACAATAGAAAGAGAAAGTTTGCAATAGCCAAGATTTAGTCTCTCTAGGGCTATGAGAGTATGAATCCAGAAGATTGGGAGGATTACATTCTTGGAAATATCTCAAATAGTCAGAACTAGCTCAAAGGTTGCTCCAAAGTGGGTGGATTTCCTTACAAGTTGCATCAAGGGTGAGCCTTCAAGATGAGGAAGAATATTGTGGCCTCCATTTTTCCATTAGCCATAGCTTGGTGGTGGAGTGAAGATGAAAAAGCAAGAAGAAGGCAAGAGAAAACCATAGGGCTGCAACAAGGGTTTCTTTCACAAGAAAGGTAGCAAGGAAAGAAGAATGGGAAGAGTGCTCTCCTTATATAGCAAGTGGGGATGGGGCCCACAACCTTAAAAGACTTGTCGGGCTAAAAACATGGCTTTCAGGGACTTCATACGAATTCGACGAAGAAGACAAAGTTGATCGGCGAAATTTCTAGTTTCCAAAAAGTATATATTTTGCACGTTTTGGTGATATTGAAATTGGTATCCAAATTTTTGGGTAAAAAGACCATTTTACCCTCAAATTGTGAAAAGTCGGGTTTAGGGCTCTCGAATGAGAACGATGCCAACATGAAAGTTGTAGGGATTAACAAGATAAGTCAAATGGGGTTAAAAACATAATTTTTTGAAAATCATGGATAAACCCCCAAGCTCACACATTTCGTAGCAAGAACCCCCAAAGGGTCCCACAAGAAAAGGCTCTCAAAATTTCCCAAAGCTATTATAGAAGCTATTCTAATCCCAAACTAAATCAAAAACCAATAAACACACTTAAAGTTAAAGCACAACTTAATAAACTCTAATCGAGGTCTCTCGGGTCGGGGTCTTACAATAACTTCCATTGCAAAGTCCGTAATATTTAGGCACTTACAGTTGGCTCCAGTCTGTGGGGGAGTACAAACCTAATCTTCCCAAACACCATGCCCCCTAAGGCTAAGAAAGGCGGAGAATCCTCAAAGGTGAGAGGTGGAGAATTCGTGAGGGCGATGACTCAATTGCCACCACCCACTGGGCCCATCGCCGGTCGCTCCTCAGAGGCGATCTGAGGCGAGGTCTGATGCAGTTGCAGTCGAAGAGCGCCCTGACACACACCTTTTCGTTCAGATCCCGTTCCCGGAGCAAATCGAAGACTCATCCCCGGAGGAGGAAGTTATGCCCCCCCCCCAGCGGGATGAATGGTGACATGAGCGTCCTCAAAGGGACAAATCGGTGGCAGTTAGTAAGTCCCATTATTCCCGTCACCGCACTAGCGATGGGGACGTAGCGGCCCAGAATATCATAATCCGAGAACAAGAGGAGCTGATTCGGTAGTTCCAGCAGCAGCTTCGGCAGCAGCCTGAGCATAAGGCAAAGGTCGGCCCCCAACCTTCCAGGAGTAGGCCGACCCATCGATCCGAGATCGACCCCCAGGCATCGATCCGAGATCGACCTCAGGCAACACCTCGAGTGCAAGAGGCAGCACCAGGCTCAGGACGAGGGCTCCAGCAGCAGTCGCTCGAAGAGAAGGTACGAGCTCCCCTTCGAGGACAGAGAAGGCGAAGAAATGCGGCTTGACAAGCTTGTTAGACAGGCTATTCGGCGCAATATAGAGGTTCTCTCTCACAACCCTCTGGATTCGTACGACCACGGAGACGCCGACTCTTCTGCTTTCTCCCTTGAAATCAAGGATTTCCTCCTGCCCAAGAAATTCAGTGTCCCAAGGTTCGTTCATTACGGCACCTTGGATCCAGCGGCGCATCTCCGACATTTCACTCAGAAGATGTTGGTGTGGGGTGATGTTGGTCATCTAAACTATAGAGTCTTCTCATTGAGTTTGGGAGACCTCCCCCTCAAATGGTTTTGCAGTCTCCCAGAAGGATCGATCTCGAGTTGGCACCAGTTGCGGAACTCCTTCCTGGGGAAGTTTGAAGCCCACAGAGTCATCCCGAAGACAGATGGCGATATCATGGCCGTCAAGATGAGGTGGAACGAGAGCATTACCCAGTTCGCTAAGAGATTTTGCACTGTCTATAGCTAGATCGAGAACTCCAACGATGAAGTGGCGATCATGTCCTTCCAGCACGTCCTGTTGCCGGGCAATGACCTTCGCAAAGAGCTGGTTGGGAGCCCCGTAACCTCAGTGGAAGCACTAATGGCCAGGGTAAACAAATACGTTGTCCAAGAGCAGGATGAAGCCAGGGCCAAGGAGAGCTTCGGCGTTTCTAAGGCCACTTCCAAAGGCCAGTCCAGAACCGAAGATCAAGCCGCCAAGCATGACCGCCACCCCCCCTAAGAAATCCTTCTCCAAAAAGGAAAAAAAGGGCATTCTAGAGGGAAGAAAGGAATCGATACCGAGCTTCCACCAGTTTGGCAGTAGCCTCGTTTCCTAACACGGATGATGGCAAGAAGTCCAAGTCAAGTGTTCATACAGTGTTCGTGGAGCCTATCCACAAAATACTGAACAAGATCAAAGACCAGCCCTCCTTCAGCTAGCCACAGCCTATGCAAAGCAACCCCGCCAACCGGAACCAGAGTAAGTTTTGTGCCTACCACAAGTAGAATGGGTACAACACCGAAGAATGTTACTCTCTCAAATCGCACCTTGAGAAGCTCGTCAAGGAAGGGCACTTAAAAGAGTATGTGAAAGAAGGAGGAGTAAATACCAGCCGAGCTCAGTGACAGGACGACGGAGCCCACTCTAGCGATGAGTCGGAAAAACTTATCAGTGTCATCCACCTAGCTCCCGCACCAAAGGGGAGTAACCAGGCTCGAGCCGAGGCCAGGAGGGCCGCACACGGCAAACAGGTGATGACTGCGGAGCTCGAGCCAGTATCCAAGAAAGCTCGGAAGGAGAAGCCCAGGATCTATTTCTCTGAGGAAGACTTGGAAGGAGTCCAGCTCCCCCATAACGATCCGCTGATCGTTACCCTCAAACTCAAGAACTGCATAGTTCAAAGGATCCTCGTCGACCCCGGAAGCTCTTCCGAGATCCTTTACTTCGATTGCTTCAGGAGGATGGGCCTCAGAGAAGAAAACCTGGAGGAGGCACGGACTCCCCTGCTAGGCAAAACCAGTGTATCCCAAAGGGAAGATCTCCCTCATGGTCCAAGTCGAAGGTGCCTCCATAACTACCGACTTCCTTGTGGTAGATGTGCCATCTCCCTATAATGCCATAATGGGGAGGACATGGCTGCACAGCATGGAAGCAAAACCTTCCACCCACCATCAGAAACTCAAATTCCCCCTAGAGGACAAGAACGGCGGAATGAAGGTCGTCACTGTCAGGGACGACAAGCAGGTGGCCAAGCAGTGTCTAATGGCCGTAGTACCCGGAGAAAAGGAGCCACAACAAGTAAATATGGCCGAGCTGGAAGACGAACTCGATAAGGTCGGTCGTGATCCCGAGAAGAAGAGCGTAGAGGATTTGACCGAGGTCAGGCTCGATCCAACCGATCCCGAGCGCCACTTCCTGATTGGCAGTCAGCTCGCCGAGACGGAAAAGGCCGAGCTCATCAGTTTACTGTTCAGAAACAAGGAGGTCTTCGCCTGTACCCCCTACAAGATGTCCGGCATTGACCCCAAAGTCATGTGCCATAGGCTCAGCATGGACCCTCAACACAAACCAGTGGTGCAGAGGTCACGCAGGACGGGGGTACCACAGTCAGAATCAGTAGTCGAAGAGGTTGGAAAGTTATTGGAGGCGGAGGCAATCAGAGAGGTTAAGTATCCGAAGTGGCTGGCGAACACGGTGGTTGTCAAAAAGAAAACTGGGAAGTGGAGAGGCTGCGTCGATCTCACGACCTAACAAGGCCTGTCCCAAAGACAGCTTCCCACTCCCAAAAATCGACCAGTTGATCGACGCCACCGTAGGCCACGAAAGGATGATCTTCCTCGATGCTTATCGAGGCTACCACCAGATACCGATGTACGAACCTGATGAGCAGAAGACCGCGTTCATAACGCCCAAAGGCATTTCCTGTTACAACGTCATGCCCTTCGGACTAAAAACTGCAGGGGCCACCTACCAAAGGTTGGTCACGAAGATTTTCCAGGCCCAGCTAGGTAAGACGGTGGAGGTCTACATCGACGACATGGTCGTCAAGTCCAAGCAGTCCCGGGACCACTTGGCTGACCTGAGTTAGGTGTTCGACATACTTAGGACGTTCAGGCTCAAGTTCAACGCCTCCAAGTGCGCATTCGGCGTCGGTTCCGAAAAATTCCTTGGAAGCCTGTTCACCAGAAAAGAATTGTCGAAATAGGATCGCTAGAGAGGCCAAGCACGGAGCTCCCTCCACCTCGGCAGATTCTATGCGTCAATCTCTGCCCGAGCTGGATAGACGGAATCATCGCCTTCCTTAAAAATGACCAGCTTCCCAAAGACAAGAACGAAGCTCGCAGAATCAGGCTCAAAGCAACTCAGTTTTGGTTGAGCCCACAAGGCAAGCTCTGCAGGAAGTCCTTCACCGGCCCCTACCTTCAGTGCGTCCACCCTGACAAGGTCAATGATTTCCTCTACGAGTTGCACGAAGGAATCTGCGGAAGCCATATCGGTGGACGATCGCTGGCATACCGGGCTATCAGCCAGGGTTATTGGTGGCGATACATGCAGACAGATGCGGATAAATATGCCCAGAAGTATAAAAAGTTCCAAAAGTTTTCACACTCCCTCCACCAGCCAGCCCAGGATCTGAGTCCACTATCTAGCCCGTGGCCTTTCGCCCAATGGGGACTGGACATCGTAGGACCTCTCCACCGAGCTCCAGGAAATAAGAGTTGGCTGATAGTAGCCACCGATTATTTCATCAAGTGGATAGAAGTAGAAGCACTCTCCTCCATCACCGAGCACGATTCAAAGAATTTTGTCTGGAGAAACATCGTCACAAGGTTTGGAATTCCACGGACTTTGATCTCGGATAACGGGACTCAGTTCGATTCCAACCTCTTCAAAACCTTCTACCAAGGGCTCGGCATCAGAAATCATTACTCTACCCCAGCATACCCCCAGAGTAACGGTCAAGCCGAGATCTCTAACAAGGTGATGCTCGACGGACTCAAGAAGAGGCTCGATCGAGCCAAAGGAAGATGGGTGGAAGAACTGCCGAGCATCCTGTCGGCATACAGGACGACGCCAAGACGCTCCAGCTCGGCAACACCTTTTTCTCTCGCTTATGGTGTGGAGGCCGTGATTCCGCTTGAAGTCTGTCTCCCGACCATTGAGATCGGAACTCTTCGACCAAGGTCACAACGACATGAACCTGACTCGAGAACTGGACCTAGCCGAAGAGCGCAGGGAAGCGGCGGCCATCCGTCTGGCTGCCTATCTGCAGTGGCTGGCCAGGGGCTACAACCAAAGGGTCAGAGATAGGAAATTCTCAGTCGGGGAACTCGTCCTGAAGAAGTTACTCCCACAGGACAAAGATCCGAACCACGGCAAGTTGGCGCCAAATTGGCACGAACCGTTCAAGGTAACTGAAGTCTGCGGTCGTTCGGCCTACAAGCTTGAAAACATGGATGGCAGACAATTGCCACGGCCATAAAACGCAACGCACCTCAAGAAGTTCTATTTTTGAATTTAACTTATTTTTGAAGAGCAATAAAAGCACTCTGATCCTTCTCTCCCTCAATTCTCTCCAGAATCTAGAACTCTCCAATGGCGCCTAAGGGACTACACGTCTCGGGTCTTCTTCTCCATTTCGCGCTATGAGAGCACCTCGGCTCTCATGCTAGGTTGCCGACGCGCCCCTGGCGACGAGCCAGTGGGACTCCTCCATCTCGCGCTATGAGAGCACCTCGGCTCTCATGCCAGGTTGCTGGCACGCCCCTGGCGACGAGCCAGAGGGACTTCTCCATTTCCCGCTATGAGAGCACCTCGGCTCTCATGCCAGGTTGCCGGCGCGCCCCTGGCGACGAGCCAGTGGGACTTCTCCATTTCGCGCTATGAGAGCACCTCGGCTCTCATGCCAGGTTGCCGGCACGCCCCTGGTGACGAGCCAGTGGGACTTCTCCATTTCGCGCTATGAGAGCACCTCGGCTCTCATGCCAGGTTGCCGGCGCGCCCCTGGTGACAAGCCAGTGGGACTCCTCCATTTTGCGCTATGAGAGCACCTTGGCTCTCATGCCAGGTTGTCGGCGCACCCCTGGCGACGAGCCAGTGGGACTTCTCCATTTCGCGCTATGAGAGCACCTCGGCGGTCACGCCAGGATTGCCGGTGTGCTACTTACATATCTATCGATGGGGCAGCGATCCTAATGATATAATCCCGGGCTAACCTGGGGGCAGCTCGGCACCTACCCCTACCGGGCTCATATATGCAAAATATTTGGAAAGCAAAAACATGCATGACAAGAAAAATGACCCAGACATTAGCCAAAGGAAACTTGAATTATATTGAATCTCTGTTCATTACATGAGATAACGGGTACAATTGAAAACAAGGAAGCAAGAAAGATACATCAAGAGCGAAGGCAATTACAAGCAAAATAAACAGAGTCGGTCCGAGGTCACGCAGGGTCAGAAGCATTAGGGGCGGCAGCAGCTCCGATGTCGGTCCCGGCCTAATCGGCGCTAGCTTCCCTAGCAGCAGTCTCGCTAGCGATCAGGAGAGGGGCGGGGTTCGGCATTGGAGCTGGGTACGGAGGCGGATCCTTGAAGGACGGATGCCCTTCCGAGATCCCCGCCTCCTTCAAGGTGGAACACCATCCTTTTTCCCAGGCTTTGTCCCTCACCATGAGCACCCAGGCCTTATAGTGTGTCACGTCCCCCGAACCCGATTAAAGAAATAACTGGATCCGGATAGTGAATTTTAGGACTAATTAAAATTTTTATCCTTTGGGCCCATGGATCGTAGGCCGCGGTGAGGATTTAATATTTCAAACCTCTTTTAATGCAATAGACATTGAGTTCATAGAACTCTAGGCATATGGAAATCTCAAGCAATGAATAATAATCTCATTAAATTAAAGTTTGCAAGAAAGAGTAACAGGAACTAAGAGTTAAATAATTTATTACATTGGCCATCCCAAGATACAAGGCCAATAAAAATATGAAAGTCAATAAAGAAAGAAAGGTCCAACGAGAGAAATAAATGAATAAAATAATAATCTAAATGAATCCCCATGTATCTCTCTCGTGCCCAGAAGTGATGACGCTACTCTACGTCATCGGCACGCCACTCTCGTGCCTCCTCTGCTGGTTGGAGATCCTCTGGGATCTCCTCACCTGCCTGCTCCTGGTAGTAGAAGTATTCACCTGATGTGTCTGCACACCAAGGAACAGAGTCAACGACATGTTGACCAATAGATATACAAAACATAATAAACATGACATGCATCAAGTGTAGAATAATGACAAGTATAAGATCATATGAATACAAGAATGCAAGACTAGGCATAAAGCGAGATTATTAAACAACATGAACAATAAAAAGAATCCTACCATCATCTAACAATAACCACTATCCATGCAAATGCAAACAAGAACAAGCAAGAGGGAGACTTTGAGGATATCCAAAGCCACCTCCCGGGGTACCAGTAATAATCCCCTTGGACTACTGATACCATAGTCCGGCTCCAGGGGGATCCTAGCTCCCTGTCCTGGGAATAGCAGCACGGTCCTAGCCCGCTCCCAGCTATTCAACGCCATGGACGCCGTCCTACGCCGACTGCCCACCCCGACAACTAGAGTAACCAATTCGTCATTAAATCCCAAACTGCAGATAGCCATGATATGCAAACAATACTGAGTGGTTGACACAAGAATAACAAGACAAGCGAGTCTGGCTAGTTCCATGTACAAGACAAGATCCTAGAGATTATCTCGCTCAAGACGATACAAGACAAGCGAAACACGTGATAATCCCTTTCATACTAGCCAGTCAAGTTCATCAATACAAGACACGGTTCCTATGGTACACTCTAAGTCAAGTCCAAGTCCTATATTCTATAAGAATTTATGTTTCATAATTGATTATGTGTTTTATGTCAAGAGTGTACAAGGAGAATAGTAACAACGGATACAAGTCAAAGTCAAGGAGGAATTACAATCCAATCCTAAGCAAGTGGTGTCATCCCTGTATTCCCGTATTCTAACAGAGTACATATGGAAATTGGATAAATGATGCTTTTAGGATAATTCCTTGGTGTACAATCATGTTGAGTGTCATTAAATCCAACTCCATGTGCATTCGGTTACACTATGTATAATACACGAATACCTAGGTAACCCTTCGAATTCACACCAAGCCACGTGATTCGATTTCAATCCCATTTATGGTCAGGAGATAGTAAATTAGAGGTTTCCAGCATCTAAGTCTCAATCCTAGGTTTCAGTTTTAGTCTGGAAAATACAAGTGAAATGGCCAATTTCGGCTGACCCTCAAGATGGTGTCGGTTGACCGACACAAACCTAGAGCTAACCGACAGAACAGAAACCAATTTCTGCTCGCTGGTTTTGGAACCGACTCGAGCCTCGGTTGACCGAATTAGTCGGCTGACCGACGTTCGAACCGTGAGCTAACCAACTGTACAAAATTGGTGCTAAAACATACTCTTGGCTTTTCTGACCGAGATGGTGATCGGCTGACCGACACCATGCTGTCGGTTGACCGACACTGAACCGACGAGTGAACCGACGGTACGGAACTCGTACGGGTTCAGGTCATTTTTGAACTCTTTCTTCCCCCATTTCATTTTCTCCATTCCCCAAACCTTTCCAAGGCTAAAACATGCATCAAATAGAGCCTCCTGCTCTCCCCATCATCCATTCCATTCACCACATTCTCATCATTTTACAATTTAAAATAAATTAAAGTTATCAATTTATCAATCTATCCATTTCATTCCACAATTCTAACCTAGTATTTTTAATCCCCAAATCAATATAAAAAGGCTTCGAATTAACGGGATATCTATCAGAATCATAACCAGATCAATAAAACAATACAGTCATATAAATTATGAAATGCATATCTACTTGCCTCAATGTCAGAAGATGAAATAATGGGGTGAAATCTGAGGAGAAGCTTGTCTACCGCAAGATCCACAATCTAACCCGATACAACGCAAACTAGGAAGCCAAGAAGAAAATATGAAGGAAAGAATAAAGATCAAACTAAATCTAACCAAAGAGAATACTAAAGAATAGATGAAAGTATAAGGATGCTTACCAATTTGATACCGGAAGCAAGAGGAGATCAAAAGGAAGAAATCTAGCGGATCGGATCTTCGAACGGAATCTTCTACGGCTGAGTTCCGGCTTGAGAAAGGAAGAAGAAGAAGATGGGCTGCGGTTCTCTCTTTCGTTGCAGAGAATAAAACTGGAATTAGGGTTAAACATCGTTTAAGAAGACGATAGGAGAGGAAAAGATCGAATTGTCCTTTAAATGGGTCCGGTGAAAGAATGAACCACTTGAAAGGTTTCTGATCGCCGGATCGTGGTGAGTCAAGAGACAAAAGTCATCAGAACGACGAGACCTTTCCAACGAACCCAAAATCACTGCGTTTGAAATATTTATGAAATACACTCAATTTTTCCTAAATTGCAAACTACCCCCCTGCTATGATCAACGAACTCGGAATCAAACGAAACTTCATAGATACTATTCTAATGCCAAAAGAAACTCGCTCATGATCTAAACCCACTTTAATATCTAAAATACAATTAAATAAAATAATAATAAATTAAACGGGTCAACGGGCCGGGTTTTGGGCCCAACTGACCCAGTAAGGTCATAGACCTTACAACTCTCACAAATAAAAAAAACATTTGGTCCTCCAAATGCCTAAACATACCTCATCTGGAAAAAGATAGGGGCACGTTTTCTGAATCTGCTCCTTCAGCTCCCACGTAGCTTCCTCCGGACTGTTGTTCTCCCACTGTACTTTGACACATGGGATGGTCTTAGTACGCAACACTATCTCCTTAGTGTCAATGATCTGCGTTGGACGCTCCACATAGGTGACATATGCTTGAAGCTGAAGTGGCTCGTGCTGCAACACGTGGGTGGGATCGGGAATATATTTCCGAAGCATTGAAACATGAAATACGTCGTGCACACCCGCTATCTCTGGCGGTAGCACTAGACGATAAGCCACGTCTCCTATCCTGCTCTTGATCTCAAATGGTCCCACAAACCTCTTGGCAAGCTTCCCTTCCTATCCAAATCTGACAACACCTCTCACCGGAGACACTTTCAGGAAAACCATATCCCCCACTTGGAATTCTAAAGGTCTCCGCCTCTTGTCTGCATAGCTATTCTGACGATCAAGAGACTCCTTCATTCGCATCTGAACAACTCTGACCTTCTCACAGGAATCAGCAATCTCTGAGGGGCCATGAAAACTTCGAACTCCAACTTCCTCCCAACATGCCGGGGTTCTACATCTCCTTCCATACAATGCCTCAAATGATACCATACCAATACTTGAATGATAACTGTTATTGTAGGCAAACTCACATAGAGGCAAACTCTCATCCCAACTCTCCTTGAAATCCAAAACACATGCCCTGAGGAGATCTTCTAGTGTCAGAATGGTACGCTCTGACTGTCCATCTGTCTGAGGGTGGTAAGCTGTGCTGAACTTCAACTGAGTTCGCATAGATGACTGGAAAGTAGACCAAAACCGAGAGACAAATTTAGTGTCTCGATCGGACACTATGGACTTAGGCACTCCATGCAACTTGACTATATTGTCCCTGTACATCTTAGTCATCTTATCCATAAACTGTCCAGTCTTGAATGGCAAGAAATGGGCTAATTTAGTCAATCTATCCACAATCACCCAAATAGCATCATTGCCTTCCTTGGTGTTCGGCAATCCCGACACGAAATCCATGGTGATATTCTCCCATTTCCATTGTGGAATCTCCAACGGGAGAAGTAAACCAGGAGGCTTCTTGTGCTCTACCTTAATCTGCTGACAAGTCATACACTTGGAGACAAATTATGCAATCTCTTTCTTCATTTTCACCCACCAATAGTGATTCTTCAAATTCTGATACATCTTGGTACTCCATGGGTGAATAGAATATCTGGTGTGGTGCGCATCTGTCATCAACTCTGACTTGATATCTTGAATATCTGGCACACACAACCTATCCTTACAGTACAAAACTCCCTCTATCAATCTGAACTCTGGCTTGTCATCCACATGATCAATGATTCTCTGTAGTTCTGGATCATCCTTCTAGCATCCCTTGATCCTGTTAACTATCTCTGGCTCCCAAACTCTCATAGTAGCAACTAGGACCTTCTCATTAACTGGCCAGACTTCTACATCCATGTCTCTAAATTGCTCCATCCATCTCCATTCAGGCATTATACACCCACTGAATGCTGCCTTTCTACTAAGAGCATCTGTTACAACACTCACCCTTCTAGGATGGTACTTAATTGGAAAATCATAATCCTTTATATACTCCATCCATCTCCTCTGCCTGTTATTCAGATCACCCTGTGTAAACAGGTATTGCAGACTCTTGTGATCTGTATGCACCTCAAATTTCTCACCATACAAATAATGCCTCCACAACTTCAATGCAAACACTACTGCTACTAACTCCAAGTCATGTGTGGCATATTTCTTCTCATGATCTTTCAATTATCTCGATCCATACGCTATCACCTTGTCATGCTGCATGAGAACACATCCCAAACCTACTCCTAATGCATTTGTGAAAATCACAAATCCTCCACTTCCAGCGTGTAAGGCAAGTATGGGTGCTGTAGTCAATCTGGTCTTCAGCTCTTGGAAACTCTATTCACACCCTTCCGTCCACACAAATGGAATATCCTTCCTCGTCAACTTAGTCAACGGAGATGCAATAGTAGAGAATCCCTTCACAAACCTCCTGTAGTAACCTGCAAGTCCAAGGAAACTACGAATCTCTGCTACATTCCTCGGGCTACTCCAATTGACAACTGCTGCAATCTTCTTAGGATCCACTGTCAGTCCTTCCTTAGAGATTATATGGCCCAAAAATGCCACTTGCTCCAACCAAAACTCACATTTGCTCAACTTAGCATACAGTTGGTTATCCCTCAAAAGCTGCAAAGATGTTCTCAGCTGATGCTCATGCTCCTCCTTAGTCTTCGAGTACACTAATACATCATCAATGAAGACTACCACAAACTGATCCAAGAAAGGAGCAAATGCCTTATTCATTAATGCCATAAAAACTGCTGGAGCATTTGTCAACCCGAAAGGCATCACGAGAAACTCAAAATGTCCATATCTCGTCCGGAATGCAGTCTTAGGAACATCCTCCTTTCTGACTCGCAACTGATGATAACCGGAACGCAGATCTATCTTCGAAAAGAATTGGGCTCCCTGCAACTGATCGAATAGCTCATCGATCCTCGGTAATGGGTACTTGTTCTTAATAGTTACCTGGTTCAACTGTCTGTAATCCATGCACATCCTCATAGTCCCATCCTTCTTCTTCACAAATATCACCGGAGCTCCCCACGGTGAAACACTGGGCCTGATAAAACCCTTATCCAACAGATCTCCAATCTGAGTTTTCAACTCCTTCAATTCTGCTGGTGCCATCCTATAAGGGGCCTTCAAAATAGGTGCTGTCCCTGGTTGCAATTCAATTATGAAATCCAACTCACGAACAGGTGGTAAACCAGGAATCTCATCCGGAAACACATCCGGGAATTCTCGCACCACTGGAATCTCATCAACAGACTTGGACTCTTTATTTTCTGCAATAAATGCAATAAAACCTTCGCAACCGCTCCTCATCAATCGTTCTGCCTTCAATGCAGAAATCATCCGAGTGGAGATGGGCTTTTCAGCTCCAATATGGTCTGCACTCTGCAACTTCACGGTCTTGTTAAAACAATCTAACACTGCTCGGTTCTTAGCTAACCAATCCATACCGAGTATCACATCAAACTCCGCCATCGGTAAAATGATCAAACTGACGGTCAACTTAACTTCCCTAATCTGAATACTACACCTAGTGTAGATGACATTACAAGCTACATGTCTACCTACAGGGGTAGCTACTATCAAATCATAGGGTAGTATCTCCTTATCCTCCCCCAAATGCAGTGCAAATGCTGGTGCAACAAACGAGTGTGTGGATCAAGGATCAAATAGAACTTTAGTATCAAATCCACAAACTAAAAGTGTACCTTCAATGACATTCCCTGCCGCCTCTGCCTCCTCATGCGTCAGAGCATAAGCTTTCCCTGCCTGCTGGGGACGCTGCTGATGATACAGCTACGGTGGTCTCTGACCACGACCCTGGAATCTGGGTGCTAGGGGTCTCTGCTGATAGCGCTGCTGAGGTACTGGAGGGCGCTGCTGCGGTGGCTGAGGTGGTCAGACTATCATCTGCTGCTGCTGCTGCTGTGGCCTGGCCTGTCCAGGAGGCATCTGTCTCAACGGCTGCGTAGGATGTGGTGGCCTGGGCGCCGGAGCTGGAAATGCAGGTTGTGCTACTCCTATCTTCCCGGGGCAAAAACGAACCTTATGCCCTGGGTCTCCACAATTGAAACATGCCCCTGACTGCTTCCTGCAATCACGGCCATAATGATTCCCGCCACAATGCATGCAAGAGACTCGCTGTTGCTGCGGTCGGGGTACCAGGCTTGAATCGTAGCCTCTTGGGTGCCGGCTGCTGATATGACAGAGACGAAGATCCCTGTGTCCTGGGCTGAGGGATCAATGCCAAGATCCTCTGCTGCTCTAATGCTATCACGTCCTTCAAGGACTCCTCTGCCCAGTATGCTTCCTTGACCACATCATCGTAGTTGGTCAATCTGATGCGCTGTACTTGCATCTTAATATCTGCTCGCTGTCCCTTGATAAATCTCCGGACTCTCTCTGACTCTGGCTGAATCAGACTCTCAGCAAATCGGGATAGATGGGCGAAGGCAATCTCATAATCTTGTACTGTTAAATCACCCTGCACTAGCCTCTCGAACTCCTCCATCTTTTGATCCCTATAATGCTCCGGAATAAACTTCTTTTGGAATTGTTCTGTAAAAGTCTTCCAGGCTACCTCCTCAGTAATTTCCTCGTACGGGTGTTTGACGGTTTTCCACCATCTCTCAGCTGCTCCATGGAACATGTGGGCTGCTAGCTGCACTTGCTGGATACCCGTGCACCGAAACACTTCATAAATTTTCTCCATTTGGACAACCCACTCATCTGCAACAGCGGGGTCTTCAATGCCATGGAACTCTGGTGGAAACCTCTTCCTAAACTTCTCAACCAACTCATTCAGGTCATACCCTTGGCCTGTGGCTGGCTCACCTTCTGCACTACCTCAAGCATCTGTGCTTGGAATACAGCTTGGTCCTCATTATGCTTCTGGCTTTGCTCAGCCATATCCTTTTGGGACTGGATGAAGGCTGCCATGAATTGGTGAAATTGGATCTCAGTGCCATTCTGAGAAGAACTTCCCTCACCACGGGTATTGTGTCTACCAGCCATAATCTTGAAAACATTCAAGGTTAGTTCCAATATGCCCAAGCTAACATCACAATGCTAGAAATAACACTAAAAGATCAACCTACTGACTAACAGAATCCTCACACGCGTCCTATGGTTTCTACAATTTTTACCCTAAGAAACCAACCACTGCTCTGATACCAATCTGTCACGTCCCCCGAACCCGATTAAAGAAATAACCGGATCCGGAGAGTGAATTTTAGGACTAATTAAAATTTTTGTCCTTTGGGCCCACGTATCGTAGTCCGCGGTGAGGATTTAATATTTCAAACCTCTTTTAATGCAATAGACATTGAGTTCATAGAACTCTAGGCATATGGAATCTCAAGCAATGGATAATACTCTCATTAAATTAAAGTTTGCAAGAAAGAGTAACAGGAACTAAGAGTTAAGTAATTTATTACATTGGCCATCCCAAGATACAAGGCCAATAAAAATACGAAAGTCAATAAAGAAAGAAAGGTCCAACGAGAGAAATAAATGAATAAAATAATAATCTAAATGAATCCCCATGTATCTCTCTCGTGCCCGGAAGTGATGACGCTACTCTACGTCATCGGCATGCCACTCCTGTGCCTCCTTTGCTGGTTGGAGATCCTCTGGGATCTCCTCACCTGCCTGCTCCTCGTAGTAGAAGTATTCACCTGATGTGTCTGCACACCAAGGAACAGAGTCAACGACATGTTGACCAATAGATATACAAAACATAATAAACATGACATGCATCAAGTGTAGAATAATGACAAGTATATGATCATGTGAATACAAGGAATGCAAGACTAGGCATAAAGCGAGATTAATAAACAACAGGAACAATAAAAAGAATCCTAGCCATCATCTAACAATAACCACTATCCATGCAAATGCAAACAAGAACAAACAAGAGAGAGACTCTGAGGATGTCCAAAGCCACCTCCCGGGGTACCAGTAACAATCCCCTTGGACTACTGATACCATAGTATGGCTCCAGTGGGATGCTAGCTCCCTGTCCTGGGAATAGCAGCACGGTCCTAGCCCGCTCCCAACTATTCAACGCCATGGACGCCGCCCTACGCCGTCTTCCCACCCCGACAACCGGAGTAACCGATTCGTCATTAAATCTCAAACTGCAGATGGCCATGATATGCAAACAATACAGAGTGGTTCTGACACAAGAATAACAAGACAAGCGAGTCTGGCTAATTCCATGTACAAGACAAGATCCTAGGGATTATCTCGCTCAAGACGATACAAGACAAGCGAAACACGTGATAATCCCTTTCATACTAGCCAGTCAAGTTCATCAATACAAGACACGGTTCCTATGGTACACTCTAAGTCAAGTCCAAGTCCTATATTCTATAAGAATTTATGTTTCATAATTGATTACGTGTTTTATGTCAAGAGTGTACAAGGAGAATAGTAACAACAGATACAAGTCAAAGTCAAGGAGGAATTACAATCCAATCCTAAGCAAGTGGTGTCATCCATGTATTCCCGTATTCTAACAGAGTACATGTGGAAATTGGATCAATGATGATTTTAGGATAATTCCTTGGTGTACAATCATGTTGAGCGCCAATAAAACCAACTCCATGTGCATTTGGTTACACTATGTATAATACACGAATACCTAGATAACCCTTCGAATTCACACCAAGCCACGTGATTCGATTTCAATCCCATTTATGGTCAGGTGATAGTAAATTAGAGGTTTCCAGCATCTAAGTCTCAATCCTAGGTTTCACTTTTAGTCTGAAAAATACAAGTGAAATGGCAAATTTCGGCTGACCCTCATGATGGTGTCGGTTGACCGACGTGATGGTCTCGGTTGACCGACACAAACCGAGAGCTAACCGATGGAACAGAAACCAATTTCTGCTCGCTGGTTTTGGAACCGACTCGAGCCTCGGTTGACCGAATTAGTCGGCTGACCGACGTTTGAACCATGAGCTCACAGACTGTACAAAATCGGTGTAAAACATACTCTTAGGTTTTCTTACCGAGATGGTGATCGGCTGACCGACACCATGCTATCGGTTGACCGACGGTACGGAACTCGTACGGGTTCAGGCCATTTCTGAACTATTTCTTCCCCCATTTCATTTTCTCCATTCCCCAAGATTTTCCAAGGCTAAAACCTGCATCAAATAGAGCCTCCTGCTCTCCCCATCATCCATTCCATTCATTCCATTCACCACATTCTCATCATTTTACAATTTAAAATAAATTAAAGTTATCAGTTTATCAATCTATCCATTTCATTCCACAATTCTAACATAGTATTTTTAATCCCCAAATCAATATAAAAAAGGCTTGGAATTAACGGGATATCTATCAGAATCAGAACCAGATCAATAAAACAATGCAGTCATCTAAATTATGAAATGCATATCTACTTGCCTCAATGTCAGAAGAAGATTAGAATTGGGTGAAATTCGAGGAGAATCTGTCTACCGCAAGATCCACAATCTAACCCGATACAACGCAAACTAGGAAGCTAAGAAGAAGATAGGAAGAAAAAGAATGAAGATCAAACTTAAATCTAACCAAAGAGAATACTAATGAAAAGATGAAAGTATAAGGATGCTTACCAATTTGATACCGGAAGCAAGAGGAGATCAAAAGGAAGAAATCTAACGGATCGGATCTTCGAACGGAATCTTCTAGGGCTAAGTTCTGGCTTGAGAAAGGAAGAAGAAGAAGATGGGCTGCGGTTCTCTCTTTTGTTGCAGAGAATAAAATTGGAATTAGGGTTAAACATCGTTTAAGAAGACGATCGGAGAGGAAAAGACCGAATTGTCCTTTAAGTGGGTCCGGTGAAAGAATGGACCACTTGAAAGGTTTCTGATCGCCGGATCGTGGTGAGTCAAGAGACAAAAGTCATCAGAACGACGAGACCTTTCCAACGAACCCAAAATCACGGCGTTTGGAATACTTTGGAAAAACACTCAATTTTCCCTAAATTGCAAATTACCCCCCTGCTATGATCAACGAACTCGGAATCAAACGAAACTTCGCAGATACTATTCTAATGCCAAAAGAAACTCGCTCATGATCTAAACCCACTTAAATATCTAAAATATAATTAAATAAAATAATAATAAATTAAACGGGTCAACTGGCCGGGTTTTGGGCCCAACTAACCCAGTAAGGTCACGGACCTTGCATAGTGCGCCGTCATTTGCACCTTGGTGTCCTTGAAGACGGCGTCTCACTCAGATTCGATCTTAGCCTCAGCTTCGTCCGCCCTCTTCGATTCGGCTTGGAGTTTGGCCTCGAAATCGTCTTTTAGCCTTTATAGGGAAGCCTCGAGCTCGGCCACCTTCCTCCTCTCGGCCTCCCTTTCGTCCTTTGCCTGCTCAAGCCCCACCTCGAACTCTTCTTTGGCCCTTGCCAATTTTTGAGTAACGGCGTCTAGGGCTTCCTCGAGGCCGTTCTTTTCCACGTTCACAGCTCGGCGACCTCGACGCCGTACTTATATAGCCTGTCGACTGCGACCATAGACTTCTGCACCGTCTGTCGAAGAAACAAGGCATTCAGAAAGAAAATCAAAATAGTCACCGAGATTAAACAACTTGACAAAAAGTTTAAAGGTTCAGATGAACTCACCGCGAAGCACGACTGCAGCAGCGACAGTATCAGCTTCGGGTCGCTATATCCGTCCAGTTGAGCCATATCTCGAGGAAGGGCGCAGGCCCGCCCAAGCGCCTCGAGAACGAGGGGATCGACCTTTTGGAGAACACGATCCTCCATCGTCATCGGTCTCCCCGGTTCGAGCACGAAGCTCGGCTCCCATGGGCGTGGGCCGGCGGATGACGACGCCGCAGTCGAGTTGGAACCCCGCTCGGTTCTCGGCCTTTTCTACGGTCGGTTTTCCTCCTGCCTGACCTCGGCTGGGGCGACCGAGCCTCCGGTTTAGCAGGACGGGAAGGGGTAGACCCAATGGTAGGGATCTCTGCCGCGGCCACAGGAGAAGCCGCCGGAGTCCCCGAGAAAGGGGTCTCGAGGACGTCCGGATTCGAAGGCACCTGGAGGGCTTGGGCGTCGTCGACACTGAGTGCCAAAGTCTCGATGTCCTCGAAGGACATACACCTGGAGCGCCGCATCTCTGAGCTCGGTGAAGGAGACCGAATAGTCTGACGCGGCCTTCTTCTTGAGGCCTCGCGTGGCCTCGACCCAGACATAGAAGCCTGAACACAGGACCGGCCCTGCTTTCGATGTCGATCGCAGCCTGCGAAGGCCCTTCCTCCTTGGTCCTGGCCCTGAGAGCAGCTTGTTCTCTCTCGGCCCCGGGCTCGGCTCCGTCCGAACTTCCTTCTCGGGATGGCTCGGTTGTACCCTTGATGTATCCACGGTACTTCGGCTGGTACCCTAACAGTGACCAAGCCGCCCTACCCTCGTGACCGTTGTACCGCTTAACTTGTCGAAGCCAGGTTTCATTCCTCACCCAGATATACCAGGCGGCCCGCCTCCTCTCCTTAACAGCTGCACAGCAAACAAAGATATCAGTTCGGCAAGATAGGAAAGAACGAAGCATATGAAATATGTACAAAGGAAAGGAGATGGTATTTACTTATTATAGTCCCGAAGTGGCGGGGAATCCTGTAAGCTCTATCAGTGTCGACTACGCCAAACTCCCAGTTACCCGAGACATATAGAAGATCGTCCCCGGCGTATTTACTTGAGTCCTCCAGGTAGCGAACAAAGCCCTCCCGACACAGCTTGGCCTGGAGATAATAGGCATCTCCAGACTTGCATATGTCATAGTCGTCCTCAATATCGAAGACGCCGAGGTCAATGCCTAGGACCTCGTTAAGCTTGGCCGTGCCCATTACGATCTTAAAGACGTTGAGCAGCAGCTGGCAGGGGCAGAGGCACCACTGACTGAGACACCTCCTCAGAAGAGGATGAAGGGGGAAACGAACCCCACCTTCAATCACAACCACCAACAGGAAAGGCATCCAGCCTCCCGAGAAGTCACGGAGGTTGATACCGTTAGGATCAGCCCCCCTGACTTGGACGTCGGCGGGGATCTCATATGTTGACCTAAATCCCTCAATCGCCGCCTCCCTCTCTAACCAATGACTGTAAATGCCCATCTCTACCAAAATCTATGAGCAAGAAGAAACCCTAGACCCTAAACTTATGGGAAAAAGGCAGGAGAAAAGGAACGTACGAAGACAGAACCAGGGTTCAGACTAGCGAGAGCTCAATCTCGGCGACACTCCTCTTCTCAGGTAGATCTCTCTGAGTAGTGTTCTCTTCTCCGGAATAAAGCATCAGTAGGGGAGAAGAGAGCTTTAATATCCCATATATAAAGGAAGGAAGAAGGGCTCCCCACCTTTTTTTTGAAGCCCTAGGGACACACATTCCAGACGCCCCCTGGGGTTCCGCTCGCATCGCTTCGATCACTAGGGCACATCCCTGATAAGCGGCGCACGTTCCCTCGATATGATTGAACGACCAATCAGATAAAGACACGTGGTGCCGTCGGTATGTATTCCGCATTAATTTGTGAGCATCATTTATTACCTCGGTCATTCAAAGCGACCATAGATGAAGATCAAACGTCAGCAGTCGAAACCGAGGTGAGTTCTATTCCAGAAGGATCTCCCGACTTGTAGCTCCCGACCTCACGAAGTCGGCAAATTCCGCGAAGTCAGAAGCTAGGGGGCAATTGTGTGGGGATGTCCCCCAAAGCACTGAGGTTACATTAACTGCGTTATTATCAGCTAATTTCGCCTTGACCTCGGCGGATGATTATCAAAATGCCATCCGGACCTGAGACCGCTTCTGGTCTCAGGCACCCCCGACCTCGACACAAAGTCTCCATTTCGACCGCTCAGCTCGGCACCAGAGCTGGGCCTCTAGCCGAGATGAACAATGACGGCTGTACTTTCACGGATATCCAGCTAGGTCTGACAAAGCCACCCTGGCCACCCCTCACTCATGACAGAGTGGCATCCAGTGGTTACGTCCCATCAGAGTATGGCTCCAAGTCAGGCCCGATGGGACTATGCCCAAAAGTCAGCTATGGTAAGGCCCGATTAGACCAGCATTTAATGCATTATGGGCTGATCGAACTGCCATTTAATGTGTAGCAGGCTGATGTGACAGCACCCCATGGAGTGCTAGGACGTCATCATGAGTCCCGCCATGCAGCGTAGGTTCCTTCTCTATAAATAGAGGAACGATCTCCATCACAGGTACGCATAACCATAACTAGAGAGCTGCTACTCTGCCTCTCTTCTCCCTTATCTCTGTCCTACTGCTCAGGCCTCTTACTGACTTAGGCATCGAGAGCCTTGCGCTGCCCACAGCCAGGGTCCTTTGACGTCCTTATCTTCTTCCCTTTCAAGTTCTCAGGCCATCCACCATCTTCTAAGGAGCATCAGACTCAACATAACTTCCATTGCAAAGTCCATAATATTTAGGCACTTACAGTATCAGACCTTGACTTTTTGGTGCTCAGGTAACCACACCCTTAATGGACCGCGCTCCTGCCTGGTTCTACCGAGGTCAGCGGACGTGGGAGTCCGTTGGGTCCGACCCTTTCGTAACCAGGGGGCAAGGGCGTGCATCAACATTTCTTTTATGTGGGTGTGCCAAATTTTCTATTTTTTACTTGGAATTGTAAGTGGTGATCCGTAGATCAACTTTCGCAAGTAAAAAAGAAATCAACTTCTTTCAAGTTTTCCATTGCACATATATTTAAGAAAAGAGACATTTTCTTGATTTGCCGTGAAAGGCGATTTTTTTGGCATTTATAGCCGATTTTGGCGTTTATAGCCGATTTACAATCCTTATCAATAATGAAAGACAAGAGTTGTGATTTTTGTCTCTTTTAAAAAAATACAAACTACAATGAAAAGCAAGAAAAGGAGGATCTAACTTCTCAGGAGATTGTGGAGGACCCGTTCAGATTGACGGTCGCAAGCCATATGTGGACTTCGCCATCATCCATGCAGATGAGAACAGAGGATGCTATTGATTCGCTTAGCTTGGCTATAACCTCAGGTTTTTATAGAACAAAGACCAAAAGGAGGTCCTATGTCCAATAAAAAGCCGAGTAGACAGGCTGAAAAGCCACGTCTAAGCCATTTGGAGGCAGAAGGAGAAGGCAAGGACCTTGGAGGGGGGTACCCCCTAAGGGACTTTTGTCACCTTGTAGCGGTGGTCGGTGTAGAACTTCCGCAGAGTTTTCTCTCTTTTCCTTCTCTGAATTTCTGTGCTTTGTCCATCCCTCTTCTTCTTGGAGAGCTCTCCTATTTATAGGCTTTTAGGTAGCCATTTAGGAGGGTTTATGAGCCTTAATTGTCATAAAGCTACATAAAGGGAGGAGTTACAAGATTGAATTCTTTATTTTGGAACTCCTTTTTCATGGCTTCTGACTGGCCAGAGGAGATTGAGGGCATTTAATCGCCTTTAATCACCATGATGGGAGGAGTTTCATGGGTTAAATGCCATGAATCTCTTGACTTGTAACTCCCGGATGCTTGCTTCTGATTGATCTATCCAAAGAAATGGATTAATGACTGTAATAAAGCTAGTCAATTAATCGCATTAAGTGGTCGCTGAGCAGTTGAAGAGTCGCAAGCCGTGCCGCGTCTTTTGGGATTCTTCTGTCGATGATCATCGATGGATCTTCATGTAGATCGAGATCGGATGACCATGTAACTTCAGGTGTTGGTTGCCAACAGCGGGTCGGTGCCATCTGTCCTGTCGATTTCTCGATCGGTCGGGTAGAAAGCACACTTTTTTGGTTGACCGGCTGGCGATCAATATTGTTTTCGATACTCTTGATGATTGACCCGTGTTTTGGACGGATGTCAGAGGATTTGGTGTCTCAAAAGTATGAATTTTGGAAAATACCAGAGGCCGGACGCTTCGAATCGCGAAAAAAAACGGCGACAAAGGGGTTTCCGGGGCCCATCGGGCGATCCCAGGCCCCAGGGTCGCCGGCGACCCTGGCCCAGGGTCGCAGGGGCTGGCGACCCTGGGGGGTTTTTCCCCCTTTTGTCCCGTTTTGTGTCCGTTTTTGCTGTTTTTCGATTCTTTTTTCTTCTGTATTTTTCCTTGACATTTTTGATCATTTATTGGCCTGATTTTCCTATAGAAAACCTGATGAGAATCCTTGCATTTTATTTTGCAAAGTTTCCAATTTTCTGAGAAAGCCGAAGACTTTGTTGCGCAAAGCTGCTGATTTTCCGTCAGAAGCTGAAACTGGGTCAAACGATGTCAGAATGACCTGAAATTTGAGATGAAGCCTGCTGAGCAATAAATAAGACCAACCATAGACTTTTGTTTGAGTTTTGAAGCCGTTTGTGGTCCTACCATCAGTAGACTTGCTTTTGTCGCGATGAAGATGTCGCGGCTTGATGTGCGGTCAACCGATGTCCGATTGACTTGAAATTTGATAGGGAACCTATTGGAGTCATTTTAAGATGATCCATAGGCTTTGTCTTGGAAACCATGGTCTCGGGGAGCTTCGCCACCGAGAGGCCTGATTTGGCTTCCGAGCGTCAAAGTATGGTCAAATGTTGTCGAAATGACCTGAAACTTGACGTGTGGCCCTTTGTAAGCATTTTGAAGCCGTCCATGTGCTCTATCTAATGAGTGATGGCCTCGGTGGTTCTCGCCGCCGAGAGGCTTGATTTAGCTGTTCGAGGGTTGATGTAGGGTCAAATATTGTCGGTTTGACTCGGAACTCGACGTGGAGCCTATTTGAAGTATTTTGAGACCATCCATCGACTCTGATCGAAGATTTGGTGTCTCGATGCTTTCGCCGCTGGGAGCTCCTTTTCAGCTGCCGGAGAAGCGAAGTTAGGCCAAATGATTTTGAAATGGCCCGAAACTTCTTGTGTACTCCTCTTTTGGCTGTCTTGAAGGATCTTGCAGTTTTTGTTTGATTCTGACAAGATTTGATTTTTTGGAAGTAGCATTTCCTATTTATGGCAGGTTGTGACTTCATATAGCTCTTTGGAACTTGAAGAGGCAAAGTGACATTTTTGGTGTCAACAAATGCCCTCTCGAGGTACAGCGACGAGTTGCTTAACTTTTGTAGTCGATGTGCCTCGAAGAGGTTTGTGAAGGAGAGCTTGTGACTTAACCAAGAGTCTTTGAGCAGTCTTTCTTTTTGGTATTTGTAGCCTTTTGAGCTTCCAGGGGAATTTTATGGTAGTGAAAGGGATCACGTACCATCTCAAGGCAAAGTTTTGAAGATAACATCAGGGATGTGGATTTGGGTTTTTACCTTGTGACCTAACAGGCTGTATGTGGCAGGTTAGGGGATCGGGTATGGTTTTGACTGTGTGACCCAACAAACTGTATGTGGAATATTGGGGGATCAATTTTGGTTTTGATCTTGTGTACCTAACAGGCTGTATGTGGCAAGTTAGGGGATCAGTTTTGGTTTTTGGTTTTGGTATTGTGACCTAACAAGCTGTATGTGGCAAGTTAGGGGACCAGGATTTGGTTTGGATTTTTGTGGAATGTCAATTTCAAGATTTTGACTCAATTTGGTATATGAGGCTGGATGGTTTGATTTTTGGAAGCTCATGGGGCTTGGAATTTTCTTTGTATGGTCCAATCAACTCAAAAGAAGCATGGAACCATTTTTATATACTCTTGGTAAGAGGGATTTCTCTTTGACTAAAAGCCCAAATTTTTTTTTTTAAGTGCCTAAGTGGTCAGACCTGGCTCATATGGGCTAACCCATGGGACCTTAAGCTTTTGAAATGGCTTAGATCTCATATGGTATCATTTTTTTAAAGAATATCCAAAAATATCTCATTTGAATAGAGAATATCTAAGAATATCTTTACTTGGAGAGAATCTCTCATGTTCCCTTTATTTTGGGAGAAAATATCTCAAGATATCCTCTTTTGGGAAAGAATCTTCTATTGATCCTATCTTTTGGGAGAAAATCTCTCATTGATTTCTTTTTGGAGAGAATCCCTCAAGATATCTTTCTTTTGGGAAAGAATCTTTCCAATCGCTTTCTTTTGGTAAGGTTACTAATTAGTAACACTTACCTCTTTCTTCTTTCCTACTTTGGTTTGCTCTCTTCTATAAAAGCAAGGAGGAGGTTGGATCTCTTGCTCTTATTACTTTCTTTTGCAACAATCCCAAGAGGGCTTCAAGACCAAGAGTTCTTCTTCTTCAAGATCTTCAAGACTTTTCTTCTTCTTCTCCATCAATTGCTTCAAATAAGTTCCTTTTTTCAAGAAAACCCTATTGTAGGAAAACAAGGTTCTTTCTTTCTTTTCTTTTCTTCTTTTTTTTTCACGTGTTTGCTTCTTTTTTTTCACACGTTTTTTTTTTTTGCTTTCTTCCTTTTTTTTTGCATTTTTTTTTTCTTTTGTGGGTCGTACGGACATATCCGTACGGATCTGGCCGTACGGCCACATGGCCTGTGGGCCAGCCCCTTTTTTTTGTTTTCTTTCCCTTTTTTTTCGGGAAAGTTTCTTTTCTTTTTTTTGCTTTCTTTCTCCCTCTTTTTTTTTTAGAAAGTTTTCTATTTTTTTTTTGTTTTCTTTCTCCCCCTTTTTTTGAGAAAGTTTCTTTTCTTCTTTTTTTTTTTGCTCATCATGATAATGCATTTTTTTCGCAAACCAAGATGTTCATGCATGTATATTTTTGTAAATTGAATCGTAGCATGATGTGATAGCATGCCTGAAAATTTTCGCAAATTTGGGAATTTGGAGCTCGCACCGATGTTGAGCCTTTCCTGATTTTGCGAAGACTTTGAGGTTTTGAAAGTTTGGAGTTTCGAAGCTCGCAGCAATGTTGAGCCCATCTTCAAGCTTTCTATTTCTTTCAGGATAGTTCCTTTTCTTCGGAATTGCCCCGTCATCATGTCAAAATTTCGCCAGATTTTTTTAGCGAGATTCTGTCATTTTGATGTTTGATCTTTTTCTTTCTCATCCTTTGCAGGAGGTTCCTCCAGAACGAACTAGGGTAAAGAGCCTGCTACAAGCATATCTCGTCGATCTGCTAGATCTTCTAATCTAACCGTGCAGCAGGCCTTTAAGAAGGTCCAGTATGTTGAGAGAAATCTGGAAGAATGCGACTCCCTCAAGAGATATGAGATGAGGCAGCGACTAATCACTCTCAAGGGAGAGGAATTCTATAAGATCATGGTAAGCAGTCTTCCATGGGTGATGGAAGATCAGAGGGTTTTGCCCAAGCCTACCTTCTTCTTTGGTGATGCAGTCCGTGATGACATGACATACCAGAGGAGATGTTTTCAGTTCTCTTTCACAGCAGATGGTGAGAAGAAGACTGTTGCTACCCGGTCGACGTTTGATCGCACCGTCTCGATCATGAGCCTTGCCCCCACGTGCTCTAAGAGGGAAGATCCTCCAAGCTAGGTGAGAAGGACAAATGTAATCAAGACCGGGGTTTTTGTTGGTGGTTCTCCTGGATATGCGGAGAAGTCGCCTGCTGACATGGACATGTTGATGCCGGCCAGCGGCTACCAGGGCTCTGATTATCCGTCGGCCGATTTGGGACCGATGGGCCTTGGTATTTTCAGCTGGTGACGGTAGTAATTGGATAAAGCCTTTTCGACTTCGTGGCCGTTTCAATGTTGACTCCGAGTGGAAGTCGTGGACTCATCGCGTCCTGCTGATTGGTGGCGCCGTTTTGAAGGAAGCCGGGATTTTTGATGCAGTCCGTGCCTTTAGGGAGACCATGATCTTTTCTGACGAGGCCTTCATGGCTATGCTAGAGTCATTCCTCCCACAAACCAATACCTTTGTTGTGACGAATGGTGAGATTGGTTTCTCTTTGAAGGAGCTGAGTGCCATTACTGGATTGCCCATCCTTAGGAAAACTCTATGAGGAGTTTATGCCGATGGACAGCGTCCTTGAGGGGCAGTCTGAGGAGTTCAGGCTTCTGTACTTTCAGCTCGTTGCCTTCTATGATTTTTTGAAGAGAAGGAGGGTTTGAAAGTTAGATCCAGCAGTTGGAAGAGTTCTAGCTCTTTATTCCCCAACTTTTTTGATAGCAGGGAGTCTTCTGATAGTGTGACCCAGGAAGCCAGGGCTCAGGATCCAAGTTCGAAGAAGACCTTGGCTATGCAAGAAGAGTTGAGAGATTTCTGTGCGAGTACAAACGCCATATGTCCTGACATTGCACTGCGGAGAGATTTCACTGTTTACCTCACTTATTGGCTTGGTGAGGCTATTTTTGCTGGAGGACATGGAACGCACATCAAGCCGCATTATATTTTTTCGGCTTGTCAGATGGCGTTAGGAGAGCAGCTTGCTTTGGTGCCAGCTCTTTACTCCTACCTGTGTACCGAACTGCAGGCTGCTGCTTTTTTGGTTCGGCTTGGGCTTCCCATGAATAGGATATTTTCAGCCCAGATCTTTTATTCGTGTTCCACCGGCTGGGTGCTGCACAGGATGATGATCCTCTGATGATTCGGCTGGCTAAGGGTAAAGCCGTGTCAGAATCACTTTTGTTTGCCCGCATGAGGATCCGACGGTTCAGGGACGTCAAGATGGGGCAATCTTCAGTGAAGCTTTCTCTAGAGTTGCGGAAGAAGGCTTTTGATTTTGGTGCCTCCCGAGACTCTACCAGGGCGGGGTCGGGAAGGCATTACTCCTTGACGAACGCAGAGAAGGAGTGGCTTTTCAGCATACGTGTCGGCACGATGGTGTACCGCAGACATCTTTTCGTCGACATCCAGCTGTATGTACCCTCTCGCTTTGCTTTGCAGTTAGGTTTTTCTCAAGGCGTTGTTGGAGCGCCTTCAAGCATGGTGAAGCGCTTTGGAGGTTTACGGGACGTTGACCTCCAAGTTAAGGTCTACAGTAATGTGAGTGTGTTTTTGTTTTTGTTTTTTCTTTTTTTTTCTCTTACCTACTATTTCTTGTTGAATGATCTTTCTTAAATTCATTTTTACTATAGTTATTGTTTGTTGTTATGTTTCATCCTCTTCACAGAAGTAAAGTAAGAATATCCTCTTTATACTGTCTACAATGTAGATTTTAGCACCTTTCTTATTAGATTCCATTTCGCAGATGTCCTGAAGCTGCAAAACAGCAATGCTAATGAAGGTGTACCTGAAGAACCACCCACAAGGCTACTATACGAATAGGATACCCACATCTCATCAGCGATACGATGTGGACTGGTAAGCTGTAAAAAAGATTACATTCTATTTTTGCAAGTAATGAGTATGGGTTACTTTCGTTTGAAGTACGGTAATGTTGTATAAATAGAGAATGGGAATATGAGTTGGAATCTAACTATTCTAAAGATAATAGACCATGGGTATTGATGTAGGTGGTTGTTGTTAAGAGTATTGCACAAATAAAACAGTAGGGACTTGTTTGAAAAATGAGGTGGTGTGAATCTAGGAGAGAAAATAATAACAACATTAAAATAAAAAAAAGGTTGTCAACATGAACCTCACATGTGCAAAGTTATGACAAATAATCACAAATAGTAGGGACTGGTTCTATGCCTCGCTTATATTTTCCAATTTGATTTGAGTTCAGGGGGGCTTGCGTTTGCTTTGATTTCAAGGAATGGTGTCTTTTTGCCCTTTTGTGGGTTAAAACTCATGGGGTTCATAGGCCCATAGCAATAATACTAGGTTGCATGTCACATTAGGACAGACTTCAAGGAATGACACAAACCTTGTGTTTCAAATTTGACTTAGGTCAAAAGGACGTATCCTTCCACCTTGGATGATCCATAGACCATAGTACTAGTTATCTTTGATTGGCAACAAAACTATTTACAGTGTTTTCACATTTGTTTCTGTAAGACCCCGACCCGAGAGACCTCGATTAGTGTTATTTAAGTTGTATCTTCGCTATAAGTGTGTTTAGTGGATTTTGATTTAGTTTTGGGTTAGAATAGCTTTTATATTAGCTTTGGGGAGTTTTGAGAGCCTTCTTGATTTGTGGGACCCTTTGGGGTTCATGTTACGGAATTTCGTAAGCTTGGGGGTTTATTCATGATTTCTTAAAATTATATTTTTAATCCCGTTTGACTTATCTTATTATTCTCTACAACTTTCGTGTTGACCTCGACCTCATTCAAGGGCCCGAAACCAGACTTTTCTCAATTTAAGGGCAAAATAGTCCTTTTTATCAAAATCTGGACACGATTTTCAATGTCACCAAAAAAATATATACTTTTTAGAAACTTGTTATTTCATCGAACAACTTTATTTTCTTCGTCGAAGTCATTTGAGGTCCCGAAATTGATGTTTTGAGCCCGAGAAGTGTTTTAAGTTGTGGGACCCACTTCACTCTTTGTATAAAAGGGAACCCATCTTCTCCATTCCCATTTGTTGACCTAATCACTGTGCTAAGAGAAGGAGCTCCAGCAGCCACCGTTCTCTTCCTTTTCTTCTTATTTTCTTCCTCACAAATCACCACCAAGACTTGCTCAAATCTAGTGGAGAGCTTCATCAATCTTGTTCACCTTTGCAAGAGCTTTCTTTTGATACCATTTTTAGAAGGATCCATCAATTTCGAACTTCTCTTGATCTAGCCTTACTCATTTGAAGACCTTCTAGGTAAGAGGTCTCTTCCATCTCCTAGATTCTTGTTTATTGGGCCTTGGAGGAGCTTCATCTCAATTATTAAAGGCTGTCTCTTTTTATTTCATGGTTTTGACATTTTAGGGCTTGTATTTAGGGGTTTTGTATAGGTGTTTGATTTTGAGCTTAAGAGGTGATTAGAGCTTATTTTGCATTAGCTTGGACTCAAGGCAAGTGGATGAAACAATTTACTTGATGCTAAATCACATTGTGCATATTGTTGATTTTTCATTATTAAACCTTATTTTATGTCATGTCTTTTATTGACTTTGAAATGCACTCACTAATGTGTTTTCTTGCTTAGTAATTTCTTGGAAATGTTACTTTAATTTGTGTTAAACTTAAATGATCTTTATGTGGATTTCTATGATTCTTCTTTTTATGGTTGAGATGAATGGGATGAAGGGTTTTGATCCATTTTATGGATGATTTGATGGAAGAATGGAAGTTTGATTGATGGAATGGAGGAGTTTTTAGCTCAAATATTATAGGGAGTTGATGTATAGAAATGAGGGAAGTTTGGAGGAAGGAAGGACTAAAAATCTGCTTCAGAAATGCTGTGTTCGCAGCTGTCGGTCAGTTGTCGGTCAGCTTGTCGGCTGACCGACATCCAACCGACAGTGAGCCGACAGCTCTCGGTCCCATTTCCAGAGAGCTGCAAACTTCTGAAACTTTCTGATGCAGAGGTGTCGGCTAACCGACAGGTGACCGACACCAGTTCGGTCCCAATTCCAGAAAGCTGCAATCAGCCAGAATTTCTGTGGGTCAGCTGTCGGCTGACCGACATCCCCATGTCGGTTGACCGACAGCCAACCGACAGACTCTCGGCTCCATTTCCAAAGAGCTGCATTTTTCCACAAATTTTGATACTGTAGCGTCGGCTGACCGACAGAACCCTGCCGGCTGACCGACATCAGCCGATGAGCTAACCGACGATCATTTTCTTCCTGGTTTCTTTTGGAGAAATTTATGTGACTATACTTTAGAAAAACCCTCATCACCCTAATATGGTCAAAGGTCTTGTAGACTTGTCAATGTGCTTAAGGTCCCAGGTTGTCTCTAATTCCTTTGGAGTACCAAATAAATATTAAATTGACAAACGAGACCCTATCTACATTGATTAAAATCTTGGACCTTCAATACTTAGCTAGGAGAATATTGGAGATCTATTCATGTTTATCTTGACCCGATTTTTAATTATGCCTTTCAAACATCATATCTTATGATTTTGACTTGCTCCGAAAGTATTAGAAAGTGTATTTAGCTTTTGTTAACTTGTATATGTCGGACCCGATATGAATGTGTATTTGTGCCTATGGGCACCCTGTTTCATTTTTATGCATATGATTTGACTTCCCGCATTTGACCTATGAGTCGGCACCACTAAGCTTGGACAACCTTGTCGGTTTGATCCACCGACTTGGAGATCCCTCCCCTCTTGTTAGTCAGCTGCAGTCTAGAATCCGCAAAGTATTTATCCGGTTCGCTACCGTGGTCCCACAGAGTATATATATGTATATTATAGTATTTTATCATTGTCCCTCCTCACCTTGTGTGACCGAGGTCAATGATCCTGTAGGGTATGTGCTTTCATCACATTTGTGAGAGAGGATTTAGCTTTGTGTGGTTGCCATCTTGACAGTTCCTTATTCTTAGTACCTTTATTGCTTTACATTACGCATGCCTTTACTTAATAAATGATGCATTATCTTTTCAAAATTCATTATTTATATAGGTTTTCAATATATTTCCAAATGTATCATTATTTCAAATGTACTGTCTTATCTTTCACCCACCTGCCAGACCGTCGTGTCTGATCCATTTTTACTCAGGTCTCGAACTTATTGCCATTGAGGAGGAGCCCGATGAGGCGGTTAATGAACCGCAGGGAGTAATCGAGTGGCAAGCTGACGATGTCATGTAGACATCCGGTCTAGCTTTGAGAACGACACTTTTGGGTTATGATATACATCTTTTGGGTTTGTTCTTTTGGTTGTATTGGTCTTTGTTGACCATTATTTTGGGGCAATTAACTAACTGATCTTTTGTATAAACTTTAACTTTACTTGTGGGAACTATGCTATTGATCGTTGCTCATTCTGATATTTGTCATATCAATTATAAATCAGTCTTATCTATGGAATGGAATAGTACTACTATGGTTTGTTACACGCTTCCGCAATATCAAATGTGAATCTGATATGTTTATATGTAAATGAATGGGATGTGTAATCCTCACTGCGGAATCCTATGGGGAATCACGCGCACGAATAAATTTTTTCTTAATTCCAGTGTACGGATTAGCCAACAAAGAGATGCACGTGGCGCGGCATCACTCGTCGGATCTCGAATTAGGCTCATGACCCGGTCCGGGGTCGCGACAGTTTTTGCATTCACTTTTGCTTTCACTTCACTTGCAATTGTTTGGCATAAGAGCTGGAACTTGAACACATCCAGATCTTCAGTTTCAAGTTAAAGAACAACGAGGTGACAGTAACTTGAGATTCAAAAGTCCTATCCAAAATCGTAAAGGATTGTGACATTTCCAATTAAAAGGGTTCGAATTTGTTAACTAAGTATCTACCATGCGCAGATACTTAGTGAATATTTTATTTATTAGTTATAATGGGTCATATAGAATTACTTTGGTTGTTATATGTCCTTTTAACCTTAAATATTTTACACCTTATATGAAGGCCTTCCACCTCAAGTCCCTTTCAACCACTTTGCTTCACCTAATATGAAAAAGAAAAAAAAATTGCCCCTCTTGCTGCCAAACATGTTGTGAGTGCTGTTGTGAGGTTTTTTTTTTTTTTATGATTAATCACAACATCCAATAAAAGACAACAAAAGAAACACACCAACAACAATAAATCCTTATAAGCTGTGGACTTTAGGATAGTAAGTTCATATTAACATTTCCAACCGATTAATGAACAGATTGAACTTAGGTGGACCAGTACGTGCTATTCAATTCTCCATTCCCGATTCTGACCTGAAGACCCAAACCCAACTCAGTCACTGATTGGGTTCACATTCCAACTAAACTTACATAAGGTTCAAGTTTTGGTTGATCCCATAATCATAATCATTACTTTAGAAGAACCAACCAACCAGATCCAGCCCATTTCCAACCCTAATGCAAGCAATCTCTACATCCATATATACCTTATTACCATCTATAATTAAAACATTAATGAATGGTTTTGGCATCATGATGCCTAGATGACCTGTAATTCCCAAGTACCATCCTATGTAGAGAAAAAAAAAAGTTCCATCTTACGTAATCGATATCTACCCATGGTTATGAATTATTTGAGATTTGAGTATGGCTGTCAAGTCCAAATTTTCCCAAGAAATCTCTATCAGATAATGTTTTCTAAGAACTAGTGGCATTGATACAGAGAACTGTCAAAGTTTAGATGATGTCTGAGGCTAATTTTATTTTAATTATTCTTTCACGACATGTGATCTTCTCTTAGTTTATTTGTGATACACTTCTGTTGATTTTTTTAATCCTAATCTTTGGATAAGAAATTTCTTTACAGTACAGGTCCACATGGCAAGTAGTTTGGATCAACCAATTTGTTGGCCGCCCCTTTTATACAATCCTATGTTGTTTTGAATGAACAGCTATTCAAATCCTCCATTCAGCAGCTAAAAATAATAAACACCCAATTATTCAAATCTTGAGGGATCGAACATCTGATGATATCAACATTGTAGACTATAACTTGACATAAATTATAGACATGTTTTCTATCGAATTTCTTATTTAACTAAGTCTGAATGAACAATAGAACTTTTATGTCAAAGATGTTGTGTTTCCTAAAAAAAGGTCTTGCGAAATCATATTAGGTCTTGTGAATGTTGTTAGTCTACTAAATAAGAAGTTTAGGATATCTCTTGATCAGCTCTTGTAAATGGAGGGAAATTATTTATTTAATATTTTGTTTTTTTCTATAACATGTAAAGTGACTTAATAACCTCACTTTTTTTATTGGTAATGTAAAGTGACTGAATAACCTCACGGTTTTTTTTGTATTTTTTTTTTTAACATTTGTGCAGGAGCTTGGTTCGTATAGGTGCATACCCACTAATCCAGACCATGGGTTGTGGAACCCAAATGAAAGGCAGCAAGAATAAATCAGGCAGACCGGACTACATCGACTTACGGAGATGAGGTGGATGTGAATCGACCATGCCTTGATTACCGGACTGGCAGAGTGCTGGCGCCCTGAGACAAACACGTTTTACTTCCCTATCGGTGAGGTTACTGTGACTCTTGAGGACGTGGCCTACATTTATGGTTCGCCAATAAATGGGTCCCCGGTCACTGGCAGAATGTTCCCTAATGATAATGTTGCAGATGTTTGCGAAGAGTTGTTAAGGAAACGCCACATGGATGGAGTTGGCTTTAATGGCATATCAATTAAATTCACATGGTTAGACCATTACTTCAGACCTAAAAGAGATGATGAAAAAAGTAAGAAAAAGAAAAAAAAGAAACTATCTGAACAGGATGAGATCTATGTCACAAGGGCGTATCTATTCTTCTTGGTGTCCGGACAGATATTGGCAAATGCATCGGGATCGAGGGGGTCTGCTTATCTACTAGAGCTATTCAGGGCGTTCAAACCATATGCGTGGGCTCCTGCTTGTCTAGCTAATCTTTATATGATGCTTACGAAGGGAGTGAAATGGTCCGGTATCAAGAATACCGAGGGTGGAGAGGCGGCCATACGTGCGGGTCTAGACCCGACAGATGAGAGTGATGCTTTTGAACATACATTCAAGACTATGTCAGGACCACTTCAGTTGCTCCAGGTATATTATGATAGGTTTTTTTTATTGTTATGTATGTTTAGTTCCCTGTGTAACCCAGAAGCAATTCATCGATCTCCTAAACTGGTTTTTAACTTCATCATCCGAAACTAAGAAAAACTTGTTTGAATGATATCAAAACTATTATCGACAATTTTAACTAAACGATCATTAACATTATGCTTTATAGGTATGGGCGTATTCGAGGATGGTCATTGGTAGATCAATCAACCCCTCGCAATACACTAACGAGAACGTTTGGTTCCCGTTGATGGTCACATGGCGGAATAGGCTAGAAGGAATAAGCCACTTGACAAAGTTGAGGCGTGTTCACAAACAACTTAACAATCTCGCGTCGGGTGAGGTGAGACTAATTCATTACGATAGTTTTTTTTTTTTTTGAGCTTCTACAATAATCATGGCATGACTTATTGAATGCTTAACACGAATGATGCTTCTTCATGCAGTTTCAATGGCAGCCCTATAAGAAACTTGGCAAGCCATTCTTGAGATCGGTCCCAAAAGCCGACCGAGAACTCTTCACGTCCTATGCGCCCCTCATCTTTTATTGGTTGATTGAGCGACACAATACCGAAAGGGTGATGAAGCAATTCGGCCTAGACAGGTTGTCCCCCCACCTTTTGTCCTTCCTTTCCCAAGGGTCGAAAGAAAACAGAGAGTGATTGTTGACTATAGCAAAAAATATAAGATGGAGATAGATATGTGGGAGGACAGGAGGCGGTATATTACAAGGGGGAAGAATCCATCTAGTGTGCCACAATTCCGATGAATACATGGCATGGTATTTGCAGAATACCATAATGCTTGTTGGCCGCACTAGGGGGGAAGAAGGCCAACAACCTATAGAGAAAGAACATACCATGGAACAGGAACCGAGCATCCCACAAAAAAGGGTCAGTTGATGATGAATATATCTATGCTTGACAGCTATGTTATTTTTTCTTTAAAAAAAAAGGAGGTTAACCTTCTTGCTTATGCTCATTTGTAGGTGATGGATTTCATTGATCACATTGAGCGGTCATGTGACCGAGCGCATAGAAATCGAGGCACTAATTTAGGGAAATTTATATCCTCATTGAAAGGAAAGCTGAAGAGATTCACGGTTGCCTTTGGAACTACATTCGATGAGTATTTGAGTCTTGCAACAGCTCTCAGCCCGAGGTGGATAAACAGTTGGTAAGGACCATCTTCTCTACTAAATTTTGTCATCACACTTTCATCATGAATAGTGCTCCTATAGTTTTGAGTTCAATGATAAATCTTCTGGATCAAAGATTAAACTGAAAGAACAGATACAATTCATTACCATAACACCTGAAACTTTACCTGCTTTAGTTAACCAACTATGGAATCCGAGAAATAACAACTGCATTAAAAGCAGAAGATTCAGTATCTCTCCATTGTATTAACATGTTGTTAATAAACACAAAGGCATGGTAGGTTCACCCACATCTTTCATGTAACTATCTAAAGCAGCAAGATAATGTCCTCCGATTGTGTGTATAAAGCCACAAACCTGTGTGTGGACAAAAGAATCACAAACCATCAGAACAACAGAAAGGTATGTTTTATGTATCACTTCACTATACAAGAAATGATACATATTAAAACCAAAGGAATACAGTCAGTATTTAAAAGACTGCACCTGACCTGCTTATTAGAGGGTAAACAAATATTTACATACACCAGTTAGAACTTACCTAGTAGAACTGAGCCGTCTCACAAAGATGTAAAAGATAAGAAGAATCCCAGTTTGTCTCAGGCAACACTTCTAAAAGTGCAAGCACCTGCTCCTCTCTTTTCTTGGTAATTTCACCCTTCTAACTGGGAACACTTGGTGACAGGTCAATATCTGTTAAATACTCCAAAATACGATAGAATACAGTTTTTGTATTGGTAAGCATTTCCTTTTGCAATGAAGAAAGCAATAAACTCAAGTATATGCCCAGTATCTTTTCTAGAAGGCCACATTTCGGAAGATTCACTATCATCCATGCCAGATGATCCAACCACTTCAGAGGTGTCCATATCAAGAATATGAATTAAAGTGTTAACTGTATCTTGTGCCATCAAATTCTGACTGTCTGGGTTCGTAACATCATGTTTTTTATTCTCCTCTATACCGGCATCAAGTGGACCATTCACAGAATGGTTGGACTTCTTTTTTGACTCCTCATAAAAGGCAAATTCCAAAACCTCAAGAGATGCTGCTGTATCCAACCATAGGAGATAACACAGATTTGGACAAGATCCACTAGATGACTTGAACCTTGTTACAGCTTCTGAATTCAAGGTGTTAGAATCCTCTAGGGGAAACTGCAGCAGCTCCACCCTAAGTAATGGCAAGCGGGAGGGAGGAATAGTACCATGTCCTGCAAAATTTGGTGTTTTAAGGATTCATGGATTCTGTTAAAAAGAGAGCTCCAATGCTTAAAATCAATACCAAATATCTGAATGACAAATAGAAAACTAAGAACATGTTAAGGCATAAGAATTAACCATTAAATCGGAACAGGTTGCATCTTAAGTGGAGTTATTTAATGACGATACTGCAGAATTGACAATTGTGTCATCACCTTCATAGCCTTCACTCATATATCTAACGTCAACTTTATGTATCTAACGTCAACTTTATGTATTCTACCATATATCTGAATTCAATGGTCCCCAAACTATCAATCTTCGTATTATAGTGTTATTGCTTGTTGGAATGTTACTCTTTCATTTGACTTAAACTGTTAATTGACTTCTTACAGGTTATTACTCCAAAGAAAGTGTATGTCAAGAGACCCGCATCAAAAAGTCCAGTTAAGAAAAAAGGAAGGGAAGAACTGGTCCAACCGAAGCTAGTCCAACAAGGTTGTCAATCACTGTTGACTCCGAATCAAATGTCAAGCCAAAAGTGCCTATTCAGAAGGAAAGTCCATTAAAGCCTACATATCATACCGGCGAATCAAGCGTCCATGGATATGTCCAAGCCCTTAATAGTCAACTTGATGACGAACCCAATCTTGTGCCGCTAGAAGAAATATTCTCAACTTCTCCTTGCCCTGATGTTTTGTTGACTTCAACCCCTATAAAACCACTTGTGGTTGTTGTAGCACCCTCACCTGCTATAATTGAGTAATTAGTGTGGAGGCTGAAACACCTGCCAAGGGATAGGAGGGTGCCGGAGAGGTTGTTGGACTTCGAGCATGGAGTACCTCATTCTGAATATGTTCTATCAAATTTGGATAAAGAGACACTAGAGGGCTTCCACAGATACTACACTACAAGGTAAATTAGGGATTTGGGAGATGATGATATGAGAAAAAAAAACATTAGTGAGAAGGTGAATCTCTTTTTTTCCATGTTGGAGTTTTTAAAATATCATCTTATCAAGAACACAAAAATTAGGGGGTTACAAAATATTCTCATCATCTGAAATTCTACCACCTCAGGTTTTTCAAGTACATGCTACCTTCAACATCTAATTGGTGCTTGAGTAGGGGAATTTACTACTGTATGATTGAAATAAACCATTAGGTAAATCAATGTGTGATTCACTCTAAGATCATTACTCTGTTAACCCATGCAGGCTACACCCAATCATTTAATAATCTTTGGATTCATCATCAGTTGACTACACAGATAAGACCCAGAAGGATTTTAATCCTATACATGAAGTGTAGACCCTTAACTACTGCCTATTTTCTTGTCTGCTCATTGGTGGGTTGGTGTTGGGTTGATCTCAAGCAAGATACATTATAAAATGTGTATATTAGAGCTCTAGAAGATCTCTTTAAGATAGTATAATGAAAGATTCTTAGCTTTTCAAAGTAACATGAAACCCCTTTTGGTGGTGAATTGTGTAATTAGGCACAGCTGTGTGCATCACCTTTCCAAAATGTATATCCCTAGTCTCACCCAAAGATGCCATCCTCAGGACATGCATTCTCTGAATATAAAAATGAATTGTGTCCTGTCACATGGTTTCTAGTATTTAATAGCTTAAATCTTCCACTGTGTCAGATGCTGGTATTATGATGACAGATTGTTTATGCTATAAAAGTCAGCCATGTGAGGATTATGAAGCTTTTGGTTGGAAGTTGTTTTATACCATTCATTCATCCAAAGCTGTCTAACTTCAAATGCAAACACATAAGACTTTAAATACAGCGCATCATGCGCACCGTAAATGTAAATTTACGGCTCAAGGGGGTCGTGCCGTAAAAGCTCCTGCCGTAAAAGGTTCGATGTAATTACGACGTGCATATACAGGTTGTAAGTAGGATTAATGCACGGGCCGAAAATGATACTGTTAGGATTTTTTGGACCAGATTTATGACCTACTAAGCAGGCCGTAAATACTAAACTTTTACGACGCGATCTGAGTGCCATTAAAGCATTGGTGTGCTTCAGTTTTTGGCACACGTAGTACGCTGTGAATACTTAAAACAAAAAATGTTTTACACAGCTTGCATTTGTGGGCTGTAAATGGTTGTGTACAATCTGATTAACGGCTCCAAATGCAAACCGTAATTGAGTATATGTTTTTACGACTTGCAAATGCAGGCCATTAAAGAATTCGCGAGTTTCAATTTACGGCTCGCAAGACGCGCCTTAATTGTTTTTTTATTTTTAATTAAAAAAATTAAATCAGGGTCAATCAGGGTCACTACGAGTTAGACCAAATGCAAGAGACATAGTGGTGACGAAGATGAATTCATGTGTAATTCAATTAAAAAAATAAAACCAGTTAAAAGTGCTATATAGAGTATAGACATCTTGCTCTTTACAGTTGTCTATCTCAGTCCTGCAGATTCAAGTTCCACAATTACTGTCGAGCACCACTAACATAACTGCAACATATATCTTGTACCAGGTGAGCAATCATTTTGTGCTTTCTACAATACTAGTTCCTCTACCACAAGCAACAGTGCAAAAAAATAAAAAAAAAAGTTTAGATAGTCAAAATCTGCCTCAAAATTACAACCAAAGTAACCACGAAAATGATGTGTGTAAACGTACACTAAAAATTAGAATATGCCAAGATCAAACCAATAAACCCAAAACAAAAAAGGAACGAAAGAAATCTCATGGGCCTTTTTCCATATTTCATATGCAAAATTAGTTTTCTTACAAACTATAATTTTCATAGGGAATTTTCTGAGTGTCACACAATAGTAAAACAATCACATCTTTTCTCTCAACCCAAAATTCAATTTTTGTGTTTAGTACCATGATAGTAAGCAATCCAGAACTCATGATTCCTTGTACTCCAAATAGTCCTTGATAACCTTGCCTTGCAACAATGACAATGCTGAGAGCCTCCCTTGAACTCCACTCACTCTTGAGCTTCCTGAAAAAACATAATAATAATAATAATAACATATGTTCAAGCTTATCCCAAAGTACAAGAAACCAGGTGAAGCCCCACAAGCTGGTTTGGTAATCTGGTTTGGTGCTAATTCAACTCAAGTGAATTGATAATCTGGTTTGGTGCTAATTCAATGTGTGGGTAGTGGAGACACACACAAGCCCCACAAACTGGGCCGCTTAGGAATGATTTCTTCATTCCTAAAAATTTTGGGATACATAAACATACATATATGCCCCAATTATAGTTTATACTTACATTACATAAACATAATGATGAGTAGAAATATCGCAATAATCATTTATAAGTGCATGAGTAACTGATCTACATTTCACATGGAAAATGAGAAAAAAAATACAGAACCGCTTGCAAATTTTAAGAGGAAGTTTTGCATGCTCTTCAATACACTTACATAAGAAAAATAGTGTAAATAGCTCAATAATAATCAGTTCTGAAATAAAAAAACAGGTCTTTTCCATTTTTACATTTAACAATAGTGTTTTGAATTACTCCATAGTTCACATAATCAAACAGAGTTGCATTGAGAGAATTTATGGCTGAGTGTTTCAGAAGTTTTGAAAAGTTAAAGATGATAATAAAGAGATGCCAATACTTTGCACAACAAAAGGAAATGAAAGACACCAATGACTCAAACCATTCAGCAGTCTGCACGGGTCTACATTCACATGGTTATCAAGATTTCAGTGTCAAGGGCAGTTTGGTCTGATCAAAATGCTTGCATTGGGAGAATTTGAATTTAGAAAGTTGTTTCTAATATTAAGCTACCTTGGGAAGTGAGTTATGTTGGTTCTGTTCAAGTGCTATTTGTACAAAGAAGCATATGATGAAAGCTCCATAAAATAACCAACTAATTGGACCATACAAACAAAAGCAAACAAAAAAAACTCATGTAAGAGTGAAAAAAGGCAACCAATCTAGGTAAGTTAGAAATACTTACATTATGATAAGAAGCATTCTCACCAATTTGCAACATGATAGCAACTGAAGGGCATTTAGTATTGCCACTGCATTGCCATCAACACAACAAGTTCAACCAAAATGATAATACCAAAATAATCACAATAAGCAATTGAAGCATTTAAAGGAAACATTCATAATAAATAAATCTTGCTTGGAACGCAAAAAGAATTAGATTCAGTTATGCTTATATAGCATCATTATTATCAATATGCATATATGTGGCCAATAAGTGTATGCTGATACATGTTACTCAGATTCAGTTTTCTCAAAAAAAATTTACACAGATTCAGTTTTCTCTTACTTGATGGCGTAAGAAATTTTATTAAGAGCAGCAAAATTAGGTGGAATTAGAAGCACATCTACAAGTATAAAGGAAATAGAGTTTAGGATAAACTTGAGAGAATACTTCCAAGTCACAGTTCTACTTTTTAGTTTGCTTACTCTTAAAATCTGATTGTCTAATTTATACCCAAGGCTTGTTCAACAAATTTATGCATCTTCCTATCATATAGGATAGAAAAATGATTTGATTTTCAATACAATTCAAACAGAAAGAGAAGCAAAAGAATGATTAAGAAAAACAATAAAGCCCATAGCCCAAACATTTGATCAGAAAATCTCAGTTCAACAGAAACTATGTCAGGTTGCAGCAGGAAAAAACAAATTGAGATCAAATTTACACAAAGAAAACAGATTCCCTCACCCTTTCGCATAAGCATAATCCCCACCAACTTGAAGCAGGAAGTAAACACTATTTCCATCATGCAAAGCCTGCAAAAACAAGATAGAAAAAGGCTCATTTGATATCTTTTAAAAAAATTAAACAAGAACAAAACAGAGAAAGAAAAAAAAATCACTCTTCACAATCAGAACCATTCAAAGAATAATCAAACAAATCATTATTTCACTCTAAAGCCTACAATCCCCTCATCAAAGTTAATAACAGAAAAACCCATAGAACCACCACCCAAATAAATAGCACTTAGAATGTAAAAGGCTACATCAAGTCAACAATGTTGAGCATTTGAAACTCAATTGTAGTGTAATAAAACAGAACAGGTGGTGTACTCTTGGGGAATAATAGTCCTTTCAAAGAAATTAATTATGGAGAGCCTTCTTGGGTAGTTACAAAAGTAGCTAAACTACAAAGGCCATTGTCATTCAAAGGTTAGAAAAACATAAACCCATGAGAATCACATATTCACATGTATCATTTGGGTGGCCACATGCTTTGGAACCACACTCAAGAAAAAGAACTATGGAAAGCAAGCAACCAATCACCAAATACTTACTATTGTTTTATAGAAGAGGGAAGGCAACCTCCAGAAATATTTGGGTGGGTGCCTGAGATTTCTCAAAGTCCCTCAATTTGGAGAAAAATCCCTTTGTCTATCCCCAGGTCAGATTACCATTGTGACATCTCAGTATGGTTTTGGTAGAAAACAAATGACCACAATAAAAAACAATCTCTATCATGGGACTTTCCCTAACCCATCTAAAATCCAGGTTCCAAGAGAAGAAACAGACCCATGGATTCCTTCGTGCTTCAAGAGAAGAAAGCTGCAATCTGTAGATAGTATTCACACAGATGAGTGAGACCCAAGTAGTAAATGAAATCTGAACATGGTAAGGAGAAATTTCAAAGATAGAGGAAATGAAGAAGAAATGAAAGGGTATTGAGGAGTTCAAGGATATAAATGTTTCCATATTGGTAAGGTTTTGAGGAGTGCATTCAAGTTAACAAGGTAAGAATGCATTTCCAGGTTTCCTCTTCTCTGTTTCTTTTCTAATACAATTTTCACCTTAAAGGAAAAAAAAAACACCATACAGCACTACAGGGGAGCATCAACTGCAAAGCTCCTCCCTCCCTGCACTAACAAGACTCCGCAAAGCCAAACCCAACCCTGCACTGCAACTGGGCAGGCCTAAGCGCAGCAGCAGAACATAACCAAAGCTGCTCAACACTCCACTGCAGCTCTGAAACTCTGAACTAACAGCACTACCAAGCCACTCTGCATAACACCGCACTGCACAGCCAAGAAAAGGAGAAACTAGGAATACTTATGTTCATTTATTTTTTACTTATTCAGTATTTCTCATTATAGTTTAAACTTAGTGGATGCACTTTAATTCAATCAGAGAAGAAACTAGGAATACTGACCAAGAAGTAAGCACTCCTCCCTGTGTCGTCATGTCTGATCCCGTCACTCTCGACACCAACAGCATCATCTCCTCCATTTGTCGCTGCATGCCTATTTGATTATTCTTCATCTGACAAAATAGATAATGGTTAATGTAAATGTCCACCTGCAAATCAATTGCAAGCTAGTTTATACTCCATGAGATCAAAACTTAATATGGGCTATGCTGTTGAGAACTTTTCTTATAATGTAACACCATATTCCATGTTTAGTACCCCAGATCCATATCATGCCTCATGAAGCAACCCATATTCTGTTTTACCAACCCTTGCTACCCCAGATCAGTATCATATAAACAATGATTCAGGTTAGAAAGGCAGAAACATAATCCCACCTAACACAATCTCCAATTGCTGCACTTCATGAACTGCACATGGAATGGATAATTTTCCATACAAGCTTATTATTCAGATCCCTCGCAAAACCAGTACGATATCCAAATGCACTTTCAAAGGAAAATAGAGAATAATCATAATGAATGAATATTCATTCATCATCATCATTTGTTGTTGTCATGGTGATTTGTGTTAGATCATATTGTCTAAAAATCACAAAGTCACTATATGAGAATAAAGAACACATAAAAATGTGAAACATTCATGTTTGTTTCTCTTTTTGTGACTATATGAGAATATGTCTATTTCTCCTTTTGTACCAATTCATGTTTGAAACATTCATGTGGTTATCCATGTATCAGTAGAACATTGTTTAGAGGAAAAGCATCATTCACTGTTAATGATATTTAATTATACATTTTAGGAAAAATTCCTAGTAGTGTTTCGAATTCAACATATTGCTATGGACAAGTCAACCCATGCAACAGTGGAGGTGAATGCCAAAACACTACTAATCGACTGTTACTTGTGAAGAGTAGGTTGGCCGACTGTGGCATAGTGGTCTTTTGTGCTACCAACTGATATGAATCTTGCCCTTTTGCTTCCCGCTTGCTCTCTTTATTTTTGGACAGACTCTTTGGGGAGACCTAAGTGCTTGTGATCATCTTGGGATATAAACTTCTTGGGTTAGAGTAGAAGCCTAAAGCAGTTTGTGAAAAAGGAAGATAAGGAGGTCTTTTTATAGATTGGAGCAAATCCTGTTGGGTCTTTCTCATTTATAATATTTATGGGAGCTCAACTTTAATATCATTTGTGTGGAGAGATTTCCAGAACTCTAGGATTACGCTAATCACAGCCATCAGATGAGACTAAGCACTCTCACGTGCCATCCGCGTGCCATCCACGTGGCACCAAACTAACCTCGGCCAACAGGGCAGAGGCCTCAGCCGAAGTCAAACAGCTCCAGGCCGCTAGCGCCGAGCTCGGCCACCCCATGTACCCACCTCGGCTGAGAACTCCACCTCGGCTGAAGGAGCCAGGACGAAAGCCGAAGCACGAAAGAACCTCCACTCATCCCCCACGTCATCAGGCACGTGGAGGAATAGGGGCGCGAGCTAGTGAGACAGATGCGACACCCAGCCGTCCACAATCTTCGCCAGATCACGGACAGAGCGGCATCCAGCGGCTGAAGCCACATCAGGGCAAGGCCCGAGGGTAGATCTGATGAAACTCCTACCGCCAAAAGCGCCCAACACGATCTGGCCCAACAAGACGCGCATTTAATGCATTGTGGGCTGATCCGACTGGCATTAAATGCAGAGTGGGCTGGATTGGACCGCATTTATTACTTTGTGGGCTGATCATGACTTCCCAGTCGAATCATGGGACCCACACCAAGATATCCTCCAAAGATACGACCCAAGCCTCTATAAATAGAGCTTCATACCACATGCAAGGTACGCACAAGACAACTCATAGAGCTGTTACTCTGCCTCTCTTCTTCCTCTCTTTCCATTGTTCCAGTTCATTCACTGACTTTGGCATCGGAGAGCCTTGCGCCGCCCAAGCCAGGGTCCTCTGACCGTTTGCTCTTCTCTTTTAGGCTTTCGGACGGTACCACAGTCATCACCACCTTGGATAAGTCCTCTAAGGCTCCCCAGTTATTGTGGGTCATTATTTTCTGCACCTACAATTGGCGCCGTCTGTGGGAAAGTAATATCCCAACCTTCCAACTTTCCCAACCTCCTCAACCTCAATCTCTCAGAAGCCATGCCTCCGAAAGCTAGGAAGGGCGGAGAATCTTCGAGAGCAGCGCTTGAGCTGCCAGCACCATCGGCAGACGTCCCTCCTCAGGGGCGTTCCCGAACGGTGCATGGCACGTCTGCAGGTGAGGGCCGCTTAGGCTCGCAGCTTTTCGTCGAGGTCCCCTTCCAAGAAGGACTCGAGACCTCGTTCTCAGCAGACGAAGTTACGCCACCCCGACGCGACGAGCGTCGGCATGAGCGTTCCCGCAAAGGTAAGGCCGTTGCCGTGGAAGAAGCGCGTCGAGTTCAACCTCCTGCCGCTAGAGGAGATGTCGCAGCTCAAAATGCTCTCCTCCAGAAGCAGGAGCGGCTGATCCGCGAGCTCCAGCAGCAGCTGAGAGCAGCGCAGACTGCCTCATTGAGGCAAGTCTCTGATCCTCAAGGAAAGAAGAAGGACGCCCCCAGCAGGGCAGCCCAGCCTCCTCGCGAAGATCTCAGAAACCATCTGGACCACAAGCGGAGCCAGATCCATGACGAAGGCTCTAGCAACAGCCGGAGTCATCATAGCCGCGATGGCCGAGCCCATAGCCATCACAGCCCGAACCACTCCAAGCGAAAGTCAAGAGCCCAGACTCCAGAAAAGGACGACGAGCAAGAGCGATTTGACAAGCGCGTCAGGTTGGCTCTTCAGCGCAACCTGGACGTGCGAGACCAGAAGCAGATCTGTGGCCATACTGATCTAGGGGCCTCGCCCTTCACGAGTGACATCGAGCGCACCCCCTTGCCCAAAAGGTTCTCCGTCCCGCGGTTCGTCCCCTACGACGGACTGTCCGACCCATCCGCTCACCTCCGTCACTTTTCCCAGAAGATGTCCATCTGGGGAAACGAGGGCCACCTCAACTGCAAGATGTTCTCCTCCAGTTTGGGAGACCTCCCTCTGAAGTGGTTCTGCGCCCTCCCAGAGGAGTTGATTTCGAGTTGGAAGGAGCTCCAGCTCTCCTTTCTGAAGAAGTTCCAAGCTTACAGCGCCGTCCCCAAGAAAGAAGGGGACCTTCTCGCCCTGAGAATGAAGCAGGGGGAGGCCCTCGCCAAGTTCACCCGACGATTCTGGGCGGTTTACAGCCAGATCAAGGGCACTAGGGAGGAGATAGCAATCTACGCCTTCCAACATGCCCTGATCCCCGGCCACGACCTCCGGAAGGGCTTGGTCGGAGACCCTCCAGAGTCCATGCCAGAGCTAATATCCCGGATAAAGCGCTTCGTCGCCCAGGAGGAAGATGAAATCCAGGCCCGAGAAGAGGACGAAAGGCCAGAGCCCGAGCACAAGAGCAACCAGCCTCAGCAGAGAGGCGGGGGGCCCTTCCAGAAGTAGGAGCCCAAGCAGGCTCAGGTCGCCAAGTTCGGCGAAGCCTACACCATCCAGATCTGGGGGCACCAGGAGGCCAAGGCCTCACGCCAGCGCCTATCAAGGCATCAGTGTCGTCTTCAGGGAGCCGATACACCAGATCATGAACAAAATAAAGGGTAAGCCGTTCTTCGAGTGGCCTCAGCCCTTGAGAAATGAGCCCACCGACGGCAGTCGAAGCAAGCTCTACTGCTCCTACCACAAAGGTAAAGGACACAAGACCGAGGAGTGCAACTCTCTGAAGTGGTACCTGGAGAGACTCGCCGGCGAAGGCCACCTTCCAGAGTTCGTCAAGGCAGAAGATGCCGGCGGCAGCGGGGGCCGAGTTCACCAGAGCACGGCTCGGGACCCAGACAGCGAGGATTCCGAAAAGATCATTAACATGATCCACCTTGCATCCTCAATTCCCTCTCCCTCGTCTTGTGGAAGCTCGCATGCCCGCGCCGAGGCTAGGCGGGCATCGCACGGGAAGGAGGTGATGAGAGCCGAGCTCGGGCAGGCACCCAAAAAAGCTCGCCGCGACTGACCTGCGATCTCTTCTCTCAGATAAAGATCTCGAGGGAATCCAGCTTCCCCACAACGACCCCTTGCTCCTTACGATGAAGCTGAAAGATTTCACCGTGAAGAGGATCCTCGTCGACTCCGGCAGCTCTTCCGAGGTCCTCTATTATGATTGCTTCAAAAAGATGAACCTCTCGGACGCAGACCTCACGGAGGTCCGTGCGCCCTTGCTAGGGCTGTCCGCCACGCCAGTCTACCCCAGGGGTCGGATTACCCTTGAAACCCGAGTCGGCGGAGCCACCGTGTTGGCCGACTTCCTGGTCATGGACGCCAATTCTCCCTGCAACGTCATTTTGGGCAGAACGTGGCTCCACAAGTTGGAAGCAGTCCCTTCTTCCCTCCACCAGAAGCTGAAGTTCGTCCACGAAAGCAAGGAGGGCAAAGTGGAAGTGGTCACGGTGGAAGGAGATCAGCAGCAGGCCAGGCAGTGCATGCTGGCCGCAGTCCCAGCAGTGAAAGAGCCGGAACACGTCAACCTCGCCGAATTTGAGAAAGGCCTAGATGAAATCGGCCGAGACCCCGAGGAGAACAGCATTGAGGACCTGGCCGAGGCCAGGCTGAACTCGGCAGACCCAGACAGGTTCTCCCTGATCGGCGCCACCACTGGCCACGACCGGATGAGCTTCCTTGACGCCTACGGAGGCAACTGCCGAGTTCCACGCCACGAGCCTGACGAGGATGACGTCATTCATAACCCCCCGCGGCGCTAACTGCCACAAGGAGATGCCCTTCGGGGTAAAGAACGCGGGGGCAACTTATCAACACCTCGTGACGGGGATGTTCCAGGCTCAGCTCGGCCTAACGGTAGAGATGTACATCAATGACATGGTCGCCAAATCAGTGTACTCCAGCGACCACCTGGCAGATCTCGGCCAAGTCTTCGACATCCTTCGCGCATACAAGCTCAAGCTAGATGTTTCCATGTGCGCCTTCGGCGTAGCATCTGGCAAGTTCCTCGGCAGCTTGGTAACACGAAGGGGGATAGAGGCTAGTTCAGACCAGATCACCGCGATCTAGGGCATTCAGAACCCCTCTACCACAAAAGAAGTTCAGAAGCTCACGGGAATGGCTGCAGCACCCAAATCACTTTATCGGCCGGCCCTGAGCGGCGATCAAAGCCCAGATTCTGGCAGACTTCATCGTTGAGCTCGTCTCGCCCAAATTCGGCCCCGACCCAGCCTAGTACGGCGCTGCCAGGCACAGGGCACGAGCCAGAAGTGACTGAAGTCGAACAGTCTCCCGCCTCGGCAACACCTTTCTCTCTGCCCTACGGGATGGAGGCGGTCATTCCTTTAGAGATCGGCCTTCTCGCCCTGAGGACAGAGCTGATCGACCAAGGCCGAAATGAGACAAACCTGGCAATGGAGCTGGAGCTGGCAGACAAGCGCCAAGGAGCGGTAGCCCTGCGTCTGACCGACTATCGGCAGCGGTTAGCCAGGGCGTACAATCAAAATGTCAGGAAAAGGAGATTCTCCCTGGGAGATCCGGTTCTCAAGAGGACCCTGCCAGCTGACAAAGAACCAAACAAAGGGAAGCTGGCCCCGAACTGGCACGGCCCGCTCAGGGTGGTCTCACAGGCAAGGAAATCAGCCTACAAGCTCGAAGACAGAGGGCAAGCCACTGCCGAGACCGTGGAATGCATCCCACCTGAAGAAATTCTATTTCTAAAAGATGTAGCGAGTCTCAGAATCAATGAAAACACCTTTTGCCCTGTCATCAATCTGTGTCATCTCTCCTTACATGACTTCGACAGCTCCGGGTCTACCGCCCTGGAAAAGGCCTCGAGTTCATACACTCGGTCGTTTCCTAAAGCTCCGGGTCTACCGCCCTGGAAAAGGCCTCGAGTCCAGACTCGGTCGTTTCCTAAAGCTCCGGGTCTACCGCCCTGGAAAAGGCCCCGAGTTCATGCACTCGGTCGTTTCCTAAAGCTCCGGGTCTACCGCCCTGGAAAAGGCCTCGAGTTCATACACTCGGTCGTTTCCTAAAGCTCCAGGTCTACCGCCCTGGAAAAGGCCTCGAGTTCATACACTCGGTCGTTTCCTAAAGCTCCGGGTCTACCGCCCTGGAAAAGGCCTCGAGTTCATACACTCGGTCGTTTCCTAAAGCTCCGGGTCTACCGCCCTGGAAAAGGCCTCGAGTCCAGACTCGGTCGTTTCCTAAAGCTTCGGGTCTATCGCCCTAGAAAAGGCCTTGAGTTCATACACTCGGTCGTTTCCTAAAAGCTCCGGGTCCTGGACCCTGGAAAAGGCTCCGAGCTCCGACGCTCAGTCGTTTCCTAAATTCTTGGCTCATACACCCCTAAAGGTCGCACGGCCGAGATCTCTGAGACTCTGGGTTCGAACACCCTCGAGATCATGCCGAACTCCAACTCACACAGTCGAGATCACGCCGAACTCACTTCGGCCCGAGGTAGTTCACTTCGGCCAAGGCTCCCCATTTCGGCCAAGGTCAGCTTTCGAAAGAAGAACGGTGCGAGCACTGAAATACAAAAATGCAAGTGTACACGGATTGAGTGAACACAAAACTCGTCCTTTTTATTCATTGTAATTGCTTCATTACATGGATTACAAACATGAAACAAAATACACAGAAGAAAGGCTCGTGGCCCTCTGAAGACCCAAAAGAAAGTAGGCTTTGAGACCACTCTTCACCGACACCGCCCGCCGACCGGAAACCTTCGGCGGAAAGGCTTGTTGCATCCTGCCCCGAGGTCTTGATACCCCACAAGAAGGAGGATCTGCGGCATGATTCAGAACCGCCCTCTGGGACGAAACAGGACCCCCAGGCGTCCGGTGCCAAGAGCTCTGCAATACGCTTTGGCTGGTCAGACCAAACTTTGCAAACAAGAGCCCCCTCCTAGGGCTCCGTGCAAATCATTTCAAAAATTGATTACGTCCCTGACGGAACGGCACGTACGATCTCGAGAAGACAGACGACTAACCAGAGGACGACACGCAGAGCCGTCAACCTGTCTTCAGCATTGAATGAGGGACGCCAGTTGTTGCCTCGATCATCCAAAGCGACCACGAATCAGGGCCGAGAGGGACTCTCTCCGCCAGGTAAACCCTGTCACATAGCTCCTGACCTCACGGCACTGATGATCCCCAGCAAGGTCAGAAGCTAGGGGGCAATTGTGTGGAGAGATTTCCAGAACTCCAGGATTACGCTAATCACAGCCATCATATGAGACTAAGCACTCTCACGTGCATCGCGTGCCATCCACGTGGCACCAAACTAACCTCGGCCAACAGGGCAGAGGCCTCAGCCGAAGTCAAACGGCTCCAGGCCGCTAGCGCCGAGCTCGGCCACCCCATGTACCCACCTCGGCTGAGAACTCCACCTCGGCTGAAGGAGCCGGGACGAAAGCCGAAGCACGAAAGAACCTCCACTCGCCCCCTCATCCCCCACGTCATCAGGCACGTGGAGGAATAGGGGCGCGAGCTAGTGAGACAGATGCGACATCCAGCCGTCCATAATCTTCGCCAGATCACTGACAGGGCTGGCATCCAGCGGCTGAAACCACATCAAGGCAAGGCCCGAGGGCAGATCCGATGAAACTCCTACCGCCAAAAGCGCCCAACACGATCTGGCCCAACAAGACGCGCATTTAATGCATTGTGGGCTGATCCGACTGGCATTAAATGCAGAGTGGGCTGGATTGGACCGCATTTATTACTTTGTGGGCTGATCATGACTTCCCAGTCGAATCATGGGACCCACACCAAGATATCCTCCAAAGATACGACCCAAGCCTCTATAAATAGAGCTTCATACCACATGCAAGGTACGCACAAGACAACCCACAAAGTTGTTACTCTGCCTCTCTTCTTCCTCTCCTTCCATTGTTCCAGTTCATTCACTGACTTTGGCATCGGAGAGCCTTGCGCCGCCCTAGGCCGGGGTCCTCTGACCGTTTGCTCTTCTCTTTCAGGCTTTCGGATGGTACACAGTCATCACCACCTTGGATAAGTCCTCTAAGGCTCCCCAGTTATTGTGGGTCATTATTTTCTGCACCTACATCATTTATAATATTTATGCTATCTAATATCATCGACAAGGGGAAGTTAAGATATAGATTTGTATTATTATTACATTCAGCTCCTCCGCTTGTGGCCATTAAGTCTATGTAAATGGCACCCACATTGACTTTGTCTTTTATATGTATCTCTCAATTTTAAACTTGAATAGTTATGTGTATGTCTCAATTTTCAAACTTCCTTGATGGGTCTCCACAGGAAACCTTCAAGCTTCCTTAGATCCACAATGTTATTGGCATTACTAAAACTGCTCCAAAGAGGCTAAAGCCTAAAAGTATCCGCTATACACATCTTGCAAGAGGGCAATGAGTGAATGAGTGTGAATGTTTTAACCATTCTGTATGCATAAAATGCAGACATTCGCCCATCCAAGTTGTCGGCTTCTCAAGTGATCAACTGTAAGAATCTTTTCCAAATAAACAATGCAACAAAATGCTTGGTCTGGAGGAGGGTTTGTAATATGATTTTTCCCCTCAACCGCTCACCCTCTCATAAAAATTCTTGACCAAGAAACTCCCATGATTATCGGGCTGGCTCTACTAGTCAAAATGAATTGATGTTAGTTTTTATCAGACACTCCATTTTATTCATCTAATATTTGATTATTAACTATATTGATAAGGTACTGCATCTTGATCTCAATTCATCTCAATTGTGTAATTATTATTATTTTTTTGTCAACACAATCTTGATCTAATTGACCAAGTTACTGAATTGTACCTTTGTTATTACATTAACATTAGGATTTTAAACTTTATACTTAAGGTTTGAAAGATAATTTTACATGTGGCATTCTCTATGACTTAATAAGTCCCTTAATGTTCTCTGTTTTTTGTTTTTTACAGTTTTAGTACTCTTTATCGCATTGCAGTGTTCACTTCTATCAGTTGGAGGCAAAGTGAAAGATGACCATATATCACTCTTAATCAATGCTGGTCTACTTGTAAGATATCTTTGTATTGTTATCCATCCTTCTTTTTTTTTTAATTTCACAATAAATAAATAGCGGTCAGACAAGTTATTGCTAATATTCTCATTTTCTACTGGTTATGCAATTTGGCCTATCCTTTTCTGTTCACCTCATTGATGTCATGATGAGGTTCATAGTTGTTTCTTAATTATCTCTTTTATATTGTGCTTAATAACGAAATTAGTTATGTTTTACTGAATACAAAGTTCACATTTAATTGCTCAATTGTTTGGTATTCTGATCTCTGGGGGCATAAAAAAGTTTCATGGTTTAGTTCTATATATGATGTAAAGTTTAAAGTAGAGAATGTATTAGAGAGAAAGAACAACTTTATATTCAGTTATTCTATAATCCAAGAGAGGTATATACACTATATTTATTTATTTATAATATGTCTACAGTATGTTATTAGGGCACAAGACAAAGGGCAATCAAGGGTCTTTCTCAGGTATTATTTTGGAGACAGTAATTGTATATCATGTGTTTGCCTTGACCTCTGATTTATTTAATATCTTGGTGTAATGGTTTAAGGGATCATCAAAGAAAATTTAATGCATCATACACCTGTCCCTATGGATTGGAAAGATGCGCCGGGAAAAGTGGGGGAACATTTATTTCTTTTATTTTTTCCTTTTTCCTTAATGTTTTTTGAACACCACTTTGAACTTAAGTGTGACTAATAACTATTAATGTATCTCTTGAAAGTATACTTCGCTCTGTGCTCACCACACAACTGCGTGTTCACATCAATGATCTTGAAATGGACAGCTGAAAGAAATAGCCAATGAACAATCCTCACTCAATGAGTAAAAAGTAAGGCAATGGAATGGCCAGGATCTTGAAAAACTACTTTTGTCAAAAGATTTCCAATGACCACTTACAAAATCAAATACATAGCACATAAGTAATTCAGTTTCATGATTGGAAAGGGAAACCTATTACAGAGTACAGTGTCTTGTTTGCCAAATATCCATACTCATATAATAGAAATAAAGTAAGTTATTCTTTTAAACAGAAAAAAATATATCAAGAGGTTTCTACTTAAAGACAAAAATAAAAAGATGCAAACAGATGACAGGTGATAGATGGATAGTTAAGGTCAATTAACTCATGTGGATAACTTCCTCTACTCAATAGTAGAATTACACATAACAATTTTATAATTCCATTTACAGCAACTGAAAACTGCCAAGTGGATAATTGCATGACTTCTCCTCGCTTAATTCACCACTTCAAAGCATATCGGGTACATTTCACCACTCAATAAGGAAAAAGGATAGCATAACTTATTAACAAAAATTCAAACACCCGGTGGGCAAAATCAAACAGACCATACTGTAGGCCCTTTTGGATATTCATAAACCAAGTACAGATAACTTGGATAATGTATAAATGAGGGTCATCAGTTGTCTTCAGTAGCACACATTAAACTAGATCTAGATCAATGGATGAAGGTCAAGATGAAAATGATGGCTATATTGAATTTTCCATGTAGTTTATCTCCAATGCATTGTTGTCCTTTGGAAATTTTGAATTTCTAATTTGAATGATATCGAGAACTCATAAAGCTGACTCTATAAATTTCACTTTTGGCTTCAAAGATTTTAATATATTAAATATTTAAAAGTTGCAAAGCACTTAAATATTGTATTCATTTCATGTAACAGTTACGAAATGAATTCAGCTTGTGCCAGGTGTATATAAAATCAGGATGTGTGCGATCATTTGATTGACGTCCACTGATCACAACAAGTGAGGCCATTACAAACAGGGGAGAGAGATCAAATATCGATTTATGCAATGTTGCAGGTGGTAATAGTTCAAGTGCATCTTCTTCTCATGAAAATCTTGTAAAAGAGGAAAGGGAGGGATCATATGAAGGTTCATCTTCAGGGGACCATTTCCACCCATCTTTTGAAGAAACTATCAATGATGGGAAGATGATGGACGATCTTGATAATCTGTTGGAGTCATTGGACTGGGATTAAGGTCTGAGTGTTTCCAAGAACACATCCTCAACCTCATGGGCTCCATTAAGGGTGAGACACAATCCCAATCTTTTTTTTATTTTCTTTCAATTGAGATGGAAAAAATGGGACATAAAAAAATGGAAGATGGCAGGGAGTGCGGATCCACATATCTGGGCTAACTGGCGAGCTCCCTTCTTCCTCTTCCCCTCACTCTACTGTCACTCTCCTTACTCCCCACTTGGCCTCCACCTGAAAACCATGGCAGGGGTTGTGCTGCTCGGTCTCCACCTGAAACCATGGCAGAGAAGTTAATGAAAAAAGAGAGAAAATAAGAAATGGAAGAAGAGAAGGGGCAGAACCCACATACCTGGGCCACTAGTTGGCAAGCTCCCCCCCCCCTCTCTCATTCCTCCCTCCTTCCGGTCTTAGGCTCTTAGGCTCTTAGCCCACTTGGCCTCCATCCATTCCCTTCTATCTCCCACCACTGCCGATTCATCAGCTCACCATAAACAGTACCAGCCACTCGCTAAGAAAAAAAAATCAACCTAATTCCATCCGCAGTCCCGCCACAAGACCCCATTCCCATCCTTCCGTCAGAAACCCAAAATTCCTGGATCCCACAACCAAAATACAAATTCCCCAAATCTCCAACTCAAGACCTCTGATCCTTACCCAAAACCATTGCTGCCCCAAACCCATCCCGAAGTGAGAAGAACCCCCTCTGTTCCTTTCGACAAATCAAAAAAAGAAAAAAAAATAGAGAGAGAGCACAAATCTCTGCAAATCCCAATCCCAACCCTTTGTCCCTCAACCTCCCAGACCCACCCCTTCAAAAAGAAGAAGATGGAAGAAAAAGCGTACCGTGCACCAGGATGGCTTCTGACATCATCGTCGATCACTGCTCCACCATCGACCAGAGCTCTCCTTCTCCTTTCGTCGAGCATAAACAGTGAAAGGGTTTTAGCCCCTTTTCTCTTCTCCATCGACAGACAGAGACAAAAAACAAGAAAAAAGGGTTTTGGCCATTTGTTTCTTCTGCGCATAGAAAATAAATGGGTGCTAAAAGGGCGCCATTTTTTTTTGGCAGAGTTGGCGGGTTGATATTTGGTGGGCAAAATTTATCATTGCCGGCGAAATAAATAAAACGCCGGAAAAAATATAATCTTTGGCTGCGAAAAAGGCAAATTGCCGGGGAAAATCAGATCTTTGTCGGCAAAATAAATAAAACGCAGGGAAAAATATGGCCTTTGCCGGCGAAAAAGGCAAATTGCCGGGAAAAATCAGACATTTGTCGGCGAAAACTTATCGCCAGGAAAACCCTAACTTTTCCCGGCGAAAGATGCCTTTTCGCCGGCAAAGGCCATATTTTCCCCGGCATTTAGTCGTTGCGCCGACAAAAAACGCCGGAAAAAATGAAAAATGTTGTAGTGTTGCATGTCCATGCGCCAGCCACCTAGCATGCATGAAATGGGCCCCACAGAGGTGTGTACAGAATTTCTTCATCCATGATCGACCACAAAATGGATACGGGTTTTCCTCCTTTGGATAGAGGGCGTTGATGGGTTTGTAGAAGAAAGAAAATGATCCAACAATGGAGTTTACAGACTATGGTTGAAGGAGATGTGTGGTGGAGGAAAAAGAGGAGAAAAGAGGGGTACTCAGATTCTAGGGTTTTGGATGCCATCGATTTTCCAGGATTTCGTCGCGAGAGAGATGGAGACAGAGATAGGCGAGAGCAATCGCCTTAGTATTTTTTTTCAACCGATTCACCAAAAGCAGGAAGAATTGAGAAGGGGAAGCAAGCATGTGCGTGTCGCCGGTGGAAGAGGGTCAGAGAGATGAGGGATTGAGAAGAGGCGAGGGAACTGGAAATGAAATGCACTTGAGCGGGCGCGGGAAATGGAAAATGGGGCGGGCACAGTGGAATGTTATTTTTGGGGCTGAATTGATTTTGAAGGCCCGAGTTAACTTTTATTCATCCAAAAAAAATAATGAAAATATAAGTTTTCAAGTAAAATAAATTATCGAAATTTGGCAAATTGACATTTGCCGGCAATATAGGTATTTCGCCGGCAAAAAATATATCATTTGCCGGCGACACAAATATTTTGCCGGTAAAACATAACCTTTGCCGGAGAGAGAGAAGAGCGCGCAAGAAAGAGAGTGAAAAGAGGGGTTTCGGTGACGGGAGAGGGAAAAAAATTGGGAAATTTACTGACGATTATTTTTCGTCGTAAAAAATAGAAATTTTCATCGGTAAAAATTAATTTATTTTTTTTTTGAAAAAAAGTAAAAAAATCTACCAACCTTTACCGATGTTTTATATTAAACGTCGGTGATAAGTTTTCCGACGCTAATTTTCGTCGGTAAAAAAAAATTTCCGACACGTTTTGTCACGGGCAGACACGGGCGAAGCAAAATGAGATTTGTTGCTACTAACTCTATTGGTGGTGGCAACAAGTAAGAAATAGCCACGAAAACACTGGCCGCGGTAAAAAGTTTGACGCTAAAAAGTCATTTTTTTGGTAGTTGGGCAATGGGTTCTCGATGGATATAGTGAGAAGAAGGTGTGCGAAATTTTTTTGGTGTCAAGATTTGGGTTCTCAGTGGGTATCGTCTATCCCTAATTTGGGATTAAATTTTGGGTGTCAGAAAAAAGGGTGCGAAATATTTTTGGAATATTAATTTGGCGGGTTTTTTTTTTTTTTTTACGGCATACGAGATGTGGGCTGTGAAAGCTGATTAATCTTACAGCTTCTCAAAGCAGGCCATGAACTTAATTTAAATAGCTTGGCCTTTTACAACGTGTAACATGTGGGCTGTGATACCCTAATATTTTTACGGCTTGCGAATGTGGGCCGCTAATGCTCAATAATTTACGGCGTCCTAAATGCACGCCGTAATTGATAAAATCTCATGGCACGCAAAATGCATGCCTTAATAAAGAGAAGAAAATGCCCTTTTGTGGCTCGCATTCCATGCGCGCCGTAATATTATATCATTTACGGGTTGCAATCAATACACGCTGTAAATGACGCGCTGTAAAAGCCCTGAAATGGTGTAGTGCCATAATGCTTGTTGGCCGCACTAGGGGGAAGAAGGCCAACAACCTATAGAGAAAGAACATACCATGGAACAGGAACCGAGCATCCCACAGAAAAGGGTCAGTTGATGATGAATATATCTATGCTTGACAGCTATGTTATTTTTTCTTTAAAAAAAAAGGAGGTTAACCTTCTTGCTTATGCTCATTTGTAGGTGACGGATTTCATTGATCACATTGAGCGGTCATGTGACCGAGCATATAGAAATCAAGGCACTAATTTAGGGAAATTTATATCCTCATTGAAAGGCAAGCTGAAGAGATTCACGGTTGCTTTTGGAACTACATTCGATGAGTATGTTGAGTCTTGCAACAGCTCTCAGCCCGAGGTGGATAAACAGTTGGTAAGGACCATCTTCTCTACTAAATTTTGTCATCACACTTTCATCATGAATAGTGCTCCTATAGTTTTGAGTTCAATGATAAATCTTCTGGATCAAAGATTAAACTGAAAGAACAGATACAATTCATTAACATAACACCTGAAACTTTACCTGCTTTAGTTAACCAACTATGGAATCCGAGAAATAACAACTGCATTAAAAGCAGAAGATTCAGTATCTCTCCATTGTATTAACATGTTGTTAATAAACACAAAGGCATGGTAGGTTCACCCACATCTTTCATGTAACTATCTAAAGCAGCAAGATAATGTCCTCCGATTGTGTGTATAAAGCCACAAACCTATGTGTGGACAAAAGAATCACAAACCATCAGAGCAATAGAAAGGTATGTTTTATGTATCACTTCACTATACAAGAAATGATACAAATTAAAACCAAAGGAATACAGTCAGTATTTAAAAGACTGCACCTGACCTGCTTATTAGAGGGTAAACAAATATTTACATACACCAGTTAGAACTTACCTGGTAGAACTGAGCCGTCTCACAAAGATGTAAAAGATAAGAAGAATCCTAGTTTGTCTCAGGCAACACTTCTAAAAGTGCAAGCACCTGCTCCTCTCTTTTCTTGGTAATTTCACCCTTCTGACTGGGAACACTTGGTGACAGGTCAATATCTGTTAAATACTCCAAAATAAGATTCAATACAGTTTTTGTATTGGTAAGCATTTCCTTTTGCAATGAAGAAAGCAATAAACTCAAGTATATGCCCAGTATCTTTTCTAGAAGGCCACATTTCGAAAGATTCACTATCATCCATGCCAGATGATCCAACCACTTCAGAGGTGTCCATATCAAGAATATGAATTAAAGTGTTAATTGTATCTTGTGCCATCAAATTCTGACTGTCTGGGTTCGTAACATCATGTTTTTTATTCTCCTCTATACCGGCATCAAGTGGACCATTCACAGAATGCTTGGACTTCGTTTTTGACTCCTCATAAAAGGCAAATTCCAAAACCTCAAGAGATGTTGCTGTATCCAACCATAGGAGATAACACAGATTTGGACAAGATCCACTAGATGACTTGAACCTTGTTACAGCTTTTGAATTCAAGGTGTTAGAATCCTCTAGGGGAAACTGCAGCAGCTCCACCCTAAGTATTGGCAAGCGGGAGGGAGGAATAGTACCATGTCCTGCAAAATTTGGTGTTTTAAGGATTCATGGATTCTGTTAAAAAGAGAGCTCCAATGCTTAAAATCAATACCAAATATCTGAATGACAAATAGAAAACTAAGAACATGCTAAGGCATAAGAATTAACAATTAAATCAGAACAGGTTGCATCTTAAGTGGAGTTATTTAATGACGATACTGCAAAATTGACAATTGTGTCATCACCTTCATAGCCTTCACTCATATATCTAACGTCAACTTTATGTATTCTACCATATATCTGAATTCAATGGTCCCCAAACTATCAATCTTCGTATTATAGTGTTATTGCTTGTTGGAATGTTACTCTTTCATTTGACTTACACTATTAATTGACTTCTTACAGGTTGTTACTTAAAAGAAAGTGTATGTCAAGAGACCCGTATCAAAAAGTCCAGTTAAGAAAAAAGGAAGGGAATTACTGGTCCAACCAAAGCTAGTCCAACAAGGTTGTCAATCACTGTTGACTCCGAATCAAATGTCAAGCCAAAAGTGCATGTTCAGAAGGAAAGTCCATTAAAGCCTACATATCATACCGGCGAATCAAGCATCCATGGATATGTCCAAGCCCTTAATAGTCAACTTGATGACGAACCCAATCTTGTGCCGCTAGAAGAAATATTCTCAACTTCTCCTTGCCCCAATGTTTTGTTGACTTCAACCCCTATAAAACCACTTGTGGTTTTTGTAGCACCCTCACCTGCTATAATTGAGTAATTAGTGTGGAGGCTGAAACACCTGCCAAGGGATAGGAGAGTGCCGGAGAGGTTCTTGGACTTCAAGCATGGAGTACCTCATTCTGAATTTGTTCTATCAAATTTGGATAAAGAGACACTAGAGGGCTTCCACAGATACTACACTACAAGGTAAATTAGGGATTTGGGAAATGATGATATGAGAGAAAAACATTAGTGAGAAGGTGAATCTCTTTTTTTCCATGTTGGAGTTTTTAAAATATCATCTTATCAAGAACACAAAAATTAGGGGGTTACAAAATATTCTCATCATCTGAAATTCTACCACCTCAGGTTTTTCAAGTACATGCTACCTTCAACATCTAATTGGTGCTTGAGTAGGGGCATTTACTACTGTATGATTGAAATAAATCATTGGGTAAATCAATGTGTGATTCACTCTAAGATCATTACTCTGTTAACCCATGCAGGCTACACCCAATCATTTAATAATCTTTGGATTCATCATCAGTTGACTACACAGATAAGACCCAGAAGGATTTTAATCCTATACATGAAGTGTAGACCCTTAACTACTGCCTATTTTCTTGTCTGCTCATTGTTGGGTTGGTGTTGGGTTGATCTCAAGCAAGATACATTATAAAATGTGTATATTAGAGCTCTAGAAGATCTCTTTAAGATAGTATAATGAAAGATTCTTAGCTTTTCAAAGTAACATGAAAGCCCTTTTGGTGGTGAATTGTGTAATTAGGCACAGCTGTGTGCATCACCTTTCCAAAATGTATATCCCTAGTCTCACCCAAAGATGCCATCCTCAGGACATGCATTCTCTGAATATAAAAATGAATTGTGTCCTGTCACATGGTTTCTAGTATTTAATAGCTTAAATCTTCCACTGTGTCAGATGCTGGTATTATGATGACAGATTGTTTATGCTATAAAAGTCAGCCATGTGAGGATTATGAAGCTTTTGGTTGGAAGTTGTTTTATACCATTCATTCATCCAGAGCTGTCTAACTTCAAATGCAAACACATAAGACTTTAAATACAATGTTTGTTCTTGAGGTTTTTCAATGGGCTGGGATGTCCCATTGGGCCTTCTATCCAGTTATGGATAGACATTTTAGGATGACGTACAAATCGGGGCCAATCCTATAATTGTTTACCTTTAATATAAGGTCTGGGTACGAACTTCTATTTCAGAGCATGTAAGACTGGTCCTTTGGAGGCCCTCTAAAATCTTACTCGGTAGAATCAATATAATCTCATCTAAGATCTTACTCAGTAGAATTAGTATAATCTCATAAAAATTCTATTTATCCATTTTTGTGTTTGTTCTATGATCCAAACCTTCTCCCATGTAATAGAATGTAACTGAAAACTAGTGAAACTTTTATGAAATTTAGAAGAAAGTGTGTATGAAATTTAGATTTTACAATTACTATATGCTAACCCATATATATATATATATATATCCTTTTCAGGAAGGATGAGCTTCGACTTATTTGTTCCTTAGTTGATTGTGATACCCTTAATGCTTTGTTGGACCCGGATACACTGTTAGACACTAACCTCATCTACTACTATTTTGAATACTTAAGGAGGACATGTGGTGACGCATATCTAGCAGATCAAAGCCTTTGCGTAAGTATTTTTACAAACTATTCAGTTGCTGATGTAATGTATGAAAATTAACTTATTAATTCAATTTTTATTTGAGTTTATAGAGCTTTTGGCAGAAAAAGCACAAGGCTGGTGATGATTGTACACTTGGGTCAACGAAGCACGAGTGTGGGATGCAAAGGCATGTAAGATGCTCGTTTGCATTTTACACCAGCACAATCATTTCACTTTGCTTGTTGGCTACACGGATGAGAGCCGTTGGGAGTCCTACAATAGCTCTGACAGTGATAAATATAGTTTAGTCGTTTACGAAGGTTTTGTAAGTATCCATTAATTCTTTTTTGTTATTTACATTTCATTTAAATGAACTGACCCTTTAACTTAACTTTTCTACAGAAATTGTGGCTCACCGAACGGTTTTACGATTATGGGTGGACGGAGCCATGGGTGTGGTCGATGGACGTGAAAGCAAACATTCCCCGACAACAGAATGGAAGTGACTGTGGTGTATTCGCGTGTGCGTTTGCGGAGCATTGTATATTTCATCGTCCAGTTCGGTTCACCCAAGCTGACATGCCATATTTCCGCCGTATGATTTTGATCAAGATATTCAAAAGAAGTTGGGAATTGAATGGAAACAGATTCAATCTCCTTGATCTATGGTGACAAGGCCGTCAATGACTAATCATGCATCATGCACGCAGGAGCATTGTTTTGCTAACAAACAACTCTTTATTAGTTGTAATGGTTGTAAAGTATTTAACAGTGAATTACAAACGTATGTAGGTGGTTGTCTGTTATTGAATTAATTGAGGTGGCATATGGTTGAATCACAGAATGGGTTTTATCTTGGTTAAAGCATTTAGTCAGATGTTATTGCACGTTTATTGTTGAATGATTGTAGTTTTATTTGAAATCAGAATCCATTCATGGCTGTGTAATGTTTGAAAAGGTTTATCCTTTAAATTTTTTTTTATATGCTCAGTGTCGAATTCGACCTACATATTCACTTTCGAACAGGTTTTTCAGACTCCCAGCGTCAAATTCGACATACATATTAAAATTCTCAGACTCCCAGTGTCGAATTCGACCTTTAAACAGGTTTTGAAGGTCGAATTTGACCTACATATTGAAATTGGAATAGGTTTTTTTACTTCCAACGTCGGATTCGATCTTTATAATATATTATGAAGGTCGAATTCGACGTACTTATTAAATTTGGCACAAGTTTTTAGGACTCCCAGCGTCGAATTCGACCTTTGAAACATGTTATGAAGGTCGAATTCGACCCTGGTTAAAACTTTATATTAAGTTGGTAAATTGCTAATGATTGTCGGATTCATTTTCTATTACATGATAACAAAAAATATGCATATTACATCCATTGCTTGAAAATTACATACACAAAAAAAGATGAAATTTTCATCCATTCATGGAGACTTACATTAACAAAAGATATGTAGATTACATCCACTCATGGAGACTCACATTAATGTAAAAGATGGTTTTTGCAACATTCAGAAAAAAGATGAAAGTAAAACCCATTCATGGAGGATTACATTCACAAAAAAGATAGAAGTAAAATCCATTCATGGAGGACTACATTAACAAAAGATATGAAGATCACATCCATTAACAAAAGATGGTATTTGCACCATTTACAAAAAAAATATGAAGATTACATCAATTAACAAAAGATGGTATTCGCACCATTTATAAAAAGATGGAAGTTTCATCCATTCATGTGTGATTAAATAACAAAAGATATGAAGATTACATCCACTCATGGAGACTTACATTAACATAAAAGATGGTATTTGCACCATTCACAAAAAACTATGGAAGTAAAATACATTCATCAAGACCCTGATTTTGAGCTGAAACAGGTGGATTTTTGTAACTGCCCTTGTTGTGTCCACGTTGTCTACAATTGGAACAAGTTACCATTCTGCGCTGTCGGTTCCTATCTTCCACTCGGATTCTATTTTTCTTAGGCCTTCTCGGTTGCTTGTTTGCCAACGGAGGGCATACCTGCTCAATTGATCTTTGCTCCCACTGCTTCATATCATGTGTTGCATGAATTATATCATCATATGTCTTTTGGTACATGCTCACATTGTACCAATGCTCACAATATTCATACGGATTTATATTACGCAATTTCATTGATGCCAAAGTATGGCAGCATGGGATGCCAATCACTTCCCACTTGCGACATGTGCATGACTTCTTTTCAAGATCAACAACATCCATGTGCTCAGCTGACTGAACCTGGAACTCAACCAAACCGGCGACACGAACATGGAGCCTACGTGCTTCTTCCATTTCATTGTTGAGGTACTTCTCTGCATATGGAGTAAGACGTGTTGTTATGTTTTGTGTTTGAGCCCGACGCTTTTGGTAGAACTCCATCAATTTTGCACGGATCTCTTCGACTTGCTTTGTGATAGGGAGAACCCTTGTGTCCTTTAGAAGACTGTTGGTGCACTCTGCAGCGTTACTCGTTAGCATGTCATACCTCCATCCATGCACATACGCCGTAGCCCAAAACTGACGGCCAACCGCCCCAATGTATTCAAAAGCACGTTCGTCTAAGGAACGTATGTCGCTCATGTAAACATTGAACTCGTTTGGTCTATATGCTCATGCAGCTTTCCAGAATGTCCTAACGATACCATGATCGTTGAAAGATGCTTTGATATTCTCAGCTATGTGATGACAACAAAAACAGTGGAAGGCGCTTGGGAGCATGAATTTCAATGCAGGAATAAGACCCTTTTGACGATCAGACACAATTGTCAAATTCTTTGGCTCGACCAATGTAATCGATAAGTTCGCTAGGAACCACTCCCAACTATCACGTCGTTCTGCCTCCGCAAATGCAAATGCTATTGGAAATAATTGATGATTCGCTTAGTGTGTGACAGCGAGTGGAAGTACTCCAGGAAATTCTCCACGAAGATGTGAACCATCCACTGCTAGCAAAGGCCTTAAAGAAGTTTGAAATGAACGTATGCAAGGCCTGAAGGCTCAGAAGAACTGCCTAAATCGGCCATCCGAGGTGATGTCAATGTTTTTCATTGTGCCAGGATTGGTCCTTTGTAGCTCAAAACAATAAAGTGGTAATATCTGTAATGACTCATCATATGACCCTCGAATTTTACGCAGTGCCATCTCCCTTGCCATATATGTGCTTTCCTATATGTGATTTTAGTACCAAACTCCGTTTCATATTCGTTCATTTATCTTTCGGTCTAATATCATTATTGCAACGTATCTTCCCTTCAATGAACTCAGCTATTAACAGCGCTGATGCTTGCCTATGCGTTGTCCCCATCATTGGTTTGGAACAAGAATGATTCGGCTTGTACTCTGAACTTTGAATTGTGGGCCAGAATCCACTATAGGGCCGTGTATTCGCCAAGAATAGTTATCATCTTTGCAACATGTGGTTACCATTGTCATGCTCGTCTTTAAGTGCTTCAACGTGAAATTGTTGTATATTGCATGCTTGGCTATGCCTTTTCGGAACGCTTCGCAGTCTGGAAACTCACGACCCAGCCACATCTCCCTGACAGAACTGTCCACTCCTTCGGCGATGACCGCTTCAGGGACCATCATGTCCACAAACATCTTGTAATGAATACTATGTGATCCATCTAAAGCAGTACATCCAGATCCATTGCACCCTTCTAACGGAGTTGAATCCGTGGTACCTCGCTCCATATGCCTAAACTTGGGGTGGGGACATGCAGATATCCGAGTCGAATCGGATGTAGTGTTTACGCCCACGTCATGGAAGTCGTCAGGCATAGGTTGGATCTCAGCTGTTATAACATTGACTACCACCTCATTTGACTCATGAGACAAGGGTTGGGCCACCACATCGTCGACATCATTCATGAAAGAAAAGAAGTTCACATCAACATTCTCTCTTAAGTTGATGATAGGGCCGTCTTTCGTGAGAGACGTAGATGTCGAGCCTTCACTTTAGACTCCATATTCTTGATAATCTTATCAGTGGGATGACTAGTGCCCGTGCGATCAAACCTGCACATTCAAAATCGCACCATCATATTGTGTATAAATACTGAATACAACAACATTAATTACAAGTATGTATAACAATATTGAATACAACATGAATAAAAACTAAGTATTAACAACAACCACCAACCTATCTTGATATAGGTGTACGGTACCATCTTCCTCGCCCATTATTCTTGTTACAAATATTAATATCCCAGAAGATTTGGACGTTCAAGTTTTGAAAAGTCCATTGATATCGCTGTCATCATCAATGTTTATCATCGAAAAGAAGCTTCCATTGTGCAGTATGTATTTTAAACTAAGATCTTCGACGATTACATCCCAGCATGAGGCTTCAAGTGCCATGTTTTTCAGCTCACTGATACTTATGTTGCTCGATAGATGCCTGACATTCTGTCTGCTCCCCTTATATTGGGGTCGATTTAGATCAAATTCAAAAGTGCCATCGTAATGAAAAATAACTAATTGTTGGACATCTGACATGCTGTTACAAAAAGGAATGATTGCTTAAATTAGTGAAAAATTTGAGCTCAATAAAACAAGTTCATACTAAACTTTTGAGAGTCAACCTTATACTGCAAATTCATGTTATGAAATACAAATGCACAAAACAGTAAAAATAGTGCTTGAATGGTCAAGGAAACTTCTTGGGTTGGTCACTGCACGTTCACATTTAACCCAATATAGTTATACCTCTACTTAGAATATTATATTAGCCAAAAAGCAATATAACATCAGCTGATGTATCAATATATGAACAATTGAGTTTGTCTATGCACATTTTAACTACTTTATATATTAAGAACTCAAAAAATAAAACAACAATGAAAACAGACCCATATTTCTAATGGTCATGACCAAAACCTTCATGTTCATATTCGACCATACAAGTTTGTTTCAATAAAACTCGAAAACATGATGAAAACAATCTAAATAATGAAGTAGGGAAGATGATGACAACCACCTTAAAAGGGAAGATGCCCATAACAGCAAACAAATTCATTTAAAAGCTATGTAAAGATAAGTCCTACTCTTTGTCTTAATATATCATTGCATATGTACCTTATATAAGAGGTGAGATGTACAAGAGAGGTGATATCAGACAAAGAATAGCGAAAAAACAGCTTTCAGTCTTCTACAACTCGACTCATAAGAGTAGGGCACGAACGGATAAAGGGATTGTATATATAGTGAATTATATCTCAGGGTCGAATTCGACCTCCAGTGCTGCAATGAAGGTCGAATTCGACCTTTAACACTGAAAATGAAGGTTGAATTCGACCACCGAAAAAAATGATTAAAAAAAAAATGAGAATCCTGTACGGATTCCCTGTTAGGTGCATAGATGTTTAAAGTGCACTGTTGCGTGTAGTGGTCATTTAAAGTGTATTTTCGGGTAAAAATCCCTTTTAATTATGATTGTGTTTTTTACCATGTCAATATAACTTAGACTAAGTATAATTTAAAATTTTAATATTGTGAATTAAATTGCTTGTGCTAAGCGCGAGCATGTTTTGAAATTGGAGTCCGATTTCGAAATTAATTTCGAAATTGGCTTCCAATTTTGTAATTGATTTGATCAATTAGATTATTTTATCCAATTTGAAGAGTCTCATCTAAAGAGAAAATTCTTTTCAATGAGTCACATCAAATATGATTCATTGAAACATTTAACTAGTTGTTCCAACCGCGGAGGAAGAGGATAAAAATATTTACTATTGTAAGATCCAATTTGTCAAGTTGAAAATTGAATATGAACAGTTGGCAATCTCTTTAACCTTCAATTTCTATGACAAATATCAGATAGCTAGTGAAAAGGACATAAGCCATGGTTGTAGGAACCATCACAGTGGGCCCCATCAAATGTAAAAGGCTATTACTTGAGTACATTTTTGTTATAGTGACTATTGATCAGATGATGGCAAGGGCCCATTTGAGATTTTTTGTCCCAGATATTTTAGGATATATTAGAGGAAATTTTAAAATACGCCTATATATTAGAGGGGATTTTATGCTTTCGAAATGGCCCTGCCCAAGAAATACTTTCTATATGATAGCCCCCGCAAGGAAAATTTCTCGGTTCCGCCACTGACCTGGGCATTTAGTTTAAAACAAGACATGACCTAGCCCACTTGGCCTATGAGTACAAAAAACAGTGGTGCCGGTCGTTGGGCCTATCCTTGTAACTTGCAAGACCTATGGTGCTAGATGACTAAGACCTAGCAATGTCTCCCTTATCTCGTGCAATCTCATCATGATTATTGACTTTAGATGGGATTTAATTGGATTTATACTCTTTAATCTCTCTTTAGTCACGTAATTCAAATTAACGAGAGTGAGTGAAACACGAAGATTCTAACAACTGCATCTTCAATTATTTCTGCAATACGATTATATCGAATTTCGTCCCTTTCTTTATTGTTTTCCTTTTTTATGTATTTTTTGGTGTTTTAATGATTTCTTTTCATTTTATCATAGTTCAATTCTCTTTTATTATCTTTTTCGCTTTCGGTGGTTCTTTTAGTTTATGCGTTTATAGATTTTCATGGATTTATGTTCATTTTTATTTATTTTATTTTATTTTAATTTATTTTTATTTTTAGGCTTTAGGTTTCTATAGGTTTATTTATTTATTCTCAGGTGTTTTCATTATTAGATTGTCTATGGACTTTTATTTTCATGTTGTGTTTTTGTGGTGTTTATTATTTTATTTTTTTTATTTGTTTATAACTCAGGGTATCTCCCACCCAGTCTAGCCTAGGAGCCTTTGGCCCTGAGCCCGAAGGACACCTAGTTCTGGACAATGGAGAAAATTCAAAAGAAAGTGTGAAGTAAAATACTTAATTAATTTTTAAACAAATTAAAGTGCTCTCATTTTGAAATTAGATAATTATATTTCTTTGTTATTATTAGAGGTTTTACTTTTGATCGCAGTTTTTACCATCTCAATATAATTTAGACTAAGTTTGATTTAATTTTTTTATATTATAAATTATATTGCCCGTGCTAAGTGCGGGCATGTTTTTCTAGTTCCTTAATTAAAACGCAAAGGGAATGTTTTTCTAATTTTCAAAATGACCACTTGGGTTTTTTTTTTTAACTAGTATGAAATCATTACATGAGGAAACAGTTCAAATAGTTATTAGAAATATGATGTTTAACAAACATGATCAAGAAAAAAATAAAAAATAAAATATCAGAAAATGTGATGAGCCTCTCATAATGATCATGGTGACTTAAAAAAATAAATTGAAAAGAAATTTGACAATTGATTCTAAGTCATTTTCATTTCTTTTTCGAACCAACTAGGCAAGGGCCTACTTTAATAATATTACTTTACGATTCCTAAGTTGTAAGTTAAGCCCAACTCCCCTGCGCATCCCGTCTATCACTTGGATCAAAATGCATCAGTCGGATTCAAGAAACCAACTAATATCACCATGAGAAAGTGACATTTGAGCACCACCTCAAGCTTAGGAACAAGTGAGCCCCGCGATAAAAATTTAGACGATTCAATTCCCTCTTTCGTCATATTGCATACAGCGATGGTCACTCCAAAATATCTCGAGTCCGAATCCCGTGTTGGGTCTCCCACAAACATCCTGTGAGTAGGATGGTTGGGACTTCACTGTGGGGGCTGTAATTTCGTCCATTCAAAGATGAACAGTATTCTCCCAAGTGACATATCCTCAGGCCGTACTTCAAGCAAAGTTGATCTTTCCGTAAGATTGAACATATAATTTATATTAAGATAGGACATATGATTAATAATATATAAGATTGTGCTAATTACGTTATCACTCATGTGGCGGAACCAACTCTTATTAAAATGAAATTTGAGGATATCTGTCTTGAGGGAATGGTTTTCATCTGAAAACGTCCAGATTATCATTCGGTGGGCTCCAAATGGAGCTTTAGACATGCCACTCACACTTAAGTGTGTGATAGACAGAGGAACTCAATATCCAATACTTGAACGGAACCCAAATTCAGATTGTATTTTCTAGCTGGAGGATAAACCAAAGTAGGGACCATTTGATTAGAACCCGTTCGATCGATGATGACTTCACGTCAGTTTTATTGTTACAAAAATGAAAAACTATTCCAAGGATGGGAAAACGTTTTAAGAAATTTTTAAATAAGTGCTTAAGTTTTTACCTTATTTAAAAAAAGGATACAAGTTTAAAAACTTTTTAAATTAGTCCTTAAGCTTTTCACAAAGTTTTCAATTAAGGACATTAATCCATTTAAAGTTATATTTCGACAACTATTTCTTAATCCTTTTAAACTACCCAAATCACCTTTCATTGAAATAAAATTCTCCTTCATTTCTTCTATATTCTCTTTATTTTTTTCACTAACAGCGAGGAAAATAAGCATTTCAAGGAGATTGGCTAAATATAGTGGCTGCCAGAACAACTCTTCATTTTTGTCTATATCTTAACCCTTATATGGAGTTAGCAACTCAGCATTCATATTTCTATTTGCATGATCAATTAAAGGTTTACAACACTTACCTCAAATTCGGGCGAGTAAAATTAGGAGGGGTGAGGATTGAAAATCTCTTAGGTGGGCCCCCGAGTTTAGGGGTTCAGAAAATCTCTCTATTTATGCATGTGTATATCCATGTGTGTTTCTTTGTGTCCAAATAAGTTGAAGACATGCACTCTCGATGCTAAATCATAATAAAATATGGCAATTTGGTTGAATATTTTGCGGTGAGAAGTTCTCCAATAAAATTGCAACTATGGACCAAACTATAGTTTAATTAAAAAAATAAAAAGGTTTTATTTGTTCATACACGGATTCGGGTGTAGATCGACCGACCCAAACTCAGGCAAAAAATACTTATGTTGTGTTAGATGGGAATCAAACACGTAACCTTTAAAATATTATATAACATTGTTTACCAGTTGTGATATTTTAATTCTTATAAATTAGAATTATAAATTTATATATGAAAATATTCATGTGCATCCATCCCTCACCATGTTATGGTAAAGGACAACATAGTCAGGTTGATTTTATAACACATCTGAACAATCCACACACATGAAACCCCCCTTAAGTACACAAAATCCATTGAGTTTTTACCTATCGAAATGGATTCGACCGTTGGATCGAGGGTCAAATTTTTTCCTTTAATATAAACTCATTAAATTTGTGGGCCACGGATGAAGGGGTTGGATGCATGTGATTGACCCCAAATTTGATAAATAGTCTCATCCAAGATGTCTCTTCTCATCCCCCACAAGTCCCATGATCAATGAGTCCCACCTATATATATATATATTTATATATAAGACGGATGGGGCAATCTTATCAAATTTCATGAGTTTAGTTATTTCTTACTTTTTTTTAGGGCAAGCTTATAATTGTTTTACAAGAAATGGTGAAAATAGATTATTGATTTGATGTTCTATTATATATTGTGGCAAAATCAATTCAACAAAGAAGATATACCAAAGTGAAACCAAGAGAAAAGAAAATAAAATAGCAAAACTCTATTTGATAGTGTTTGGGATTAAGGGAGTTGGGTCTTAGGGCCTTTGTGTTGGTTTGCGTCTTTGGTGTTGTTCGTTTTTTCCTCTAATGATCTCTCTATTTTACCCATAAAAGACTATTATTTTCATCAATTTTCTCCTGCTTTTTTATTTCCTCTTGGGTCGACATTTAGAGGCACAAGTAACAAGCACAGGTAAAACTCGGAGTGGCCCAACCAATTCGCCCGATAGAATTTCCAGAAGTTAGAATTCTCAGGTTACTTCCGGTTTGGTTCAACCATTCAAACTCAAGTTCAACCTTCTCCACTGCAGGTTAGGTTCCCACTTATGTTCGACCCGAAGCTTGACACAACCAATTCGCACCCATCTACCAAACGAGACGTGCTACATGGCCTGATGCCAGGTCTCGAAAAATGGCCTGACATCATGCCTTAACCGTTGGATCTCATTTCTCAGACCTGGACCGTTGGATCTCATTTCAAAATGAGATCCAACGGTCCAGCCTGATGTCAGGCCACTATTCGGACATTTAGATTTTTGGATACCAAAAATGCTTTTCTCGTTTTACTTTAACAGCATCCGACTTCAGCTCAACTTCAGTTAAGTCCGCATTAAAATCCGCTACGACACACCAGCGATAAAAAAGATGCTTTCTTTCTCCTCCATCTCCATCTTGTTCCAGCTCAGCGAAAAGTGCCGATATTTCTCCCTCAAGTGGGCCCCAACCCAAAATATCCCCCTTCCTTACCCCCTCCAGCCTTCTCCCTATCTCATTCTCACTGCAACTCCACCTCATGCTTCTTGTGTGCGTCTTCCTCTCTCAAACATAGTGTTTTTTTTTTTTTTTTCCTCTGAAACCTTCACTTCCCTTCCTCCTGTAGTGACCAATCAAAAGTTGTGATAACATGGAGAAGACCGCTTCTTCTCCTCCTCCTCCTGTAGTAACCAGACGAACCGGAACAGAGAGCTTTTTCCCTTGCGAGTTCTGTAGCGACTCGGTCGCCGTTCTCTTCTGCCGAGCAGACTCGGCCAAGCTCTGCCTCTCCTGCGACCGAGTCGTCCACGCGGCCAACGCGCTCTCCCGCAAGCACGTGCGCTCTCAGATCTGCGACAATTGCCGCGGCCAGCCCGTCGCCGTCCGATGCGCCACCGACGGCCTCCTCCTCTGCCAGGACTGCGACTGGGACGCCCACGGCGGGTGCTCCGCCGCCGCCTCACATGACCGCTCGCCCGTCGATGGCTTCTCTGGCTGCCCCGCCGCCCTCAATCTCGCATCGATCTGGGGCCTCGATCTGTCCGACAAGAAATTGGGTGAGGGTTTCGATTCAGTGTTCTCGAATTGGGACTCGCTCGATTCGATTCTTCCTGTGGATGATTCGTGGGTTAGGGATCTGGGGGAGGAGGTGCCGTCGCCTCCACAGCCACAGGCGCCGCGGAAGGTGGAGAATTCGAGCGGTGGGAAACGGAAGCAGGTGATTTTGCAGCAGCTGGTGGAGATGCTGAAGAGGGATTTGGTCCAGGGGCAGCAGAAGGGATCAAATTGCCAGTGGAGACCTGCAACGCCGGAGAGGAATGGCGGGTCTGATTTGGGGGATGGAAGTGATAAGCAGCAGCAGCCGCCGGGGGCATCGTTGCCGGCTATGCTCATGTTGCCGGTGCGGCGGATGGATCTAGCCGAGGGCGGTCGTCTGGCGCAGGAAGATATGATATGGAGTACTTGCAACGCTGCTGTGGATCAGAGCAGTCAGGTTTTGTTTCGAATGCCCTGTCCTCTTTAGCTTTATAAAATTGATATATATATATATATTTTCTCATGTTGGTTTCTATGAATTCAATCAGCTTTGGATAATGATTTATGTTTCTAAAATGTTAAGGGTGTGTTTGTAATTTGTATGTATGCCAAAATGCTTTATTGCCATTGTGATTCTGATAGGTTATTCTTATTCTAGATTTTGATTATTTGGAAGTTGGGATTGAGGTTTTGAGGTGGAATTTATAGGATTGAGATCAAATCATCAAAATTGGTGTTAGCTGCCAAACTGTAGTAATACTAGAAGGGCCTGATTCTTTGCAGGGAATTGAAGTCCTTGGTATTTATGGAAAAAATGGGTTCAAACATAGGATTATTAAAGAGCCAGAAGTGCGAAGGATATAAGGAGCAGTACAATCAGAACACACTTGCCATCTCCCTGTAATTCATTTTCCACTAAATGGGAGATTATTGGATGGTCATTTATGGATCTCACTTTTGTTTCTTCAATTTTAGCCACTTTCAGGAATACATTTAGAATACTCAGGAATTCAATTCCATTCACACAAATGGAAGCTAAGAATGGCGGCAAATCTTTCTTCAATATTTTCCTTTCTTTTGAGGAAATTCATCAGTCTCCATGAAGCTACGTGGTTGTGAGTATAGAGATCTCCTTCCTTTCCCCTTTTTTTTTTATCTAGGTTGGTTTTTCTTTTCTAAATATGTAAAAAATGAGGGTTTTACAAGGATACTGTAAATAAGAACAGTGCAGGGTGCAGAAAGTTGAGAAAAGATGGTGAAGAGTTATGTGATCATCATTGCCACTTCAGTTAAATCGACATTAATGTTGAGTAGCGGAGAATGACGAGAAAACTATCTAAATGTGGTAGAGATGATATGTTAATATTCATTTAAGAGTTCCTTTGCATTATTTCATCTGGGTTTTGGTTATTTTGAGAGATCATAGGGAGAAGTTTTCTGGAAATCTAGGTTGTGCAGATTATTAATCGGCTACATGACTGTTGCCAGAGGTTTTTCCCTTAGAGCTTGGTAGTTTTTGGTATGACAGACTTCTTGGTGTTAATAATTGCTAACATTTAAAATTATTATCTTGGTCCAATCTAAGGAGGCTACAGACATCGAGTATTTCAGAACTTATTATTTCTGTAGTCCTAGTGTTCTGCTTATTGAAAAACACCTCCAACTACCTTTCTACAAATGACAGAACTGAGATTCTTTATTTTTGAAGATAGATTTCTTTTGTAATCAGAGCCTCTCTCTCTCTTATTTCGATATCTCTTTCAGATTGAAATGATTTTTGTGATTCTAACGTTGTTGGTTGAGAAATTTCTTTATTGGGATGAAGAAGAATGATACTTGGCAGTTATGCTTTCTGAAATTTGACTTTAGAAGAAGATCCATGGCCAAAAGATACTACTGCTGCTAACGAGTTGCACACGAACAGCGCCGTGCGCAACTCACACACCGGATCAAGGCCGTATGTGTGCCACGTGTGTGTGTGGGCCGTGTGTGTGTGTGTGTGTGTGTGTTGATTTTTAAACCCAAATTCAACTATACCCGTGGATCTGAATCTTTTGATCATCTGTTCTGCCACCCTAACCTGTTAAATCCTAGCACCGGTTGCCTTTCATAGTCTTCATTCTCATAATCTAACCCCTAAACTCATAGCTATGAGTGGCCATGCCTATGTTTCACATTACACAACCCCAACCTTGTAACAACATCTTTTGGGTTTTTTCCATTAGATTGTGAGCTCCCCTCTCACTGACTCAGTATAAGATTGTGAGCTCTCCTCCCACTGAGTTTTACATAAGATTGTGGGCTCTCCCACCACCATCTTCTACAATTTTTGACAGACAATGGATCAACAATTTTTTCTACTAAGATCAAAAGAGAAGTCATTCCTGTCCGGTTCAACTCACCAAGAAGGCATTCTAAGGTAGTAGTTTTCAAAGTTCAATAATGGATAAAGAGAGGAGGATGAATGGGAAAATGTTGATGGGGATACCCTACGGATAGTTGCAGCGTGGAGTCTCCATCCTGCTAGTGTTGTCCAGGCCTGTTGATGATATTGGGGCGGCGATTTTCATACGTTTTGAGGACTACTTGGGTGATTTTTATGGTGGTTTGACAACATGAGTTATGGTCTGGATTTGTGTTTGCAAGTCTTTGAGTTCATCTTCTTTTTTTAAGCAAGCCCATGGGTATGGTTTTATTTAATTAATAGTTTTTTTTTCTTTCTTGGATAAGATTTCTTGTGTTTGGCCCTCCATGGTTTTTAAATTGGCAGAGTCTGAGTCAACTTGGACTCAGCACCTACTGAGTTTAGTCACCCCTCAAGTCACCTCCTACCGGTTCCTATGGAAAAAAGGTCAGAGTTGATACTTTTCTCCCAGTTTCATGTTGTGAGAAGACGTGGGAGGCTTCTAGGATCCTTCTGCACTGTATGGAAGACCCATCCAAAGACCAAAGATACCATTCATTCGACTTAGTGAAAAACTAATGCAACCACCTATTACTACTTAAATTCATTTTAATAGTTAAAGGACGTATTAAATTCTAGATTCTTAGGACGCAATTTCCTATTTTTGAAAAATTCTTGCAGAAATTTTAAAGCTTCTTGGGCTATAGGATGTGAACACATGCACACATTCGCGTTTTAAAACCTTGGCTCACATGCAACCCTTCCTCTAGTCACCCTAGTGGTTGTAAGTACACTATTTGTATGAATGAGATTGCTTAGGTTCTTTTTTTTTTTTTTTTTTTTTTTTTTTTTTTTTTTTTTTTTGTGGATGGTACTTAGGTTCAAATTTGACTGATAGTTCTTGTTTTCTAACTCTTCATGATGGCTAATACTAAGCCTGGCATTCCTACTAGTGGAGGCTCAAGCGTTGTAAGCATTGAAAATCACCCTATGCAAATTACTATCATTAAACTGGACATTATTAATTATTTAGAGCGGAAATAATTGGCTAAAATTTATAATTTGGCAGCTGTAAAAGCCAATAACCCCAAAATGATAAGTTCTATGTAGATTGGGATGCAAAAGATTGTACATTTCTGTCTGCCTCCATTACATGGAGAAATCAACTTTTGTTTTCTCTGAGATTTCTTGGGATTTATGGACTAGTATGGAAGACAGAAGTATGCCAACGTGATGAGAAAGACAAAAGTATTCAGCAAAATTCTCACGCGACTCATTTAAAAAAAAAATAAAAATTTCTCATGAGCCTAGAACACAAAAGCATGCATGACATAGAGTTTTATTCCATAATGCAATCCGTATAACATTATCAACATTATATTTGGGGGGAGAGTCCCTGCGGTACAATTAACCACGAGGCACTTAAGTAAGCTTGCAAAAGATAGTTACATGCGAAGTGGAGTTGTACGTGCAGTCTCCTTTTCCTCAAACATAAAGCCAGAGTCGGAACACGTCATGGATGCTAACCTTTTATGTACTTTAAAATGTATGATGGCTACCTTTTACTATGTATGAGTTTAAGTCTACAAGATATATCACTACAAGGTCGTGTTATTTGGAAGCTTCATGAAGGAGGCTTGGGCAGACACTTTGGACAAGATAAGACTGCTAAGATAGGGATCGTTTCTGTTGATGTTGCCTGAATTTTCCATTCATGCGACATGCCAGTTGGGTAAAGGTAAGTATAACAATTAGACCCTACAAGCCATTGTCTGCTCTGCAACAGTGTGGCAAGACCTTACTGTTGATTTTCTTCTTAGGTTTACCTAGAACAATTTGGAAGGACTCCATATTTATAGTTGATGGTTTTTGAACCCACGATATACCCTATTCAAAGACCTGTAATGCTTTGAAGATGCCTCGTGATTTTCCAAGAAAGTACAATATCTTTGGCAAACCCTATGGGACCTAATAAACACAATACTCCAGTTCTTTACTACCCACCAGCCACATACTAATGGATAAACTGAGGTGGTATATCGAAGTCCAAGTAATCTATTAAGAAGCTTGGCGGGAGCTCATATACTATGCAATAGTAGACTTGGCTGGCCTATTTGAATGGTAACATTACCAATTAAGTCATGTCCGAGCGAGGGAGCTATGTCCTTTACCTGGTGCATGCTTGATAGTGATGAAGAAGTCCCATCAAAATATTGCGGCAAAACCAACTACTGTTCATTGGTCAGTTGTTTGTCAGATTCTACAATATCTACAGGTAACTATGTCCAAAGCTCTTTTTCTCTCCCTGACAATTCTTTTTTCTATATACACGTTTGGACTCAGATTAGGATCGTGAAATTAATCCAAGGCGTTCTGCAACTGGTTTATGCAAAAAATTTTGGTGCTTCTCTCATTTCTTGAGAGAGGAAGAATCAATCAATTTGGAAGCTAAATATCATACCTTAGCTTTTACAAAACATCAGAAGCTGTTTGGCCTTTGCTTGTTAGTGATAGGGGAGCTCATCTCCAACATCCGACCCCTTCATTGTGAAAACAAGAGTGCCATTCATGTTGTTTATGATGACATTTTCGATGAATGCACCGAGCACAAGGAGATCGGAATTTGGATGTCACTTTGTTTGTCAACCTCTTGCCGAGGCACTCTACTTCTTTGCTCTCTTGTCTACAGATCAGTGTGAAAATTTCTTCACTAAGTCTCATCCCATCGATAGATTTCAGCAATTAGTTTTATTCGCTCTATACCAAATCTCGACATTGTAAGCTTGAAAGTGGAGTGTAAAGATAAGGAACACTTTGTAGAATGGATAAGGACCAGCCCAAACTTGGCCCATGAACATAAGTATCTCACGTGTGGGATTTTGTTAGATTGAGTCAATTCTGTATAATAACTTTTCCTTTCTTAGCTAGATTATATTTTCCTTATGTAGCTAGATTGATTTCATTACATTTGTAATGGCCTTAATTAGGCCCTGACTGTAGCCATTCATATGGCAAGCTAAGTGTATACATACTGTAGTCGATCTCTTCAATGAAGAACAATTGTGTGGAAAATACTTCTCTTCCATATGATCTGAATTTCCCTCTGAACACCTTAACATGGTATCAGAGCCAAGAAAATAAGTTCCTCGTGTCAACTTTGTCTCTGCTTGAGATCAACATCATCTCTGATGTTCAAAAGGAGCAAAGCCTCCTTATCTATTGTGATAGGATCAGCCCATTTCAGAGGTGGCCCACCTACGATGATCAAGATACTCTCAGCAATCATATCCATGATGGTCGACTGCTTATTCTAGGAATTCTGGTGATTTTTCAAGAATTTTTCGCTGCCTGGTGGTAGGATTTCTGAACGATTTTGTGGATCTCTTGTTTTTCACACAACTTTTCATCTCAACCGTCCAAATCATTGGATTTTGATCCGATTTGAGTGGGACTTGGTTCGTCGAAAGCAGAAAACCATTCCCTCATATCTACGGAGATCTGATTGTTCCATTGATCATTTTGAGGGCCCCTCAATCAGATCCAGTGATAGAAAATAAGGTCGACAGCCTGTTTTTTTGTCAATTTCTGGGATTCAATCACATATCAGGTTCCTTTTCTTGCAATATTATCATATATCCAACCTCTCTTGGAGTATTTCTTTGAAGATTGAAAAGCCCTAACAATTCCAGACTTCCAGCCATCATTCTCATCGACAGTTTCGTCAGATCTACTGTGGGTCCCCATTATCTTGATCGAAGTTCTTGGAAGAAGTTGCTGCCAGTGTCGCCCATATTTTCTGAGAATTATTCACATTTTTCTAAGACTTTTGGAGCAAGAAAGGTTAGTCGTTTGATCTAATCTCTGGTTCGACAGTTTTATTATAAACTGTTTCACAAGATTGTCTCTTTCTCATCATCCAACCATTGGATATGCATCAAAATTCACTGTAGTTACAAAAACAGTGTCTCTATCTCACCTAGAAGTTGGATTGTTCAAAACACATCAGACTGGTGAACACAAGTTGAAACAGTGCACCTTTTCTGGGTCGTCCAGGCTCTTCTTTTCTCTGTTATCTTAATTCTGTGGTTTCTTCACTCTATAAATCTTACCTCAGTCAAAATGGAGAAGAATGATATAATTCCTGTTAAGATGAATGGGACAAACTACATGACTTGGTCCTTCCACCTGAAAAATTTTGTAGAAGGAAAAGGAATGTTGGGATACCTGGACGGAACTGTCACCAAACCAGCAGTAGACAGTACCTCTAAGACTGCTGATGAGAAGGCAGTGGCAACATGGAATCAAAATAATGCTAAGGTTGTAACTTGGATCCTCAACTCAGTTGATTCATCCCTTTCTATGTCCCTACAGGCCTTTACGAAGGCCTCTGATATGTGGATCCATATGAAGAAGTTGTACCACCAGACAAACAAAGCCAGGAAATTCCATCTGGACACAGAACTGGCAAAATATTGCCAAGGAGATAAAACAGTACAACAATACTACAGTGGATTTCTGGCTTTATGGACAGAAAGGGACCAAATGCTTCTACACTCTGTATCATCAGAATTCTTACCACAAGCTCTTAAGCTTCAAGAAGAATTACACATCAGCCAATTTCTCATGAATTTACGTCCAGAATTTGAACCAGTCCGCGCTGCTCTTATGAATCGGGAAAACTCCCCGGATTTAGATACTTGTGTGCAGGAGGTACTTCGAGAAGAGATCCGACTCGTTTCACAACACTCTCTCATTGTGGAACCGAAGGCTCTTCTTACAAACCCTGCACCTCCAGCAGAAGAGATGGCTCTTCTCACTCCTCGTGGTCAGAAATCACAGTGTTTTGAATGTAAGGGCTATGGACATATAGCGCGAAATTGCAAGAAGAAACTGTTTTGTAATTATTGCAAGCGGACTGGTCATATCATTTCTGAATGCACAAGGAGACCCCCAAAAAGAAATGAACAGCCCCCAAGGCAAGGTCAAAGAGCATTTCAAGCCCAAGCACAGCTCCCACAAGATGTGCAACCAGATCGTGCTGAGACAGTGTCTCTCACTCCCACTCAGATACGAGAGATGATAAACTCTTCTGTAGCATCTGCTTTCACCTCCATGGGTATTAATGGTCTGTCTCTTCCCCTCATTGCATCTCCAGCATTTCATTCTTCCTCTGCCCTTAATTCATCCATCACACCCACTGCATGGTTCTTAGATTCGGGAGCCTCAAACCATATGACTACTGTGGAACAAAATTTACAAGATCCTCAAACATATGTTGGAAATGAAACCATAACCACAGCAAATGGGCAACACATGTCCATCTCTGGCATAGGCTCTTTAGCGCTTCCCACCTCTGATAAAGAATCCCTCACTCTTTCCAATGTTTATTTTGTTCCACAATTATCTGCAAACTTGATTTCTGTTGGTCAATTAGTTGATTGTGGATATCTTGTTAATTTCTCTCCCTCTGGTTGTGTTATACAGGAACGGCAAACTGGGAAGTTGATAGGGACGGGGAGTAAGCATGGCAGGCTTTTCCTTCTAGATATGAGACCTAGTTCTTTCTTTGCTACTTCTATGAGCGTTTTAAATAAATTATGGACTATTTGGCATCAACGTCTTGGCCACTTAAATAATGCTAGTTTAATTCAGTTGTTTAAACTTGGTTGTTTGGAACATTCAGTTAATGATAAACTTATTTCTACCTTTGTTAAATCTAAGTGTGAGTCTTGTTGTTTGAGCAAAAGTCATATGTTACCTTTTCCAGTTCATTACTCACGTGCCACTGACGCTTTTGATGTTATTCACACTGATGTTTGGGGAATTTCTCCTCACCTGAGTAGGATGGGTTATAAGTATTATGTTACTTTTATAGATGATCATTGTAGATATACATGGATATACTTCTTGCGGTTTAAATCTGAAGTTTTCTCAACTTTTCAAAAATTTTATACTATGATATGCACTCAATTTCAAAAATCCATCAAAATTATACGTTCCGACTCAGGGGGAGAATACATGTCCTCAGAATTTTCATCTTTCTTATCTAGTAAAGGCATCATTCATCAGAAATCTTGTCCTCACACACCCCAACAAAATGGGATTGCTGAAAGAAAGAACCGACATATTCTTGAGACAGTTCGTTCACTTCTGGTTGAAGCACTTGTCCCACCAAAATTTTGGTGCGAGGCTGCTCATACGGCTATTCATATCATTAACCGATTACCTAGCTCGGTTTTACAGAAGGTCTCCCCGTATGAGTGCCTATTTGGTCATCCACCTACCTACTCTCATTTGAGAGTCTTCGGCTGTCTATGCTTTGTCCATCTTCCATCTCTTGAGCGTACAAAATTATCACCTCAGGCTGTTAAATGTTTATTTCTTGGGTACAGTGATGAACACAAAGGATTTCTTTGTTATGATCCGAAAGATAGTCGACTCCGTATTTCACGGAATGTTGTCTTTTTAGAACATGTTCCTTTCTACTCCATTCGTCCCGAAAATCATCCTCTTCAAGTCTCATATCTCCCTCAGTTTCCAGCATCTAGAACTACTCCACCCATCACTCAAGTCTATGTCCGCCATCCAAAGCATATGCCTCCTGCTGCACCTGCTCCCGATCAACTTCTCTTGCCGGCTCCAACCCCTTCAGGTAATGACCCTCCAAATCCTTCTCCATTACGACGATCAAGTCGTATTTCAGTTCCACCTGACAGATATGGTTTTTCTGTGTTGTTCACTCCTTTAGATCCTATTTCTATTCCCACCTCCTATTCACAGGCCTCAAAAATACCATGCTGGCAAGATGCGATGACAGAAGAGCTGCTCGCTCTCGAAGCTAATTCTACTTGGGATTTGGTTCCACTTCCTGCACCTGCTTCTATTATCGGAAGTAAATGGGTTTATTCCATTAAAATCAAATCCGATGGGAGTCTTGATAGATACAAGGCTAGATTGGTTGCTCAAGGTTTTAAACAAGAATACGGCATTGATTATGAAGAGACCTTCGCACCAGTTGCAAAAATGATCACAGTTCGTTGCCTGCTGAGTGTTGCTGCTGCTCAAAATTGGCCTCTCTGGCAGATGGATGTGAAGAATGCGTTTCTTCACGATGATCTTCGGGAGACTGTTTACATGCGCCCATCACCAGGGTATGCTTGTCCACCAAAACATGTCTGCAAATTGAAAAGGTCGTTATATGGCCTTAAACAGGCTCCTCGCGCATGGTTTGACAAATTTCGCACATCCATTTTACAAGCAAATTTTCATCAAAGTTCAAGTGACAGCTCTCTCTTCATTCGTCGTACAACACGTGGCTGTACAATTCTATTAATATATGTTGATGATATGATAATTAGTGGCAACGATACTGTAGGCATTGCAGATCTCAAGATTCATCTTATGCATGCATTTCGAATGAAAGATCTTGGATCCTTGACATATTTTCTTGGATTGGAAATCTCAAGGAGCAAGGAAGGTATTCGTGTTAAGCAAACCAAGTATGCAGATGATTTAATCAAGTCAGCTCATCTCAGTGATGCAAAAACATTTGATACACCTCTTGAGCTCAATGTTAAAATCAGCAAGGATGATGGATGTCCGCTTGAGGACCCGACAGTCTTTCGACGTTTAGTGGGGAGTCTCCTCTATTTGACTATGACTCGGCCCGATATCTCTCATGCAGTGCAGACTGTCAGTCAATTCGTCAGTAATCCACACAAACCGCATCTTGTTGCAGTCTATCGTATTCTACGATATCTTAAAGGCACTCGTGATCGTGGGTTGTTTTACCCTTCTATGGCATCCTTACAGCTCCAAGCATATGCAGACGCAGACTGGGCAGGTTGCCCCGATACTCGTCGATCCACTACAGGATGGTGTATGTTTCTTGGAAAGTCCATCATTTCATGGAAATGCAAAAAGCAACCTACAGTATCCAAATCTTCAGCCGAGGCTGAATATCGTTCTATGTCATCAGCTAGCAGTGAAATTGTTTGGCTTCGTCGGTTACTTCGTGAATTTGGGGTCTTTCTCAACATCCCTACTCCACTCTATGCTGACAACACGAGTGCCATCCGGATTGCTAAAAATACGGTGTACCATGAACGCACCAAACACATCGAGATTGATTGTCACTTTATCCGTCAACATGTAGTTTCGGACACCATCCACCTGCCATATGTCTCCTCTCATGATCAGTTGGCTGATATTTTTACTAAGGCACTTCCTCGGGATCGTCATGATTATCTTGTTTCCAAATTGTTGCTCAGTCATACCCAGCATCAATTTGAGGGGGAGTGTAGAATGGATAAGGACCAGCCCAAACTTGGCCCATGAACATAAGTATCTCACGTGTGGGATTTTGTTAGATTGAGTCAATTCTGTATAATAACTTTTCCTTTCTTAGCTAGATTATATTTTCCTTATGTAGCTAGATTGATTTCATTACATTTGTAATGGCCTTAATTAGGCCCTGACTGTAGCCATTCATATGGCAAGCTAAGTGTATACATACTGTAGTCGATCTCTTCAATGAATAACAATTGTGTGGAAAATACTTCTCTTCCATATGATCTTAATTTCCCTCTGAACACCTTAACACACTTATGCTCTCATGTTCCTTTTAGGACCACCATACTAAGTGTAGTCCACACTGATATTTACTATTGAGGACTACTATACATAAATATATCATTGTAATCTTGTAGATAAGATGATACCTAGAACATATGATGTGTGTATCTTCTTTCTATCCCTAAATTACTATAAGAGAATTCATCTAGTCGCATTATCATAAACTTTGTCAAGATTTCAATCGGTGGCCACATTTGTTTTTCACCAAGTCAGATGAATACTACCTCCAATCTTGAGTGGTTTTGCACAAAATGCAATTTTGGTCTTCCAACATCAATGCAGTAGGCCTCCAAGATCCTACCATGACTCCTCCCAGCAGTAAATAATTATGTTTGGGCCTTCTACCATAGGACTTGATTAAGAGGGTGACTCAACTCATCAGTTGTTAAGTTGGAGTTGATTCGAAATCAGCTGATTTTTATGACCATTATCGGTTGAGTTGAGTCCTCTCAAGAGTCCAACCAGGGAAATATGATGTGGCAGCTGATGGACTCAAAACATATAATAGGGGAGCCAAAGCTGTTCACAATTCAAACCCATGTTCCCCGCACAGAAGTTGAACAAACCCATGTGGGTTTTTTTTTTATTTTTCCTTGCACAGGACAATACCCTATGATATGATGGACAAGCACTATCTGTGTTTGGGTTTTCGTATAACAAAGAGTCCTGGTAGAGGTTTGTTGCCTTATTTTGTTCTGGACTCTTGTGTTTATTTTGGAAGCAATTATAAGAAAGTGGTAGAGGAGCATGATTATTACTTTTTATATGCTTGTAATCTTCGAGCAATTTAAATCAATGAAATTCTCAATTACAACTCCCTTGTTCGTGCATGCTTTTGAGATTTTTGCAGACTCCAGCCTCTCTTCGTTGCTGAAGACTCCATTGGCAACCATCTTTCGTGCTTAATCAAGAAGAAAATAATCTCAGAGGACAGTGTGCTAACTCTAGATTTTTTTCTCACATAAATATGTACAGGTTAAGTGATCACACTATATATGAGTAAGGCCAATAGTTAGTGATTGGGACTTCTAATTTGATGGGCCCCATCCTTACAAACTATCATAAAAATACCTATGATATGCAGCAACCCTAGCACTTTGGTTGAAGGCATGAAAATAGATGGTAAAGAAACATATTCAGTAAGTGTGCCATATTTAGAACAACCAGATATCAGTGTGGCTAGAATTTTCCAATATGTGTTATGTTTTGGCTTTCTTTATCGACGATGGGGCCGATCAGATCAACTTTCAGGGAACCTAACATGGTCCCACACATAAATCTTAATGCCCAAGGCTACTATACAAATCCTTGACCTGAAGATCACATAAATTGCTTAGATTCATTTGGATAATTTGATAGCAGCATTCCTATACTAGAGTAAAATTTTCATCCGTTAAGTAGTAGTAGAAATCTCAGGAACCGAAAGCAACCTAATGAGTGGGTGTAGCACGCTTTCTTTGTATGAGTCTGTCCTTTCTTGAAATTTGACATGTAGTTTATGCAATGCCTTTGTAATCTAGCTGTGGTTTTCTCCATAATTATCATCACTCTTATAGCTTCCTGATATTCCATCAAACTTGTGCTGTAGTCAGTTTGTCATTATTCCCATGGATGGTTTCTGTTGTAAAAGATATGAAGAGTCGTCAGTCTGACTCAATTTCTTTGCAGATTTGGGATTTTAATTTGGGAAGATCAAGGAATCATGAAGAAACTGCAGCGCTAGAAGTAGGATATAATGATGCCGGTTTTATGATGAAGAATTATAGAGAACTCATCAAGGAAAACTCCCTGGCAACTACGAAAGTTCTTGAAGACATATATGACATGAATTGCTCTTCAGTACCTGATGATATATCCTCAACTGATGCTCGCAACATGTCATCTCAAAATGTAAGAACATTCAAATTTATACTCCATGTCACATCTGATTTCAGTTGCAGGCACATATTTACTGCTCAGTGATCTCTATTGAAACAGTTGCATCCCTGCGGCTAATTTATTTTTCTCTCTCCTCCCTGCAGCTAGGGGTTATGCACTCAACCAGCAAATGGCAGAATAACTCGAAAACCCCAGCAAACCAAAGACCAACACCATCTGGAAAGAGAGTTTTAACATCAAGATCATCCATTGCCACTTTATCTGAACCAAGAGACGAAGGAAGCAGCAAAGACTTCAACTTTGGTGAGCAACCTCCTCCCATGAATATAGGCGATGCGATCAGAGCAACGACTAGGACCGACATGGACCTGCTGGCACAGAACAGAGGCAATGCCATGCAACGTTACAAGGAGAAGAGGAAGAACCGGAGGCATGTTCTTTGCTCTTACCCACTTCTGTTGCATTGTTTAAGCTGCATGTCTATCATATTCTGAACTCATCTTGTGCATTGATTGCCAACAGGTATGATAAGCATATCCGCTACGAGTCTAGGAAGGCCAGGGCAGATACAAGGACGCGAGTGAAGGGTCGTTTTGTGAAAGCAAATGAAGCTTCAGATTTCAAATTTAGCAGCTGAATGCATATGGTGATTTACTCTGTAAATACTGAGTGTTTGCACCCCCCACATCAAAAGTCTCCTATATTGGTGCTTCTAATTGTATCTTAAAGAGTGCTCTATCCTATTCTAATATGATGCAGTTTTACTTCAATGCTTCATTCCAAATGAGTGATTCTTTCTCATTTAGTTTCTTTTTTCAAGTTTATAGCCAAGCTTTTTTTTAGAAAGTAACACTACCTCATAGTAGTATGTTGTCTGGGGATTTTGCTAGAGTCTTGATGGTGTTTGATTTTTGCAGGGTAAAATAAAATTAATTCGTGAGATCAGGTGCTACACATTTCAGATGCCCACACCTGTAATATGATAAATCCTGATATAGATGATGGTGATATTTCTCTATTTTTAAAAACAACTGATGGTCGTAGAGGAATCCCCCATGCACCAATTCGAACCAAAAGAGTCCTAATGTACCGACATCTCATAAATCATGCTATCTATTCGGTCAAACTAACGAGGGATAACACCTTTTACAGCAACAACTAATTTAATATAGCCAATTCTAAATAGATGAGATAAAGCTTGAATGATAATGATGATATAATTTGGTATAGTTGTGTTTGGATGTTCGTAACCGTGGGATTTCATCACACGACATTCAGCTAAAGAACTTTCGAGAAAGGCCAATGATCATTGGATTAATCTGATATCTAGATGAGCCCGAAAGAGGTGGGCGTCAACAAAAAAAATGCGCACATGCTGTGTATGAGACCCCGACCCGAGAGACCTCGATTAGAGTTAATTAAGTGTGTTTTAGTTTTAAGTGTGTCTAGTGGTTTTTGGATTAGTTTGGGGATTAGAATAGCTTTTATAATAGCTTTGGGGAATTTGGAGAGCCTTTTTCTTGTGGGACCCTTTGGGGGTTCTTGTTACGAATTGTGTGAGATTGGGGGTTTACCGATGATTTCTAAAAATTTTGTTTTTAACCCCATTTGGACTTATTTTGTTAATCCCTACAACTTTCATGTTGACATCGTTCCCATTCGAGAGCCCTAAACCAGTTTTTTCGCAGTTTGAGGGCAAAATGTCTTTTTACCCAAAATCTGGACACCGATTTCAATGTCACCAAAATGTGCAAAATATATACTTTTTGAAAACTAGAAATTTCGCCGATCAACTTTGTCTTCTTCGTCGAATTCGTTTGAAGCCCCGAAAATCATGTTTTGAGCCCGAGAAGTCTTTTAAGTTGTGGGCCCCATTCCCACTTACTATATATAGAAAGCTTCTTCTTTGTTTTTTTTTTCCATTTATGGCAAAAACCCTAAAAGGAGAAGAGAGTTCCAGCCCTAGGGTTTTCCCTTGCCTTTTTCTTACTTCTTCATCTTCAATCCTTCACCAAGTTAGTGCTAATGGAGAAATAGAGGTTACAATCTTCTTCCTCGTCTCAAGGGCTTCATTTTGTTATCATTTTTGAAGAAAACCGCCCACTCCAAGACTTCCTTTAGACAACACCTTGCTTTCTGAAGAACTTCTTTGTAAGTGATCTTCCTAAAAGTTTTAGAATCTTGTTTGTTTAGTCTTAGGGAAGCTCCATTTCGTTTATTGGAAGATTTCGTTTTGTTTTACTTGGATTTTGATATTTTAGGGTTTGGATTTGGGGGTCTTTGTATAGGTGTTTGATTGTGGGCTTAAGAAGTGATTAGAGCTCAATTTGATTGGCATTGGACCCAAGGCAAGTGGATGAAATGATTCTCATGTGTTTATCATGTTTTATGCAAAATCTTGATTTATCTTTATTGATAGTTTTAATGGTTTATCATGCTTGATGGTTTGGTATTATTGATTTTAAATGATGATTTGATGAGATGAGGAGGTGAAGGAAGGGCCTAAATATTCATGAAGTTATGTTTGGAAGAAAGGGGAAAGAAAGGAAATGGATAGGAGTTGGACAAGAGAGGAATTCAACCAAATGGGTTGAGATTCGTCCCAGAACCGATCGATCGCCCATCAGGTCCGATCGATCGGACTGTAAATAACTGGGAGTGTTTTCAGAACCGATCGATCGCCCATCAGGTCTAATCGATTGGACTGTAAGTAACTGGGAGTGATTTCAGAACCGATCGATCGCCCATCAGGACCGATCGATCGGACTGTAAATAACTGTGAACGTTTCAGGACCGATCGATCGGCCAATGAGTCCGATCGATCGGACTGAAATGAGATGAACTACAAAATAAGGGAATTGTGGGACTGCTCTCCAGATTCATTTCAAGCCCATACTCAAGTCCAATTCAACTCTATCCCTTCTCTTCTTATTTGAAGGCATTGAACCCGTAATGATGCATTTGAACCCATGAAAGATTTGAGTAAATTGTGATGGGTTGTAGTGGGGAGGTATTGTTTGGAGCCCCAAAGTTATTTAAGGACTCGTAAGGCATTACATGAAGTCCGGAGGAAGGAGGAATTTCATCATGGAGATTCCATGAGGCTTTCTAGATTGGCCAATGTGTATAAGGACCCGGAATGTCCCTAACTCTTAAAGAGTACCAAAATTTCATCATAACCGACATACGGGACCCTATTCATACTGATTCAATTCTGGGAACCTCAGTGTTTAGTCTGTAAATGTATGAGGAACCACTCGTATTGGATTTTTAACTGAAATTTTACTCGTGGAATCCAATCCATGATATGTGAGTATACTTGACCCGGGAGCATTGTTTTACCATATTGTTATTTTGTGGAGACCCGTCCCGACATTTATGCGTTTTGTACCTATGGGTACCCCGCCCGTTCTGTGTATTCATTTGTTTTGATTTTCGCATATTACCTATGAGTCGGCACCACTAAGCTTGGATAACCTTATCGGTTTGATCCACCGGTTTGGATATCCCCATTCTGTTACACCCGCTACAGCATGGTTCCCGCCTCGCCCCGATATACCCGGTTTGCTACCGTGGTCCCGCAGAGTATTATATGTATTTATTATATAAAAATAGTTGATTCTCCTCACCTCATGTGACTGACGTCAACGTCGTTGATTCTCCTCACCTCGTGTGACTGAGGTCAATGTCCCGATGTGCTCTCATCACTTTTGTGAGAGAGGATTTAGCTTTGTGTGGTTGCCACCTTGTTAGTCCCGAATCCTTGTTACCTTACATGTTTTATTTGCATATATACCTCTTTTAAATGATGCATACCTCTTTTATGAAATTCATTATTTGTCGTCCAGGCTATACTATGTTTCTAAAGGCACCATTATTTTGAAATTATTGTTATATCTTTTCACCCACCTGCCAGACCGTCGTGTCTGATCCATTTATTTTGGTACTCAGGTCCCGAGCTTATTGCCATTGAGGAGGAGCCTGAGGAGGCGGTCGGTGAACCGCAGCGAGTGATTGAGTGGCAAGCCGACGATGTCATGCAGACACTCGGCCTTGCCTTGAGAATGTCACATTTTGGGAACTTATGATATCTTTAATTTTGGATTTCATTTGGTTGTACGGTCTTTGTTGACCGTTATTTTGGGGCATTAATCAACTGATCTTTTGTAATTACACTTAAAGTTACTTTTGGGGAATATGCTTATAATCATTGCTCATTCTGATATTTTTGTCATGTTAATCATAGGTCAATCTCATTTATGGGATGGAATAACATTATTATGATTTGCTACACGCTTCCGCAATCTTGAGAATGTGTACGATATGGTTGTATGTGAGATGATGTGTAAAGATAATCCTCACCGCGAAACCCTGTGGGAAATCACGTGCACGGATAAATGTTCTTTTAGTTCCGTGTGAGGTTTAGCCAAAGAGATGCACGTGGCGCGGCATCATCACCGTCCCGATCCCGGACTTGGCCTATTTTCCCCTAGTCCCGGTCCGGGGTCGCGACACTGTGTAGACTGACTCGATGATGATGATAACAACAATAAAATAAAATAAAAAAGGAGGAGAAGAAAAATAGTTCTCTTTACTGATGGAAAACGCATCATCGGGGAATTGCAAGCCAGCCCTTCACCGGAGCAGGGGTTGGAGAGAGAATTAAGTGTGAACAGAACAGACTCAGCTACCAAAAGGACAACAGGAGCAATTAAACGGGTTCAAACCTAGCTGGTGTGATCCTATGATGATATCCAAATGGGAGTTTTTTTCATGCTGATCTCCAAATCTAGGCCGCGGCACAACTGGCACTTTGGGTTGTATTCACCACTAGATTGCACAATGTGAAAAGTGGCACTAACTAATGATCTTTCAGAACTTCGAAATCAACAGCCAAAATTAGGATCTTAGATCAAACGAGTAGAAACACAAAATGAAAGTGGTTTTTGGTTTCACATCAAAAACCTTATTCTGTGGGGATCTCGAGTCCCACCAACATGCCGTGTATTAATTCAGATGGCAAGTTGCAAAGCTTGCCAAATTACATGAGTTTTCTTTCTAGAAGAGGCACAATATTTACAGCATAGCATAATTTCTCACATTTTTTTTTAAGGTAAATGCTCACATAAGTCTCTTACCATCAGCGCTACAAGATTGGCTTAACATCTCACATTTTAACCTATGGTATTCCTTGAGACCCATTGGTTAAGGAAGGGTGTCCCAGCCATTTGGGCAGGACTAATCCCTGCGGGCCCAAGAGGAGCTGCGTAAATCTTCTATGGCCCCAGTGTGGTAGCGCAGTTCCGACCCTCAACCTCTAAGAGCAAACTGTGGTCCCAGGACAATTGAGATATTAGAGAGGAGGGTGGTCCCAGGAGAATTGAGATATTAGAGAGGAGGGTGCAGGTAAGGTGTCTACCAAAGTTGAGTGTTATCAAGTATTCCTAATCATATCAAAGACTACAAAATTTATTGCCACGACAAATAGTAATTATTGTATAAGAATCATGTGATATATTCCAGTGAGCAAGGTACTCACAGACTTACCGTGCATATCACCTAGTGGGGCCCAAGGTGGGCCCCCCACGGATCATGGGATAGAAGGGGAATAGATAGATCCATGTGTGTTGGGCCCACATCAAATTTCATCTCAAAAGGATGCCCCAAAACCTCTCATTTATATAGAAAGAAAAAAAAAAATCTTGACCCTCAATTTAACAGTCCAATTCATTTGGTTGGTGCAAAACCTCGGGGTCGGTAACTATCAGGAAGGGTGTGTGTGGTTTATTCGGATGGTTCATAAGATAGACCCCACTATGTTGCCCTCGCAATAAGATATTAAAATGACAAATCAAAATTTCTTTGCACTTGTCATTTAATTCTTAAGGCGATGATTGTTAGCCTTTTAACAGACTTTTGTTTTGATCATTGGAGATGCTCAAGTTTGATGGATAAAAATGTTTGTTGATGCTCATTTCTTTAGATGGATGATCCATCATGTCTTCTTATATTTTTAAGATCCAATGTCCCCCACATATCATAATAGCATCTCCAATGAAAAGTAAACTTTTTGCAAGAAAATAATATTTTATGTGAAGACTGAAGAGTCCACAAGGACAACAGCTAAAATTTATTTGAGGGTTTTGTCGGAAAAGTTCCTTTAGATTTATTATAGACCGAAAATGAAATAAAAGATATGAATCAACTGTAATAGCCAAGGGGCGCTTATTGGTTCATTATTTTTGTTGTTTTGCCGAGGAGCGATATCCTTGCTCACCTTTTGTTGTTTTGCCGAGGAGCGATATCCTTGCTCACCTATATATACCGACGAGGATATCCCTGCTTGTTTTTTCTTCTTCTTCGCAGTTAAGCGGCCATAACACCGCCCAAGTTAGATTTGGAAAGAAAACCTTTCTTCTTTTGGATGGTGGTCGCTTGGTGATGGCGGTAGGATAGTGATGATGAGTGATGGAGGCTAGATAGTGATGATGGGTGAAGTTGAAGATGATGGTGAAAGGAAAATATGAGAGATGGATATCTGTCGCAAGTATAAGGCTAGTTTAAGTGTTGTGAGTTGGAATGGTAGGGAAGGTGGATGTAGAGGGAATTAGATAAGATGATGATGTGAGTAGAGGTGGTTTGGAAATAGGCGGTGGTTGTGCAAAGAGATGACAAAAGGATCCTAAGAAAGGCGGGTTGCATGAATGAAAGAAAATGAGAGAAAAAGATGGATTCAAGACAGAGAGAGAAGGTGAGTTTTGTGAGATGGGGGTGAAGTTTCATACGTTTGAATGGATGAGGGTGAATGGATTGGATTTAGATAACTACATGTGATAGTGGGGTGTTTCGGTAACAAGCCTCCACTTGCACCCAAGCCGCCTCCACTTGCACCCAAGTCTACAACCATTGAGGTCACCATAACATGAAGGAAAATATTGTGCAGGTAAGGGGGTACTTGGTAGATGTGGAAGGAGTTGGAGGAAGGAGGAGGAGGAGGAGGAAGAAGAAAAATAAGCGAGCATGGATATCCCCCCTCTTTTATAAGCGAGTGAGTGGGGATATCACTTGAAACTTTTTTCTGAATCTAACTTGGGCGGTGACATCGTCGCTTAAGTGTGAAGATGAAGAAAAAAAAAGCAGGGATATCTCCACTCATACAAGTGAGTGTGGATATTGTCGCACGGCGAAACAACGAAAAAAATGAACCAAAAAGGGCCCCTAGGACTACTAGGGTCGATTCATATATTTTAGGTCCTTTTTGGTCTACAGTGAAATCCTCAATTTATTTATTTTAGAGGCTAAATATACACTAGTATTTGCTCTCTCCACACTGGTACTCTACACACACCATGTTTTGCTCAAAATACCCTAGCCTCTACTCTTTCAACTTCACCCTCTCCCTGCCACTCTCCCTCTCCCTCTCGCCCCCTCCCTATCTCTCTCCCTTTGATCGCAGCAAACTGGTAAGACCAGGTCAATCATAGGGAGCTTTTGGAAATAAGGACTCTTCACCTTGTTACCTGCCCTAATAGAAAATCTAGATTTAGCCTAAAAACTAAAAAAAATACAATCATCACTCCTACTTTAAATTAAAATTAAGTACATTCCCAAAAATAAAAACTCTTAAATCTAAAATGAATCACAAGTTGCTGCAAAAGAACACACAAATGAGAACGTCAAATTAGAAACAATCCAAAAACATACCAAAAATAAAACTAAGACACTAAATTAGAAACAAAATAAATCTAAGTTATAAATAAAGTTAATAAAAAATACTCAACCATGATTAGTAGAAAAAAAAAACAACCTCTTTCTAGCACGAAAACTTTCCTAAATTAGAAACTAGGTTAGGAAATTAGGGTTAGTATATTTCTTATGTTATAAACTAAGTTATGTTATAATTCTAAAGATAGAAACTTTTAGCACGAAAACTTTCCTAAATTAGAAACTAGGTTAGGAAATTAGGGTTAGTATATTTCTTATGTTATAAACTAAGTTATGTTAGAATTCTAAAGATAGAAACTTCACTTTTTTAAGATTTACAAATCAACTCCAATTTGGGATGTCCTGAATTTAGAAAGTAAGTAAATTAGAAACTGCCAAGGTTAAAATTCCGGCTTTAGAAGACTTTTCTAATTTCAAAGACTTTTCTTTTAAACACAATTGAAGAAAGATCCAAATCTGAAATTCACCCTAAGTTACCACAAACTAAAGTTAGTAATCAATTTTAAAATTAGAAAGTTATAAAAACTAATGCAATGAGGTGCATGCCATGAGAATAGAAAACTAGTGAAGAAATTTAAATGAGATGTAAACTTCAGTAAAAAATATGAACCTAATCTAATGAAAACCTACTCTGAATTTAATGGCTGAAAAAGACTTAACTAATGCATGAATTCAATAAAAAAAAAAGATAGCAACTAAATGGATTGGAAAACAAGAAATACGCATGAATGAATGAGACTAGTCGCCAAAATTGTACAGTGCAGAATTCTCACAATGTGTAGGGACTGCTCCTGGCCCTGTTTGCAAGCCTGAAACACTCCAATTCTGGGTACAATTGAGATGGCAAACTCAGTTTTAAGGAGTGTTTTCAGTAACATTTATGGTCCTCAAGGTTTTCAATGAACAACTGGGCATAAATGACTATACTCTAAACATGTTTAGATCATACCAAAACATGAGCGCAAAAAAAAAAAAAAAAAATCTGTTCAGGACTACGTGTTTTAATTTTTCCAGATCTGATTCCTCACTTAAAATCATTGATGAAACCATGATTTCCAAGGTTACTCGGTCATCAAATCTCGACAATACTTGCCAACTAAAAATACATGCAAACTGAGCATCCCAACAATATGAAAAGGTCAGAAATGGGGACTGTTTGACGTCCCATATGCGCATCAAATCTGAGCACTTTATTTAGTTTTCAGAGCTGAATTACTCTAAAAAATCAGGTTCCCGATCTTGTTCTTCAATGGTTCTTATCATTCACAACCAAACTCAATTATTCAATGAACATGAACATTTGGAACCATCACCAATGTGCACAGATTTAAAAAAAAAAAAATTCTATAGTATAAGTGGATCTGGACGTCCAATACCAATCCTCAATTCTGAATTTTCACTTCTTGAAAACAATTCTAGAACTTGTTCTTTTCAATACTGCATTCATGTTAAGGAATCTGTCACTACTAAATGCATCTTATGAACAAACTTTCAGCCACAAAACTATGCAAACCCTATAAGGAGAAAGAAAGAAAAGCAGCATAAGCATAGATAAAAGTAAGAGTGCAGGGAACAAATAAAAAAATGCTAGAAAATAAAAGTAATGTTGCAAGTAAAAGTAAAAGTAGTGAAGACAAGAAAATTAAATATAGTTTGGGCAAGAAAAGTAAATATAGTGGCGTAAGAAATTAAATGTAGTAACAGTAGTGATTGATGTTGATTTTTTTCAAAGTGCTTTCTCAACTTAATTTAAACTCACTTCAAATATGTCCTTACAAAATCAGGTAGTCAATCCAAGTAAACAAGAAACATAGATAAAGCAAAATAAACCACAAGAAGAACAATGAAAAAGAAATCAACACTTTACTAACATGAACAAACATTACATAAGATCAAAAAATTTAAATCAAAGTTTAGTACATACTAGGATGGAAAATTACACCTCTTCTAGTCGAATTCTCAAGGGGTAGTGTGGCTTTAGGGCTAAGCCTCCTTGAACAAAACAATGGAGAGAAAGAGTGTGGAGAGGATGGAGCAGAGAGACAGAGAGAGAGAGAGAGGGCTAGAAGGAGAGCAAAATCCATAAACTTATGGGACGTCCAATGCATTCTTAAATACGGAATGGCAAGCCCTATTTCATCTCTCCTAGATCCTACTTTGTTGCATGTGACACGACCCGAGCCCGAGATTATCATAAAATCGAGTTTATTTCGAGTCGAGTCGCGTCTTTCAATCATTTAAAACTCACAAGGGATATCATACATACATACATACATTATGCGGAAACATTTACTCATAAACAAATGTACATTGTTCATATTTAAACTAAAACGTATTTACAACTTATACACCCATTCACTTGCATATTTACGTTGCAAGGATCCAAAAGTGTGAAATGTTTCTTAAACCCATTCTCATAAAAATCTCAACTTCTTAAATTCATTTCCACTCTACGAGTCCTCCTGGAGGAACCTGATCGGTCTCCTCCTTTGTCGTTGTGGTCTTGGGACAGGTAGAGGCAGCTGGGCCTAAAATGTCATCAATAACACAATGTGAATTTAACAATTCAGCAAAGTATAAATAGTTCCATGATTACATATGCTAATCATGTTTTATACTAGTACATTGCCCGTGCCTGAAGGCACGGCGCACCACGTATATACAAAAAATAATAATATTTACATGTATTTTTCAAAATTACATTTTGCTTGATAGATGAGGGAGGTGCTAGCCTTCAGGTGGGTGCATGGGTGTGGGGTGTGCAGGGAGAGTGCAGTGATGGTGGTGTCAATGTGCAGGCAGGGAGGTGAAGTAGTGACAGGGAAGAAGAAAGGAGAGGAAGGAGAAAAGAAAAGAAAAAGAAAGAAAGAAAAAGAATGAGGGAGAAAGAAGGAGATGGAAAAACTGGCGTTTTTGCATGTGAAGGGGGCCGCTAGCTGTTGTGGGTTGCGCAGTCCAGGAGGAGAGAGAGATATGAGAGAAGGAGAGAGAGAGAAGAGAGAAAACAGGGGATAGAAGAGCAGAGGAAGAAGCGAAGAGTAGAGAAAAAGAGCCGAGGGAGAGGGAGCGGGAGCGGGATAGAGGAGGGTAACGAAGGGCAGAGACGTGGATAGGAAGGGAGATAGAGGGAAGAGGGCGGAGAGAGTAGGTGTGGTGTGTGCGGTGGGACATTAAAAAATAATTATAAAAATAAGTAAATAATGATAAAAAGTAAATAAATAATTGTGTTCAGGGATGATACCATTTGAGACAATTTATCTGCATGCTCAGTCAGCATGCAGAACTCATGTATGTAATACAAGACCAATGTGACCCTAATTTGAGATTTCATATTTTCATAATTTAATACTTTATATCCATGATATCCATTTTGATGGACTGCAATTTGATTGTAGTTTAAAGTTGTGCATCATTGACAGCAAGAAACACAATAATCCAGGTTTGCAAGGGTATAATTAGAAGATTTTGGAGATCTCCTTTTCAATTTTTATTTCAAGAAAACTTGTTCATTAAATGTTGGATCACTTGACTGCAACATTATCTTCGTAAGGAGTCTAAATCAGAGACAATCAGAGAGAGGGGGAGAGACGAAATGGAGTGATCAATTTTACCTGTCTTGCCCATGGAATAAAGGTTGCAGACTGACAATTGGGAACAGACCCAGTGTTGAGTTTTCTTGGCTTGTTTCCCCACTAATCAAATCCGATGGCTTATCATATTCACAATCCTCGATTGAGTCCTAAACAAAGACTGAAATTACTATGACCCCAAAAAGGAAAAACAATCAACAATTAAACCCAACAACAAAGAAATCACATATCAACCAACCCCTTCGCAGTCGTATGAAGTTACAGTAAGATTTTCATAGCTATCTCTCAATACCTATTTATGTGCAAATGTATAACATAATCTTAAAAAAAAATAAACAATAATAATAATATCCCTCAGGAAAAGAGAGAGAGAGAGAGAGAGAGAGAGAGAGAGATAGATTATCTTCAATTATTCCAAAGCCTGAGGAATAATATCAATACCTTTCTAGGAATAACGATTCTTCGCCTCCTTCGAAAGCACTTGAAACAATCAAAGCCGCCTTATAAAGAGATGCGGCTAAAAAAAGATCCAACGCTTTCGAGCACTTTAACAATATCACAGATCCGTCTTCGCTCATCACCTGTAAAAATCATCAGCAATCCTAAACTCACAAAATCAAATTCAGAAAAACAGAAATTATGAAATGAAATGAAGTGAAGACAGATCAGACGTCCAAATGAGTACCTATTTGGACAACAGCTTCATCAAGCCCAACAGATTCAATTCATTCTCGATCATACAACTTCAAAAAACTGCCACAACAACTCAATTAGAACCTAGCCATCCAAACAAACAAAAAAGGGAGGGTGTGCAGATTGTCTTCAAATAAAAAACACATAAAACTCAATAAAACTAAAAAAACACCATCCAAAAAAAAATGAAAACTTACAATGGAGTTTTATAAGACCAAAAATGCATTGATCAATCCCTAAAAGCCTCACCAAGAAAGTCTGGCCAAAAAACCCAATAAGTTCAACTGGAGTATAGTCTGTAGGTTGTAGAGTACTAAATCTTTTTTTCTTCTATTACAATATCACTCCTTAGAGAAAACTCGGATTCTGTTAACATTTTCTTCTTTTGGAGCTTAAAATGATCAATGCGACTAGATTAATACAGTGGCTGACTAATAAGGTATCTATATTCTTTTAACTTTTTTCATAAACACTTATGGCTTTTTCGTAAAAAATTATGGCAGCTAATTTGGCTTCTTCATTTTTTTTAATATATTGGTAACAGGGATAAGAGGTGTGATTTGATACGGCATACTACAATAGAACTTCAAGGTAAATAATATTGGTAGTGGAATATGTTCCATCTTCGGCGAGAAGGACAATTATACGGTCAAAAGAGGTGCACCTCGACAATGCCACATAAAATTGCTCGTGACTAAAAACAGGTGTACGCAGATTGACCCCAACAAATTTCACAGATTGTCCTTGTGATTTGTTAACAGTCATGGCATATGCCAATCAAACTGGAAATTGACGCCTTGTCATATGAAAAGGAAAATATGAAGATGACGGTGTTAATGATATTCTGGGTATGAATGCCAATTTTCCAAACTTTTCTCCAGTTAGAATCTTAACTTCAATAATACGGGTGCCGCACCTGACAACCATCATCCTTGTGCCATTACAAAGTCCATCCTTTGGGGCTATATTTCTCAATAATATTATAGGACAACCAACCTTCGTCTCCAATTTAAAAGACGATAGCCCAGTAGGATCTAATGAGTTTAGATACTCATTGGGATACCGATTAGTGATGGTTCTATCCATTCCGTCATCATCTGACATCTTGTCTGTAGCCAAATAAGTATAGATATTACCCGGATAAATGTCTAGTGCAGTACGATTTATAGCATTAACGTCATCATTTCGAGCGGAGAGAATTGTGCGTTCAAGTAAATATGTCGGGGTTGACGTATCAGCCACATCCAATTGGGGATATACTTTTGACAATAATTCATTCAGATCTCGACGCTTACGTATCGTCGATGGAAGGCATACCACTTCTTGAGGATTTGTTCCAACCTACAATATTAAATTGAAAATCAATGATCAAACGAAAGCTTTAAGTTTGTTGTTTGATTAAAGAATGAATAATTAAAAAGAACTATATAATGCAATATTACCTCCATCAAGAATTCAGCCAAAGCAGCATCTCGAGGATCTGTTATGTTCAATCGCATGTTCAAATTCAATGTTAGGACACATATATTATCCCACAGATGAGAACGTCCAAGTGATGCGCTAACAATTTCCTCATAAACTCTTTTAGGTACAACTGGTAAAATTTGACGAAAATCACCCCCAAGAACTACTGTAGTTCCCCCAAATGGCTTTGGATTGTCACGAATGCCATGTAATGTACGATCAACTGCTTCGACACAATACCTATGTTGCATGGGTACTTCATCCCATATTATCAGTTTTGCCTCTCTTAACAACTCTGCCTGTAAAGACTGCTTGGTAAACCCGCAAACAGAAGTTTCTAAAATATCTAATGGGATGGCAAACATTGAATGTGCAGTACGACCCCCTTCCAATAGCAGCGATGCAATTCTGGATGACGCCACAATAATCACTATATGCCCGAGGCTATGACACTTTTTTGCAATTGTGTTGTACAAAAACGTCTTTCCCGTACCGGCACCCCCATTAAAAAAGAAGGTAGTTCCTTTATCTTCAAAGTTAGAATTAATAATGGCATCATAAGCATTGCGCTGTCCACTGTTAAGGCGACTAATATTAGTATATGTATCTGCCTGTTGCGCTTGGATTTGAAATTGTCGATGTTATAAAATCAATCTGTTACCAACAACATTGCTCCAATTTTCAATAGGCTGCGGCATAGCTGGAAAATCAAGTAAATTCTTACCTATTTCTTCAAGCATCTGATTTAGAAGATATAAACCATAATCTTTGATTTGAGCCTCAGTTAGATTAGGTATGGCAAATAATGTGTGGAGTTTGTGCACTAGATCATCACATATATTTATAGAAAATTGTTCCCATAATTCTAATGGTTGCAACGGTGAGCATTGTGTTAGAATAATACAGAATAATCTCCTCAGCTGATATCCAGTCTTCATTATTGCAGCCTCTTCAAGACAATGAACCCACTCATCATCATCTTCCAAAAGCCCTCTAGCAACACATGCTAACTTGAAAGTATCGTATACAACATTGTCCACTGTGCGTAAGCTTTCGTAGGAGTTTGGTCCTTTGACAACAGTCAGTAGCAAACGGAGATAAAATTTCTCACCACAGTTAGGGCTGGCAAAGTACATTCTTCCAATTGCGTGCCCACTCTGCCTTGGGTTCCACACATTATTTTTCTTGACCCAAACAAAGTATTGCGGGAATTCTTGATAAGTGTAAGGGGTATGATTTGGGTTGGATGCTTACCAAGAAAACAACGCAATCAGCGTTGACCTCTCTAATGCAGCTCTAGCAATAATATCTTCTAAAAGCTCCGTGGGATTGAAAGTAACACGATGCATTCCAGGTAAATGGAGAGCAAGTCGTACAACTGCTGGCACCTCTTCATGCATATGATGACCGAATATTCGCCAAGCAGCTTCTGGCGGTCCAATATACCTTCCATCAAGGTATTGTTTAATTTCATTTACCGATCCCAACACCATCGTTGCCCGATCATAACCCTTGTAGATGTACTTGTGAATGTATTTTACACATCTTATTCCAGCATAAACTTCTACATTAATATGGCAATTGAACAGTTTGGACAGATGAAGATTGTACGGCACAACATCCCTATTATCAACTTCTTACCTCTTGACAATGTACACTTTCCCATCATTTCGACGGCGATAAATGGGATATCCGTCTTCATCCATGGTCGTTGATTCTGCAAAGTCTCTAGGGTACCTTTTAGTCCATTTTCCATTTTCTATGCAAGCTGCTTGGGGATTTCGAGCACCACATGGTCCATGTACCATACAAACCTTGATAGTTTCAAAAAGTTCAGGATCGAATTCTGGATTTGGAAATTCAGCAAAAACTAATTTGTCAACTTGAGCGCACGTACGAATTTTTTCCTGACCTCTAAGAAAGAAAAGGGCATGCATATGTGGCAGACCACATTTTTGAAATTCAATTGTGAACACATGGGCAACTTTTTGACCCAATACTTTGTTTTTTTCTATCTCTTTCATCAAAGCTTTTCTCTTTTACTCGAAAACACGAGCAACCAAATCAGGACGATCAACAGCTGTTTGATGCGGCAATAGAGCTGAAGTAATTTCTGGCCATTTAGGATTTCCAGTCATGGTGAGAAAAATATCAGGGTGATGGTTGTATCTCGTGATAGCCATTGAATCTTGAAATATCTCAAACATATGTCTAGGGCTGCCAGTAAATGAAGATGGCAAAATAAACCTCTGACCAATTTGATTAGGGTTCAAGTCATCAGGACCAACATCAGTCAAATCTTGGTATAGAGATGAACGAAGTTTTCCTTGATTAAGCTTATAGTATGTTAATCGATTCTGCTCTGTCACTGCCCAAGCATCCACCAAGAACTCTTGAAACAATTTTCCCCCTCTCAAAATCATTGAATACTCCATTGGTCGCTCAAATAAACGGTAACTATAGAAATCCTTCTGAGTTAGCCGTTCAACCGCAAGCCGACAATCTTTAACATCCCATTGCTTCATCTCAGGTTCCCATCCAAGTTCACCATGTGGGGATAGTAAAACATAGTGTAACGGCAAATATGCTGGGTGACATTCGTTAATTTGCATTAACTGATTATCTCCTCTTAAATGTAAGATAATATCTCTCATGCCACTGGCGATACATCCATCCCCTGGTATAATTACTGCAATTTCATCAGCTGTTGGTAAATTATATCGTCACCGATCTTTTGAAGAACTGTAGTGAAGATGGGCAGGTAAAGTTTGTCCAGACACGTCCAATTGATCAAGAATTGCATATGCCTGACGAAATTTATCCACAAATGGATTGACTTGTAACAAAGTTTCTTGAATTGTTTCAAGAACATCCCTTCTTAAATGCTTATTTCTGCAAATACGAACTTCCAAAGCTGAAATAGGATCATAAATATAGAGCTGAGCATATGATGCATCCTTTCCTTCTTATGGCAGTAGTGAACCTGCTCAACGTCGAAGTTCACCATGGATAGTGAAAGATGTAGGACCCCTTCCAGTAAGTACTCTTGGATCTAATGTGGCACCAAGACTGGTGAAAGCATTTGTTGCATTGTACACACGAGCATGTGTTCGAAATGACTTTGATCGATCATCTTTCCCATCAAACAATGCTTGAAGTGGTGGAGGGGGTGTAATAAGCATATGTAGCCTTATCTTTCCTTGTAAACAGCAAGTGCCAAATAAGGGATGACTTATAGAAGATCTTGCCAATCTCTCATCCATCCAATGTAGGGCTGAACAATGAGGGCATAGAATATCCATCCTACCAAGATAATGCCTTTCTAAACTTATGTGTGGTCTCCTAGCTCCCTCTGAACTCATTGGATCTTCAAATTCTTCGTCACAACATAGTTCCACTTGGTCGTTAAGAGTAGGCCTTTAAAAAATAAGTAAGATTTAGTCATCACAAATGGGTATATATGAAACATAAAAATCTGGGAGATGCAATTCATATAAAAAAAATGTCTTACCAATTCATTTGTTGAGGGAAAGATGTGCTTGGCATGATTGACAGAGACGTAGAATGTTCTGCGACCCTTTATTGCTTTTCTACAGATTGTGTTATCATTGATCCATGTCCGATGTAGTTTAGAGGATGACGACACAGTGTTACAGAAGGAGAGCACGTATGTGGTACCGATTGAACATATTTTTCTTTTCGCTATACTTGCGACCGTTGTCTCACCTGATAAGCACTACCTTGCTTTAGATTTCTCTCTTGGTCTCGTCGTGCGCGTTGAGCCAATGTTGCTTTTGATATCTTATTACCGCTGGTTACCTAGAAAATCGACAACATTTATTCAAAGATTTTTTTTTAATTTATATTGATTGAAAACGGTATCAATGTTTGGTTATTACTTTCATGGTCTATATATAAAGAGTATGAAGTACCTCACAAATACGGATGGGAGTCACATTATGCTCTTCCCGGATTACAACTCCCACATTTCTATCTCGAAGTGGCTCAATCTATTAATGGAGAATTTTAAATTAAATAAAAAAAATAAAGAAGGTAGAAAATCCATAAAATTCATAGTTGTATTTGGTGTTAATAAACAGGGTTTGTAGAAGATCCATAGAGCTTTGGTAATATAAACCAAGTATATTACCACATGATTTTCTTTTTCCATAGCAAATGTGGCTTTCCTTTTCCCTTATCTGTAATGCTTGACTTCTCACTAAACTGAGCAATTGCGTTTGATGTTCGTAATTCCTTCTGAGTAATACATAATCAAAAGTGTATTAGAGAAATTAACAAAGCCGATCATTGTACAACCTTATAAAAGTACATATAAGCACCTCATGCATATGGGTCATGAAGTCATGGCCAATCCCATTGTTTATTTCTTGTAGCGGTTGTATATATAAATAGACATCAAACTGCTAAGTTGAAATTTTTTTTATAATAGAAAGTTGCATCACCTACTATTATATATATATTTAAAAGTCTAGGCATTTTTTTCTTTCAATTTTGCATGTAATTTTTTTTCCTAAAAAAGACTATCATACATAATCAAAGAGTCTTACAATTGCATCCCTTGGCAAGTATTGATCTGACTGCACAACACTGTTTGTTACACTTGTATCCCGTAGAAGTCATTTTCGTTCACGTCGTGCACGCTGCGCTAGTGTAACTTTTGATATCTCTCTGTTAGCTTGTGTCTAACGTATGCAAAGTAGAAAAATCTTATGTCATGATTATTTTAGCAAAAGTAGTACTACCAAAGCACTAATAGCACATTCATAAAAATAGTGGTCTCAAGTTAGTCGACCGGAAATGTTTTTTTGTTCAAATGAAAGATAGAATATACCTGTGAGTTTTCCTTTCCATTGCATATATACATTGCCTTTCCTTTCCTAGCCATTGCTTCTACTACTAATGGCATTACCTTTTAAAAAATACATAAAATGTATTAGGGGTAATGAACAGGTTTTTTATATTTGAAAGCCAAGGGCAATGCATAATCTAAAACATTACTAAATTGTGTTACTGCTAAATGAGACGCTTCAAGCTTGTAGATTTTCATTTGGGGCCATTAAAAAAAATATATCCACATTTAGCATTGAAGATTAATGACATTTTTGAAAAAACAATCAAATACCAAACGGACGAAAACACAAAATAAATCTCACCATAAAAATGGGAAAAAAAAACGGCTCTTTTCTTCAATAGAAGCTTTCCATGGAAAACATGTGCCAAAATTCGAGCGTTTTAGGAATTTCAGGTGCTAGAGGAAATGTGGGATCAAACCAATGAATCTTTTTACAAATCTTACAGAGATTTTCTAGATCCTTCCATCCCCTCTCTGAAAGAAACTGCGATTCAAATCTGGACATCACTAGGGGAAGACATCCATGGCTGATTTGTAACATGACAGATTTTTAAAAATCTGATCTGGGCAGCGCCAATTAGCCATATTGATCGCATAATAACTCCATGAATTCATGACCAACAAGTGTATAATTAAAGGAGATTCAAGAAGACTATTACCTTGATGATTTGTAGATCTGAAATAAAAAATCCAAAGGGCTGAACTCAGACTTGCAATTAGCAAACAACTTGCTGGAATTTTCTGCAGTAGAATTGCCTTTGATCTTCTTCTCTATTTCACTTCCAAATCTGATTGCCTAAGATGGTGCGATCTTAATCTAGATTTCTAGATGGCTTTTGAGAACTTTTTTCTAAGGAAAAATCTCAGACCTTAAACTCTCTTCAATGAAGAAGAAAAGGGGATGGACGTGTGGGACACTCTTGCATAGGGATGGACGTCCAAGGAGGAGGCTTCCTCTTTTATAGAAAACTTTTGGATTACTTTCCTAAAAAAGTTATCTCTTCTAATTCTCATAGATGTCCTAAAAGGAAAGAATAATATAAAGATTTATTTCCTTTTAGAAACACTCCAATTAGAAAAGGAAACTAAAGGAACTTCCCACAAACTTTAGCAATTAGTAATCCTAGTTGCACAACACTTACTAATTTAAGTTTTTAATTCAAAAAGGAAACTTTACTATAGGAATACTAATCCAAAGAGGAGTCCAACTTTCCAAGTAGAGAGACCTACTCAAAGTTGGAAACCTTACCTATGGAATTCTCATTATCGACGTCCCACATAATGATGCACACCATGGCCCACAAATAATTTATCTAGAATTAAATCCATATATGCCATCAAAGGCCTATTTGAATTTAAACTCAAAATTATTTTTCTACTAAAAAAATTCAACCATATGTCATCTAAACAATTTAGGAAACTATGCCAATCTTGGAAAGTGACTAGAGAAGGGACCAAAAGACATATTTACCCTTGGCTCCCAAAATGACCAAAATGTCCACGCTAAACCCATAGCAACATTAAGACCATTTTAACCTTAACTCATTTCACTAAAGAGTTATGGTTAAACTCCAGAGAGAAATATTTAATATAATAAGCTCGTCACAAAATGACAGTTGTCTTCGACCTACTAAGTAAAATGACCTAAATGCCCCTCTATGTAACATCCATAATCAAGTCAGGTTATCAGATGTACTATCAACCTTCTTGATTACATCTAAACCTTAGAACTTCATATCCTTAACTTAATCATCATCCAGATATCATTCTCTTGGTCCAGGGAGCGACCCACAAGTTCAATATCCATATGGAACATCCATATACTAAGATCTTAGATTTTGATGATTAATTGGATAATTCTAAGGGGACGATCATTCCATCATTAGATGGCATAGATTCTTTATTGCATCTGCACGTCCCAACTGATCAAGTCCGAGTACCCAAAACACAGAGCTGTTGACCCATGAAAAGAATCTCACCCACAGTGAATTAAAGCACAAGAACTTGACTTCGTCAGTTCATCCACAAATGCTCAAGATTAAGAGCACTGGTCACTCAGTAGCATGAGGTGACTTGATCTCTCTCAGTGATAGTATTATTTTAGAGATCACACCTACAATGGTCCTGTTCAATGCATTGCATATGCACTAATGAGATAAATCCGGGAAAGTCCTCCCATGACTTAGGTAAGTCATCCTGAATACAGGAGAGTCTCTCACTATAACTTATACCAAGATGAAGTGCCCAAGTCCATCTCTCAGTTATGAACAAATATATTGTTTCCAGTGTCCATGAATCAGACCTGTCTGTGTGTAGACACTACACACCTAATTCATTTACTAGAAACAATGGGCCTTACACAACCATACATATATACATGTTTAAAGAGAAAGAGTCATTCCATTAAATAACCAGTAAATATCCAGTATCAAAAGATGAGAGTGCAGCTAGTGGGCTTTAGGGCATACACCAATCCCAACAAACTCCCACTTGCACTAAAGATCACTACTTCCTAACCTAACACCCATAGACTCAACATGAGAAGTAAGGACTTTCGCAGTAAGAGTCTTAGTGAATGGGTCAGCTAAGTTATTTGCTGAGGCGATTTGCTCCACCACTATTTCTCCATCCTGAATGAATTCCCGGATCAAGTGGTACTTTCTCTGAATGTGCTTGCCTTTCTTGTGATTCCTGGGCTCTTTGCACTGTGCTACAGCACCAGTGTTATCGCAGTACATGACAATCGGTTTCTGTACTGCAGGAACAACTCCCAATTCCAATAGGAATTTTCTGAGCCATACTCTTCCTTCGCAGCTTCCGATGCCGCCACATACTCTGCTTCCATGGTAGAATCAGCAGTACAGGATTGCTTAACACTTCTCCATGATATAGCCCCTCCTGATAAAGTAAAGACATATCATGCAGTAGACTTTCTGGCATCTCTATCAGATTGGAAATCAGAGTCTGTATACGCCAAAGGCGTTAGATCATCTGCTCGAAATGTTAGCATATAATCTTTCGTTCTCCGAAGATACTTGAATATATGCTTAACAACTGTCCAATGTATAGGTCCAGGGTTTGACTGATATTTGCTAACCATGCCAATGGCAAAGCAAATATCTGGTCTAGTACATAACATTGCATACATGAGACTTCCAACAGCGGATGCATATGGAACTCTCCTCATGCTCTCTATCTCTTCAGATGTTTTTGGACATTGATCTCGAGACAGTGGTACTCCATGTCTAGAAGGTAACAAGCCCTTCTTGGAGTCATGCATGTTAAACTTGACCAATATCTTCTCAATATATGAAGATTGGGACAAGGCTAACATCTTATTCTTGCGATCACGCAAAAACTTGATCCCTAAGATATAGCTGGCCTCACCCAAATCCTTCATCTGAAATTGAGAAGATAACCAAACCTTTGTGGATGACAATATACCTATATCATTTCCAATGAGCAATATGTCATCTACATACAGAACTAAAAATGCAACTGCCTTTCCACTTCCTTTCTTATACACACATGGTTCATCAATGTTTTGATCAAAGCCAAAAGATTTGACTGCCTAATTAAACTTGATGTTCCATGCTCTAGATGCTTGCTCAAGTCCATAAATGGACTTCTTAAGTTTACAAACCATGTTATCTTAGCCACTAGCAATGAAGCCCTCCTGTTGCATCATGTAGATGCATTCGTCAAGACTTCCATTAAGAAAAGCTGTCTTGACATCCATTTGCCATATCTCGTAGTCATAATGACATACGATGGCCAAGAGAATCCTTATGGACTTAAGCATAGCCACTGGTGAAAAGGTTTCCTCATAATCGATACCCTCTTTCTGAGTATATCCTTTCGCCACCAGTCTTGCTTTGAATGTTTCCACCTTCCCATCCACTCCTCTCTTTCTCTTGTAGATCCACTTGCACCCTATGGGTTTAATCCCTTCAGGTGCATCTACAAGTTCCCAGACTTGATTGGAATACAAAGAATCCATTTCAGATTTCATCGCTTGCTGCCACATGTCAGCATCTATATCCATTACTGCTTCATCATAACTAGTAGGATCCTCAACCAGATCTTCAGAGTCTGTCTTAAAAGACACTCCTAGATATCTTTCTGGCTGTCTAGAAATTCTCCCACTACGACGAGGCTCCGGAGTCTTAAAAGGAATATCTTGTTCATCTACTGTCTCAGGACCTGGTACAGATGTTATAGGAGATCCCAGAAGAATCTCCTCAAGGGTTTCTTTACAACTAAGCTCTTGGTACATCATACAATCATCCTCCAAGTACCTAGCATGAGTGCTGATAAGCACTTTTTGCTCCTTTGGATGATAAAAGATGCCACCTCTCGTTCCCTTAGGATACCCAATGAAGTAGCACATTTCCAATCTAGGTTCCAGCTTGGTAGCTTTATCATTCAGTACATAGGCCGGACAACCCCAAATGTGGATATGTCTTAAACTAGGTTTTCGACCTGTCCACATTTCTTGCAGTGTCCTAGGTACTGATTTAGAAGGTACCAGATTTAAAATGTATGCTGCTGCTTCTAGGGCATATCCCTAAAAAGATATAGGTAGGGTTGCATGACTCATCATGGACCTTACCTTATTAAGAAGGTTACGGTTGCTTCTCTCCGCTACACCATTTTGCTGGGTGTACTCGGTGCAGACAACTAAGACACAATCCCATGTTGTGTGAGGTACTCTTTGAACTCACCCAGGAGGTACTCGCCACCTCGACAAGATCGAAGGGCTTTGATATGTTTCCCTAGTTGTAACTCCGCCTCAGCCTTGAATTGCTTGAACTTATCAAATGCCTCAGACTTGCGTCGCATTAAGTACATATATCCATACCTAGAGTAATCATCAGTGAAGGTGATGTAATACTCATACCCTCCTCGAGCCGGTTTGTTCATAGGACCACACACATCAGTGTGAATCAATTCTAACAACTCCTTTGACCTTAGTCCCTTTCCAGAGAATGACCTTTTGGTCATCTTTCCCTTGAGACAAGATTCGCACTGAGGAAAAGGTTCGAAATCTAATGAGTTCAGAGGCCCATTTTTTACCAACCTCTGAATCCGTTTTAGGTTAATGTGACCCAAACGTAAGTGCCAAAGATATGTGTCATTGATTGAAGATACCTTCCTTTTAAGGGAAGTTGAGTTTTCTTGTGGTACATTATGCAGTGTGGGAGCAATAGGATATATATAAAATAAGTTGTCATGTATTCTACTGGAACATATAATATTTCCATCTCTACTAATATCAACACCAGAATGGAAGGAAACTGAATAATTAAATTCAATGAGTCTGGAAACTGAAATTAAATTCTTCCTCATGTCCGGAACATAGAAAACATTATTTAAAACTAATATCCTATCACATGGAAAATGTAAGGAAACAACTCCTACTGCAACTGCCCAAACTTTAGCTCCAGTTCCAACTCTAAATGCAAACTCTCCTTTCTTAATCTTCTGCATTATCTGAAACCCCTGCAATGAATTGCAGATATGATTAGTGGCTCCTGAGTCAACTATCCATGAATCAGTAGAATCAACCACCAGACAAGTTTCAATGTAGTATGAAAAAGATGTACCTTTCTTAACTGAGGCTAGCAACTTGGGACAATCTTTCTTCCAATGACCTTTGAGGCCACATTTGAAGCATTTCCCTTTGGGCTTTCCATCTATACCCTTGTCCTTCTTTTTACCAGTATTGTCCTTTTTCTGTCCTTTTCCCTTATTCTGCTTCTTCTTGAACTTCTTCCCTTTTGGGTTTAGTTTAGAGGAAGACTGGAAAAAGTGAGCTTGGGCTTTGGGCTTCATGATGGCCTCCGCCGCCTGGAGTTTTTCTTTAACTCAGATAGAGTCATGTCCATCTTGCTCATATTGAAATTGAGCTTGAACTATTGAAAGAGTCCGGCAGAGTTTCGAGAATCATATCAGTTGACTCTCTGCATCAATCTCAGCCCCTAGAATCTCAGCTACATTGAAACAATCCATCAGCTTGAGCATATGCTCTCTGACAGGTGTTCCCTCAGCCATCCTAGTATTCATGATAGTCCTTATAGAAGCTTGCCTAGCTGGCCTGCTTTTGTCTGTGAACATCTCAGACAAGGACATCATGATTTTTTTTAGGCTGTGTCCATTTGCTCGTGCTGTGTTTGCAACACGTTGGACATGGAAGCAAGCATGTAGCATTTAGCCATGCTATTCGCTTTCTTCCATTTCCTCTCAGCCTCTAACTGGTCATCAGTAGAATTAGCATTAATATTAGGACAGGTTTCCATCAAGACATACTTGTACTCCTCAGCAGTGAGTACTATGTCAAGATTTCTCTTCCAATCTACGTAATTAGGTCCAGTCAGTTTGTTCTCACGAAGAATGCACATCAACGGACTAAAAGAATCTTTACCCATCTCTCTCTGGATATGAAACGGTTTATAATTAGACAGGTAGTATATATATGTAATATGCAGATGGTGCTTGTTATAAAAGGAAAAAACAAAGCACAAAACTTTTTACATTATTTAACCCTAATCATAATGTATCAGTGTTTCAACCTCCTCATAGACCCTCCATCGAAGGGATGGCCGAGCCTACAGTCACGTTGAATTAAGGTATGCTTATTTGGATTATCACTATCTGGATACACATATCCAGTGGTAGTCCAATCACTGATTGGTTTGGCCTCATATGACAAATAACCCTTAACTCCTAGGGAGAGGTCATTACCGTCTTATGTTAAGTGTTTTACTATCTCTTATGAAATTTCACAGAATGTCTATGACTTAAGTCCTCCGAAGGGAAGTGACTTTTATCCATTCTAGAAGTGAACTTTAGTAAAGAGCTCCACTGAAGGGATGGCCGCTCCCACCAACACTTCATTGACATTCTATAGAAGTGATCTTTAGTAAAGAACTCCACTGAAGGGATGCCCGCTCCTACTAACACCTCATTACGAATATTCACATTAGTTCACCCATTAACCCATCAAAGCGGTCTTTAGTAAAGAACTCCACCGAAGGGGTGGCCGCTCCTACTAACACCTTAATGAGATAACATGAACTGAAAATGGAAGGCCGTGGGGTCTTTCCAAAAACCCCTCTCCCACTTGATTATTTATCACTAGGGTTTATACTATTTGACATTTACATTGTTTACTCAAAAACTCTTTTAAATCTAGCAAACTTAGTTAATTAAATTTATGACTCAATGACTTAAGTAATCTTAAAAATAAATAACCTTTGCTTTAAAACATTTGAGAAAATCCCTTTAAAGAATCAAAAACCTAACTTGGGTTACGGGAACCCATAGGCAGCATCTAATTAGATTTTAGTTTAGCCTCTTTTGGAAACCAAGGGTACCAAGATAAACTAAACCCTATCCAATTTTAAACCTTAGACAAAATAGAAGGTGCTGGTCTAAGTTCTGTTTAAAACATTTGCCAAACTTAAAACAATCCAATATAAAAAGATGCCAATTTTAGAAGCTAATGGTGGCCATGATTCTAGGTGACAATTATAGCAATTATATAAAGCATTCATCCATGCATTCCATATATAAGAGCAAATAAAAGTATGCAATCCTTGATGGCTCCCTGCTCTTCGGACTTCTAATCCTTATCGAACTAGGACATCAAAAATAGATCTCATCTTGCACCAAGAAGTCTTGTCTCCTCCACCACTAAGGAATCCGGTTACTTGCAACCTATCTTGCTTGAAACTTTCTTCTTTTTGCTTGTTTCAATAAATTAAATTTATACAAGCAAACCCATAAAAAACAAAACCCCAAATTACATTGGAGATACCTATATTTTTTAAGAAAGCTTACATCAAGACTAGTTGGAATAAAAGTAAAGAAAGAATTACAACTTCCTATGATTGCTAAACGCGCAATCGTACACTTTCCAACTAATGAAAAAACATCCAAATCCACATAACAATCATGCGAACCATCAAGGATGCAATATATGGCTGCAAACAAAGAGGTTAGTGCATGCAAAACACTATGTGCATCATTAAACAAATCTGGAAAATAAATTCCAGCAATGTTAATGAAACTTGCACACAACATGCATCACATAAAGAAATCTTGATATAACTTTAATAGGGTGCCACCATGCCCATAATCAATCTAGGATTAATTAAAGACAACATGGGATCATGATTTCACATGGAGTGGCTCTGATACCACTGAAAGAAACTGCGATTCAGATCTGGACATGTCACGACCCAAATCCTGGGGCCCTGTCAGATCTCTGGATCGTGATAACTTTGGTAATATTTACCAGGCATTAGTCAAATAATTCACATAAGCATTTGGCATTTAAAAACAATTAATAATTTCATTAATCAAATAGTTGTAACTACTCAAACTTTACTATGTTCGATCTGCATCAATAATGTACTAAAACATCAAATAATATTCCTAAACCATGCTAATCCTTTTATCTACTAAAATATCTTTTCTCGTGCACTCTTGTCAGCCACGCATATTGAAATTCACGTGCTGATCATCGTTCCGCTCTGTCCCGCCCGCAGCTTGATTACCTGAAGGGGGTAACACAACATCAGTACTACTGGTGAATGAATATTCCTAAATTACACAAATCATATAAATATAACATCACATGTTTTAACAAGTCTAAATCAATAATCAAATATTATTTAGATTCTTTCACACACAATCCGTGCCCATGCACAACACCACGCCTCAAAGGCCTCATCGTATACATGTATACCGGTCACCATGACCCTGTCTCATTAGACACGTCCACTAAGGACCAGCCATAAAAGTGGCTCATCATGTCCATTAAGGACCCGCCGCTATAACGGCCATCATGGCCCGAAGCCATCCATCATCCGGACATAAGTCCAACATCCCAAGTCTGGGACCCAGTGCACAATATCTCATAAACACATATCAACCATAACTCAGTAGTAATAATGCACACAATCAGTAGTATGGATCTAACCCATACACAATTCATTAATTGCTACCCACTTCTAATCAATTGGTACTGATTGGTGTAAGGGTGGTCCACACTATGTATTTTGAACTCAATATTACACAATATTAATTAATCACATGTCCATATAGTTAAACATAGTTAATTAATCACTAAAACTTAAGTAATCTGAACATGAGGGCCATATGGTCATTATCCACCAAATCTAGGATTAACCTTAATTATATGTTTCATCCGGCCAGTTTTATTCCTTCAGAGACTAGTACAGTAACTAGTTCACATCTGAATCATCTTGGCCTTAATCATAGTGGGTCCCACATAGTCAATCCAAGATCAGACATCTAGGTCATGGTCGCCCATGCCTGATATGTCATGCTACTGGATTTGATTTATCAATTGATCAGCTACTGGGGTCCACAAACCCAAAACGTATTCCCTGCTAAAAGACGCCTGGAATTTCTTGTATTCCCTGGATAATGGGTCCCACTGGTCCAACCTCCAGATGCACAACTCTACCATGGTCGACCAGTAGTCATCAACAGGATGTGAGGTTCTGATCCATCATCAAGTCACAATGTGGGGTCCACAAACCAAAATCGGTAATCTACTAATTTGTCCTCAATTCACGTCTGAAGTCTTTTGAACACATTGATCAGTGGGTCCCACTGATTCAAATCTTAGATGCCCATCTACACAGTGGTCGACCACAACTCCTCTCACAGATGTGGGGTCTAGATTCTTGATCAGATCATGTAGTGGGTCCCACTACTCTCATCTTCTAATTTACTCTGTTCCACGCATCAGACACATCAATTACTGTTGCAGAGAAAATTATGATGATCATAGGAAATTCATTCAATTTAAATCCACCATACTCAGAGTCGTTCATCACCCTTTAACATTATCTCTGGACCAGAAAACATCTTACAGTGGCCATGGGGTTCCACAGCCCCTGTTATTAGAATTTTGCCTCTGTAACCAGGATAAGATAGGTGCATAATATGCACAGATACTATCATCCGATCTTTATTTCTCATGAATCATCAATCAAATTAAGAAATCAACAATCTTCTATCACAATCCAGAATCTGGTTGTATTACTCATAATTAAACTATAGCAATTCCACAACATCTGACGGTTCTCAAACATCTATCTCAAAAGCATGAATTGGGTAATTAAGATTCACTCACCTCTGATACACAATTGTCTCCTTTGACATCAACAGCTTTCTCCTTCTTCTCCTAATTTGCAATCCACAAGATTCTTAGACTTTCTCCAATGAATAGAATTAAATCACAAAGGTCGTTGGTTCTCATATATAAAGGGAAAGATGGGAATTCTAGTTACTTTTAAACTTTCCATTTAGAGTTGTTGTACAACTCTTTCTTTCCCAATCTCCCTCTCTCACGTGGGATGCAAGTATTTCTAAAAATCTAAGACTTCTACTTCCCTTAAAAACTTGGGTCAGACTAGGATTAAGATACTACCTAGGCCAGACCATCCTGGGCCCAAGTACTCAGGATATTACAGGACATCACTAGGGGAAGACATCCATGGCTGATTTGTAACATGACAGATTTTTAAAAATCTGATCTGGGCAGCGCCAATCAGCCATATTGATCGCATAATAACTCCATGAATTCATGACCAACAAGTGTATAATTAAAGGAGATTCAAGAAGACTATTACCTTGATGATTTGTAGACTTCAAATCTCTGAAATAAAAAAACCAAAGGGCTGAACTCAGACTTGCAATTAGCAAACAACTTGCTGGAATTTTCTGCAGTAGAATTGCCTTTGATCTTCTTCTCTATTTCACTTCCAAATCTGATTGGCTAAGATGGTGGGATCTTAATCTAGATTTCTAGATGGGTTTTGAGATCTTTTTTCTAAGGAAAAATCTCAAACCTGAAACTCTCTTCAATGAAGAAGAAAAGGGGCTGGACGTGTGGGACACTCTTGCATAGGGATGGACGTCCAAGGGGGAGGCTTCCTCTTTTATAGAAAACTTTTGGGTTGCTTTCCTAAAAACGTTATCTCTTCTAATTCTCATAGATGTCCTAAAAGGAAAGTATAATCTAAAGATTTATTTCCTTTTAGAAACACTCCAATTAGAAAAGAAAACTAAAGGAACTTCCCACAAACTTTAGCAATTAGTAATCCTAGTTGCACAACACTTACTAATTTAAGTTTTTAATTCAAAAAGTAAACTTTACTATAGGAATACTAATCCAAAGAGGAGTCCAGCCTTCTAAGTAGAGAGACCTACTCAAAGTTGGAAACCTTACCTATGGAATTCCCATTATGGACGTGAAAGAAACTGCGATTCAGATCTGAACATCACTAGGGGAAGACATTCATGGCTGATTTGTAACATGACAGATTTTAAAAAATCTGATTTGGGCAGCATAAATCAGCCATAGTAATCGCAAAAGAACTCCATGAATTCATGACTAACAAGTGTATAATTAAAGGAGAATCAAGAAGACTATTACCTTAAAGACTTGTAGACTTCAAATCTCTGAAAAAATAGATCCAAAAGGCTGAACTCAGACTTTCAATTACCAAACAACTTGCTAGAATTTTCTGCAGTAGAATTGCCTTTGATCTTCTTCTCTATCTCACTTCCAAATCTGATTGGCTAAGATGGTGGGATCTTAATCTAGGTTTCTAGATGGATTTGAGAACTATTTTCTATGGAAAAAATCTCAGATCTTAATCTCTCTTCAAGGAAGAAGAAGAAGTGGCTGGACGTGTGGGATAGGGGCCTTTTTAGTTATGGACGTCCAAGGGGGAAAGATGTCTCCTTTTTATAGAAACTTTGGAATAGCTTTCCTTAAAAACTATCTCTTCTAATTCTCATAGATGTCCTAAAAGGAAAGTATAATCTAAAGATTTATTTCCTTTTAGAAACACTCCAATTAGAAAAGGAAACTAAGGAACATCCCACAAACTTTAGCAATTAGTAATCCTAGTTGCACAACACTTACTAATTTAAGTTTCTAATTCAAAAAAGAAACTTTCTTATAGGAATACTAATCCAAAGAGGAGTTCAACCTTCCAAGTAGAGAGACCTACTCAAAATTGGAAACCGTACCCATGGAAATCCCATTATGGATGTCCCACATACTAATGCACACCATGGCCCACAAATAATTTATCTAGAATTAAATTCATGTATGCCATCAAAGGCCTATTTGAATTTAAACGCAAAATTATTTTTCCACTAAAATAATTCAACCATATATCATCTAAACATTTTAGGAAACCATGCCATTCTTGGAAAGTGACTAGAGAAGGGACCAAAAGATATATTTGCCCTTGGCTCCCAAAATGACCAAAATGTCCATGCTAAACCCATAGCAACATAAAGACCATTTTAACCTTAACTCATTCCACTAAAGAGTTATGGTTGAACTCCAGGGACAAATATATAATATAGTAAGCTCGTCAGAAAATGACAGTTGTCTTCGACCTACTAAGTGTAATGACCTGAATGCCCCTCTATGTAACATTCATAATCAAGTCAGGTTATCAGATGTACTATCAACCTTCTTGATTACATCTAAACCTTAGAACTTCATATCCTTAACTTAATCATCATCCGGATATCATTCTCTTGGTCTAGGGAGCGACCCACAAGTTCAATATCCATATGGAACATCCATATACTAAGATCTTAGATTTTGATGATTAATCGGATAATTCTAAGGGGACGATCATTCCATCATTAGATGGCATAGATTCTTTATCTGCACGTTCCAGCTGATAAAGTCCGAGTACCCAAAACATAGAGCTATTGACCCTATGAAAAGAATCTCACCCATAGTGAATTAAAGCACAAGAACTTGACTTCGTCAGTTCATCCACAAATGCTCAAGATTAAGAGCACCAGTCACTCAGTAACATGAGGTGGCTTGATCTCTCTCAGTGATAGTACTATTTTAGAGATCACATAGTACTATTTTAGAGATCACACCTACAATGGTCCTGTTCAATGCATTGCGTATGCACTAATGAGATAAATCCGGGAATGTCCTCCTATGACTTAGGTAAGTCACCCTGAATACAGGAGAGTCTCTCACTATAACTTATACCAAGATAAAGTGCCCAGCTCCATCTCCCAGTTATAAACAAATATGTTGTTTCCAGTGTCCATGAATTAAACCTATCTGTGTGTAGACACTACACACCTAATTCATTGACTAGAAACAAAGGGCCTTACACAACCATACATATATACATTTTTAAAGAGAAAATAGTCATTCCACTAAATAACCAGTAAATATCCAGTAACAAAAGATGAGAGTACAGCTACTGGGCTTTAGGGCATACACCAATCCCAACAGGACATCCCACATAATAATGCACACCATGGCCGACAAATAATTTATCTAGAATTAAATTCATGTATGCCATCAAAGGCCTATTTGAATTTAAACTCAAAATTATTTTTCTACTAAAATAATTCAACCATATGTCATCTAAACAATTTAGGAAACCATGCCAATCTAGGAAAGTGACTAGAGAAGGGACCAAAAGACATATTTGCCCTTGGCTCCCAAAATGACCAAAATGTCCATGCTAAACCCATAGCAACATTAAGACCATTTTAACCTTAACTCATTCCACTAAAGAGTTATGGTTGAACTCCAGAGACAAATATTTAATATAATAAGATCGTCAGAAAATGACAGTTGTCTTCGACCTACTAAGTAAAATGACCTAAATGCCCCTCTATGTAACATCCATAATCAAGTCAGGTTATCAGATGTACTATCAACCTTCTTGATTACATCTAAACGTTAGAACTTCATATCCTTAACTTAATCATCATCCAGATATCATTCTCTTGGTCCAGGGAGCGACCCACAAGTTCAATATCCATATGGAACATCCATATACTAAGATCTTAGATTTTGATGATTAATCGGATAATTCTAAGGGGACGATCATTCCATCATTAGATGACATAGATTCTTTATTACATCTGCACGTCCCAACTGATCAAGTCTGAGTACCCAAAACACAGAGCTGTTGACCCATGAAAAGAATCTCACCCACAGTGAATTAAAGCACAAGAACTTAACTTCGTCAGTTCATCCACAAATGCTCAAGATTAAGAGCACTTGTCACTCAGTAGCATGAGGTGACTTGATCTCTCTTAGTGATTGTACTATTTTAGAGATCACACCTACAATGGTCCTGTTCAATGCATTGCATATGCACTAATGAGATAAATCCGGGAAAGTCCTCCCATGACTTAGGTAAGTCATCCTGAATACAGGAGAGTCTCTCACTATAACTTATACCAAGATGAAGTGCCCAGCTCCATCTCTCAGTTATGAACAAATATGTTGTTTCCAGTGTCCATGAATCAGACCTATCTATGTGTAAGCACTACACACCTAATTCATTTACTAGAAACAATGGGCCTTACACAACCATACATATATACATGTTTAAAGAGAAAGAGTCATTCCATTAAATAACCAGTAAATATCCAGTATCAAAAGATGAGAGTGCAGCTAGTGGGCTTTAGGGCATACATCAATCCCAACACTCTCTCCATCACTACACCAAACACGAAAAACCAAATCCCCAAACTCCTCAAGTTTCAAAATTAGAAAAGAACGCATATAACCAAAATCATTATACAGAAACGCATATAGAACAAATAATTCAATATAGTGAGAACATTATTACGGGTCTCCTCTAGTCTGGATGGCCGGGCACTTACGGTGCGAACCCATCGAAGCTTATTCTCTCACCATTTTCATCTATTTAACTCCAACAAAGAAATTAAAAAAAAATGGTCCTCGCGGCGATCGGGGGAAGAAGAAGAAGGATTCAGAGATGCAATCCAATATAGAGCGCTATTAACCAATCGATCCACAGATTTTAACATATCTGGACTTGCAATCTCATGATTCACCAAACATCATCAAGCAACAGAACGTGAAGCGGGGCATCTGATCGATAGTGGAGGGAAGATCGTGAAGATTGAAAGGGGAATGGAGATTGGAGTGAAAAAAAGGAAAATCGCCTATGTAAGAAACAGAACTGGAAAATTTTTTTACATACAGATCGTGAAATAAAGAGAGAACTGACAGAGAGTATATTTCTCTTAATCTAACCCCTTGTATTTATGTACATAAATCCAAGGTTCTAAAATATCGAAGGGTCAAAAATACCTTGCTATGCACGGAACACGGCACCATCAAATGCCTAAAATTATATGAGTTATTTTTATTAAATTTATTAATTAACAAAATTATGAGTATTTTTTGTTGCTAATTTGATCTTTAGGTTAGTTTTTCCAAATGTTTTGTTCTTTACGTGAGTTGTAAATGGAGTTTAATGAAGTATGAGAACATTTAAAAAAAATAAAAAATAAAAGACATATTCTTGCCTAAATTAGGCTGCATTCTGGCCTTGTTTAGGCTTTTAATTCTAGCATAATATTAGTCTGTTTTTTTGTTACCCATAAGTCTTAAATGATTTAGAATTTTAAGTATGGAATAATTATGTACTGACTTGAACCTGTAATTCTAGACTGATTTGGACTGCCTTTATGGTCTCAGTTAGACCCAGAATTCTGGCACAATTATTTTACACAAAATTTGGTCCGAATTAGACACATTATTTTGTATTGAATTAGACCATAATCTTGCCCGATTTAGACCCAAAAATCTAGCTTGGATTAGACCCAATATTCTGACTTGAATTAGACCCAAAATATGGCTTGGTTTAGACCCAGTATTTTGTCTTGAATTAGACCCAAAATCTGGCCGTATTTAGGCCCACAATATGGCCTGAATTAAACCGAATATATTTGTCATTAATGAGACGAAACTCTGTTCAATTTCATTCCCTTTCAAACTTGGGTTGAGTCTTTAACATTAACCCTTTTTTATTTGGATTTTTTTTTTAAGACTGCTTGCTCAAGGGTTCAAGAATGTATTCATTAAAATATGTTTTTAAGCCAATCTACCATAACTAAATCCTATTTGTATCTAGAATCTAGGGTAATTTTAAGACTATTAAAAGATTTGATTTTTAGCTTTTTCATAGTAGTTTACTGAGCTAGTTTTTAGTTCTTTTAGGAATCTTTTTTAGTCTGTCTTTCATTCCACCACATATATCTATTTCGGGTGGTTTTTGACCCAATTAGAGCTTTATACTTGACCAAACTCTCAACCCATTTGCTGTCGAAATCTGGCTGTAAACCAGCCCAATTAAAATTATGCACATAAGCACATATTTAATCCCTCTATATTTGCCTTTTTATTTTTTCATTTAGTCATATTTCAACATATGATCAAATGAAAGTGGACCCAACTTTAATTAAGTCTAGCCTCTTATAAAAGAGGTGATGTTGGTTTCAAATCGTTTGTGTCTAAGTGGTGGACCCAACTGACGGATTCAATGGTTTGGTATCTTAAAAAAAACCCCTTACTAACATTCTGGCCTACCCATGCGGCCCACTTATTCAAATTTGCATGTGGGCCACACCTTTACCATGACAACCTAACTCAATGCAAGTGCGCGCCAATAGGAGAGAAATCTTAGAAAAAAGGTGGGGCCAAAGTCCAAATGAGGAATCCAAACCTTACAAAGTCATTATCCAATGTACTCATCCTAGGAAAAAACTTACTCCAAAACAGGTGGGCCTAGCCTAATTTAAAATATGCAGAAAACACATAATTCTCTATTTTTTTTCTTTACTCATTTCCATTTAGTCACTACAAAAAATAGTGGACCCCGTATAAAATATATGCTATTCAAATCCAATGTATCTATCTGAATTATATATTGCCTAAATTTCATTTCAATCAAAGTTATTTACAACACTTCATAAATATAACTAAATGATAAGATGTTATAGAAGTTTCAATCTGTAGCTGTTTGGGCATGTGTGAAGAGATGATAGTCCCAATTTTTTTTTTTTTGATGAAGTTATGGGGGCAGTTACTCTAGAGAGAAGATATAGTGGAGAGAGGAGAGTTGGAATGGAAGGAGATTTTGACAACTATTTTAAGGTATTTTTTAAAATCATAAAAAGTAGTTTGGAGGCCATTGGTTAACAGAATGCAAACCACATACCAATAGATATATAGAGAGATATCTTATGTGGGCACACCTTTATTCATCTATTTTTTAATTTTATTATCATCATCCAATTATAAGAATGAACTAATTTTGGCCTGATTTGAATCTTTAATTCTTGCATTATTTGCATTGGCTTTTTTGGCTTGAGTTAGAACCAAATTTATTGCCTAATTTTGTGCCCCAAATTTGGCATGAGTTAGATCCAACATATTGTATTGAATTAGACCGAAATGTGCCCTGATTTAGATTAAAGAATTTGTCACATTATAAACCCAATATTATGTCTTGAATTAGACCCAAAATATGGCATTATTTAGGCCCCGAAAACTGGCTGGTCTAGACACAATATTTCATCTTGAAATATACGAAAAATCTAGCCTGATTTACATCCAAAAATCTTGACCGGTTTAGTCCCAATATTCTATCTTGAAATAGTCCAATTATAATTCTAAATTGTATACAGCTTATAAGTCTGAGTTGTTTTATAATTATAAGTATGGTCTAATAATGGCATGACTTGAATCTGTAATTCTGACATGGTTTGGACCGCCCTTATGGACTTAGTTATACCTAGGATTTTAAACTGATTTTTGACACACAATCTGGATTGAATTAGGCCAAGTATATTGTATTGAATTAGACCCAAACTTTTCCTGATCTAGCCCGAAATGCATGGCCTTGTTTTAACCCAATATTCTATATTCAATTAGAAGTAGAATATGACCTTATTTATGCCCCCAAATCTGCCATTTTTATACCAAATATTATGTCTTGAAATAGACCCAAAATAAGGCCGTGTTAGACACAACAATCTGTCATGAATTAGATCCCCACGTCATCAATATCACAATGCCCGTGCCTGAGGGAACGACGCAACACGTATTAACAAAATAAGACTATTGGGTATGTATATTTCAAATTATAATTTGCTTGATGGTTGAGGGAGGTGATGGTTTACAGGTGGGTGCAAGGGTGTGGGGTGTGCAGGGATAGTGCATTGATGGTGGTGACAATGTGCATGTAGGGAGGTGAAGTAGTGTTAGGGAAGAAGAAAGGAAAGGAAGAAGAAAAGAAAAGAAAATTTTCTTTTTCTTTTTGTGTCCACTGAAGGGGGTTGGGACCCATGAAACCCTAGTAAAACCCCGTGCTATGCACGGACTTATATTTTTAAGATTTTTCATATTTATTATACTTTACGTAGGTGTAAATAGAGTTTGATGAAGTTTGTGCACGTGTTAAAAATTTAAAACTAACGGTATGTTAGCAACAAAACAAAAGAATAAAGCAAGTAAATGTAATTTTAATAAGACGGGGTTCAAAGTATACAATTTCGTACGATTTATACAAATAAAAAGAGAATGAATTAAAACTTTGAAACGTTTACGTTAACCTTTAGTAATCCAAAATATTTACAAATTAGGACAAAGATAAAATCAATCAAAATTTTAATGCTGAGTACTTGTAAATCCATCGTAGCAAGCAATGGACCTGTAGGCATATAGAAATTATGTTATTAATTAATATTTCATTGCGTTAATGGTAAATAATCAGTTGAAACTATCTCGGATATCATCATAAGAGAACATTTTTACTTGGAATATTGAAATCTACTTTCATACGGTGTTGTTGCTATTCAGTCCATCCTCTCAATCTTATAAAGCATTAACCGTTGTAAGGTCTGTCTCGATCTCTTCCAACATTTCTCCTAATTCCCTCATGTCTACGAAATTAGTCTTGAGCCTGGCGTGGATGTCTTTTACCGGCCAATGATGTGGTAGATTGCTCACTATGGAACGTACCATATCTATAATATTTGGTTCAAATCCTCTTCTCTTGAGATTCAGCAAATGTTCCCTAACACATGTTCCTTCAAACATTTTTCCTTTCCTGAACTGTATCCATGAGGGCTGAATATATTTTTCAAATGATTGTAATTGGTCGACAAACTCCACTGCATGCCATGGTCGTAAGATTTCAAATATCATTTTTTTACAACATCCCAAACCGTTGGCAATGTCTCAGCAATTTTTATCATTATATATCTTTCAGGGATGAAGTTTCCACTCACTCTCAGCAACTGAGCTAGTTGTATTTTACGGGAACCATGCCTTGCTATTGGTGTGTCATGTTCAAATGGTTTATTTTCAAACTCATTTGTCCATTCCTTAACACGTACAGAATCATTGCCACGACAATATTTGAGTGATGTACTCATCTTACCTGTTTTAGAGCTCTCAAATTAGATTATAAATTGTCATCTAAATGAAACCAAAAACAGCTCAATCAAATTATTAATAACATAGTAGGCAAGTTATTAACTTGGCACACATTACAAAATACCTAAAAAATAGGAAAGTTTCTTTTCCCTTAGACCCAATATATTTTTTAAAATGTAAACACCATAATAATAACATCATAACAATTGTCTTAGACCATAAGACAATAATATTTGTCTCAGATCCAATATATTTTTCCCTTTAGATTTAAGCAACATAACAATAACACCATAACAATTGTCTTAGACCATAAGACAATAATAATTGTCTTAGTCCCAATATATTTTTCCCTTCAGATGTAAGCACCATAACAATTGTCTTAGATCAAATATATTTTCTTGATTTGGACCAAAATCTAGCCCGATAGCTTCTTGTATGATAGTGGGTCATACTGTTCCCGATAACAGATCTACATTTCTCCTCAGGGCTTTTGCTTATAGAAATTCGACGGATTGCCAAAAATCATCCCTTACATGGACTTATCATTTGTCATTTTTAATTTACGAACAGTAAATATTTCATTTCTTACTTTGCCTTTTTTAATATATTTATTTAGTTAGTTCGTCTTTGGTGATGCTAACATATTAATCAACATTAATATTCATTTTTTCAATATTTTGTAATATATCTTTCTATTATTTTGATTTAATTTATTTTTTTAGTTTTAATATAGTTTTAAAACAATCACGCGTAATTTCATACCTAATATTTTATTTTAGCACCAAAAATAAGGCCTGAATTAGATCCAATATTATATATCGAATCAGACCCAAAATATTTGCTCATTTAGGCCCAAAATCTGACCTTGTTTAGACCCAATATTATGTCTTGAATTAGACCCAAAATCTGGCATTATAAAGGACCAAAATCTGATTTTAATTAGTCCCATTATATTTGTCATTAATGAGCTGAAATTATGGCCAATTTCAGTTTCGAATTATAAATTAGTCTCACGAATTAGGCGCTTGAATATCTAATTAATCAAAGGCCTGCAGTTAGACCTAATAACCAAATCAATAAGTTGTTATATTTGGAAATGCAATAAATCCTATGTCATTTAATAATTTTTTACACTTCTTAAACATAAGCAATAAATGAAAATTTTAAAAATAAACATTAAGATAGAAACAGGAAAGGGATAGTAAATTTTGAAATTTAAAAAATAAAAACTCGGAGTATGGCTTTGTATTATAATATTTCGATAGTATTGTATGAAGGAGGAGAAAATATTACCTTTGCCCAACTTCTTGTATGAGGTGTGAGGTCAGCTTTTTCTTAGAGCTATGCTGGTCCGATGATAGTTAAAAGTAGATCTGCAAATTTAAAAAAAAATTCAATGCCTTGAATTAGAAATTTAATGCATTTGTAAAAATACCATTGGTAATCCAATATACGGTTTCAGATGTAAGCACAAAAACGATAGTATTAGACCCCTTTTTATTTTATGAATTAATTAGCCATCAAAGGCCAAAATAATTATATCCACTGCAGAGGCCAGGGCCTGAACAGAGTTTACAACATGTAAAAAAAAGTGCATGATTTGTAAAGCATTTGAACACGAAGGATAGCCTGAGAAATTGGGTGTTGTCTGCATGTCTTAGAGTTATTTGCAGAGGCCACCAAGTTTTAATATTCTCTTTCTCTATATCATTCCATTAATTTAAACATGTTTTCTAATTTGGAAGTTGCATGAACGTTTCCTTCTCTGATATTAGAGAACCACATCCTAATCTTGTAAGCAGAGATAAGTGAAATGAAATGAACAAATAAATAAAAGAAAAAATTTAAATAAAGTTTCCAGGGTTAAATACGCCTAACTAAGAAATAAATTGATATGTTGTTATTCATTTTTGGGTAAATGGGAGGATGGAAATGCACTCATAGATTAGGACTTATATTTAAATGTGCCCCACCAGATAATCCCAACGTTACCATTTAAGAAGCAATAATTTTTAAAGAGAATATTATTACTTATGCAGTTTGTGTGATATGATCCATCAGAAAAGGTGGACTGAGTGGCAATTAATTAGTGGGTGAGTGGAAGATTGGAATGGTCATAGGTGGACACATATCTCAAATCAGATCATTTTTATTTTTCCTTTTTTATTGTTAAAAGCTCTTTTGGGTGATTGACCAATTCAAGGGTAACTACCAATTATTGCAGGAAAACATGAAGGGTGAAAGTTATTGTAGTAGTTAGCCCAAGAAAGGGTAAAAACTTAATTGCAATCAATTTTATTAGTTGGAGAACAATAGTCATAATTTTTTTATAAGTAAATAAGGTCATGTTTTGAAGACTTAAATAATTTATGTGAAATGTCAATTCAATTTCATTCTCACGAAGCTAATATACTCAGAGATGCGAGCAAGCTTCACTATTAGATTGAGAAAAATGAGGTTAGGTCAATTATAGTTAATTATTTTTTATCAATCACAATTTTTTCTAACAATTTTTAGGGATCCAAACATTTGATTTTCATGCGGAGTTGATTAGACCGTCATTATTAAAGTTATTCTTAGATTGCGTTAATATCTTATCATTTTGTTCAAGAATCATGATCAGGGTTAATATTTCTCATAATAAAGTGAGATTTTGGTTATTCATAAAGTCACTATAAAAGTTTAAATGAAAGGTTTGGATTCGATGTACACATGTTCATAATTTTTATTTTAAAAAAATGAGTCTTTTAAAATAAGCTCATGAGTCATGCCTTCTCAGTCCGATATGGCACGATGCTAATCAAACCAAAATCTAAGCCATATAATATTGGTAAAAAATTAATCAATAACCCAAAATTTTCAGAATATTAACTATTTTTTATTTTCAACAAATTTGTTGAATTTAACCAAGCAAAGAATGACTTTAGATTCTACCTTACCAGGCCCCACTTTCTGTCGGAAAAAACATGTTCAACATTAATATTCATTTTGTCAATATTTATTAATAAAAAAATTATTATTTTGATTTAATTTATTTTTTTAGTTTTAATATAGTTTTAAAACAATCACGCGTAATTACGTACCTAATATTTTATTTTAGTATAAAAAATATGGCCTGAATTAGATCCAATATTATATATCTAATTAGACCCAAAATCTTTGCTCATTTAGGCCCAAAATCTGACCTTGTTTATACCCAATATTATGTCTTTAATTAGACCCAAAATCTGTTTTTATAAAGGCCTAAAATATGACTTTAATTAGTCCCATTATATTTGTCGTTAATGAGTTAAAATTATGGCCAATTTCAGTTTCGAATTATAAATTAGTCTCACGAATTAGGCGCTTGAATATCTAATTAATCAAAGGCCTGCAGTTAGACCTAATAACCAAATCAATAAGTTGTTATATTTGGAAATGCAATAAATCCTATGTCATTTAATAAATTTTTACACTTCTTAAACATAAGCATGAAATGAAAATTTTAAAAATAAACATTAAGATAGAAACAGGAAAGGAATAGTAGATTTTGAAATTAAAAAATAAAAGCTCAGGAGTATGGCTTTGTATTATAATATTTCGATAGTATTGTATGGAGGAGGAGAAAATATTACCTTTGTCCAACTTCTTGTATGAGGTGTGAGGTCAGTTTTTTCTTAGAGCTTTGCTGGTCCGATGATAGTTAAAAGTACATCTGCAAATTTAAAAAAAAAAAATCGATGCTTTGAATTAGAAATTTCTTGCATTTGTCCAATATACGGTGTCAGATGTAAGCACAAAAACAATAGTATTAGACCATTTTTTATTTTACGAATTAATAAGCCATCAAAGGCCAAAATAATTATACCCACTGCAAAGGCCAGGGACTGAACAGTGTCTACAACTTGCGGAAAAAAGTGCATGATTTGTAAAGCATTTGAACACGAAGGATAGCCTTAGAAATGGGGTGTTGTCTGCATGTCTTAGAGTCATTTGTAGAGGCCACCAAGTTTTAATATTCTCTTTCTCTATATCATACCATTAATTTAAACATGTTTTCTAATTTGAAAGTTGCATGAACGTTTCCTTCTCTAATATTAGAGAACCACATCCTAATCTTGTAAGCAGAGTAAGTGAAATGAAATGAACAAAAAAATAAAAGAAAAAATTTAAATAAAGTTTCCAGAGTTAAATACTCAGAAATAAGAAATAAATTGATATGTTGTTGTTCATTTTTGGTTAAATGGGAGGATGGAAATGCACTCATAGATTAGGATTTATATTTAAATGTGCCCCACCAGATTATCCCAATGTCACCATTTAAAAAGCAATAATTTTTAAAGAGAATATTATTACTTGTGCAGTTTGTGTGATATGATCCATCAGAAAAGGTGGACTGAGTGGCAATTAATTAGTGGGTGAGTGGAAGATTGGAATGGTCATAGGTGGACGCATATCACAAATCAGATCATTTTTATTTTTCCTTTTTTATTGTTAAATGCTCTTTTGGGTGTTTGACTAATTCAAGGGTAACTACTAATTATTGCAGGAAGACAGGAAGGGTGAAAGTTATTTAAGTAGTTAGCCCAAGAAAGGCTAAAAACTTAATTGCAATTAATTTTATTAGTTGGAGAAAAATAATCATAATTTTTTTATAAGTAGATAAGGTCATGTTTTGAAGACTTATATAATTTATGTGAAATGTCAATTCAATTTCATTCTCACGAAGTTAATATACTCAGAGATGCGAGCAAGCTTCACTTTTAGATTGAGAAAAATGAGGTTAGGTCAATTATAATTAATTGTTTTTTTTATCAATCACAATTTTTTATAACAATTTTTAGGGATCCAAACCTTTGATTTCATGCAGAGATGATTAGACCATCGTTATTAAAGTTATTCTTAGATCGCGTTAATATCGTATCATTTTCTTCAAGAATCATGATCAGGGTTAATATTTCTCATAATAAAGTGAGATTTTGGTTATTCATAAAGTCACTATAAAAGTTTAAATGAAAGGTTTGGATTCGATGTACACAGGTTCATAATTTTTATTTTAAAAAAATGAGTCTTTTAAAAGAAGCTCATGAGTCATGCCTTCTCAATCCGATATGGCACGATGCTAATCAAACCAAAATCTAAGCCATACAATATTGGTAAAAAATTAATCAAGAACCCAAATTCTTCAGAATATTAATTATTTTTATTTTTCAACAAATTTGTTGAATTTAACTAAGCAAAGAATGACTTTAGATTCTACCTTACCAAGCCCCACTTTATGTCAGAAAAAACATGTTCAACATTAATATTCATTTTGTCAATATTTTGTAATAAAAAAATATATTATTTTGATTTAATTTATTTTTTTAGTTTTAGTATAGTTTTAAAACAATCACGCGTAATTACGTACCTAATATTTTATTTTTGCACCAAAAATATGGCCTGAATTAGATCCAATATTATATATCGAATTAGACCCAAAATCTTTGCTCATTTAGGCCCAAAATCTGACCTTGTTTAGACCCAATATTATGTCTTGAATTAGACCCAAAATCTGGCCTTATAAAGGCCCAAAATCTGACTTTAATTAGAATTTGTTGTTCTTTATTTTACTCTATTTTTTGGTGAGTAGAATTTCCCCTTATGAAATGTCTTGATGAAATTGATTTGTGAAGATGAATGTAGAATTACGCTTAAAATCAAGAATAAAATAAATAAGATTCTGAACAAAGTTAAAACTGATATAATATTTACATGCTTAAAATGCAATTAAAACAATCAGACAAACCCATTAAACAGACAATAAAATCAATAAATTATAGCCATATAGAAATTAAGAATTTTTATAACTTCCAGAATCAAGACCCTTTTCTGCATAGAAAAATACTATTCAAACAACCAAAACAATAAAATGCGCAGGTATATGCAATGACTAAACAAATGCGCAGGTATATGCAATGATGAGATTCATTGTCATTTTTGTCAAACGGATGCGCAGGTATTAGCTTCTATATATATTGATCATCCCAAAGCCTAGTTTAGTATTAGCCTTGAAGAAATTAGGAGGAAAAACCAGTTCTAACCAGCCATAACAGGTGAGTAGAAATTATGATATAATTGTATTGGTTTGAATCTTGACTTTGATGTTATTTTTTTTCCTATATTTTATGGTTAATAGAATTTCCCTTATACATGTCTTGATGAAATTGAATTGTGAAGATGAATGAGTCAATGGGATTGTGTTGCTTTACAATTACAAGTTGTTTTCCAACACTTATATTTGTGGCATTTTGGTTTTTGATAAAAAATGGATTTTTGCACATTATATCACAATTTCATATTTTTATAAGACAGTGTCTACATAACCAGTTAATGTTTCAAATATTGAATGATCAGTTTTCAAAGTTAGGCATGATGATTGAATTCTTTTGGTTAAGGTAATCCCTAAATAATGCTTCTTACATAAAGAAAGAGAATCAGATGGGGATCCAAGGCAGAAATTTGAATTATGAACTTCCAAGTCGTCAGAAATAGACTTTGTTGATAGGGGTGGTGGGACCATATGGCACACTTGATGAGAGATCTGCTCCATGGATCTGGAAATGGACCCATGGGCGATCATAGTATTGATAGACCCATTCGAAATGGATCCCGTTTGGCTCACCATCCTTGCATTTCAAAACCATTAGGCGTGACTGAATGAGGAACAGAGCAATAAGTTCAACACCCTTACTGGGACCCACTGCTTGATTTGATCAAAGATCTTGACTCCAAATCTTGAAGGGGAAGCATGGGCGATGTTTCTGGTGATGGACTCATTTGGAGTAGGCCCCATCTGCCCAACCATCCGGAACTATCAAAAGTTGAAACCGTTAGGCCCCTGTTATGAATATTTTTGTGATTGTTAAAGCTGCGGGACCCTCTCTTTATGAATCAGGACCACGGGATTCCTTGTGGTGTCCCTTCTCCTCTCCAGAATACCTCTGCCATCCCCTACCCAATCTAATCATCCATAGCTACTTCAATCCTATTCAATCCAGAACTCAATCCACCTGAACCGAAACACCCAATCAGTGCCCACTGCCTAACTCGCCACCCAATCTCCTAAAACCAAACCCTAAGTCGCCAAACCTCCTCCCTGAAACCTTAGTCCATTCGCAGAACATCCCAGCACTTGTAATCCCAGAAACCCATTCCAGATCAGAGAAAAATTAAAAAAAAAAAAACCCAGAAATAAAGCATCAAAAGCAGTCACCATCCCCATCATCGCCAAACAGTCGCTTTGCTTCATCGATTCAGATCGTCGTCTTCTTGCTCCCTCCATCATCGCTGAAGCAGGTCATCGTCGCCTTACTCCCCGAACAAGATCGCCGTTGTATTGATTTCATCCATCCTCGTCCTTTCTATTTCTCTGTCTCTTATTTTTTTCAATAAAGATCTCTTTTTCTCTACTCCATGTACTTGTGCATGATTTCTTTGAAATCACTCCACCTGTATGGATTCACCGTGCAACAGTCAAATCCCTTGCTATAGTTCCTGCACTCTTCTGTGCCTGGAATTCAGGAGCTGAAGGCATATACCAGCAGCTGATTTTCTCTCAGGTTATATTGGCTTTTCTGCTCCCATCTTCTGTCATTCCTCTTTTCCGGGTTGCATTGTCAGGATTGATAATGGGTGTTTTCAAACTCTCACACTTCATGGAAATAGACGTTGTTGATAGGGGTGGTGGGACCATATGGCCCACTTGATGAGAGATCTGCTACATGGATCTGGAAATGGACCCATGGGCCATCATAGTATTGAAGGACGTTGTAGCCAAAGACCGATGGGATGTGTTGCATATCAGAGCCGATTCTCTACTCCTTTCGTGATTTCAAGGGCTCCTTTTCCATTAAGCCATGACCCTTCTTATTTTATTTCATACATGTTCACACTTCTACCTCATACATCACTTCACATGATGTCATTGTCCTCTTCTTTATAGTGTTATTTGTCCTCATCCTTAACTTATTTTTTCCCGTGTCTGAAGGCACGACACACCACCGGACCTGGATATGCCTCAGACCGACCGAATCTAGGTTCCATGCGTCTCGAAAGCAAGTCCAACCATAAAATGGATTCCACAAAAAAAATCCAATTGATTGCCAAATGATATAATTCCATTCATTCATTTATTCTTAACAAACTGAATCATGAAATCTTTCACCCAATTTGCTCATCTCATCTTCTTATCTTGGTCCCATCTCATCATCAATGAAGTAGTGCTTTTTTTTTTTAAATGAAAAAGGGATGGCAATAACTGTAAATAACTCAAGCTTACTAACCCTTTTTGCTTTTGATGAGGATGGCAAAAACTTGTAAATTTCTCCAACTTTTAGCCCATTTTCTTTTAAATGAAAAGGAGATGGCAATACCTATAAAGAACTCTAACTTGTTGCCCCCTTTTGCATTCCCCGGCCTCTTAAATCCAAGGGTCCAAAATATCCCTTGGATTTATATACATAGATCCAATGGTCCAAAATGTCATAGGATTCAATGGGGTGTGTTGCAGCAGGAAGCATGGATCTTCAATCATGGTTATTTATTTCAATATTCAATCTGTCAGTCTTTGGAGTCACCCAAAAATAATGAAGTTCATTTTTTTCGAATCCATTTTTTTTCATGTTTGAATTTTAATCATTCTCATTCATCCCACTAACCTCTATCTTTCTCTATCTATCTCTAAAGACTACAGAAAATGGGCAACTCTCTGTATCTATCTCAATATTAGAAGAAATTCATTATAAGATACGTCATTTTAGCAGATCATGAAATAAAATCGAGAGAAATGAAAGAAAAATTAAGTTGTGAGAGAGATACTGACATGACATCATAATAGAACTGTTGACTTCTAATGGTTGGATCTCCTTATCTTCTCTTTTCCATTCTACATCTCTTATTTTCCTCCTTTGATCTGAGTCATTTTTTTCTTTAATCATATTCTGTGTGTTTGGATTACACCACGGAGATGGAGCAGTTCCAAGGTTAGTTAGAGAGCGGATAGAGTGCAGTTCTAAAAAGGGTAGTGGAAAGAGATAGAGGAGAGAGGGGATATATCTTTTCATCTCAGCCCTTGGATTTAAGTAAAAGAAACTGCGATTCAGATCTGAACATCACTAGGGGAAGACGTTCATGGTTGATTTGTAACATGACAGATTTTAAAAAATCTGATTTGGGCAGCATAAATCAGCCATAGTGATCGCAAAAGAACTCCATGAACTCATGACCAACAAGTGTATAATTAAAGGAGAATCAAGAAGACTATTACCTCGAAGATTTGTAGACTTCAAATCTCTGAAAAAATAGATCCAAAGGGCTGAACTCAGACTTGCAATTACCAAACAACTTGCTGGAATTTTCTGCAGTAGAATTGCCTTTGATCTTCTTCTCTATCTCACTTCCAAATCTGATTGGCTAAGATGGTGGGATCTTAATCTAGGGATTTGAGAACTATTTTCTAAGGAAAAATCTCAGACCTCAAACTTTCTTCAATGAAGAAGAAAGCACCCAAGGCTGGACGTGTGGGACTTCTTTTCTTTCTATGTTGGACGTCCAAGGGGGTGCAAGGTTCCTTTTATAGAAATATTGGAATGGCCTTTCCTAAAAAGTTATCTCTTCTAATTCTCATAGATGTCCTAAAAGGAAAGAGTAATCTAAAGATTTATTTCCTTTTAGAAATACTCCAATTAAAAAAGAAAACTAAGGAACATCCGACAAACTTTGGCAATTAGTAATCCTAGTTGCACAACACTTACTAATTTAAGTTTCTAATTCAAAAAAGGAAACTTTCTAATAGGAATACTAATCCAAAGAGGAGTCCATCCTTCCAAGTAGAGAGACCTACTCAAAATTGGAAACCTTACCCATGGAAATCCCATTATGGACGTCCCACATACTAATGCACACCATGGCCCACAAATAATTTATCTAGAATTAAATTCATATATGCCATCAAAGGCCTATTTAAATTTAAACTCAAAATTACTTTTTCCACTAAAATAATTCAACTATAAGTCATCTAAACATTTTAGGAAACCATGTCAATCTTGGAAAGTGACTAGAGAAGGGACCAAAAGACATATTTGCCATTGGCTCCCAAAATGACCAAAATGTCCATGCTAAACCCATAGCAACATTAAGACCATTTTAACCTTAACTCATTCCACTAAAGAGTTATGGTTGAACTCCAGGGACAAATATATAATATAATAAGCTCGTCATAAAATGACAGTTGTCTTCGACCTACTAAGTGTAATGACCTGAATGCCCCTCTATGTAACATCCATAATCGAGTCAGGTTATCAGATATACTATCAACCTTCTTGATTACATCTAAACCTTAGAACTTCATATCCTTAACTTAATCATCATCCGGATATCATTCTCTTGGTCCAGGGAGCGACCCACAAGTTCAATATCCATATGGAACATCCATATACTAAGATCTTAGATTTTGATGATTAATCGGATAATTCTAAAGGGACGATCATTCCATCATTGGATGGCATAGATTCTTTATTGCATCTGCACGTTCCAACTGATCAAGTCCGAGTACCCAAAACACAGAGCTGTTGACCCTATGAAAAGAATCTCACCCATAGTGAATTAAAGCACAAGAACTTGACTTCGTCAGTTCATCCATAAATGCTCAAGATTAAGAGCACCAGTCACTCAGTAGCATGAGGTGGCTTGATCTCTCTTAGTGATAGTACTATTTTAGAGATCACACCTACCATGGTCCTGTTTAATGCATTGCATATGCACTAATGAGATAAATCTGGGAAAGTCCTCCCATGACTTAGGTAAGTCACCCTGAATACAAGAGAGTCTCTCATTATAACTTATACCAAGATGAAGTGCCCAGCTCCATCTCTCAGTTATGAACAAATATGTTGTTTCCAGCATCCATGAATTAGACCTATCTGCGTGTAGACACTACACACCTAATTCATTTACTAGAAACAATGGGCCTTACACAACCATACATATATACATGTTTAAGCAGAAAAGAGTCATTCCATTAAATAACCAGTAAATATCCAGTAACAAAAGATGAGAGTGCAACTAGTGGGCTTTAGGGCATACACCAATCCCAACATTAAGTACATAAATCCAACGACTCAAAATGTCCCAGGATTCAAAACCTGAGCTGCCATATTATATAGATGTCTATTTCAATGTTAGACTAAATCAATAACAGTTACGGTAACATTGATATTAACAATATGAGTCTTATTAAAGTTTGGCAACTTACATAACATTTCCAATCAATACCATCTCCCTAAACAGGAAGGATTACCATCTCCCAATTAAGGAAGGATTACCATCTCCCTAAATAAAGGAAGGATTACCATCTTCCATATGGAAGGATTACCATCTCCCAATTAAGGAAGGATTACCATCTCCCTAAATAAAGGAAGGATTACCATCTTCCATATAGAAGGATTACCATCTCCCAATTGAGGAAGGATTATCATCGCCCTAAATAAAGGAAGGATTACCATCTCCCTAAATAAAGGAAGGATTAGTGGAAATTATCAGTGACCAGGCCAGGGACTACTGACATCACCACGGAGTTCCGGAACACTCCCAATAAACTGCTGCAGCCAGTAACAGCTCAATGAGCTTATCGAAATTATCATGTAGTGCCAGACTAAATGTACAACATAATTTCATTTAATTTAATTTCATTTAATTACAATGAACGAACATAATCTAGCGCACAATCTTAATTAAACAATACCAACCAAATAGGTGTAATATTCAGTTATTTAATGTACTCGTGTTATTCTCAATAAACATTACAATTTATGTACATTAAAGTCCCCTTAATTAACACCTATGGAGGTATAAACAATATAAATAGCCTTGATTAAATCAATAGGCTTAATTTAAAATTTTATCTATAAAAATATTACTTTGTCGGTTCGCTCGTCGGTTAACCTGTCGGTCAATCGATACATGCTTGTCGGCTGACCAACATGTGTCGGTCATGATCGGTTCCAAAATCAGAAGCGCAAACTTTTTATCTCTTATAACGTCGGTCGGCTCTGTCGGTCCCTTGTCGGCTGACCGACACTTTCGGTCAGGTCTCGGTTCGAAAACTAGAGACACGGTTTTTCCCCATTTTTACAGCGTCGGTTCGGTCGTCGGTCAGCTTGTCGGTTGACCGACACTGCTCATAAATCTCTGCAGAATCCGTTTCAAAATTCTGTTTCTCTTCAAACCAACTCCAACCCTGCACAAAATTATGGAACCTCCTGTTCCCTTCCTCAAACACCATTTCAACACTTCTATTCCATAAATTATCATTCAATCCATTCTATTCAATCAATTCAATGGATTCAATACCTCATTCTAACATGAAATGAAAAAGAACTATATTAATTAACACGTGAGATATAGAGGACCATTTATACTTGCCTTCACTTTAATTACTTCAAGTCCAAGACAAACAAAACTCTCTTGTTAGCTTGAGGGTTGAATTCAAAATCACCCAACTGAAACTTTGAGCTTTAAGATAAAGAAACTTAAAGCTTTCTTCACACTTAACTTCAAGAAATCCAAGCAAAGAAATGAAGAAGAAGATAAACACACCTTTTTCTCACAATTTTCTCTCCAAACACTTGACAAAGAGAAGATGAAATGAAAAAGAAGAAACAAAGAAGAAGGAGAAAGAAACTCTCCTCTGATGAAGCTGCTGCTAGCACTCTCTCATCGTTTCACTCTCATCTCTCCAGCTCATGCTTTACTTAAGCTGACTCATAATACAATCTTTTGCATTTACACCCACTTCATTTCACACATTTCCAATTTGAGTCAAATCAAAACATACTTGGTTTATCTTAAGTCAAATGATGTTGAGTGTATTATGAAAGTTGACATACTCGTTGAGATACACACGATGGTATCAAATTTTACTACATTCGATGAAATAATATAAATCCATATTTACGAAAAAGTCCTCAAACTCACTAATTTGAGTCTTAAATCCAACTTAATTCACTTAATGTCTTATAAATCATCTCACTAAGCTTCAATCATTCTTTCAAGATTAATTCAACCCATTTTGATCTTTAATCTCATTTAAATCAACTAATCATGCTTAATCCATATTAATCGAGATCAATTAGAGTTAATTGTGATTAACTCGGGACAAGGTGTGACATTCTCCTACACTTTTAGAATTATTCGGTCCTCAGAATGAAATCTAAATAAAAATAAACATAATAAATAAAATTACCTAAACGAATAGCTCTTCTACCTTGATCGGGCTATTCTCAATCTGTTTTGAACTTTCTATACTTTCTCCGCTATCTCTGCAATCAATGTAGGACCATGAAAACTCCTTGTGCCAACTTCTTCCCAGCTAACTAGAGTCCTACATCTTCTGCCATATAAAGCTTCAAATGGTGTCATTTCAATGCTAGAGTGATAACTGTTATTGTAAGCAAATTCGCACAACACAAGATGTTCATCCCAATCATTTCCAAAATCCATGACACTGGCACGAAGCAAATCTTCCAAAGTCTGAATTGTTCACTCAGACTATCCATCTGTCACTGATGATACGCAGTACTAAATCGAAGTCTAGTACCCATTGAGTTCTGGAATGACTGCCAAAATGTGGAAACAGACCGACTGTCTCGATCTGATACAATCGAAACCGGTGTTCCATGTAATCTAGTCACTTCCCTCACAAACAACTTGGCCATTTCATTAAATCCCATATCCTTCCTAAACGGAAGAAAATGTGCTAACTTCGTAAGACGATCCATGATCACCCATGCGGTATCATGCTGTCTTCTAGTCATAGGCAAACCAGATACAAAGTCCATAGTCAAATGCTCCCATTTCCATCTAGGAATATGCAAAGGATGCAACAATCTAGGCGGTTTTCTGCGCTCAAATTTCACATGCTGACAGGTTAGGCATGAAGACACATATCCTGCTATTTCTCGCTTCATATTATCCCACCAAAACATGTCCTTGAGATTTTTGTACATTTTGGTACTTCCTGGATGCATAGAGTACCGAATGTGATGAGCTTCAAACATAACAGCCTGCTTCAAATCTTCTTGTGCTGGTATACACATCAATCTCTAAAATAGAGAACTCCTTCAACCAACACAAAATCTGGTCTTGCAGCAATATTATCTCTAATTCGAATTAATTCAGGATCATCAAACTATCTATCTTTAATTTCCGTAATCAACATAGGTTCAAAGACAGACATCTGTGCAATCATTTTTCGGTCATCCAATATATCCATATATGTATCCAGATCTCTGAATTCTTCAAGTAAATTCCATTCACCCACCATGGATGCCAAGTTAGCTGATTTTCTACTCAAAGCATTAGCTACTACATTACCTTTTCCAGGTACATAAGTGAACGGAAAATCATAATATTTAATTGACTCCAACCAACGGCGCTGCCTCAAATTAATATCCTTCTGTGTAAATAAGTACTGAAGGCCTCTGTGATCACAATGGACTTCAAAAGTCTCACCATAAAGATAATGTCTCCATTGCTTCAAGGCAAATACAATCGCTGCGAGCTCTAGATCATGAGTAGCATAATTCTTCTCATGTTCTTTCAACTAACGCGAACCATAAGCAATCACCTTGTTATTCTGCATCAGTACACATCCCAATCCTATACCGGAAGCATTGGAATAAATTACAAATCCTCCTCTTCCTTCAGGTAATGACAAGATTGGGGCTGAGATCAATCTCTGTTTCAATTCCTAAAAACTAGACTCATATTCATCTTTCCATACAAATGGAATATTCTTTCGAGTAAGTTTTGTTAACGGAGCTGCAATTTTGGAGAAGTCTTTCACAAATCTCCTGTAATAACCGGCTAACCCCAAGAAACTCCGGACTTCAGGAACATTCTTCGGACTCTGCCATTTCGTAATGGCTTCAATCTTAGCTGAATCAACAGCTAATCCATCTCTAGTAATGATATGACCCAAAAATGTCACCTGCTGTAGCCAAAACTCACACTTCTCTAACTTTGCATACAACTGATTGTCTCTTAGCAACTGCAAAGCTGTTCTCAGATGGTGTGAATGCTCTTGTTCTGACTTTGAATATACCAGGATGTCATCAATGAAGATCACAACAACTGGTCTAGATAAGCAACAAAAATTCTGTTCATTAAAGCCATAAATACTGCAAGTGCATTCGTTAAACCAAAAGGCATAACCAAAAACTCATAATGCCCATATCGGGTCCTGAATGCAGTCTTCTGCACATCTTGATCTCTAACACGGATCTGATGATATCCAGATCGAAGATCAATCTTTGAAAAATACGCCGCACCCTGGAGTTGATCAAACCACTCATCAATCCTAGGCAATGGATATTTATTTTTTATCGTTATCTGATTCAATTGCCTATAATCAATACACATATGTAGGGTGCCATCTTTCTTCTTAACAAACAATACAGGTGCTCCCCACGGTGAGACACTAGATTTAATAAAACCTTTATCGAGCATATCCTGTATTTGTTTCTTCAGTTCATGTAACTCTGAAGGAGCCATTCTATAGGTGCAGTACCCGGCACAAGTTCAATAGTAAAGTCTACTTCTCTTGCTGGAGACAGACCTGGCACTTCCTTTGGGAACACATCTAGAAACTCACAGACAACATGAATAGTTTCCAATTCCTTTCTAGGCTTCTTCTCAGTAATAAATGCGATGTAGCCTTCACAACCACTTCGCATTATACGTTCAGCTTTCAATGCTGACACAAGCCTTGTATCAAACTTCTTTTGAGTTCCTTCAAATAATACACTGGCATTGACATCATCTACTTTAAAAGTAATGATCTTGCGAAAATAGTCCAAACAGGCTCTGTATTTCGCAAGCCAATCCATGCCAAATATCACATCAAAATTAGTCATAGCCAACACTACCAAATATGCTGGCATTGACAGCTCTCCAATTCTAACACTACACTGGGGTACATATAATTCACATACTACTTTCGTTCCCAATGGAGTAGTTACAGTGAAATCATATGACAACTGTCTAATTTGTTTTTGCATATCACAAACAAATTTGAGGTGCAACAAATGAATGAGTAGATCCAGGATCAAACAATGCACATGCTGGTCTATTATCAACATAAATAATACCTTCCACAACATTTGTTGCAGCTTCAGCTTGCTCTCTATTTGCAAATACATTTGTCCTGCAACCTGAGGCCTCTTCTGCTGTTGCTGCTGCCTTGGTTGCTGCTGTCTCTGACGTTGCTGCCATTGACGTTGTTGTTGTTGTGGAGGAGCAGGGACTACAGCTTGTCCTTGAGAAGACTGTTGCTGTGGAGCTCTAAAATATCTTCTACTACCTTTGGGACATTGGGCCATTCTATGTTCCATTGAACCACAAACCAAACATGCCCCAGTGGTTCTCCAACAGGCTTCAGTTTTATGAGGTTTACCACACGTCTCACAAACTGGTTTCATTTCAGAAGTTCTAGGTATAAATTTTTGCTTTTTGCCTCCCTTCTTAAACCAGGAACCTCCGCTCCTCTTAGGGCCAACATTTGATTCAGACTCTTCTCTATGAACTTCTTCTGCAGTATACGCCTTGTCTACTGCATCTTCAAAACGAACAGGTATTTGACCTGCCAGAACCATTTTCTGGTGAGAGGGATTTAATCCATTTAAAAACCTCTTAATCTTTTTCTCTTCAGTATCAACCAATTCTCTAGCATATTTAGACAGCTTTATAAATGTGTGAACATAAATTGTCACTGTCATTTGCCCTTGTTTAAGATTCAAAAATTCAGCCTCCTTCCTTTCTCGGACATGTCTTGGTATAAAATTTCTTTCAAACTATTTTCTAAATGTATCCCAAAGTGTGGCTTCAGGTGTTTCAATTATCACACCTTTCACACCCTTCCACAACTCCTGTGCTACATCTCTTAGCATAGAAGAAGCAAGTAACACCGTTTGTCTCTGAGTACAAATAATTGTTTCAAACACCACCTCAATGTGTTCAATCCACTCATATGCAATTAAGGCATCTTCTTTGCCTTGAAGTTCTGTAGCTCCTCTTTTCCCAAACTGTTTATAAAGAACATTAGGATCTCTTTCTTTGGATTGAACCACCACTTGAGTACCTACATGAGGTTGAGGTTGTGGTGTAACCGGTGGTGCTTGCGGAGCTTGTGCTTGCGCTTGTAACATAGCAGTAATTTGAGCCTGCATACTCAACTGCGCTTCCTGACTTTTAGCCATCTGTTCATTACTGCGAGCTAATTGTTCCATAATAGCAGTAAATCTCGCATCATTGTTAATCGGTGTAGGTGTAGGAGTAGGACCTCCACTTCCACTAGCTACATTCTCAGGAATATTATCTCCATTTTTAGAACTCGAAGCCATTCTGCAAGAACACAGAAAGTTAAGATAAACATCTTCTTACTTTCTACTCAATTCTATCACATATAGTGAAATAAATCACCATTACAGTGAATATAAATCACATATAGTGAAATCAAATCATATACAGTGAAAACTGTAAATCACATCTTTCGAATTGTGATTCTCAATCTAACATTTCCTCACCGTGTCCTTACATATCTAAGGATTCTAAAATTTTACACTTAAGTATTTCACTTTTCACATTGCTCTGACACCATACAATAAGTATGACACGACCCGAGCCCGAGATTATCATAAAATCGAGTTTATTTTGAGTCGCGTCGCATACTTACTCCCGTGAATTTTAATCATTTAAAAATCACAAGGGATATCATACATACATACATACATTATGCGGAAACATTTACTCATAAACAAATGTACATCGTTCATATTTAAACTAAAACGTATTTACAACTTATACACCCATTCACTTGCATATTTACGTACAATGCAAGGATCCAAAAGTATGAAACATTTCTTAAACCTATTCTCATAAAAATTTCAACTTCTTAAATTCATTTCCACTCTACGAGTCCTCCTGGAGGAACCTGACCGGTCTCCTCCTTTGTCGTTGTGGTCTTGGAACAGGTAGAGGCAGCGGGGCCTGTAATGTCATCAATAACACAATGTGAATGTAACAATTCAGCAAAATATAAATAGTTCCATGATTACATATGCTAATCATATTTTATATGTCTATTTCAATCTTAGACTAAATCAATAACAGTAACGGTAACATTGATATTAACAATATGAGTCTTATTAAAGTTTGGCAACTAACATAACATTTCCAATCAATACCATCTCCCTAAACAGGAAGGATTACCATCTCCCTAAATAAAGGAAGGATTACCATCTCCCAATTAAGGAAGGATTACCATCTCCCTAAATAAAGGAAGGATAAGGATTACCATCTCCCAATTGAGGAAGGGTTATCATCTCCCTAAATAAAGGAAGGATTACCATCTCCCTAAATAAAGGAAGGATTAGTGGAAATTATCAGTGACCGGGCCAGGGACTACTGACATCACCACGGAGTTCCGGAACACTCCCAATAAACTGCTGCAGCCAGTTTCAGCTCAATGAGCTTATCGAAATTATCATGTAGTGCCAGACTAAATGTACAATATAATTTCATTTAATTACAATGAACGGACATAATCTAGCGCATAATCTTAATTAAACAATACCAACCAAATAGGTGTAATCTTCAGTTATTTAATGTACTCGTGTTATTCTCAATAAACATTACAATTTATGTACATTAAAGTCCCCTTAATTAACACCTATGGAGGTATAAACAATATAAACATCCTTGATTAAATTAATAGGCTTAATTTAAAAATTTATCCATAAAAATATTACTTTGTCAGTTCGCTCGTCGGTTGACCTGTCGGTCAACCGATACATGCTTGTCGGCTGACCGACATGTGTCGGTCAGGATCGGTTCCAAAATCAGAAGCGCAAAATTTTTCTCTCTTATAACGTCGGTCGGCTCTATCGGTCCCTTGTCGGCTGACCGACACTTTCTGATGCCGGGAGATATGGATGAAAAAGATCCACGAGCAAAATAACAAATAATATGGATAGCTCCAATCTTTGTTATCAATAATCAACTCGTATTCACCCAAAGGAGATCCACCTACGGAATACAGAGTTGATGTGATCACCACTCAAAGGTAACTCCCCGAGATACAGAACGAAATCCACGCTCACCACTCGATAGAAGAATTCCCTAGAGATACAGAACACAAAACAAGAAGAGAAATACTCTTGAAACAGAGCCAAGGCTTCATTTTTATTTACTGAATACCGTCAAACTTCAATCTAACATGCCTTTATATAGGCTAGGTTATGAGCCTTCTCCAAGTAATATAAAATACCAAAATACCCTAAACTTAGCCTTCAAGGAAAAGAAATCCTAAATTTGGAAGGAAATATTAAAATCCCTAAACTTGGAGAGAGAGAAATAATAAAATGACAAAATACCCAATAGTAAAATACTCCCGTATCATACTCCCCTGGTTGAAAGAGACTCGTCCTCGAGTCTTGAATCAGCTTCATCGTCATAGTAAGGGGACAAGTCAGATACGTTGAATGTTGCTGAAACACCATAGTCTCCTGGAAGTTCAATCTTGTAAGCATTGTTCCCGATTCGTCGGAATACTTTGAATGGACCATCCGCACGAGGCATCAGCTTCCCATATCTTCCAGTTGGAAAACACTCCTTTCGAAGATGAATCCACACCAAATCTCCATCTTTGAATGCTGCAGGCTTGCGATGCTTGTTAGCGCTCAAACGATACTTCTCATTTTGCTTGATAATTTTCTCTCGAATCTGTTCATGCATCTTCTTAATAGCCGTGACTCGCTCCTCAGCATCTCCACTAAACTGTTGTGTAATAGGAATAGGAGCTAAGTCCAACGGACTAGTAGGATTGAGACCATACACAGCTTCAAAGGGGCTGCAACCAGTAGTTTGGCTTAAAGAACAGTTATAAGCAAATTCCGCCTGAGCCAGCATAAGATCCCACTGACGAATATTCTTACCCACAAGACTCCTTAAAAGATTTCCCAAGCTTCGGTTAACTACTTCAATTTGACCATCTGTTTGAGGATGATGAGATGTACTGAATAGTAATGTCGTACCAAGCTTTCTCCATAAAGTGCGCCAGAAGTGACCCAGAAACTTAGGATCTCGATTAGAAACTATTGTCTTTGGCACACCATGAAGTCGTACAATCTCTCGAAAATATAAGTCAGCTACATGCGAAGCATCCATGGTTTTGTTGCAGGAAACAAAGTGCGCCATTTTAGAAAACCTATCAACAACCACCATGATGGAATCCTTGTTCCTCTGAGTCCGCGGCAATCCCAGCACAAAATCAATGCTAACTTCATCCCACAGTACATTTGGAACCGGTAATGGAGTATAAAGTCCTGTGTTTTGCCCATGACTCTTGGCAATGTGACAAGTCTTGCAACGCTTCAAGTGTCGCATAATGTCTCGTTCCATTCGCGGCCAATAAAAATGGTCTGCCACCAAGGAAAGAGTTTTGTCTCGCCCAAAATGTCCCGCTAGGCCTCCTCCATGAGCTTCCAAAATAATTGCCTCCCTCAAAGAACATTGAGGAATGCACAACCGGTTATCTTTGAAAAGAAATCCATCCTGTAAGACAAAGTGATTAAAAGGTCCTTTCGAACATGCAATTAAAATAGTGCCAAAGTATGGATCATCCTGATAAAGCTCCTTGAGAACCTCGAAGCCTAAAACCTTCACTTGCATAGTGGTAAGCAAGGAATGCCTTCGACTAAGAGCATCAGCCACCTTGTTGAGCACTCCTGACTTATGCTTGATGGTGAAAGAATAAGCTTGTAACATCTCCACCCATTGAGCATGTCGCCGAATAAGCTTATGTTGACCATTGATAAACTTCAAAGCTTCATGGTCAGAAAATAACACAAATTCTGTGGGCAATAAATAATGGCTCCAATGATCCAAAGTGCGCACAATAGCATAAAGTTCTTTGTCATAGGTAGAATATCGCTTACGAGCATCATTTAGTTTCTCACTAAAATAAGCGATAGGCTTCCCTTCTTGACTAAGGACAGCACCAATTCCCACATTAGATGCATCACAATCAACTTCAAACACAACCTCAAAATTTGGCAAACCAAGAATAGGGGCTTCAGTTACTTTCTTCTTAAGAGTCTCAAAACTCTTTTGTGCATCCTTAGTCCACTTGAACACTCCTCCCTTCAAGCAATTAGTGATAGGTGCAATAATAGTGCTAAAATGACGAATAAAGCGACGATAAAAGGAAGCTAACCCATGAAAACTTCGAATATCATGAATAGACTTCGGAATAGGCCAGCTTAGTATTGCCTCTACCTTGCTTGAATCCATCTTGATCCCGTCACTGGAAACCACAAAACCCAAGAAAACCAAATTGTTTGTGCAAAAGTGACACTTCTTAAAATTGGCATAAAGCTTTTGTTCTCGAAGGTTCTCAAAAACTTGACGAAGATGCAGCAAGTGTTGTTCAACATGCTTGCTATAGATTAAAATTTCATCAAAGTAAACCACAACAAACAAACCAATAAACGGTTTAAAAATATGATTCATAAGCCTCATAAACGTGCTAGGAGCATTAGAAAGACCGAATGGCATAACCATCCATTCAAAAAGGCCATCCCGAGTTTTGAAAGCAGTTTTCCACTCATCTCCTGGTCTCATTCGGATTTGATGGTACCCACTACGAAGATCAATCTTGGAAAATATAGTAGCACCATGCAGTTGGTCAAGGAGATCATCAAGACGTGGAATAGGGAATCGATACTTGATAGTGATTTTATTGACCGCTCTACTATCCACACACATACGCCAAGAACCATCTTTTTTTGGCACAAGGAGAGCTGGAACAGCACATGGGCTCATGCTTTCCTTCACCAACCCTTTACTCATCAACTCATCAACTTGTCTTTGCAACTCCTCTTGCTCCTTAGGATTCATCCTATATGCTGCCTTGTTTGGAAGACTTGCACCAGGTATAAGGTCAATGCAATGTTGCATATCCCTCATAGGTGGTAATCCTGGTGGAATTTCATCAGGCACGACATCCATAAATTCTTGAAGTAAAGTATCTATGATTTGAGGCACATCACCCTTCTCCTCATTTTCCTCCAATACTACAAGTGCATAGGGCTCAATAAATTCCATTATTGCCTTTTTTTACTTCAGATTTTGATAGTAAATTATTTCCCTCCCCTTTAGAAGGCTTGGGATAACTCTCCATCTTAGTAGGCCCTAACACCACCTTCACTCCATCTTTCACAAAAGAATAAGTATTTTTATACCCATCATGAATTACTCGTCTATCATATTGCCATGGGCGACCAAGTAATAAATGACACGCATCCATAGGTATAACATCACATAGCACCTCATCTGAATATTTTTTGCCTATAGAAAATTGAATGAGACAACGTTTATGAACCTTTTCCTCATTACCTTTACGAAGCCAAGAAAGCTTATATGGATGAGGATGATCTTCTGTTCTCAGCTGCAATTTTTCCACCATCTTCGCCGCCACAACATTTTCACAACTTCCCCCATCAATAATGATATTGCACACCTTGCCATGAGAAGTACACCTCGTATGGAAGATATTGTTACGAAGCCAATTATTGTCGTCGACATGGGCTGCACTCAAGCTCCTACAAACAACCAAAGATTCCCCTTGATCGGCATAGATAATTTCTTCGTCGTCGTCTACCCCTCCATCATATATTGGCTCACCCAAATCTGCTTCCTCGCTGCCTACATCTTCCTCCACAAGAGACATAATTTTATGGTTAGGACAATCAGAAGCAATATGACCAATACCTTGGCATTTAAAACATCGACGACTAGTAGGAGGATTGGCACTTTTAGGAACGGCTGCTGAAATTTCTTGCTTAGGAGGAGGTTTTGATGACGACGCGTTAGCAGAATTTGCCTTTGGGGTGAACACACTCCCTCGATTAAAAGACATGTCGCGGCTTGTAGAACGAAAATTTCCTTTTCGGGACTCCTTCAATTGCTTTTCAACTTTTGCTGCAAGCTTACAAACATCGTTAAAAGTCCAATAAGGCTGTAGTTGGACCACATCACAAATTTCAGCACGTAATCCACCAAGATAACGGGCAATAGTTTGCTCTTCAGGCTCCAAAATATCGCACCGCAACATTAAGTACTCAAATTCAGCAGTATAATCAACAACAGACAAATCTTTTTGCTTATAATTATGAAATTTAAGAAAAGCATCTTGCCTGTAGTTATCTGGAAGAAATTTCTTCTTGAGTACTCTTCATCTTTTCCCAGGTTTCAATGTGACTCTTTCCTTCACGAGCTCTCTGCCTTTGAGATGCTCCCACAAAATTGACTCATGTTTTTTTTAGTTTGATTGCCACAATCTTCACTTTGCGATCTTCCGATACATCTTTATATTCAAAGATCCGCTCTACTGTAAGCAACCAATCAATGAAGTCATCTGGTTGAGCTCTCCCTTCGAATTCCGGAATTTCGACCTTGATATTAAAGGTTCTCGTCGGAATTCGAAATTTCTACGAGCAATATTCAGATTTGGTTCTGGGCTAGGCTCACGGTGGAAGGGATTGAATTCTTCTCGTTCATCATTTGATACTTCATCCTCTGATCCTTGGTGTGACGGGTCATGTCTCAAAGGTTGAAGGCGTGCCAATTCTTGTTGAAGTTGTTGCACCTGTCTTCTTAATTCTTCGTTCTCAATATCACGAAGATCACGCTCGCGGGTTGGTCTCTCAACTTCCCGACCACGACGACCACGACCCTGATAGGCCATCACAAATGCAACCTGTCTCTGATACCACTTGATGCCGGGAGATATGGATGAAAAAGATCCACGAGCAAAATAACAAATAATATGGATAGCTCCAATCTTTGTTATCAATAATCAACTCGTATTCACCCAAAGGAGATCCACCTACGGAATACAGAGTTGATGTGATCACCACTCAAAGGCAACTCCCCGAGATACAGAACGAAATCCACGCTCACCACTCGATAGAAGAATTCCCTAGAGATACAGAACACAAAACAAGAAGAGAAATACTCTTGAAACAGAGCCAAGGCTTCATTTTTATTTACTGAATACCGTCAAACTTCAATCTAACATGCCTTTATATAGGCTAGGTTATGAGCCTTCTCCAAGTAATATAAAATACCAAAATACCCTAAACTTAGCCTTCAAGGAAAAGAAATCCTAAATTTGGAAGGAAATATTAAAATCCCTAAACTTGGAGAGAGAGAAATAATAAAATGATAAAATACCCAATAGTAAAATACTCCCGTATCACTTTCGGTCAGATCTCGGTTCGAAAACTAGAGATACGGTTTTTCCCCACTTTTACAACATCGGTTCGGTCATCGGTCAGCTTGTCGGTTGACCGACACTGCCCAGAAATCTCTGTAGAATCCGTTTCAAAATTCTGTTTCTCTTCAAACCAATTCCAACCCTGTACAAAATTATGGAACCCCTCGTTCCCTTCCTCAAACACCATTTCGACACAATTTCAACACTTCTATTCCATAAATTATCATTCAATCCATTCTATTCAATCAATTCAATGGATTCAATACCTCATTCTAACATGAAATGAAAAAGAACTATATTAATTAACACATGAGATATAGAGGACCATTTATACTTGCCTTCACTTTAATTACTTCAAGTCCAAGACAAACAAAACTCTCTTGTTAGCTTGAGGGTTGAATTCAAAATCACCCAACTGAAACTTTGAGCCTTAAGATAAAGAAACTCAAAGCTTTCTTCACACTTAACTTCAAGAAATCCAAGCAAAGAAATGAAGAAGAAGATAAACACACCTTTTTCTCACAATTTTCTCTCCAAACACTTGACAAAGAGAAGATGAAATGAAAAAGAAGATGGAGAAAGAAACTCTCCTCTGATGAAGCCGCTGTTGTTGGCACTCTCTCATCGTTTCACTCTCATCTCTCCAGCTCATGCTTTACTTAAGCTTACTCATAGTACATTTTTTTGCATTTACACCCACTTCATTTCACACATTTCCAATTTGAGTCAAATCAAAACATACTTGGTTTATCTTAAGTCAAATGATGTTGAGTGTATTATGAAAGTTGACATACTCGTTGAGATACACACGATGGTATCAAATTTTACTACATTCGCTGAAATACACATAAATCCATATTTACGAAAAAGTCCTCAAACTCACTAATTTGAGTCTTAAATCCAACTTAATTCACTTAATGTCTCATAAATCATCTCACTAAGCTTCAATCATTCTTTCAAGATTAATTCAACCCATTTTGATCTTTAATCTCATTTAAATCAACTAATCATGCTTAATCCATATTAATCGAGATCAATTAGAGTTAATTGTGATTAACTCGGGACGAGGTGTAACATGCATGCAATCTCCTATGCTTGGTAAGTCTTCTCCTTCTTTATCTCTAATCTTGCAAAATTGAGGATCTTGTAGAAAATCTTGATTTCCTTACTGAGAATTTCTTTCCACATCCACTTCCTATTTTGTGAATTTGAGCGAAAACTATGGAATGGGCCCACTTGAGATAGAAAATCATTGCATATGAGATGCTCTTGATTAGATCTTCAACTGCTAAAATTATGATGGAGTGGACCTCACCACATCCAAATGGCCGTGAGCCATCTTGGCTGGTCTTTGTCATGGGGACGTCCATGCAATGCATGAGCTCCTTTCACACATGATTTTCTCCTCGTTTGTCTCTTTCCCATGCATTTATTTCCTTCTTTGACCTAATTGAGATATTTGTGAGATATGATGAAGAGAGAATATTGCAATTCCTTGGCACATATTTGAATTTAACGTCATGCTGATGTGGGACGTACGTCCAAGCTTGCTCCAATCTTTCCAATTTTTTATTTTCTCACCATTTGCAAACAATCTTCTTCCTTAGACCTTCTTTTCTTGCATGTCTTGGTAATTTCATCAAATCTTCTTGAAATATTCTTTCTCCTTTCCATTTCTTTTCTTTGTCTCATTCTTTGGTTGTGGGACCCATTTCATCCATTTCCTATAAGCCAAAAGTAAACTTCAATAATAATTTTAAACAATAATCACAAATGCATGATAGTGGGCCCATCTCTCAAGAAATGCATCATGCATGATTTTTATATGATTAAACTAGTGATGATGAAAACTTGGTTCATTTTATGAGAAAATAGATTTTGATAAAACTTTCTAAAAATAGAATTCTAAAAATGGCAGGTTTCATGAAGTTATACAAAAATGATGATTTTTTAACAAATTATGTATGGATGTACTGCAATGAATCCAAAATGCATAAAAGTGTGATTTCTCCTTAAATGAGACTCTTTTGGATTAATAAGTCCTTAAAAAGATTTAAAAAAAATGTGTATGAAAATATACATTTTTCAGGACTCATCGCCCTCCATCTCCCCCTCCAGCGTTGGTGGTTGTGGTTGGGGTTGGGGTAGGGGTAGGGGTAGGGGTAGGGGTGGGGTGGGTGTGTGTAGAAAGAAGTTGGGGATGTAGAGAGTTTGATAGATGTCCTTTTAGGTAATTTCCTACATGGGTATCTTGGTAAAATACAATTTCAACGTATAAAGATCAATTTTCAGTGTGCATTTAGCAGCTCTCTTTATTTTTATGTCATTAGTGGCTTACATGAAAGAAAGAAAAAAACCTTTGTTAGCCACCCCATAAAAGAAATTGAGATCAGATATTAACTATGGAAGCGTTGAAAGGTTTTGAAATAAAAGCTTTGATTAGGCATCTAGATGTATTTAATGAAACCAATCTTTTGTTGAAAGTTAATCCATGAAACCTCTTTCGGCATGGTGGAGCCTATGAGTGTCTACTAGATACCACATATCTTTCTATCTAGAGGATTTTACGAGTAAAAGCCCCATAGGATCCCATACCACTGATGAGGTCCCAGTAACACCGTATAGACGGGAGGGGTCCTCTTGGTGCGTTTTTATCCCATTTTTTGTTAGCGATATGGTCGATATCGACCATTGTGTGGTGGTTGCTCTCGATTTGCAGAACACAAATAAAAACTGTGTTTTTCTCTCTTGGTTGTTGGTGCCACTCCAGAGCAATGGATGCGATAGAAGGGGCAAGGGGAGGCAGAGAGAGGGAGGATACGAAGGTATGGAGGGTGGCAAGCATGGGGTTGTCTTCGTCGGAGGAGGGAGGATCGCCATAGATGTAGAAGAGGGAATGGGAGACAAAGGCGAGGTTATATGCGGAGATGAGGAAGAGGGCTGGGAATGGAGGTAGTGGGGGAGGGAGAGGATGGGGGACAAGGATCTGTAGACCCAAGGGGATTGAGAGGAGGCGAGGGCAGAGGATTTGCAGGTGGACCTGCAAATTCGTTTTTTTTTTTTTTTTTGCGAAATGGTCGATATCGACCACCATCAGAGATGGTCGATATCGACCATTCTGTTGTATTCAGCAAATAAGAAAGTTACATGATGAGAAAAATCTGATTGATAGAATGGTCGTTATCGACCATATCGCAAAACGACAAAAAAAAATAAAAATAAAGGGCCACATGAGGACCCCTCCCGTGTCCAACATGATACTGGGTCTTAGTATGACGTATGGGGTCCTACGGGGATTTTTTTCGTAAATTCCTCTTCTATCTAACTATCGTTTAATACAATAAAAATACATGACTTCCAAGTGTCTTCACCGGGATGTATGGGGTCCTACAGGGATTTTTTTCGTAAATTCCTCTTCTATCTAACTATTGTTTAATACAATAAAAACACATGACTTCCAAGTGTCTTTGTTATGTGTGTGAGAGAGAGAGAGCATATTGTTCATTTTTATCCTTTTCTTCTTTTCTTACTGAATTGGAATAGTTGTCAGCTATGATACTTTAAATTTGAAGACGCATGAATATTAAGGGCCTATTTAGCATTATTCACATGTTGTTCTCAGATTTGTGCCGGCCGCGTGGAACTTGTTTTGCAACATTATAGATATCCATAGATCCATTATTATATATTATAGATGTAGGAATCGATTTCGAAATTGAGCTCTAATTTCGCAGTTGATTGCAAAATTGGAGCTCAATTTTAAATTTCAATTTTGAGTAGCAACAAATCCAAATCTCGATGGACTCTTTAAGGATAGAGATATTCTCACATGATGGTTCCTTTTTATATTTTGTTGCAAATTTCATATCTTATCTTATTTTAGGTTCCAGTCTCTCTGGGCATGATATTAGATGCATTCTTATCCTTTCCTACTTTGCAAGAAGTCCAAATGTCCATGGAGTCTTTATAGACAAAGATAAACTTTATTCATTTTCTTAGTAAATTTTATATAATAGTATTTTTACTTGGCTCGGGCTTAGCACGGGCACATATTGCTAGTTATTATATATCATAGGGATAGGATTCAATTTTGAAATTGGAGTCCAATTTCGAAATTGATTGTGAAATCGACTTCCATTTGAGCAATTGATTAAGAAATTGGCTTCCAAATTTAAATTGATTTTAACTAATCTAAAGAGTCTAATTTAGAGAGGAGAATAGAGAACTTTTTATGAATTTTTTTGTCGATCAATGTGATTAGACTCCTCTCTTTTTAGAATCTTTTTTCTTCAAAGTATGGATAGTAAACAACTGTATTATCCCTTGGTTTGGGGATGATTTGTTATCTTAATCTTAAGAGTCCGATTTAGAGAGGAGAATAGAGATCTTTTGTGAATTTTTATGCCGATCAATGCCATCAGACTCCTTTTTTTTTAGTATCTTTTTTTTTTTCAAAATATGGATAGTATACGACTGTATTATCCCTTGATTTGGGGTTGATTTGCTATCTTAATCTTAGAGAGGATGATTGCTAGAGATATACAGAACTATACACACCTTGGATCAAATCTATATAACGATACTAGCAAAACCCCGTGCTATGCATGGACCACGAAACCACCAAATGCACAGACTGATATGAATTATTTTTAATAAATTTATTAATTAGTAAACTTGTGAGTCCTTTTTTTTTGTTGCTAATTTGATCTTTATGTTTTTTTCCAAATGTTTTATTCTTTACGTGAGGCATGAATTGATTAAGGAAGATCAAATGATCATAGACCTAACAAATTGACCTAATATATTTAAGTGGGACCAAGATGAATGGGGTCCATCATCTCTATTCTAACCGTTCATAAAATCATATGATGCGGGCCGGGACCCATTAATTGATTGATAAAGATCAAATGATCATAGACCTCTCAAATTGACCAAACCTAACCTATTTAAGTGGGACCCCCAATATGAATGGGGTCCACCATCTATATTCTAACCGTCCATAAAACCATATGATGCGGGCTGGGACCCATGAATTGCTTGATAAATATCAAAGGATCAAATGATCATAGACCTCACAAATTGACCAAACCAAACCTATTTAAGTGAAACCCCCCAGATGAATGGGGTCCACCATCTCTATTATAACCGTCCATGAAACCATATTATGCGGGATGGGACCCATGAATTGATTAAGAAAGATCAAATGATCGTAGACCTAACAAATTGGCCAAATATTTTTAAGTGGGACCCAGATGAATGGGTTCCACCATCTTTATTCTAACCGTCCATAAAATCAAATGAAGCGGGCCGGGACCCATGAATTGATTGATAAAGATCAGATGATCATAGACCTCTCAAATTGACCAAACCTAACCTATTTAAGTGGGACCCCCAAGATGAATGGGGTCCACCATCTATATTCTAACTGTCCATAAAATCATATGATGCGGGCTAAGACATATGAATTGCTTGATAAATATCAAAGTATCAAATGATCATAGACCTCACAAATTGACCAAACCTAACCTATTTAAGTGGAAACCCCCAGATAAATGGGGTCCACCATCTCTATTCTAACCGTCCAAAAAATCATATTATGCGGGATGGGACCCATGAATTGATTTAAAAAGATCAAATGATCAAATGATCGTAGACCTAACAAATTGACCAAATATTTTTAAGTGGGACCCAGATGAATGGGGTCCACCATCTTTATTTTAGCCGTCCATAAAATCAAATGAAGCGGGCCGGGACCCATGAATTGATTGATAAAGATCAAATGATCAAATGATCATAGACCTCTCAAATTGACCAAACCTAACCTATTTAAGTGGGACCCCCAAGATGAATGGGGTCCACCATCTATATTCTAACTGTCCATAAAATCATATGATGCGGGCTAAGACCTATGAATTGCTTGATAAATATCAAAGGATCAAATGATCATAGACCTCACAAATTGACCAAACCTAACCTATTTAAGTGGAACCCCCCAGATGAATGGGGTCCACCATCGTTATTCTAACCGTCCATAAAACCATATTATGCGGGATGGGACTCATGAATTGATTTAAAAAGATCAAATGATCAAATGATCGTAGACCTAACAAATTGACCAAATATTTTTAAGTGGGACCCAGATGAATGGGGTCCACCATCTCTATTCTAACCGTCCATAAAATCATATGATGCGGGCCGGGACCCATGAATTGATTGATAAAGATCAAATGATCATAGACCTCATAAATTGACCAAACCTAATTTATTTAAGTGGGACCCCAAAGATGAATGGAGTCCACCATCTATATTCTAACCGTTCAGAAAACCATATGATGCGGGCTGGGACCATTGAATTGCTTGATAAAGGTCAAAGGATCAAATGATCATAGACCTCACAAATTGACCAAACCTAACCTATTTAAGTGGAACCCCCCAGATGAATGGGGTCCACCATCTCTATTCTAACCGTCCATAAAATCATATTATGCGGGATGGGACCCATGAATTGATTAAGAAAGATCAAATGATCATAGACCTAGCAAATTGACCAAATATTTTTAAGTGGGACCCAGATGGGGTCCACCATCTTTATTCTAACCGTCCATAAGATCAAATGATGCGGGCCGGGACCCATGAATTGATTGATATAAATGTAGCACATCTGGTGTGTTGGCGTATTTGGGATCTCATGGAGAGATTTTAGGCTTTTGACTGGAAGATGATTCTTCATGGAGAGATTTTAGGTCTTTTGAGTGTGTAATAGATATAGAGATTTTAGGGATAAGGGCAACTCCGGAAATGGCATTGTAAAAAGTTTGAGGTTGCGTCAGGTGTCTTTATGTGAGGAAGAGTACATCCTTTTAGTAATATAGATTTCTTTCGTAGGTCCCAGTTTTCTAGATCATGTGTTAATAGTTATGACTAGTTTTTAGAACATTGTGTTCAACACTGGTAAGGCCAGCAAAATCAGTCACCCAATCAAGGCATTTGATGGACAAACTACAACCCACTTACCACTTTCTAGAGATGATGAAACATCATATGAAAATCTTGTGTGAAGATATAAGTAGTAAGTATCCTTGATCCTTTTAGATCATTTAGATCTCTCAAATGATGGTTCACATGTTCCTATATAGAGTCCAATTTAGAGAGAAGTTCCTATTGTGATTCTATCTCTTTCAAATTTCTCTAAAAAGTCTCATTTCCAGAAAAAACCTCCTTTATCTAATCAAGTTTTAGAAATTTTGAATTTAAACTTACATAAAAAAAAAACAGAAAAGCCATAAGAAGGATACGTTGATCATTTCGATCTCCAGCAACCAGTTGATGATCACATCTAATAAGAAGAATCGGTTGATTTTTTAATGGGATATTATTTTTTTCCATGGTTTGTTTTGATTTGATTTTGTTGTTTTTGTATCGTAAGAAGAACAATCATGAATCTCAATTTCAGTTGTTTTCTTGATTTCTCTCATCATGCTCATGCTCTTAAGTAACAACAACCATGACTTCAGTGACAATTCCTTTGTGGTTGAAAATTTGTTAGAAATTTGGCGTGTATATTCTTTACTTTACTATTTCTTTTTCCTCTATTTTTTTTCTAGATGAAGGGGAATCTAAGGTTAATTTGGTCATCAAGAAAGTGAATTTCTGTCATTGTCAATTTTGATGGTTTTTTTAATCTTTTCTTTTTAGTTTCATTTTTTTTTTGTATTGTTTTCTCATGGGGTTTTTGTTTTTTTTCTAAATCACGCTTCTTATTTCTATACATTTCCTTTATTATGTATGTTCTTGCGTTTAATGATTTTTTCTTTTTTGCCTTCTATCTAGCCATGTTTTTTTTTTTTCTGATTTTTGGTGGGTCATTTTTTAGTTTCCGTGGTGACAGGTTTTCATGGTTTCATGGTCTTTCTTTTATTTCTTGGTTTCAATGTTTGGTTTTTAGGCATTGGGTTTCCATGGGTTTATTTGTTTCTTATGGACTTTTATTTTCATGTTGTAATTTTGCGGTGTTTTTATCAATTTTATTTTTTTAGAGAATTTTATCGAAAAAATCCAATTAGACTCATTGAAGAACAAAAAAGGTCTTTGAAGCCACTTTTTTATCCTTTTTCTCGTATTTTTGTTGAGCGGCGATATTGTTGTTGGTTTATACATGAGAGGGGATACCACTTTTTGTCCTTTTTCGATTTTTCAATGAGTGGGGACATCAGGATTAAAACACTCGCATAATTGAGTGTTTCAACTGTACTAGACGGGGATATCTTTGCTTAACTGAGTGTGCTAAATGTGTTGGGTGTGGAATCTCAAGTGGGGTACTATTTCTTTTCTTATTCCATCTTAATCTTGGGAAGAAGAATTGTTAATTGTATTGGGTGGGGAATATCGGTGGGGTACTTGCTAAATGTGCTGGGTTGGCCATGGTTGAGGGAGAAAGATGGAATAGGAAGAGGCAAAGAGGGAAGAAAGGGAAAAAGGGAGTGAAGAGAAGTAACTTGGGGTCACCTTGTGGTGGTCAGTGCTCACCATTGATAGAGGAGAGCAGAGGTTGAAGATGAAAGAAGGAAGAAAGAAGAAGGAAGAAGGAGATGAATAAGAAAAAGAAAACTTGTGGAGAAGAGAGGAGGAAGAAGGAGAAAAGAGGGAAGCTCATGGAGGAGAATAATTGAGAAGGAAGAAGAAAGCTTACGAAGTATAAAAGAGGAGGTGAAAGAAGAATGCTCATGGAGAATAAGAGAATTGGACGGGCTTTAAAGAACACGGGAGTGAGGATATACCCGCTCGGGAAATTATAAAAAAAAAAAAAAAAAACTGAAAAGGGCCCCTAGGACCACTATGATGGTTAACTATACTTTAGGTCATTTTTGGTCTCCACTTAGTCTGAGAGGATTTTTCGTGTAAAATCCCCTATAATTAATTCTCTCATACTTGTATACAATGGTGGGAGGACCAAACATTTCATATTAATGTGAGGGCCACTTGCTAATTTTTCTTTTTCTTATTCCAATTTTGGTCTTTTTGCACTACATAGTGAAGTTGCCAAAAGTCAGACATAGATCTCTAGCAAAAAATAAATAAATTTTGATGGCAAAAAATTGTGAAAATAATTTTGGCGTGATCACAAGTTTCTAACATAGAAAATAGGAGAAATTTGATGTTCATTCCTCCAATTTATATTACATTGGTTCACATTTTAGGCCTCGTGGATGCAAGTTGTTTACATACTTTTCACAACCCTTCCATCCGGCCTCAAATGGCTACAAGCTGAACAAAAGTGCAAAATTACATATGATACATGACAAAAGGACTGCAAAAAACATTATGTGAGTCCATATCTGAGAGGTTCCTTTTTGCTCGGACATGGGTTTTTGCCTGTGCAAATCTCTCTTCTTCTCCTCTGTTTTCTTCTTCAATCTCCTTCAAAGCCTCTGTCATGGGTTTATGATGGCCTTACCGAGTGTATGGATGAGTGAGAAATAATTCTTGACTGACAGTAATCTTTGACGATCATTACTCGTTTATCAAGGACAGTGTATGTGCATTCCAAGGAAGTAGCTGATTTATGTGCCAGTAGGTGTTCAAGGTTGTGTCATTCTGGGCCATATCGGTACAGAAAACCAGAATGAAGCCAATAAGAGGGCTTGCACAACCAAGTTTCAAACAGAAACACCTTTACTCCTTTAAGTGAGAAAGATAAAGAAGAACGACTGAACGGTCATTTTTCAATCTCGCCCTCTGGAGGAACATCTCTAGAGGTTGAAGACTGAATTTTGTGTGGCAAAAATGGATGTTGCAGAACCTAGAGATAGAACCTCACCTTCTTGAAGAGATAATCTGAAAAAGGAAGGAATTCTTCTAAGTTTGAAGAGGATTGGAGAGAGTTGGATGCTTTTGGAGAGGTTAGGGATGATGTGTCTCCCTTGAATGGTCGCCCAAAGGCCCTATTTATAGAGTGGGAAGGCAGTTGCAGCAGTTCCAAGGAGTTACAATTCGAAAATGGGCGCCAAAGCTTACTGGTGTGTTGTGTCCGAGTAGATAGCGTTTTATCAAGCATGAAGTACATAACCAATCAGACAGACATTACTTCATGTCCGAGCAGACAAGCATGGGATCCTATTTCATGGGAAATGGGCCCAAATGGTGTCCAAATGCTCTGGAACTTTGTGGGATCCATTTTGGGATGATATTCAAACTTTGAGGAAGATTCCATCGTTGTTTGAGGTCTGAAAATGGTCTTTGGATTTCATATTTAAAAAACCATTTTTCCTTGCACTTTGATATCAAATGATCTTCGATGAACTTGAAATTGTGGGAAACCTTCTTGGGACCTGTGATAGATCATCATGGAAAATCTCACCTTGGTTTGACTTCTAGAGATGGATCAAAGTGGGTCACAGTGGTTCATGTCTGAAAACCATTCAGACATGGAGGGTCAATATGTGATAAATGGGTCCAAATGACCCTAATTGCCCTCCAATTTTAGAAAAACCCTCTTAAAGTCCACCCTTGGTCTTCGAAATAGATTTTTTCTTGATAGAGTCTCTGAAAGTTGTTGAGAGTGGGCTTTAGTCTTCCATGTCTACAAAGATTTGACTTGAGTTGACTTCACCTATTCTTTGCTTTTATTTGAACCCAGATAGTCTTATTTTGTTTCTAAACTTGTATTTGACTCTTTGAATAAGCTTTTGACCTCTAAAAGTTGGTGGGATGTGGAGTTCCAGTTCATGTCTGTGAGCTATGGTTTCGAGATCTTTTGACTAGACTTCTACCCAAATGACCCTGAATTGCTTTGAAACTTTGGAAAACACCTTGAATATGCATTCTCCGAACTTGGAGTGGGGTTCATCCTAGTTTGATCCCTCTAAGTTGTTATTGGGGGTTCATGTCTGAGAGCTCTGAGAACTCATTAGGGTCAATGTCTGAGCACTTTAAAACTCTCAGACATGGAGTTGATTTTCAATGTTAAGCTCTTCCTTGAACCTCTAATTACTTTTGAAGTCTTTGTTGGTCTTCATTTAGCTGAGTAATGCATCATGGACTTCATGTCTATGATACAGACCTTCACACTTGCTCGTCTGATTAGATCTGTTTGGAGTGCATGTGTGATTTTTTACATGCCAACACTTTATTCATTACTTTTTTCCCTTAGTTGTTCCCTCGTCCTTGATGGTTCCTATTGCGAACCCAAATCCACTACTCCAGGTTTAAGGTCTTGATGAGTGAGGATTAGCATGCTGATGCCAAATGATTAACAATAAAATCATCACCTTAGGTTCACCCACAAGATTCCGCACAAGGGAACAGCTGATGTCATGATCTCTCTATTTAATTGCATTTTGGGAATCAGCGGAAACTTGTGAAACCAAAAGATTGCATGTATATTTCAAACATAATAGAGAGACAATATATCAGATTACACACAAAGATTCAGAAGCATTCCCATTAACTTGAAAGGAATTAGTACAAAAGTATTTTAATTACATTCCCAAAAGAAAGGCCCATAAAACACAGCCACAAACAAAGTATAAAAGATGCTTTTCCCAAAAGATGTTATATATTGTCTATCCTCCTTTCAATCAAACCCTACAGCTCCTCCTCAGCTGACTCTTCCTTCGGGGCAAGGGTAGGGGTTTACAACACCAAAGTATGGTAACAAATTAGATGCAACGACCTAACAAACACTTAATATAAATAGCATAGCATGTTGCATCAATGCTGAATCGAAAGATGTCTATTATCAGAAAGCAATAATTGTCATGTCCCAGGCTAAAACAATAAGTGCGATGTCCCAGGCTTCGGGGCCCTTCCAATCTTGGGGCGCGATTGCGTTGCATCTCATAAATGATAAATCATACATTTCAACATAAATGGAGCCAATTTAAAATTTTAAGAGAGATAACAGAGCAAAGCATAATTATATTGAAGGTGTAAAAGTACAGATTACTACATGTTTTGAAATCATTAACTAATATCATCTTGGCCAAACAAAAGGCTAAATACAAAATACAAAATACAAAATACAAATAAAGAAACTACTAAACTACAAGTGGGATTCAGTTCTTCGCGCTATGTAGCAACTACCAACAACAAAATCCCTAAGTGTATAGCCCTTGCTATCTGCAGCTGTTCCCAAAAGCAACTTACCTTCGCACTAGCCGAGATGGTACCTGCTACCTATAAGCACCAAGTGAAGTATCAGACTCGTGGACTCTGACAAGCAACTAGATAAATTACATAACATGAAGCATAATGATAAGGCATTAATATAATTATATAAATATACAAAGTAAAGCATGTGAGCAAAGTATAAACTCAAGGATTTTACAAAAAAAAAAAAAAAAAACCCTTAGATGTCCCATGCACGAAAAAGGACCTCAAAGTATCTATCGCACAAAAAAGGCCCTCCCGCCAATTTTAAACTCTCTTTTTTCATCTTTTAGATTGAGCAACGATATCGTTACTCATTTCAATTGAACAACGATATCGTTGTTCATGTCTTCTTCTTCCTCTTTGTTCATCTCCCCCACTCCAATCTCCCTTCAGTCGAGGATACAAAAGCAGAATCCTTGGTGGGTCCTCACCATCTACTTCCTTCAGTCCTTGCAACTCAACTTGTAATTGCGAAACCAAAACCAAGCATTTCCCCTCACATTACTTCAAGAGCTGAGACACAAACTCCTCATGTCCAACATGAGAATGGCAGCCTCTGCTATCCAACAGTCGGCATGTGTGGCCAGACCCTACTGAAGCCTCAAAATAAGCTAGTGAAAAAGGTTGGTGTTTTTTAGGGTCACATCTCCATTTGTCAGATTGCCAAGAGCTCTCCTGGAAGCATCTGCTAATTACTTAATCTTTTGGGATCATCAAAATCATCCAAATTTCAAATGGCCCACTTCCATTACTGCAATTGTCATCTTTGTAATCCTTGCAGGTGGGTTAGGCAATGATGGTGAAGTTGGGCTCCTGGAACCGATGGACAAGGTGGCTCTGGTTCGGTTGGGTATGGGTCCATTTCTGTGAATGAAGAGGAGTTGATGTGTTGATGAAGAGGTAGATCTGGTGATGGTGATGAGAGAAACAAAGATGATGAAAGGGAGAGTTGGATGTGATGGATGCAAGGGTTGGAAGGTTGGTGTTGCAGGCCATTTATGAAGATGGATTTGCATATTAAAAAGATAGTGAATAAGATCCTCTGTGAAGATGAGTGGGATAAGACCAGTTTTCGTGTTTGTTTGTTTGGCTGGAGTTGCTAATGGGAGAGATGGTCATGTCTAATGAAGTTGAGAATGAACAGGATCACTGTTTGGTCGGTAGAATTTGGAGTTGTGGGGCTGTTGACACAAAAAATGTCACTTTGCCTCTTCATACACTTTCAGCATCAAGAAGCTACATGAAGTCGCATCCTACCACAAACAGGGAATGCTACTTCAAGCATCAGATCTTATCAGAATCATCCAAAAACTGCAAGATCCTTCTAAACAGCCATAAGAAGGGTACACATGAAGTTTCGGGCCATTTCGACATTATTTGGCCTAACTTCACTCTTCCAGCAGTTGAACAAGAGCTCCCGGCAGCGGTAAAGCTGGAGACCCTAATTCATAAAACAGAGCACACAGTTGGCCTCAAAATGCTACTAGAAGGCTCTACATCAAATTCCAGGCCATTCCGACACCGTTTGGCCCAAAAAGCAAAAGGTCGAAGAATAATCAGCTCTTCCGGCGGCGACAGCATCGAAGAAGTCAGATCTTCAATTAGATCCTTTGGATTGTCTCAAAGTACTTTCAAAAGGCTCTATGTCAAATTTTATGTCAAACCGACAACGTTTAATCATACATCAACCCTCAAGCAGCAAAACCAAGCCTCTTGGAGGCAGAAACCGCCGAGGCCATCACTCATCAAATAAAGCACTTGGCTAATTTCGAAATACTTCGAAGGGGTTACATGTCAAGTTTCAGGTCATTTCGACGACATTTGACCAGACTTTGACCTCCCGGAAGCTAAATCAGGTCTCCCGGTAACAGAGCCCCTCGGGACCGTGATTTCAAAATTGGAGCAAGTAGATCATCTTAAAATGACTCCAATAGGCTCCCTGTCAAATTTCAGGTCAATCGGACACCGTTTGACCGTACATCAAAGCGCGCATCTTCCTTACGATAAAATCAAGTCTACTGGCGACAGGACCTCACACGGCTTCAAAACTCAAACGAAAGCATGTAGTTGGTCTTATTTATTGCCTAGGAGGCTTCACCTCAAATTTTAGGTCATTCCGACATCATTTTGGCTTTTGACGGCAAATCGGCAACTTTGCACAATAAAGTCTTTGGCTTTCCCGAAAAATAAAAAACGTTGCCCTCTGATTTGCAGGGCTTCTCATCATGTTTTCTACAGGGAAATCATGCCAAAACATGTGCAAAAATGTCAAAGAAAAAAGAAGCAGAAAAAACCAGAAGACGACCGAAAATCGGCAACCGAAAGGAGCAAAAAGCCCCATCGTCGGTGACCCTGGGTGCATGGTCGCCAGCGACCTTGGAAATACGGGTCGCCGTATTTTGGCCGAAAACCCATTTTTGTGTCCTTTGCGTTTCGAGATGTTTGGCCTCTGTGATTTTTCAAAAAATTGATTTTCGGGGCACGAAATCCGTCGATCTTCGTCAACATCACGGATTTGTCGTTGAAATCATGGGTTCGTCATCGGACGTTTCGAAATCGTCAACCGGCCGATCGATCGAGAAATCGACATGACAGATGGTACCGGCCCAATGGTAGCAATTAATGTCTGAAATTACATGATCATCTGACAGCAATCGGCATGAAAATCCAACAGTGATCATTGCTTCCAACATCGTGGGTAGAATTCCAAAAGACTCGGCGCGGTCCGCGACTCTTCAAATGCTTTAGCGTCCACTTAATGAAGTTAATGACCCATTGTATGACATATTAATGTGGTCAATTGCTCATTATTGTGGACGGCCCAATCAGAAGCCGAGAAATGAGAGTTACAAGTTAAGTGCAATCATGGCATTAAACCATGTAAATCTTTCCATCATGGAGTTTAAAGGCAATTAAAAGCCCTTTATTCTCCAACGGCCAAAGAAAAATGAGTTACAAAAATACAAATTAAAAAACTTATAACTCCTCCCATCATTGATCATTAATACAATTAATGCATTAAAGGCCCATAAACTCCCCTCATGGCCACCAAAAAGCCTATAAAAGGAGGTCATTTCCACCATTTGGATGAGACACAAAAAGGACACATAGACAAATCCTAGAAAAAAACTCTGCAAAATTGCTACGATGCTCCAACGAAGATCTCTCCTTTGTTGAAAAAGCTCCACAGCAACCACCACTACAAGGCGACCAAAGCCCCTTGGGGGGCCACCTTTCCAAGGCCTTCTCCCCTTTGTCTCCATGGTTTAGACGTGACTTTTCAGCCTGTCTACTTATATTTTTATTGGATATAGGACATCCTCTTGGCCCTTATTCTCTAAAAACCTGAGGTTCAAGCCAAGCCAAGAGAATCGCAGGCATTCTCTGTTATCATCTGAAGGATGACGGCGAAGTCCAAACATAACTTGTGACCGTCAATCTGAACGAGTCCCCACAATCTCCAGAAAAGTTAAACTTCATTTTCTTGCTTTTCATTGTACTTTGTATTTCTTAAAGAGACATAAAAAAAATCACAACTCTTGTATTTTCTTTTGATAAGAATTGTAAATCGCCTTTCACAACAAACAAATGAAAATCGCCTTTCACGGCATTCAAATCAAATCATGTCTCTTTCTTAACACATGTGCAATGAAAGTTAGAAAAAAGTTAATTTCCTTTTCTACTTGCGAAGGTGGATCTAGGGACTAGCACTTGTTAATTTCAAATAGAGTAAAAAATTTGGTATATTCATACAAAAAAGTTGATGTTCGGTTTGTCTCCTGTCACGAAACAGTTGGACCCCATGGACTCTCACGTTCACTTACCCCGGTAGTCCCGCGAGCAAAAAAGCAAGACCATCAGGGGAGGAGATAGAAGAGAGGCTGGCTCGGGTTGATGGAGTAGGGGAGATGTAGAAAGAGGAAGGAGAAGATGAAGAAAGAAGACACGAGCGACGATATTATCGCTGCTCAAATGAAACGAGTGGTGATATTGTCGCTCAATGTAAAAGGTAAAAAAACATGTTAAACTTGTCGGGAGGATTTTTTGTGCAATACAAACTATGAGGTCTATTTTCGTGCATGAAACATCTAAGGGGTTTTCTCTCGTAAAATCCTCTTAATTATATTATTTTATTGCACGTTGAAACACTTTGCTCACCACTAAATCACTCATCCTTTTTAAGATACCCTCTACAAAATAAGCTATAGAGGCTATGTATGTTATAATTTGTTAAGAAATATGTAAATTACTTACGAATATTGCTAGGCAAAGAGGGATAAATAAAACCCAAACCCATACCGACCTAATTTCTTTTCGGCGACCGGGTTGAGTACAATTCTCTCTCTATAAAGTTGGGAAATGGTTAGTAAGTGATGCAAGATATGAGTGCAAACTGATCATAAATTCAGCCACGCAGCATATAGTACACAACCTCCTACACGCATAGAAACTCCTCATCAACGCTGTAGGTGCAAAAAAATAATGACCCACAATAATGGGGGGTGCCTTAGAGGACTTACCCAAGTGAGATCAGGGACACCGATGCCTGCGCCTGGAGCCTGAGAAAAGGAAGGAGAAATGCAGGTCAGAGGACCCTGGCCTGGGCGGCGCAAGGCTCTCCGATGCCTAAGTTAGTATATGAACTAAGCAGAGGGAGGAGATTTTTGGGGAAGAAGATGGCATACCAGAGTGGTCATGGTGTCTCCCTTTCCTCTAGAGCTGTAGCTGTGTTTATGTAGAGGAAGAGGAGGCAAAGGGGTAGTTGGCTGTCTTGTCATAGCCCATTTTGTCAGGTACTAGGGAGGCGCGGTCTCATCGTAGCCTGTCTGGTCCCGTCGTAGCCTGTCTTGTCCCGTTAGGCCATATCCTGGCGCCTTGGGAGCTGTGGACGGTGATCTGTCAGGAGATACGGGCTATCCCCTTGTCTTGTCGCACGGGCCATAGCGTGCTTGAGCGTCCATGGGAGGACAGCTGTCAGTGCTCAGTACTTTCATCGATATGAGGCGCTTGGCCGGGATGGAGTGTCGTGCCGGGTGAGACCTGGCGGAGATGCAGGGTCAGGGCACTGTTGCCGGAGTGGAAGGGGCTGGCACTGTCGCCGAGCTGGGCAGCCGAAGTGGGATGCTTTGCCGAGGCGGAGTGTCTGGTCTTGATAAGGCGTGCATTGCCGAGGTGGGGGAGTTGCCGGGATGGACTTGCCAGGATGGACTTGCTGATGCGGGGGCCCGGGATGGAGCACCTTGCCCAGGATTCTCTTGGGAATTTCCCCACACAAAGCCCCCCAGCTTCTGAGCTCATTAGACTCCTCATTGAGGTCGGAACCTAAGTACCATGGAGGACAACGCTTGTGCCTTGGAGCAGTGTCGCTTTGAGATTGATGGTTCAGCCAACTGATTCATCACCAACTAAGAGATCGAGGCATGACCAGCTGGCCCGTCGCCGGAGGCGCAGCCCCGTTGGAAGTGTTCTGGTGATGCTGCCGAGGTGACCAGTGTAACTGCCAACTTAGAATCCGGCACTGATGCCGAGCTGAGGACTGTCATGAGGCCGAGGAGGTGATATGGAACAGTCTCTACTGCAATCTTGTTGAGCTGCCATTTGCCGAAGTGGCCAGCGTTGGCCGAGACGAACTGCCTTGCGACAGAGTGGACCCAGAATCCCGCTGGTCTCGGAGATGTGAGCATGAGTTTGGCAACGGTCTTTGGGGGGTGTATGAACCCTGATTTTAGGAATCCGGCCGAGTGTCCGAACTCGAGGCCTTCTCCAGGGTCCAGGACCCAGAGCTTTAGGAAACGACCGAGTCTGGACTCGAGGCCTTTTCCAGGGCGTTTGACCCGTGTAGATGGGTGAAGACCCTGAGCTTAGGAATTGGCCGAGTATCCGAACTCGAGGCCTTTTCCAGGGCTGTTAACCCTTGGAGATGGGTGAAGACCCTGAGTTTAGGAATTGGCCGAGTGTCCGAACTCGAGGCCTTTTCCAGGGCTGTTAACCCTTGGAGATGGGTGAAGACCCTGAGTTTAGGAATTGGCCGAGTGTCCGAACTCGAGGCCTTTTCCAGGGCTGTTAACCCTTGGAGATGGGTGAAGACCCTGAGTTTAGGAATTGGCCGAGTGTCCGAACTCGAGGCCTCTTCCAGGGCTGTTAACCCTTGGAGATGGGTGAAGACCCTGAGTTTAGGAATTGGCCGAGTGTCCGAACTCGAGGCCTTTTCCAGGGCTGTTAACCCTTGGAGATGGGTGAAGACCCTGAGTTTAGGAATTGGCCGAGTGTCCGAACTCGAGGCCTTTTCCAGGGCTGTTAACCCTTGGAGATGGGTGAAGACCCTGAGTTTAGGAATTGGCCGAGTGCCCGAACTCGAGGCCTTTTCCAGGGCTGTTAACCCTTGGAGATGGGTGAAGACCCTGAGTTTAGGAATTGGCCGAGTGTCCGAACTCGAGGCCTTTTCCAGGGCTGTTAACCCTTGTGACTGGCTTTTCTGGCATTCGCCGAGATGGAGAAGCCCGGGTGTACGAACCCGAGGGCAGTCTCGATGGCACTGGCCGAGACCAACATGAGGCCGAACCTGTGAAGCGCGTAGCTAGCACGAGGGCGATACCAACATGAGGTCGTCAGATGCGGTCGATACCAGCATGAGGCCGAAACCAGCGTGAGGTGGAGACCAGCACGTGGACGGACCAGCATGAGGTCGTTAGATGCGGTCGAGACCAGCATGAGGCCGAAACCAGCGTGAGGTGGAGACCAGCACGTGGACGGACCAGCATGAGGTCGTTAAATGCGGTCGAGACCAGCATGAGGCCGAAACCAGCATGAGGTCGTTAAATGCGGTCGAGACCAGCATGAGGCCGAAACTAGCGTGAGGTGGAGACCAGCACGTGGACGGACCAGTATGAGGTCGTTAAATGCTGTGGAGACCAGCATGAGGCCGAAACCAGCGTGAGGTGGGGACCAGCACGTGGACGGACCAGCATGAGGTCGTTAAATGCTGTCGAGACCAGCATGAGGCCGAAACCAGCGTGAGGTGGAGACCAGCACGTGGACGGACCAGCATGAGGTCGTTTGGAGGCCAAGGAGCCTGGGCGCGCCTACCCGAGGACTTGGTTGCTCTGGCGCCGAACACGAGTCACGCCTGAGTGTATAAAACGGCCCCAGGGTGAGCTCGGTGGCTCTGGACGACTGATGGCGGTAGAGGACCGTGCGATCAAGGCTGACAGCAGAGGACCGTGCCGTCGAAATGACGGTAGAGGGTCGTACGATCGAAGCCGACGGGCGGTCGAAGCTAAGTGACAGAAAAAGGTTCGCCTAACTGCTCCCCGTGTTGGAAGAGATTTCTGCAGAGCGGGGGGCTGCTAGCGAGCTGGAGACGTCCGCCGAGCTGGAGGCGTCCGCCGAACTGGCAGAGTCGGCCGAGCTGGGAGCGTCGGTCGAGCTGGCAGGTTCGGCCGAGCTGGAAGCGATCTGGTCGCTGTCGCGGAGGTTGAACTGCTCCCGGTCTCGGGCTTCGTCCTCCTCTTGCCTGACGAATTGATTTACCCCCGTCATGAGTGCTGCCGTAGTGACCACGGGATACATGACCAAGTTGCTTCGGAGCTCGTTGCCTGGTATGAGGGCTTGCTGGAAAGACAGGACTGCTATTGCCTCTGAGGCGTTCTCGATCTGGCTGTAGACAGCCCATAATCTTTTGGCGAACTGCGCGATGCTCTCGGTCTACTTCATTCTGAGGGCCATCAGGTCGGCGGCTGACCTGGGGATGACCCCGTAAACTTGGAACTTCGTCTAGAATGAACTCCGGAGCTGCTGCCAACTTTTGATTGATCCCGGGGGGAATGCGCAGAACCATTTTAGGGGGAGGTCCCCGAGGCTGGAAGAGAAGATTCTGCAGCTCAGGTGGCCCGCGCTGCCCCATACCGACATCCGCTGGGAGAAGTGTCGTAGGTGTGCTGCTGGGTCCGAGGTTCCATCGTAAATGACGAACCTCGGGACTTTGAAATCTTCGGGAAGGGGGAAGCTTCTGATCTCTGGAGAGAAAGGAGATGCGCCGAAAACATTAGAGTCCATCCGAACTTGAGCGTAGTCGGCCATTTCCATGTGCTGTCGTACTGCTTGCTCTATGCGTTGAACGAGCCACTCTCTGGAGTCGTGGTCGTTACCCGAGCCTTCGCCATGGGCCCGGTTGCTCCTGCTCTTCAGGGTGCGTCTTTCGGAGGGTAGAGTCGAGGTCGAATCCTTAGAGGATGAACCCGACCGAGTATCCTGAAGCTGGTCGCCTGCTGGACCAGATTTTGCTCCTGACCTCTCTCGGCGGGGGACCGTCGGCAGCTGGGTCGACAGTGCGATAGGTTCCTTTCCCTTTCTGGCTCTTCGAGGCATGGTGTTTGGAAAGATTGAGAAGGTTGGGAAGGCTGGGATGTTACTTTCCCACAGACGGCGCCAATAGTAGGTGCAAAAAAATAATGACCCACAATAATGGGGGGTGCCTTAGAGGACTTACCCAAGTGAGATCAGGGACACCGATGCCTGCGCCTGGAGCCTGAGAAAAGGAAGGAGAAATGCAGGTCAGAGGACCCTGGCCTGGGCGGCGCAAGGCTCTCCGATGCCTAAGTTAGTATATGAACTAAGCAGAGGGAGGAGATTTTTGGGGAAGAAGATGGCATACCAGAGTGGTAATGGCGTCCCCCTTTCCTCTGGAGCTGTAGCTGTGTTTATGTAGAGGAAGAGGAGGCAAAGGGGTAGTTGGCTGTCTTGTCATAGCCCATTTTGTCAGGTACTAGGGAGGCGCGGTCTCATCGTAGCCTGTCTGGTCCCGTCGTAGCCTGTCTTGTCCCGTTAGGCCATATCCTGACGCCTTGGGAGCTGTGGATGGTGATCTGTCAGGAGATACGGGCTATCCCCTTGTCTTGTCGCACGGGCCATAGCGTGCTTGAGCGTCCATGGGAGGACAGCTGTCAGTGCTCAGTACTTTCATCGATATGAGGAGCTTGGCCGGGATGGAGTGTCGTGCCGGGTGAGACCTGGCGGAGATGTAGGGTCAGGGCACTGTTGCCGGAGTGGAAGGGGCTGGCACTGTCGCCGAGCTGGGCAGCCGAAGTGGGATGCTTTGCCGAGGTGGAGTGTCTGGTCTTGCTAAGGCGTGCATTGTCGAGGTGGGGGAGTTGCCGGGATGGACTTGCTGATGCGGGGGCCCGGGATGGAGCACCTTGCCCAGGATTCTCTTGGGAATTTCCCCCGACAGCGACCAAATCGCTTCCAGCTCGGCCGAACCTGCCAGCTCGACCGACGCTCCCAGCTCGGCCGACTCTGCCAGTTCGGCGGACGCCTCCAGCTCGGCGGACGTCTCCAGCTCGCTAGCAGCCCCCCGCTCCGCAGAAATCTCTTCCAACACGGGGAGCAGTTAGGCGAACCTTTTTCTGTCACTTAGCTTCGACCGCCCGTTGGCTTCGATCGTACGACCCTCTACCGTCATTTCGACGGCACGTTCCTCTGCTGTCAGCCTTGATCGCACGGTCCTCTACCGCCATCAGTCGTCCAGAGCCACCGAGCTCACCCTGGGGCCGTTTTATACACTCAGGCGTGACTCGTGTTCGGCGCCAGAGCAACCAAGTCCTCGGGTAGGCGCGCCCAGGCTCCTTGGCCTCCAAACGACCTCATGCTGGTCCGTCCACGTGCTGGTCTCCACCTCACGCTGGTTTCGGCCTCATGCTGGTCTCGACAGCATTTAACGACCTCATGCTGGTCCGTCCACGTGCTGGTCCCCACCTCACGCTGGTTTCGGCCTCATGCTGGTCTCAACAGCATTTAACGACCTCATGCTGGTCCGTCCACGTGCTGGTCTCCACCTCACGCTGGTTTCGGCCTCATGCTGGTCTCGACCGCATTTAACGACCTCATGCTGGTCTCCACCTCACGCTGGTTTCGGCCTCATGCTGGTCTCGACCGCATTTAACGACCTCATGCTGGTCCGTCCACGTGCTGGTCTCCACCTCACGCTGGTTTCGGCCTCATGCTGGTATCGACCGCATCTAACGACCTCATGCTGGTCCGTCCACGTGCTGGTCTCCACCTCACGCTGGTTTCGGCCTCATGCTGGTATCGACCGCATCTGACCACCTCATGTTGGTATCGCCCTCGTGCTAGCTACGCGCTTCACAGGTTCGGCCTCATGTTGGTCTCGGCCAGTGCCATCGAGACTGCCCTCGGGTTCGTACACCCGGGGTTCTCCATCTCGGCGAATGCCAGAAAAGCCAGTCACAAGGGTTAACAGCCCTGGAAAAGGCCTCGAGTTCGGACACTCGGCCAATTCCTAAACTCAGGGTCTTCACCCATCTCTAAGGGTTAACAGCCCTGGAAGAGGCCTCGAGTTCGGACACTCGGCCAATTCCTAAGCTCAGGGTCTTCACCCATCTCCAAGGGTTAACAGTCCTGGAAAAGGCCTCGAGTTCGGACACTCGGCCAATTCCTAAACTCAGGGTCTTCACCCATCTCCAAGGGTTAACAGCCCTGGAAAAGGCCTCGAGTTCGGACACTCGGCCAATTCCTAAACTCAGGGTCTTCACCCATCTCCAAGGGTTAACAGCCCTGGAAAAGGCCTCGAGTTCGGACACTCGGCCAATTCCTAAACTCAGGGTCTTCACCCATCTCCAAGGGTTAACAGCCCTGGAAGAGGCCTCGAGTTCGGACACTCGGCCAATTCCTAAACTCAGGGTCTTCACCCATCTCCAAGGGTTAACAGCCCTAGAAAAGGCCTCGAGTTCGGACACTCGGCCAATTCCTAAACTCAGGGTCTTCACCCATCTCCAAGGGTTAACAGCCTTGGAAAAGGCCTCGAGTTCGGACACTCGGCCAATTCCTAAACTCAGGGTCTTCACCCATCTACACGGGTCAAACGCCCTGGAAAAGGCCTCGAGTCCAGACTCGGTCGTTTCATAAAGCTCCGGGTCCTGGACCCTGGAGAAGGCCTCGAGTTCGGACACTCGGCCGGATTCCTAAAATCAGGGTTCATACACCCCTCAAAGACCGTTGCCAAACTCATGCCCACATCTCCGAGACCAGCGGGATTCTGGATCCACTCTGTCGCAAGGCAGTTCGTCTCGGCCAACGCTGGCCACTTCGGCCAATGACAGCTCAACAAGATTGCAGTAGAGACTGTTCCATATCGCCTCCTCGGCCTCATGATAGTCCTCAGCTCGGCATCAGTGCCGGATTCTAAGTTGGCAGTTACACTGGTCACCTCGGCAGCATCGCCAGAACACTTCCAACGGGGCTGCGCCTCCGGCGACGGGCCAGCTGGTCATGCCTCGATCTCTTAGTTGGTGATGAATCAGTTGGCTGAACCATCAATCTCAAAGCGACACTGCTCCAAGGCACAAGCGTTGTCCTCCATGGTACTTAGCTTCCAACCTCAATGAGGAGTCTAATGAGCTCAGAAGCTGGGGGGCTTTGTGTGGGGAAATTCCCAAGAGAATCCTGGGCAAGGTGCTCCATCCCGGGCCCCCGCATCAGCAAGTCCATCCCGGCAAGTCCATCCCGGCAACTCCCCCACCTCGGCAATGCACGCCTTAGCAAGACCAGACACTCCGCCTCGGCAAAGCATCCCACTTCGGCTGCCCAGCTCGGCGACAGTGCCAGCCCCTTCCACTCCGACAACAGTGCCCTGACCCTACATCTCCGCCAGGTCTCACCCGGCACGACACTCCATCCCGGCCAAGCGCCTCATATCGATGAAAGTACTGAGCACTGACAGCTGTCCTCCCATGGACGCTCAAGCACGCTATGGCCCGTGCGACAAGACAAGGGGATAGCCCGTATCTCCTGACAGATCACCGTCCACAGCTCCCAAGGCGCCAGGATATGGCCTAACGGGACAAGACAGGCTACGACGGGACCAAACAGGCTACGATGAGACCGCGCCTCCCTAGTACCTGACAAAATGGGCTATGACAAGATAGCCAACTACCCCTTTGCCTCCTCTTCCTCTACATAAACACAGCTACAGCTCCAGAGGAAAGGGGGACGCCATTACCACTCTGGTATGCCATCTTCTTCCCCAAAAATCTCCTCCCTCTGCTTAGTTCATATACTAACTTAGGCATCGGAGAGCCTTGCGCCGCCCAGGCCAGGGTCCTCTGACCTGCATTTCTCCTTCCTTTTCTCAGGCTCCAGGCGCAGGCATCGGTGTCCCTGATCTCACTTGGGTAAGTCCTCTAAGGCACCCCCCCCCATTATTGTGGGTCATTATTTTTTTGCACCTACAAACGCCTCTCTCCGTCTTCGAAAACGAATATTCCTTTGTTGAAAGGATGCTCTCCTCTCTCATAAATCTAAAGAATTCACTCAGCTATTGCCCAACAATCTCCATATCATCTCAACTGCCTACACCTGAGAATGCCTCTCCCTTTGTCTCGGTCCCAATATAGGAAGGTTTGTCAGTCTCTCTTCATCACAATTGCCGGTAATTATTAGATCTCTCTCCTCTCTATTATGCAATTCTCATATCCCTCTCGCGTCTCTCCCAATAAATCTCTTGAACCTTCCTTTCCCAAATCTCTGCAACTTCCTATCTACCCAGTCATTTACTCTCTTTATCACTTTGTGTAAATCAAGTTGTGGATCTTGAAATCAAAAGTAAATAGATAGAGGCATTCAAGTATGTTGCAAAAGATTCTCGAAAATGAGTTGTATATTGAAGAGAAGGTGTTTGATGAATTTTTTTTTTGTTTTTTTTTTTTTGCCCATTGAGTTGATACTTGTATTTGAGTTCAGATGGTGTTTGATGAATTTTTTTTTTGTTTTTTTTTGCCCATTCAGTTGATACTTGTATTTGAGTTCAGATTTATAATCGCCAAACGTGAGTTTCCCACAACTTAATAAAAAAAAAAAACTTAATTAAAAAAAAGTGAGGGATCCTAGCATGTTTGTTTGCATTGAAAAGGAGTAAAAGAGGTAAAAAAAAAGAGAGAGCACATGACAGCATTCTCACTTCATCATATATGGATACCAACAATAGGAATACAGTAAAGCCGTATGAGTATTTTACTTTATCCTTATTTGGATCATTGGATGCGAAACGGGACTGAGAGTAAATTAAGGTTAATCTCCACCATTTTCATTTACTCCCCAAACGCAATAACTTGGGATAAAATAACTTCTTGTCATGTAGCATGCATTTACTCTTCACTCCTTCCTCTTCTTGCCATAAAAACCCAAAACAGACCCCTCCCAGCTCTCATTACATTATAAAGAGACCTAATGAAAGGGGTTATGATTCTAGTCAAACAAAAAAATTGTTTTGAACCTGATAATAAAACGAAAAGGACATTATTAAATTACAAACCAATAGCAAAAACGCCACATGTAGGCCTCACATGGCAGTGCCACTGCCACCCAACCCCCCCGATCGCGGGTCAAAGCGAGTCACCCGTTTAAAGGACCCCCAGTTCCCGAAAATCACTCAGATGGAAACCAAGAACCCGCGCAAAATGGAAGGGCTATGCGTATTAAAAACCCCCGCTTCGATCGCCGTTTCATACATTTTTCTAATCATCCTGCTCCCTTCTACCCCGCTCACAGTCTCAGCAGCAGACTTCCATGTTCCGCTCTTCCTACGCCATCTCCATGTGCTCTCTACTGCATGTTCTTGGGAAAATCTCCAACTAGCAAATAACAAAATCCTCCTTCTCCTTCTTCTAATGCCTCTCCGAAGCTTCTCGCTTCTCTTCTTCTTTCTCCCTTCCTTCCGATGCTCGTAAGCACTTCTTCTCCTCCTCCCCTTTTTTCCCCATTTTCAATCTTTCCTGTTCTATTTCTCTTTCATTTTTTCTCTCTCAAATCTCAGTTCCTTTTATCTTCTCTTGATTTTCACTTCATGTTAGACGTTTTTTTTGAGTGCCCTTGCAGTTGCTGATCTCTATGGTTTGTTGTTTTGGATCTCTGCTGATCCGATCTCCTCTCCTTTGCCTTCTTCTTTGATTTTGCCCTTTTTGTGGTTTATTGGAGCGGATTTTCAGGTTTTGATGTTGGTTTCTTGCTGGGTTAATTCGGGTTTTGATGTTGGTTTCTTGGTGGGTTAATTTGGCTTGACAGTTTTTGATGGGCATTTATTTTTATTGTGTGACCTTTTTTTTTTTTTTTTTTTCTTTTGGGAAAGATTGAAAGTGAAGAGTTCTGCTGCAAATGTGTTTTAAAGTACTGTGTTCTCTAGCTCTTGAGTGTGAATCTTCTTTCCAAAAGAATTGCAGAAAATACTTTCACCTCAGAGAATGAAACGGAGCAAAGTTTCAACATTAAACAATGGATAATCGTTCTCGCTTGGAAGTTATTTTCATTTTCCTCAAAAAATTCCAGGTTTACTCATGGTATTGAATTCTTAGGAATTCATGATATAATGGGCGGGGCTCCAAATAAAGGAATATTGAAGGAGTGAGGATGTGACCTTAAATTTTTCTTCGGTTTTGACTTAGTAGGATGATAGATGAGTATTTATATTCCACCAAAAGGTCGATTATTTTGATGGTCATTTGTGGGTTTTCTTTCACCTTTATCTATTTAATTTGGTCACATTCGTAGTAAACTTCTTAGAATTCCTACGGACGATTTCAATTCAAACAAACAGGCCTGCAGGTTTTTTCTTCTTCTTTATAATCAATATCCTCTTCTTTTTGTTTGGATTTTGATTTCTGGATTGACCTTCACATCATCTGCTCCTCTTTTCTGTGGAGTTGTCGATTCCTATGTTTTGTGTCACTCTGTGTTCAGAGTCCCATTCTTTTGATTTGAAGTTTTGTTAGTTGATTTCTTGTTTTTCTTTTGTTTTTTCTTCTTTCATCGTGTTGTGTTTCGATTATTATATCTCTCATCATTTTTGTTGATTTTGGTTGCTTGTTTGGTCATTTTCTGTAGGATGTTCTGTTCAGGACATCTCGTTGTCGAGAAGGATGGGGTGCACTTCTTCCATTTCAAAGAGATACTCCATTGGAAGAAAGAAGAAGCTGAATATCCCAGAAATACTTGTTTTTACCCCGACACTGCGCATTCCTGCAAACTCAGATCTTGTGAGGCCTCTTAGAGGGCGTGTATCTCAAGAGATCGTGGAAAAATTATTTGCATTTCGGAGTCGGATCTTGTTGTTGGCAGAACAATGCTGTAAGATCTGTAAAGCATTTTGAATTTCCTTTTTCAGTTTATTTTATTTTATTTATTTATTTTATGTATTTGGTTGTATTGTTGCAGTTGGATCTGCTTTTTCTGAACTTCATCAAGCCCTTCAAGAGTATCTGCCTTTCCTGCTCGCTTTGACGAAGAAAGGTATGGAAATTCCTGTAATTTCATACATCTGAAATGGATCTCAGTTCCCTTCCATGAAATGACTAAGAAGCATGTTTCATAGAATATGGTCTTGAAGAACTGGTGGAATTCAAGTGGAAATGTTTAGAAGATGATCAAAAAGTAAGAATATGATAATATCATTTCATTTTCTTTAAAATCTTTCTTCATTTTTTTTCTCTAGATTTTATATTTATATCTGAAATATGCTAGCAGGAAACCTGCATTGCAAGTTCTTGGTACGAATTGCTATCCGTTGTCCACCTGATGGCCATGCTATCACTATCAGAGGCAAACAATATTCTCATTTCCAAGGATGTCACAGATACAGGTGAAAGGATGGTGTCAGAAGGTCTATTCCTTTCTTATAAAATACAAAGGATTAGAACAGGTTGCTCCACCAATGTATGTTAAATCTTGAAGTCTCTATAGAAGTCAATACTTTTGCACTTCAATCCTTTTCAGGGAAAAAATGCGGTAGCAGAACAGGACTTGTGGTTTTTTATCCCTTAGTAGGTACTGATCATTGATTACCATTATTACCAGATTGCAACACAGCTGCTATTGATTTATTGCTGAAGGCATCAGGGTATTTAGAATACTGTGTTCGGCATATATTGGTCTGCATGCCACCCAATATCAAGTATGCCAACAGAATTTTTGCTACTTCTAGTTGCTCTTAACAAGTTTTGTTATGTTTTTCCTCAGTTTCTTGTTTGCTTTGGTTATACTGTTACTCAACTATTGAAAAATCAATATTCTAGGATGATGCTACCAAGAGACTTGCAGGAGAGTGTCCTGGAGGCCATTTCCTTTGAAGCACTGGGCCAGGTCCTTGACTGTCTCAATCTTTATGGCATGCATCTATTGCTGTAGGTTAATGACTTCAAGAAACAAAACAGTAAAACTTCATTTAGCTGAAGCAGAAAGACTGAAAGGACTTTGATTCAGTATGCTGCTGATGACTGATGAGTATTTGATATGATGCACATTGACTAGGGGGTGTGTTAATATTACTAGAATCCCTTCTTGTTGGTTGGATCTCATGTCCTAGTTTTCTTGTAACTTTTGGATTGCATCTACATTTCAATGTTCATACCCATCTCCATATCAGGGCAGCATAACCACAGAGGCCACTTGGACAACAATATAATCGGTTGAATTAACATGTGTTTGGCTTTCTTATTTAATAGTCAGCATGTGCCTGCCTATACACAAACTTTTGTCATGTTACAAAGTTTTTGTGAATAGTTTAGGAATAGTTCATGAATCAATCTGGGAATTGTTTGAAAGGATCTATTTGCATTTCAAAGGCCTTAGTAGTAAACTATGTAACTAGGGCATATATTTTACTGATAAAAAATCATGTAAATATTTTGGGCCTTGCCTTGTATATTTTTTCCAACCTGCATGCTAAATTTGTTAAAAATTACATTCACATAACCTAACTTGATTCCAGATGGGATAAAGGGCTCCAATGATGACAATGATGTTCGCAAAATACCTTGATGCAATTATTTACTCTGGAATGTACTCACACAGCCACACACTAACACCACCCAAGTCCCTATCCAATAGAACCAGGGATTGATCCCTAGTTGTATCTGTGAACAGGAAGATGCCTCACCACTGGGCTACCAGTGGATTGTATCTCTTGAAAGATCCTTTCTCTTTTTCTCCCCTCAAATGTGCTCAGTTTGTCATTGACTGTTCATGCCAGATAATTAATAGTTAGCTACTTCCATCTTTATATTAAATACAGGGAACGGAGATGCAGCTTGGATTGGCTGTTGAAAGCCAAAAGGCAACTTTATCTGTAAAGAGGAGATTGGCATGTGAACAAGTGAGTTATTTTGCGAAGGTTAGTATTTAAAACAATAACTTTTCTCACCTGCAGATAAATATTGAACTCACTATTAAAAAAAAAAGAAAAAAGAAAACGCAAATGAAAGCGCTCTACATCCTTTGGTACTGCTATTCATTTTTAGGCATATATATGTATATGATGTATATAAGTGTATATGTATGTATGTATGTATGTGTGTGTGTGTATAAACAGTTTGCTTGAAGTTTAAAAGGCTTCTATAATGTGGCAAATTTTACGGACTTGCAAACTATGATGCCCAGATACTTGTACAGGTTCATCGTATCTGCGTCGGACAGATATGACACTCGAATCAAAACCCGACAGCCAACACTTCTAGGGTACAAGCTTAGCATATCCTAGTTACCAAGTCCATTATTCCATGTCCGTACCCAATAAAGGTTAGAAAGGAACACAAAAATTGATAATTTCATTACTTAAAAAGTAATCTAAAGAAAAAATTAGGTCACCAGTATCTGTATCCGTGTCCTAATAAATTTTCGAAACTGTAGAATCAAATCCTTGATCCCCACCATGTCCGCAACCATATCTGTATCTGGGCATCATAGTTTGCTAATCTTGAAATTATATCTTCAGGTCTTTCTGCAGTTTAAGACTTATATGCAGCGCAGATGCAGAATATTATGTTGTTGAAAGGACTATATATTTACTTTATTGTTATTTTTGTTTTTATTTTTGCTATCTTTTGGCTTAAAGAAAGACTACAAATCTTTGAGCTTCTATGCTGTGCTAAATGAATTTGAACATCAATGCTAGAGATTTTCTCAAGGGTTTCAGGACTATCTAGCTAATGACAGTCACTGTTTTTAACATTATGTTTCTGTTTATGGTGCTGCCTTTTATTATTACTGTTTTTGAAAGTTAAATAATTAATTTAGGTTTTCCATTTTCTTTCTTAAATCATTTGTCATTAGAAAGTATTCTTGACGTTCTCCATGTTTTCATTTTATTAGTTTATCAATAACTGTAAATTCATCAGTTGTAAAAAGGTGCATGGAAAGCTATGTAGTATAGTAGTATTCTGTAAATGTGCACAGAAGCAAGAAGCAACCCTCTTAAGAACAAAAGAAGAAGAAAGAAAATACGAAAAAGAACCCCAAAAAAGAAAACCCCAATCAAAGAAAAAAGGATGAGAGACTCGCTGAACTCCTATCTTCACTATCTCATCTGCTTCTTTCAGTCTTTTAAAAATATGATCAAGATATGAGTATTGACTCACTCCTAAACCTCTTTTAGTAACAATAGTCTTTACAGCTCTTTGCCCCTTCTCCAAACCCATCCTTTTAAGTGACGAAGTTGCTGGAGATGAGGATTGAACATAAAGGCAGTGGAGGGGGCTGCCCTCCACAACAGTACATATCGGGCGATATGGTTGTGGTGATACAATATCAGTTATTAGCGTGAATTTAATTTGATGTAAACAAATTCAGAAAAATATCCAAAAAATCCAAAATATTAGAAAATGTAAGAGTTGATGTTTATTTTCATTGGCAACGAAAACAAATGTATATGTTGGACTATTCTTTGTCATAAAGGTCCTATATTGCTGTATGATTTTAAAAGAATAATACTGATGTATTTATTCATATATATTGATGTTACTTAGTTATATTAAGTTAAGGCCTAATAAAATATTTATGGCCATACAGTTGGATTAAAATTTGAAAAATATTTAGTATGTACTACACATGTAGTATGTAGTATCATGACATAATCAATCATTTACTATGTAGCCTGCAATATTCTAGGACATATTTAATAGTTCTTGCTCAGTACTTTGATGCTTACAACTACTTAGTTTTAATACTTGCTACTAGTTAGTTAGCAGCTAAACTTAGATTTAAGGTATTGATCTATGAAAAACAGTTAAATCTAGAATAAGAAAATACTAATAAAATGACCTCTGCGACAAAGTTCTAAAAAATTTATTATCTTTTTAGCAGCTCAGACTTGAGCTTTGACATTTGGGAATGATTAACCGACTGAACATCAGTGTCTTTTTTTCAAGTAACAAGTACTAATTTTTCAAAGATCAATATAGGACTATTTTTGGTTTATTTCTGCTGTACAGGGACTATAATGTAATTTAAAGAAGTGCAAGGACTTTATTGTAATTTCTAGTGACAGCAACAGTATATTTGCAATAAAAAATTAAATTAATATATAAAGGCTGGGTGCCAAATCGCAACCAGCCCTAATCATTCTCCCAAATTATCTCTTTTCTCTTCTTTCTAGTTCCAAATTTATCATCTTTTAACGTTCTAGAATAAAAAATTCTAGGATTTTTCAACTTTACCTAGGAAACAGATGGGATACAAAAAGTTTTCTTCTTGATGAAAGGCTAACTCATGTGAAGGAATCACCGTTCAAAAAACAAAAAAAAAGCACCTCAATTTGAAGGAATCCATAGATTCCATTTCAAAGAACATATACATCAATGGAATATATGTCATGTGATTTACTCTTTTCCTCTGTGATCAGGCTCACTACTGCATGTCAGGATGTATCAGCGAAGGATATGGAAGGAAGCATATCTTATTCATCAAATGGAAGTATCTAGAAGCCAAGGTGCTGCAGAAATCTTGCTAAAATAAATTGCGTTCTCCAATTCCCAATTCAGTAAATTTTACTTCGCAGATTCTTATTATTTGATATTATCAGGCAGCTGCATATTACTATCATGGTCTTATCCTTGATAAGGGTAATGAGCCACGTGACCACATCAGAGCTGTTTGTTGTCTTCTTGCTGCTGAAGAACTTCTCATTGATAGCAAGAGAGCCTGCTTAAGCTTTTGCATTCAAGCCCCAGTCACCAGGTTCCTCTCAGTTCATCTTAGGCCTAAAGGTATTTTATTCCCTCAAAGTGATCATTCTACAGGTATGAGATTCCTTCATTTGTTTCCTCTCGCAGAGCTTCTCCGTTATGGGGTGTGATGAAGCATTTAAATCAGAAAATTCCTGAACTTGCATCTAAGAAGTCTCAGATGTATGCATACCTCTTTGAAGAAGACAAGTAAGGCTATTCTTCTTGATAATATTCTTTCTAGCATCCAAAATCTTCTTCGCTTGTTTTTTCTTCTTTTTGAGAGACCCGCAGCTTATCTTCTATCCTTCATTGCTACTCCACAGTCACACATACATCTAAGCCACATGTTCCTTTTGTCTCTATTTATTTTTTGTTTCTGTTTTAGCTCAACATTTAACTCCATACAACAATTTGTCCACGGATGTGAGGTTATGTCAAATTCCATCACTTTCCAATTTCAGCGGAAGCTTACATCATGTTGCAACCCGAAGTCTGGGGCCCTCGGATTCCGCACGCAACAATAGTGCGCTTAGCATACATGCATGACCACATAATGAATCATCAGACAAGCATGTAAAACATGGTATCCAACAGGATAACAAAGCATTACAATAATTCATTCCAATAGCATGCTAAAGTTAAGCATATACACAAGTATATTAATTACAATTCCCAAGGCCAACCAAAGGCCAATACAAAAGATACAAAAACCAAAAGAACTGTCCCAAAACATTGTGACGTAAGCTCCTTGTACATTACACAATGCCTAGATCACATTGTCTGCATTCCACTCCCGAAGACCTTGCAGTTCCTCTGCAATCGCCATTCCCTCTGGTTCAAGGGCAAGGGTTCCATCACATACAACCACCATCATAACTCCATCTGTTAATGGATCGGTACAATGGGATTAGGTTTCTCATGGCTGATCTCTCACATCACTTCATTCCTTTATTAATTCCAAACACAATAGTATTGCCTCATCCTTGTTAAGGCTTCTAATCCCTTAATGATAATGAGAACATTATTTGCATAGATATAGGATACTCACTCACCTCTTGTAGACAATCGTTGTGTTCGCAATGTGTTGGCAAGAATAGGACATTCGTTACTTGCTGCTTCACTGGTCATTTTATTCTTACTCATGAAATTCCAAATCTTCTTCTAGATCCCAAAGCAAGTGCTCTCTCTATCTCTCTCTCTCTCATCCCAAAGCAACAATACGCTCTTAGAGCTCTCTCTCTCTTTCTCTCTCTTTCTCTCTCTCAAGCAATAAGAAAGGATGAGTTTGGTGGAGCAATTAGGGGGAGCAAGGGCTTATATCAACAAGGGTTTTGAATCCCTTTTTAAGGACTCCTACACACAAGAAAGGGTCCTATCTCTCATCCTAACATGATTTCTCTTTTATACTCTCACAAAAGTGCCCTACCAATCTATTACATAAAGTAAAACAAAATAACTTAAGATCTAAGGGTCCAATCTATGATCCCATTGATTCCCTACCAAGTCTAGGGATTAAATTCCTGAAATATGACCTGCATGCCCAAGCCAAAAGAGTTGCGCCCAACCTAGGGCCCTACAGCGGTCTAGGATATTACATTACCCGAGGGGCTGATACGGCTAGCCGTGAGTGTTCTACGCTTAGCCTTACGACTTAGCAGGGGTAGCCCTATGGCTAGCGAGAGGTAATCGTAGAACAAAATGGGCATTTTTTAGCTCTCTGGAAAACCTAGCCATAGTACATTCATGGTTAGCTTTTCTGGGAGCCTGTGGCTAGCCGTAGTTTTTCAGAAGCTACAGCTGAATGCTGAATCTGATACAAGTCATAGGAATTGATCTCCCATTCCATTCCAACGTCTGCATCTAATCATCCAAGGCATTACACACCATCAAACAAATCATGGGGTTCCAAATTACATGCAATTGGTCTTAAATCATCAAGAGCTTAGAAATTGGGGAATTCTACACCAAAAATCAGATCTAACACAATTCCATGCAAGAATCATGGAAAACAAACATAAGTTCAACGCTTTCAAATTATTATTCATAAATTCAGATCAAAATAAACCAAACGAGGCTAATCCTCATTGTCATTGGTGTTCCACCTCTCACCCACGGATGTCAAAGTTCAGTTCTTGGTCATCATAGCTCGCATAATCCTCTACAAGCTGGTTACCTGGCAAGGGCAAACCAAGAATCAGTACATACTAAATGAAAGGAAATTCTACTTAATTGTGTGCTTGTGGGTGTTCGCATGTGACATAAGAGATACATCCATCATTTGAAGAAATAAAATTTGAGATTTTAGTAATGGTCCGACAATAACTTAGGTGGTATCAAATTGACTACCCTCAGCCGTTTGCCAGCACGGCCCACAACAGATTCTTCACATAAATGCACCCCAGCATGCGTAACACAACTGACACATCCCAACGCAACGAAAGATACTCCATATCACACACATCTCATTAGGTCGCCTTAGGCTCACGCAATCAAGACACCCCCGTCTGCAATGTGGAGAGGTATCCTATCAGAAAAAAAAAGACTTTTTATGGAGTACATCAAATACAAGGTTGGATTGGGGGAGAAGATTCTTTTTTGGAAGGACTGGTGGGTTGATGACAAGACTGTTGGTGCTCAGTTTCCGGATCTGTGCAAATGTGCTGTGGATAAGGAGGCTATGGTTAACTATTATATGACAAGAGTTGGTGGGTAGCTGGTCTGGAGCCCCATTTTAAGAAGGAATTTGAAGGAGCATGAAGTAGATCACTTCTCAACCTTCTAATAGGCGTGCACATTCCTGATAGAGGGGAGGATGTTAGGGTGTGGTTTGCCTCTAAAGATGGATTATTCTCAGTTTCCTCTTTCTTTTTGGAATTATCTACCAAACCGCGGGAGAGGAGTGATGTGTGTAGTTTATGGAGGTTGAAGGATCCGCCAAAGGTGGTTATCTTCAGGTGGCTAGCTCTCAGAAAAAGAATTCTCACTATGGATAACTTAAGGAGGAGGGGGAGGATTGTGGTTAGCGGATGCCCTATGTGCTTGAGAGAGGAGGAATCTGTGGACCATCTCATGCTGCGTTGCAAAACTGCCGAGGCTATTTGGAGGTCGGTGATTGGATGGTTTGACTGTTGTTGGGTTTTTCCTAAAACCCTTTGACTGTTGTTGGGTTTTTCCTAAAACCCTTCTAGAGCTTTTCCAGTAATGGAAGCCTCCCATAGGGGTTCCTAGAGGTAAGGAACAATGGAGATTGACATTTCTTGCGGTCTTGTGGACAATATGGAAGGAAAGAAACTCAAGGTTCTTTGAAAGGGTTGCAACAATTGTCAGCTGCTTGGTGGAGAAAGCTAAGTTTTTAATTGCTATTTGGGTATCCATAAGCCTGTCTTTTAAAGGATACTCTACGGAACATATAAGGTTGCATTGGAAGGAATTGGCCTTCTCTTACTTAGGGCCTTTTGTTTCTCTTACGGCCCTCTTTCTTTTTTTCTATTTCCCTGTTTCAGCTTGTTGGTATACATCTCTTGTACTGCTTGCTTCTTTTAATGAAAGTAACCATTCAAGAAAAGCAAAAATGCCCTCCTTTACACGTACACAACTTCATAATGTCAAAGTCTGAAATCTGATATAAACTCCCAAAATGGCCCTCGTATAAGAGTGTATCTTATACTGTGCTCAGCAACCAAGGGTGTCCAACCAGGGGGTATCACAGTCAGCGAAGTCCTTATATATTTCCTCATTTGTTGGTCCATTAAATTGTCATCTAGAACGTATGCTCTCATAATGATTACTATACATTATTGGGCAGGTTTCTATAGTCAGTCCACACTATTTTCCTGGCTGTAATTGCCCTTTCCAGTTTCGGAATGGATCATCATTGTGTGTGTGATACCAACTTCATCACCAACCTAGTAACGGTGTAGAATAATTCTTAGTTAACACAACATATCCGGAAATCATTTCTCTAATGTAGCTTACTAATTATGTTTTATTCAGATATAATCTTAATAACAGTTGTGTATGCACATGAAATGTATATCATTCTTCATATTTAATTCCAGAACTAAATTTAGGAAGGTGTCACCATGAAAAAAAAAAAAGAAATCAAGCTCTAGGAAATGAAAATGATGGTTAATACAGTGGGCCACCATGATATGTAGTGTTAATCTCATTCATAGATCTTCAAAATTAAATTTCAGCTCCCTCAAAAGTCATAAGAGAAACTACAGCTATGATAACAGATGGTATGCACACAACAGTACCAAAAATATGTTGTAATCACATCAGGGATCCTCATAAGGAGTTCGGCCAGCCCTAGATCCCATGATCTAGGGTTCGGCCAGCATTAATTCACCCAAGTCCAAGGTTCGGCCAGCCCTAGATCACTATATCTAGGGTTCGGCCATGAAGAAGGACCTTCCCATCTGTTTTTCCTTCATAGACCCAATCTGAAACTCTTTTTCCAAAATAGTTCAGGTCTGAAACTTAGATTCTGATGATACACAGGGTTAAACACAAAAGTACACAACCAGTTAGGATCTCCACTCACCTTGAATAAAACCAGGTTGCTGTATTCACTTGTGGCAGGCTGAAGGACATCCTATGCAAATGTTGTGAGATACAAGTGGGGCCACGTTTGGTACATGCACAAGCCACTAAAGGCCTCGGGAGTTGTGCGCATAATCCCCAAACCCATTCGGCCCCTTAGCTTATGTCGTCTTCTCCTATTGTTACAAAGCTGGGCCCCTCCTCTTTGAGTTATAACATAACTCTCCTTTATAGTAGTTTGAAGGAGGTCCCGCATATAACTTATAGTATAGAACACTTAACGTAAGACCACTGGGCCCTCCCAAAGCCACCTAAAGTTTTGATTTAAGCACAGGGCCCACTAGCCAGCTCATTAAACTCGAATAACGCAAATATTATATATCTATCTATCTATATATATTACTAAAGGGATGTACTCTTCCTCACATAAAGACACCTGGCGTAACCTCAAACTTTTTGTAATGCCATTGCCATTTCCGGAGTTGCTATTATCCCTAAAATTTCTATATCTATTACACACTCAAAAGACCTAAAATCTCTCCATGAAGAATCATCTTCCACTCAAAAGCCTAAAATCTCTCCATGAGATCTTTAAATAAGCCAACACACCAGATGTGCTACATTTATATTAATCAATTCATGGGTCCCGGCTCGCATCATTTGATTTTATGGACGGTTAGAATAAAGATGGTGGACCCTATTCATCTGGGTCCCACTTAAAAATATTTGGTCAATTTGTTAGGTCTATGATCATTTGATCCTTTGATCTTTCTTAATCAATTCATGGGTCCCATCTCGCATAATATGATTTTATGGACGGTTAGAATAGAGATGGTGAACCCCATTTATCTGGGGGGGTTCCACTTAAATAGGTTAGGTTTGGTCAATTTGTGAGGTCTATGATCATTTGATCCTTTTTTGACCTTTATCAAGCAATTCATGGATCCTAGCCCGCATCATATGGTTTTATGAACGGTTAGAATATAGATGGTGGACTCCATTCATCTTTGGGGTCCCACTTAAATAAATTAGGTTTGGTCAATTTATGAGGTCTATGATCATTTGATCTTTATCAATCAATTCATGAATCCCGGCCCGCATCATATGATTTTATTGACGGTTAGAATAGAGATGGTGGATCCCATTCATCTGGTTCTCACTTAAAAATATTTGGTCAATTTGTTAGGTCTACGATCATTTGATCCTTTGATATTTTTAAATCAATTCATGGGTCCCATCCCGCATAATATGATTTTATGGACGGTTAGAATAGAGATGGTGAACCCCATTCATATAGGGGATTCCACTTAAATAGGTTAGGTTTGGTCAATTTGTGAGGTCTATGATCATTTGATCATTTGATCTTTATTAAGCAATTCATGGGTCCCAGCCCGCATCATATGATTTTATGTATGGTTAGAATATAGATGGTGGACTCCATTCATCTTGGGGGTCCCACTTAAATATGTTAGGTTTGGTCAATTTGAGAGGTCTATAATCATTTGATCATTTGATCTTTATCAATCAATTCATGGGTCCCGGCCCGCTTCATTTGATTTTATGGACGGTTTGAATAAAGATGTGGACCCCATTCATCTGGGTCCCACTTAAAAATATTTGGTCAATTTGTTAGGTCTACGATCATTTGATCCTTTAATCTTTCTTAATCAATTCATGGTCACATCCCGCATAATATGGTTTTATAGACGGTTAGAATAGAGATGGTGGACCTCATTCATCTGGGGGGTTCCACTTAAATAGGTTTGGTCAATTTGTGAGGTCTATGATCATTTGATCTTTATCAAGCAATTCATGGGTCCCAGCCCGCATCATATAGTTTTATGGACGGTTAGAATATAGATGGTGGACCCCATTCATCTTGGGGGTCCCACTTAAATAGGTTAGGTTTGGTCAATTTGAGAGGTCTATGATCATTTGATCTTTATCAATCAATTAATGGGTCCCGGCCCGCTTCATTTGATTTTATGGACGGTTTGAATAAAGATGATGAACCCCATTCATCTGGGTCCCACTTAAAAATATTTGGTCAATTTGTTAGGTCTACGATCATTTGATCCTTTGATCTTTCTTAATCAATTCATGGTCCCATCCCGCATAATATGGTTTTATGGTCGGTTAGAATAGAGATGGACCTCATTCATCTGGGGGGTTCCACTTAAATAGGTTAGGTTTGTTCAATTTGTGAGGTCTATGATCATTTGATCCTTTGATCTTTATCAAGCAATTCATGGGTCTCAGCCCGCATCATATGGTTTTATGGACGGTTAGAATATAGATGGTGGACCCCATTCATCTTGGGGGTCCCACTTAAATAGGTTAGGTTTGGTCAATTTGAGAGGTCTATGATCATTTGATCATTTGATCTTTATCAATCAATTAATGGGTCCAGCCCGCATCATATGATTTTATGAACGGTTAGAATAGAGATGATGGACCCCATTCATCTTGGTCCCACTTAAATATATTAGGTCAATTCGTTAGGTCTATGATCATTTGATCTTTCTTAATCAATTCATGCCTCACCTAAAAAATAAAACATTTGGAAAAAAACATAAAGATCAAATTAGCAACAAAAAAAAAGGACTCACAAGTTTACTAATTAATAAATTTATTAAAAATAATTCATATCAGTCTGTGCATTTGGTGGTTTCGTGGTCCGTGCATAGCACGGGGTTTTGCTAGTATATATTAAAGCAAAGGGGAGGTGGGCTGTGAGGGGTGCCACCTCATCCCTAAAAAGTCTCTCCTTTCAGAGAAATATGCACAAAAAAACCCACATTGTTTTAAGGTGCCACCTCACTTTGGGCTACTATTTCTCTCCTAAAACCTCTCATAAGAGATTTTTATGAACTTTTGAATTTGGGTCCTATTTCTTGCCATCATCCGAATTATAAGCAAATCTTTACAGTCGGTTTGTTTTCTTTTCCTTAGATCTTCAATCATCAATGAGTCCCACGTTAAATATGTTTTGTGGGCCCTACTGATGAATGAAATCCAAGCTGTTGCTCCTTTACTTTCCTTTCAGTTTTTTCCCCAAATGGATGGTTCCAATAGTGGGCACCTGTTCGTATTAAATATATTTCAAGATATTGGATGAAATCCCAATGACCTTTTCTTAATCCCTTTTTTCTAAGAGTGGGCCCCACTGATTGAGGGAGGCAAGCCTGTTGGTCGTTGTCTGGTTTCTTAATGGATGCAAATCAATTAGTGGGCCCCGCACATTTAACTTATTTCTGCAGTGGGAGCCACTCATGGATTAATATAGCTCCTTTACATGTGGGACTGGTTACCTGAGACAATATCTACAGGGTCCGACGGTCCCCACTAAAATTGTCGAGATATTTGATCAACACTTTGTATGTGGATTATGGACCCATATCTTTCAATTTCCATATAATATTAAGTAGTTATCGATCATGAAGGACTTGTATCCCATTATAGATGTCTCGATACAATACAAAGATTAATATGGTAAATGATTTATTATTATTAATAACCATCTGATTTCATGGGCATGCTTGGCCCACTGCTTCAATCGAACCACACAGCTTCTCTAATGTCCCACACATGGCATACATGTATGTACGTGAACAATGAGATGGGCGTAGACTGTGCAGTGCCATCAACAAAGCCTCTGGTGAGGTGGTTGGGAAGAACAATGCCCAAACTACTGGGTCCCATGTATACAAGATTTGATCATGTGGTCTCTGATTAAATTATGCTTTTTATCAAATCAATCGCCATGATCAAATTGCAGCCGTTGAAAAATAAAATCGTCAATATCATTCAAGAAGATTTGGAACACGTGTCACAATATAATGATTGTAGTGTGTGGTAGGTGAGATCTAACCGTGTGATCGCAGTTAGATGGCAATAGAATAAAGATTTATTTTCCTTGAAACCTTGGCCCACCCATCATGTGTCTTAGAGAAATTATTTTTGAAACTCACAAGAATGCTCCGTCCACCTCAAAATTTATCTAAAATATTATATTTAAATTATTATGCTCATCTTCAATTTTTCTATTTTAATATTATAAATAATTTTGTAATTTAAAAGACATGACAACAATTAGCTTATAGCATATTTCTTTTTCTTCTTTCTAAAAATCACAGGAAAAGTAAAAATGGGTGGAGATTTATAATTTTGAATTTGGTTTGTAGGTTTTGTAAGTTTATTTTAATTTTTTTCTTTTTTATGTAGAATCTTGATGCATCGAATATCAATGATGATGGATAAATAGGTTTCTTTATCTTAAAGAATTTTATTTGTTTCTCCTTTCTCTTTTCTATCTTAAAATATTTTCAGAAAAAATTTAAATTTTTAATAATATTTTTCTTTTTGGGACCGGGCTTAGCACGGGCCTTTTTCTTCAAAAAAATCTATTTATCCCTATCCTCTATCTCATAAAGTCTCTCAATCAATATCTCCTAAAATCTCTCTATTTTGCTACATTTATTCTCTCTCAACACCATCTATCTTCCATCCTCTCAAGATTGTCATCTTTTTATTTTAATATTTCGGACCCACCTTTCTACAATTCATACTGATAGTTTTTTGATTAAAAATATCATTTTCTTTTAGTTTCCAAATACAGCTCTATTCTATTCAAAGATTGTCACATGTGAACAAAAATCAGACCCGACCTTCTGGTAGACCACCTCATGGATGGGCTTGTGATAAAAATGTTTCGAGGTTGGAGTTTTTTGGTTGAATCTTATAGGCATCCTTTTCTGATCTGATTATATAGACATATGACCCTAGGTTTGGCCCACATGGACTCATAATTAAGAGATATATACATTGATCCAAGGTGTGCCGATTATTACTAGGATCAAAAAACACTAGCCTGTGGTTTTAAAGTCTCACAATTTATGGCTTTTAAAGTTAAGATGTTTATACATTTTTTAAAAAATCTAGAGCTAAAAATGGTTTGATCAGTTCTAAAATGGTATTGGTGCTACTTCAAAGGGGTAGAGAAGAAATTTATGTGGAGGGATTGAAATGACCATTGGCCTATGTGAAAATTAAAAAAAAAAATGATGGATTTGTGCAACGAGAGGATTGCACATTTTTATGATTTTCTTTGTTAACAATATTATATTGTTTGGTGTGATGTATTTTCCTTGCATAGAAGAAAGAAATGAATCATTTTTCCTTAATAGAGTGGACTTTGATTTTCTACGAAATACAAAATTCCATTCTTATGAGGAAATAAAAATCTGCATAAACTAGAATGCTCTTGTTGCACAAACAAGTTCAAATGGGGGTGGCTTTGTTTTATTGGGCTATGAAATTATCAATGGGTAATAAAAAATTGAATGCATTTCTTATTACTAATATTATATGTATTAACAAAATTCGCTTTTCTATATCTTCTTTAGTAATTATTGCTGTTATTATTATTTTTATGTTGTTAATTGAATGGATTTTTTTTAGCTTTATTTTTGTAATAGTTTATTGTTGATGTTGACCACTTGTATTTGTGATTGAAGATGTTGACTGTTTTTATATATATGCATGAATATATGCTTATATGTTTATAATTAATTTTGACATCTCATAAATTCAAAATGTAATATCTTACATTTTTCCCCGGGCTAAGCACGGGGTGTTGTTGCTAGTTATCATACAAAATAATTAATTAAAGCCCTCAACTAATTAAGTCCCGAAACAAAATTTTGGGACATTACACATCAGTTATAAGAGACTTTTATGGTGAGCTACGAGGTATGTGGCACAAGTTATGCATGTTATCAGCCCATTCTTTTGTGTTTTATAGAAGAACAATCCCTATATGATTCCTAACAGTAGGAACAAAATTTTAGAACTCGTTTGAAACAGGAACCAGGTATGTATGAAACAGGAATCAGGCATACAAATGTGTTATAATGTTGAACTTTAAACTCGTTTTCCAACTATTCACACCCAATGTATTGTGGGACCCACCTTATGGAGAAAATAGCCTGCTTAGGCTGCATCGGAATGATCAAAAGAAAATTGCAAAACAGTTGGCACCCAATGTGTTATATCTCGGAATCCGACGCCCATCGTATTCCAGGCCACCACTGAGATGTATCTTATAATCAACATGATTTGATAATTAAGCCAACTAAAAATTTCAATAGAGATAACACAACGAAGCATAAATATATTAAAGTTGCAAAAGTATAATTACTACATACCTTAAAAGCATTAGCTACAATAACAAAAAAGGGCTGATGACAAAATACAATTAAAAAAAACTCCAAATATAGTATTTTGATTCTCTGAACAGCGATAAGTTATCTTGAGCAAGGCCCTAATCGCATCACTCTAGCTAACCTTCAGTTCCAAGCAACTGCTTTACCCTTTTTACACTAGTGTTACAAGTACCCACAACCAACAAGCACCAAGTGTATTATTAGACCTACGAAGTCTAGCAAGTAAGCAATATAAGTTACATAACATGAATTCTATCAATAAAACAGGATAAGTATAGGTATAGCAATATATGAGTAATGAAAGGATAATAAGTCAATGCATGATTTTGCTGACAGAAAGCATGACTTAGACATGATCATTGTCGCGACCCCGGACCGCCCCCCCTAATCCGGGATCGGAGCGGTGGTTAAATGATGATAGTGATGCTATGCCAAGTGAATTTACTTATTTAACCACTACGTACACTGGTTAAAGAAAATATTTCGTCTGTGCACGTGATTTCCCACAGGGTTCCGCGGTGAGGATTTCACATACAATTCACATAAGTCATTCATTCATATTCGGGATGCGGAAGCGTGTAGCAAATCAAGCATATAATATTCCATTCCATGATACAAGACTGATAACAAAAGTATGTAAATCATGATGTCAGAGTGAGCAATGATCATATGGCATTTTTCCAAAATATTAAGTTAATGTTTATACAAAATGTGAGTTAGTTTAACATTCTCCAAAATAATGGCCAACAAAGGCCAGTACAACCAATAAAGTCCAAATCAATCATCTTCCCAAAAAGTGTTTCGCAACTCAAGACATGACCACATGTCTAGATGACATCGTCGGCCTGCCATTCGTCTACGCGATGCGGCTCTCCGGCTGCTGCCTCTGGCTCCTCCTCAAGATAACCGGCATCTGGACCTGAGTACCAAAGAGTGGGTTAGACACGATGGTCTGGCAGGTGGGTGAAGAGATATAAACATAATAATAACATGCAAGTTACCTTGGAAAACAATGAAACCTGCTTAAACAATAGTTTTCATGAAATAAGATACATCATTTATTAGAAAACACATGTGCAATATAAAACATGTAAAGGTACCAAGGAACAAGGAACTGACAAGGTGGCAACCACACAAAGCTAAATCCTCCATCACTAGTGTGATGAGAGCACGGTAGAGGCGTTGGTCTCGGGCACTCGAGGTGACGAGAACCAACTAATATATACATATAGCTAGTCAAGACCACGGCCGCGGAACCGGGTAACGGGACAGGCAGGATCCAAGCTGCAGCTGGCAGGAGCAAGAGGGGGACCCCGGGTTGGTGGATCAGACCGGCAAGGTTGTCTAAGCTTAGAGGTGCCGACTTATAGGTTACATGAAAGAAGTCCAGACATATACATATAACTATAGTGGTGTATAACACCCACGCAGGCGGGACAGGGTGCTCGTAAGCACATATCACACATTCATATCTGGTCATGCATATACAGGGCTAGCAAAACACTAAATGTGCATAAATCAATATCTTTGGAGCAGGACTAGTAAAATCATATGAGAACAGAAGAGTACGCATGAAATCCAAGTCAAGAAAACACTAAAGGGATTTTTACAAGGTACTGGACCATGCATTGAGGATTCCAATTTAAATTGATGCGTACAAGGGTCTCGTATGTCAGTTTGGCTATTAGTTTGGTACTATATAAAATGGAAGACATCGCAAGCTCCCAATACACATTGACAAGTCTAAAAATCCTTAATAAATCACCATGATGGGTTTTTTTTTTTCCTCGATCAAGCTCCACACATTACTTTCTCGGTCTTACCATCGCATTGGAGCTCCAAACTATACCTCCCCAGGCCTTAGAATAACATTTCAAGTCCTCCTGTGTTGACCCAAGCCTGAAGAGGCCAAGAGCTCTCTGGAAGGGGTTCGCTCAAGCGGACCTGCCCAGGTGAGGTTGGCTCGATCGAACTAAAGGTTGAGCCAACTAGCCTCTGGTTGACAGTTCGCTCAAGCAAACTGTCCAGAAACCACACAGAAGTGCATTTCGGGCTCTTCCTTCCTTCCCCTTTTCCAATCCCATGGAGCCTCCAATCCTACTCATAAATGAGGTGTTCAAACCTCCTTTAAATCACATTCAATACCCAACAACACCTCCTCAAAACACATCAAATCACCCCCCTTCCATTCACATTCAATCATGAGAAAGAAAGTCCATCATTCATGCAATCCATGATAGCATATAAAACAAGCTTTAACAAACGAAATCAAATGCATACATTTTTCCAAGAGGCCAAGCAAAAGATTATGATCCATCAATATGTATTTCCAAAACATTAGAAACCATAACAAGAAATCAAGAAATAAATCATCAAAGCCATTAATGGAAATCAAATTTTCTCACAAATATATTAATAGTCAAAACTATCCATTCATCCACTTGCCTTGGGTCCAAGCTAGAAAATCAATCTCCCACAACCACTCTCAAGCTAAAGATCACAAAGCTACAAGAAAAACCCCAAAACAAACCCATTTAGAAACCCTAAATGGTCAAAACAAAGCAAGAGGAAGAGAGAGCTTGAAATGGAGAAGATGGAAGCTCTCTAGGGCTAAACAAATACAAATCTAGGAGATTAGGAAGATTACTCACTTGTCAGGTTCTCAAATTGACAAGGCCTGCTCAAAATGAGTCTTGGAAAGCTTGGCTCTCCTCTTCAATTGTATCAATGGGAAGCTTGTAAGGTGAGGAAGAAGATGATGACGTCCATTCTCCCTTGGACAAAGATTGGTGGTGGATTGAGGAGGAATAAAGCAAGAGAGAGAAGGGGAAACCCTAGCTTGGGCTGGAGCAAATCCTCTTCCACACAAACAAGAGCAAGAAAGAAGATGAGGGTGAAGGGGCTCACTATATATATACTAAGTGGGGATGGGTCCCACAACTAGAAAATCTTGTCGGGCTAAAAACATAGATTTCCGGGCCTCGGATGAGTTCAACGAAGAAATGAAAGTTGTTTGCCAAAATTTCTAGTTTCCAAAAAGTATATATTTCGAGGGTTTTGGAGACATTGAATCTTGTGTCCAGATTTTGAGTAAAAAGACCATTTTGCCCTCGAAATTAAGAAAGTCGGGTTTCGAGGTCTCGGACGGGGACAGAGTCAACATGAAAGTTGTAGAGGTTAACGAGATTAGTCAAACGGGGCCAAGACACGAATTTTCCAAATCACAAATAATCCTCCATGTTCACGCATATTTACTAAAAGAATCACCAAAGGGCCCCACTAAATCAAGAAGGCTCCCAAAATTTCCCAAAGCTATATAAAAGTTATTCTAACCCAAACTTAACCAAAATTTACTAAACTCATTTAGAACCAAAACACGATTTAATCGATGCTAATCGCAGCCACTCGAGTCGGGGTCTTACAATCATACTGTAAAGCCAGAAACACTAGTAAACAAAGCATGAGTAAAAGCAATGGATTGCTAAATGGCGAACAAAAGTGACCCAAAATAAACCAAGAGTCAAGACATGGCGAGATGGACGAAACAACAAAACAAGCGGGCAAGGCTCGACATGAAGATCATCTACGTCTTAGCATTTGTAGATGTCTGCCAAGGACAAGCTCATCACAAAGATTGCTTACATCTAAGTAACCATACCCGTGATACCAAATGGATAGGGCAGCCAAGCTCGGCACGAAGATCGCCTACATCTCAGTATCCGGACACGTGATACCTACCAAGCTAGCATGTGTATCAAGATTGGGCAATGTGGACTAGCCAAGACCGGGTAGGGTAGGGCACTCCTAACACAATTAGGAGCAACTAGGATATTGGCCAAGTTCACTTGCCAAGATCCATCAGATTCTCCGGATCGTGGGGTGGGTTAAGTGTACAGAGCATGGTTGGAATCTCCTCGAGATTGGTAGTTCCCACTGATAACCATTTGACAATGAAAACCCCTTTTTACATTCGGTGCACGAATTCGATGATCTAAGCATGGGTCTTGCACTACCATAAGAGATGAACCATTCGTCATGGATCACCGAACTCTGACAGGGATTACCGGCAAGGATGGGGTTGGGCTACTCCACCTTTCCCTAGGAACATTACAACTTTACCCCTTCATAAAACATAGTTATTCTTCCCGATCCCACGTACCTCTAGGGTAACAATCCTATCAAGGCTAGGGTCTAGGTCCATTGTAGTTTGTCCTCTCAAGCTCTCTAAGGAGTTCAAAGTCCAACTGGGTGTCCGTACACTCCTCGAGGGGTTCAAGGCTTACCAGTGACCTTGAGCCTTTCAAGGGGGTTCATGGCCCAATTGGTTACGTCAAATTTTGCAAGGGTTCCAAGGCCCATGAGCTATCTCAAGTTCTGCATAGGTTATAAATCTAAGAGTTATTCCAAGCTTTATAGGGCTTACAAGATCCTGGTGAGGCAAACAAGAGGTCAAGTGGAGCAGATATTGATCGAGCCAGGCGAACGGGAAGACGTGAGGTGTACTTTCCTATCCAAGTCTCAGTAGGTCAAACAGGACAGTCATACAACTAAACCATGAAATGTGCAAGGCTATACAAGACTTAACAAGACAACTCTAGACTAAAGCCTAACAAACCAGCTCAACCATACCTTAATAGACTTCATTTTGGTACAAAAGAGTGGCCACGAACAGGTAGAGAAGGGTTATGTCAGATTCGGTCAACTAGGAAGTCAGCAGTGCAGAGAATGCGTGCTCGCCAACCAAGAAGGCCATACTAAGGGTCTTGTTAGTCTAAAGGAGGGTGTCACGGCCATAGTTGTCAAGTTCGTTTTGGATGCCATTTCGGCTTGGCTCCAAAATGAAACATTTTGGTTGATTCAGACATTTCACTTCCCAATTTGGAAATCCATTTCGGAAAATATAAAAAATTAATAAATATATATTTATATTAAATACATATGGAAAATTTCATTCTACTAAACTAGATTCAAAGGCTCTCAAAACTTCTCAAAGCTAGTCAAACACTATTCTAACCCTCAAATTAAGTTAATTAACTTTTAAACCCACTTAATAAACTAATAACACAATTAATTGACACTAACACATTAACTAGTGGACGGGGTCTTATAGAGGGGAGCGGGCAGTCTGATGCTTGCTAAGTCCTTAAGATGATGCGTGCTAAGCCCTAAAGACTCACTCAATATAGCCCACATGTATAGGAATAACCCAAAACTATGATTTACGGGTCCAATCTAAGACAAAGAAGGTCAAACAAGTAAGAGCAACACTATTCGACTCTACACACCCCTAGGATCCCAGATGTCCTAGGTTACGAGCCCCTTGGTAATTCTAATGGTGGTTGATACTGAAGGTCCTGGGTTCATGTACCCTAAACTGCGTGTTACACGACGCATGTCTCCGAACAATCCCAGAAGTGGATGTCAGCTCCAACATCACTCCTTGTTGATCGCAAGCTTATACAATAAGGTGAGTCCGGTCTATAAATAACAAATCCAAATCTAGGGTTTATGGTCTACATGCAAAGAACCAAGGTTTAAATCCACTAAGTGGGGACATACAATGGCCCACATGATGATTGACCAAAGGGCCAAACCGAAACTCCAACAGGGAATGGGATTTGGGCCCATTGGCACTAGACAGGGGGCAATGGCCGATTGGCACTGAAGCCAATGGCCGATCTGGTTGGGGGGCTTGCGAAATTGTAAGAACTTCCCCTCTTTTGGCCATCTTCTTGGGGGTTTTTTGCACACTTTTGGAGGGTCTAATCTAGTTTCAATTCCAATTTACACAACACATTCCAATTACAAAAATTAACAAAAGAAAATGAAGGTAGCAAGGTATCTAAGGAAGAGTAGAATTTGAAGAGAAACAACCAAATACATGCCATACATGAGATGTAATCTAAATTGAATACTTGCCTTGGTCTTCCTAGCTCTCAAGAACACCCTCAAACTCTCCAATCTCAGCTAAAACTCCCTCAAGCACAAAATCCCCAAAATATCTACACCAAAGCTCCTAAAAATAAGTGAAGAGTTGGAATCGGACTTGGATGTAAGGATCCATGGCTGAAATACCCGCCCAAACCATAATCTAAGAGATGGGATGGATTGCTTACCACTAGATGCTCCAACTGACGTCAATTTTGGAAATGCAAACAAATGACACCAATGGAGAGCTATGATGCACGGATATAGCATGGATATGGCAAGGACACGCCATAGACACGGCAGGGACATATTTTACACATAAAAGTGAAGTATCGGATATGATAAGACACGATACGTTACCCATTTTGAAGTTTCCATGCATCATAGATGGAGAGAGCAAAGAGATGAATGCGGTGGTGCAAATTGCCGAGCAAACAGAGGTCCAAATCTTGAGAAATGGTGCAAGAAAGAAGAAATGAGAGAGGAAAGGAACCAGCTGAAATGTAGGAAAAAGAGGTGGGTCGATGACTTATAATGGCAACAATATGGGAAATGACATCTATCATCTATGTCGTCCCACTTAAAACCGAATCTTTCAATTTCGGAGTTTTCTAAGCATTAAAAGGGTATGGTCCAACAACAAAAGTTTCACAAAATAATTTTACTTACCCAACGAGCCCGAATTTGACATGTTTCTGAAATTTCTAAAATATCCCCTACTTTCCTAGAATTTACAAATAGGTCCTATTTTACCCCAAACTTGGTCAATTCGTATCCAACTCAAATCATTACTAAAACCTTTAAATCTACCAAATTAAGAACTAAACACACTTAATTAACTATAATACTAATCTTAATTAATTACACTAATTACTTATAATTAAGGGTTGGGATCTTACACAATGTACAGAAGGGTCCACCTAGTGTTGGAACTGGACTAGGCAGTTTGGATTTTATACAGGTCTTATGCTGGTTGGTGTGGCAATGGGACTCAGATTAACATTGCTCGGAAAATCTCATCACCTAATTATGTTCTATCATTTTATTTTGGCAATATTTGTTTCCGATGATTCATCTAATTCAAAAAGATCGAAGCTCCTTTCTGTTGCTGTTTTGACTAAATTCCAAAGGTTCATATGTTTTTTTCAGGGCTGCAGCACATGAGTTACCCGACCTCCCGGATTTTCTTTTGTCCCTGAATCCCGACGACTACGAACTGCCAGATATTGATCCATCATGGGGTCGTGAGAAATGTGAACCTCAAGTCCAAACCCTCAAGGCACATCTCAATGACCATGATGACCAGGTTGAAATCAAATGATGCTGTTCCACTGCAGACGTGCAATTCCACTTTGGCTTTTTCTGGATTTTACCTGCTGATTCTCTTGTCAATACTTTTGTATCAATGACGAACTAGAGATATTACATTGAGAAGCACTGGGGTTTCTTTCAATTCTTGGGGCCAGTAGTTAGGCACTTGTTTGTCACCGTTAACAAATGCTGTGCTTCCTGCATATTTTGTTTGGTGAATTAGGCAACACACATTCCTCTAGGCACTGTTTTGGATCCTTGGAATTCTGTTGCTTGGTGATATAGGGCCCGTCGGTTTCTGTGCTCTTCTCGATTCTGTATTGAGATTGGATTTTGTTGGAAATGGACTGTGCGGAACTTGCTTACCAAGAGCAAGGGGTGTTTGTTTGCAGTCATTTTGCATATCTAAATGATTCGCATGTATAAGGATTACATAGCATCACATTTGTTTGCATTCATTTATTCATGTGATGTGTCAATGAGGTGTGAAAATGATGTGTAAATTTACACACCGAAATAGGTATGAAAGTGATCCACTACACGCCTGCAAAAATGGAGCCATTACATTTCTTACACAATGATTGCATTCTTGTGGGGTCTATCAGCCACCTATATTTTTTCTCATTCCTTTGGGCTCCATATTTGTAATTAGAAACATTCACTTTGTTTATTTCCGCCCCAAGATATTGAAGCTGATTATCATAGTTCTTCATAGATTTTGAGTAATTTGTGAACATGTTTGGGTTTCATGTCAATTTATAAATGTTTTCCTATGGTACATATGAGTATATTTGTTTTTTATTGATATGCTTGTTTGATTTTTATTGAAAATCAAGTACAACATGTTTATGAGCAAAAATGAATGATTCCTTTTTTTTTTTTTGTTTGAAAGATAAGTTGTTCTTTCCTTTTCTCTAAAGATCAAAATTTAAAGAAGGATAGCTTTCAAATCAAAAGTATCCAATGGGCATACTCCATTCAAACAAGAGTACAAAAAATAGCCCACATCCCGGGCAGAGGAAAACAATTAAAGTAAAGTGAATCCAGACAATAAATGACAAGGGGTCATATCAAAAGTATACAATTATAAAATTTTCTCCGAGTTTTTCAAAAAAAGTTAAAAAAGCAACCTCCTTTATCCACTAAAAGATAAAAAAAAAAACTTCACTTTTTTATATAAAAGTTAAAAAGATTCCATACCAAACAACTAAAAATAAAACATCATCATAACATTTTATATTTTATTATCTCTTGATTTGATGCTTCACCTAACCATACTTCAATTCACCATACATCCAAACAGGGATTAAAAGCAAAGCCCACATCGCGAACACAGGAAATCAAAATATGAGTAGCCCACATCTCGGGCCTTGACTCTATTGATCACCAATCGTATTCAGTTCTGTTGAGGTGAAGTGAGATGGGATCTAAGTGACCCTTTTGATTCCATTTTTTGTATTCTTTTATGTGCTTATATTATTCTCTAATTCGTTTATTACAAGCTAGGATTTTGAACTTAATGCAAATTATTTTATCTATTTGTAATTGTGCATAATAAAAAAAGTTAATGTCTACATTTATATTTTTATGATAGGAATTTCAAACAAAATTCCTTCATTTGGTACAACACTGTCTAGTGACAATAACAATGCACGACAAATTGAGCAAATGAAATTTTATGTCAACTTTTAGATATATAGAAACACTAGTGATTGCCCTTACCTGAAGGCATGGTGCACCATGTTTTGAGCACAACTAAATCTAATTACTCTTTTTTTGACCACCTAACAACTAACCTGAATTTTGGCACCCTATGAGGGGTAATTCGGTCCACCCTATTTAACGATCTTTTGATTAGGTCCCGAGTTTAATATCACCTATTATTCCTGGACCTCTAATTTTCCTAGGAATTGGCTCATTGCAATCTGTTCGTCGAGGGCTTTCCGTCCATATATAGAACTTCGAGATCCGACGGACGGATCAAAAATCATAATAGCAGGTCCCGCACCCTCGGGGTGCTCACCTGAAAAATCACTTATCACTTCTAGACCCCTGATCGCCCCGAAAGTTGGCTCATCGCGATCTACTCATCGGGGGCTTTCCATCCATATATAGAACTTTGAAATCCGACGGTGGATCAAAATCTGCGAAACCTGGTCTCAGTGATTATTGCCCAGACCAGACCCCACTGCAGCCCACTTTTTGGGCCACAAACCTCTGATCCACGCCCTAATTGGGCCCTTAACTAAACTCGTCAGACCTGACTTGAACCTGACCCAATCCAACCTATCAAACTCTAACCCAAATCAATCCGAACCCAAATCCAACCGAAAACGATCTAACCTGAACCTAATCTCAAACCTTGCCCAGACTCCTTGACCCGTCGCCCGGATAAGGGAGAAAGAGTCCAGGGATCTGGGGAAGTAGTGTCCCAGATCTCTGGACTTTCAAACCCCCTTAAACCCCTCAACCCCTTTCCTCTTAATCTCAGCCTTAGGATTTATGTACATAAATCCAAAGGTCCAAAATATGGGGAATTCAAAAATTGAGCTCCCATACAAAATAAAGTTTTTTTTTTTTTTTGCTTTTTACACATTTTTTATCAATGGCAGAACAATAAGAAAGTAAACACTCTTGCTTTTATTCTAAATGAAGAAGGGATGGCAATACCTGTAAATAACTCAAACTTGCCGCCCCTTAACGTGCAAACTAAGATGTGAACGTGCTTTCGATGAGGATGCAAAAACTTATAAATTTCTCCAACTTTTAGCCCCTATTTTCATTCCCCTCTTAAATCCAAGGGCCCAAAATATCCCTAGGATTTATGTACATAAATCCATGGGGAATTAAAAAACCGAGCTCCCTTATTATATAGATATTTTAGTAGAAAAAACATGTTGCAATTCTGCTCTTCGCAATCATGATTATATTCAAGAATTACTAAATGTTCACCGACAATAATTTTGATAATTTGTCAAATGAAAAAAATTTGGATTTCTGAAATTGTGCAAAGTTTTTTATGGAAGAACTTTGTTACAGGACTGGTGTTTCAACTGATGAAGAACAAGGTCTAAGTTCAAGAGAGATTTCAATAATGTTTACAAAGCGGTAGTCTCTCTCTCGCTAGATTACATCCGTCTTCCATTGATGGATATTCTTGTGAAAAAAGCTAAAAAGATAAATGGCTATTGTGTGGGGGATTTTCCAGACACCGAAATCACCGTGCAGCGCCCAAATGGCACTAGGCAAAATGGGGTTCCCGAAGTCATAATCGCGAACAAAACCCTATTCTGGAAAGGAATCGGCGAGATCTTCAAAATCCATTCCTACGCAATGGACTTCTTGTTTTTAGGCCAAATTCCATCATTTCGACCTCGAAAAAGGCATTTTAACCATTTTTGCCATATTCTTGCTTCTGGTCTCAGCACCTCGGCAACAGTACCAACCGAGATCACCAACTAGGCAGCAGTGCCAGGTCCTCCATCTCGGCAGGTCTTGGTATTGGCCTCCTCCATCTCGGCCATGTGCTCTATCTCAGCAGCAGAGCCAGATATCTCCTCAGTTCGGCCATGTCACCCTCATCTTGGCCAGGTGCTCCCACCTCGGCCAGACACTAGACTTCGGCTAGGTTCTCCATCTCGGCTAGGCACATCTCGGTACAATGACAAGAACACTTCCACACTTCGGTCAATCCTGACACCAGTACCATGTCTTGACCTTGGTCTCTGTGAAAGTACTGAGCACTGGCAGCTGTACCTCTATGGATACTCAATCACGTTATAGAATGTGCGACAAGACAAGGGCACCACCCATATCCCCTGATAGAGTGGCATCCACAACTCCCAAAGCGCCAGGGTAAGGCCCGATGGGACAATGTGGGCTACGATGGGACTGTCATTGAAGACAAAGTAGGCTAGATGGGACATTCCTCAAGTACCATCCCTCAAAGTCAAGGCTCCCTGCTTATATATACACATGAGCCAACTCCATCAAAGGAGAGATTCAGCCACATGTTGGCTTTATGCCACACGCTGGTATGATATATACCCAAAACTCTCTCTTCTCCATCACAATCCTACTATCGAGTTGTTGAATTAACTTAGGCATCGGAGAGCCTTGTGCTGACTACAGCCAGGGTTTTTTCACTGCTTCTTCCTCTTCCCCTTTCAGGTTCAAGGCAATGGTTATTCCATCATCAAGGAGCTGCATCATCCTCACATCAATCTATAAGGAGCTTCATCCTCCTCAAAGGAGCCTCGCCTCCATCATTACCAAGTCTGTGAATTTTTTGGCACTTATAGTTATATTCTTCTAACAATTGTTAAATATCATTGAGGATTTTACCGCAAAACTTCCGATAAATGGCCATTGCACTAAAAGATTCCCCTTAGTTGGGGCCTTACGAAAGGTTCCTTCATCCCAATTTTTTTTAAACTTTGAGAGCGTCACTCGTCTTTAACCTCCGTCCCTCTCCTCCTGCAACTCCCAATCCGTCCTCAACATGGTCTTCACAATCAATATCGCACATGTCGCCTGCGCCACTAGCAGCCCCAGCCACACCCCTTCAAACCCCACCCTCGTCCCAAACCCTAGCCCCTCAGGTAGAACACCCCCAAATTAATCTTCCCCCTCATCCCCGGCCTCGTGCTCCCCGTTAGCACCCCATACCCCGTCGTCAGTCCCTATTGCGGGTGTGACTGGTTGCAGATTCTCCAAAGACCCAAAAGGCCTCAATCCCTGTTTGGCACTGGAATCTCTTAATGTTGTTGGTGGATTGCCCACTACCACCACCCAAGTGATCATTTGCCATAGGCATCGATTTTGAGGTCATCATTAGATGAATTCACAAAAATATCTCTAATTTATTTACATGGGTTGATGCTAACCGTGATTAACTGTGGAGGCGAAGAAAAGTAAAAGGACCTGGTTGAGCAACGCTATTTATTTGATTGACCATGTGCTGAAATATGTCTGTAGTAGACACTGATGGAGCCGTTGATAAAAGCAGCCAATTTCAATTTCCACCTTCTCCCTTCATGTTCTCCTTCCCCATCAAGTTCTTCTGCTGCTTTGGTGTTTTCATCTGACTGAAGAACATTGTGCCTTCTTTTCTATGTGTGATTTGCGGGTTCTTCTTGCAGGCGAACAAATGGGTATTTCCTCGTCGAGGTCCTCCATCCTCTACATAAAGGATTGGGTTCTTCACTTTTATAGCTTGATATGAAGAGGAAGATACGATGAGCGACGCTAGCGTCGTATCCATTAGCGACGAGCGACGCTAACGTTGCTCATCCAATTTTTTTTTTAAAATGAAATAGGGACTGACGGACCCCGTTTGTGCTGCCGGAACTATGGGGCACCTTTTTGTGTAACGCCCACATATGTGGAATTTTTCCATAAAATCCTCAATATCATTTTTACAATTGGTCGTTATTGATGTTAGTCATTAAGCTCATAATTGAAATTGACAACGAGAGTTGCCATCACAAAATGCTATTTCATGCTCCAAGAGATAAATAGTGGTGAATTTTATGTAAAGAAAAAATCATATAAATTTTATGGAACCACTTGCCTTCCGGGGTGTTTGGAAACAAGATATTTCTAAAGATTCTAAGATATTATCTCATAGATTATAATATAGTCTACTTGTCACGTCCCCCGAACCCGATTAAAGAATAACCGGGTCTGGAGAGTGAATTTTAGGACTAATTAAAATTTTTGTCCTTTGGGCCCACGGATCGTAAGTCCGCAGTGAGGATATAATATTTCAAGCCCCATGTAATACAATAAACATTGAGTTCTTAGAACTCTAGGCATATGGAATATCAAGCAATGAATAATAATTCTCATTGAACATTTAAGTTGCTAGAAAGATATGAATAAAAACTAATCAAGAAGTTAAGATAATTTATTACATTGGCCATCCCAAATAACAAGGCCAATAAAAGAAAAAGAGTAAATGAAATGAAAGTTCCAACGAGGGGTAATAAAAGAATAAGTAAAATCTAGTGAAGTCCCAATGAATCACTCTCGTGCCAGGAAGTGATGATGTTACTCTACGTCATCGGCACGCCACTCTCGTTCCTCCTCTGCTGGTTGGAGATCCTCTAGGATCTCCTTACCGGTCTGCTCCTCATAGTAGTACTCACCTGAGGTGTTTGCACATCAAGGAACAGAGTCAACGACATGTTGAGCAATAGATAGGCAAAGCATAATAGACATGACATGCATCAAGTATAGAGTAATGACAAGTAATAATTATACGAGTACAAGTAAAGCGAAACTAGGCATAAAGCGAAAATATTAATCGATAGAATCAATAACTGGAATCCTAGCAATCATCTAGCAATCATCTAGCAATAACCACTATCCATGCAATGCAATACAAGAACAAGAGGGAGACTCTGAGGATGTCCAAAGCCACCTCCCGGGGTACCAGTAACAATCCAATTCGGACTACTGATACCAAAGTCCGGCTCCAGTAGGATCCTAGCTCCCGGTCCTGGGAATGGCAGCACGGTCCTAGCCGGCTCCCAGATATTCAACGCCATGGACGCCGTCCTATGCCGACTGCCCACCCCGACAACTGAGTAACCGGTTCGTCATTAAAATCCCAAACTGTGGATGGCCATGATATGCAAACAATAATAAAGTGTTTCTAACACAAGGACCAACAAGACAAGCAAGTCTGGCTAGTTCCACGTACAAGACAAGATCATAGGGATTATCTCTTTCAAGACAATACAAGACAAGCAAACCACGTGATAATCCTCTTTCATTGCTAGCCAGTCATGTTTATCAATACATGACAGAGGTTCCTAAGTACACTCTAAGTCAGGTCCAAGTCCTAAATTCTATAAGAATTTATGTTTCATAATTAGTTAAGTATTTTATGTCAAGAGAGTGTACAAGGAATATAAACAACGGATACAAGTAATAAATCAAGGAAGGATTACAATCCAATCCTAGGCAAATGGTGTCATTCCTGTACCACACATGTCCAAACAGAGTACGTATGGAAGTTGGATCAACGATGCTTCTAAGAAAATCCCTTGGTGTACAATCATGTTAATCATCTATTGGTTCAGTTCCATATGCATTCGGTAATACCATATGTAATACACGAATACCTAGACAATCCATCGAATTCACACCAAGCCACGTGTTTCGATTTCAATCCCCATTAATGGTCAAGTGAGAGTAAATTCATGGTTTCCAACATCTAAGGCCCAAACCTAGGTTACCGATCTCATTTCCAATAAAACATAAGCTGGATCAATAATCTAAGTATTTACATCACTTTCCGACCTCTGATCGTGATGAAATCAGAACCATTGGATTCTACGTTCCAAGAGCTTTCCAACGGTATATAGCTCGTGAAATTCCGACGAACGGATCAAAAGTTATGACCGTTGGAAAATCTGCCTAAAATCGGTCAATTACCAAGTGTTCGAACGTTCGTCCCTGGCCAATTTTCCGAGAGCTCAAGAGTTCGAACGTTCAGGAGAAGTGTTCAAATGTTCGTGTGCAGAAAGTGCTTTTTGCTGAATTTTTGAGTTCTATTCATTCCAGATCATCTCCATTCTGTTCTAAACCCTTCCAATGGTTATAAGCTGCACAAAATTGAGCCTCCTGCTCTCCCAACAATTCATTCCATCCACATTCCATTCCATTAAATCAAATTTACAATAAATGATTACCAATTAAAATTAACAAACCCAAATCAATATCAAGCATAATAATCCCCAATTAAGAACAGGCTTGGAATTAAGGTAATCTAACATGAAAGCATCATCAATCAATAGAAAATAACACCGTGATATGAATTATAATTTGCATATCTACTTGCCTCAACCAAAAAGAAGATAGAAATTGGGTGAAACTCGAGGAGAAGTTCTCTATCACGAAATCCACGAATCTAACCCAACCAAACGCAGTCTAAAACGCAAAGGAGAAGAAAGAAAGGAAAGAGATCAAGAATAGGCTACTTCTAAACTAAAGGAATATGATTGAAAAGATGAAGTTTGAGGAAATCTTATCAAATTGATACCGAAAGAAAGAGGATATTGAGAGGATGAAGATTGGTGGTTTGGATCTTCAAGAATGATCTTCTGGGCTAGGGTTCTGGGCTTGAGAAGAGAAGAGGAAGAAGAAAGGGGCTGCGGTTGCTTTTTCATTGCGGAGAACGAATAGAGAATTAGGGCTAATCCCTGATTAAGAAGAAGACAGGGAGGAAATGACTAAGTTGCCCATTTAAGTGGGTCCAGTGAAGAATGACCCACTTGAAGGATTTCTGATCGCCGGATCGCGACGAGTCAAGAGACAAAAATAATCAGCGAGACGAAACCTTTCCAACGAACACAAAAGTCATGGCATTTGGAATATTTCGAAAAACACTCAATTTTTCCTAAATTACAAACTACCCCCCTGCTATGATCAAACGAACTCGGAATCGAACGAAACTTCACAGATACTAATCTAATGCTAAAAGAAACTCACTCATGATCTAAACCCACTTAAATATCTAAAATATAATTAATTATAATAATAACAATTAGATGAGTCAGTGCCTGATATTGGGCCCAACTGACCTAATAAGGTCACAGACCTTACACTACTCACCTAAAATATAGGTATTTGGCTATTGTAGAAAGTAGAATACAACATGCCAGTTTATTCCGAAAACCTCTATATTATATTATTCAAGGATAAGGTGAAGAAAATCATCTACAAGATAAAAAACTTTCTTTTTAAAAAGGGGTGGAAAGATTTAGTACGTCTCTTCTTAATGAGCGACCACATAGCAATACGAACTATATATGATTTTTAACATTGATTCTTTTCTTTGTGATTAAAATAATAAATAGGTCCCACGACTATAACTCTAAATATTATAACTGGTCCCATATTAAAAATATTGCGCGCATCCTACCATGTTTACTTTATCTTTTTTTTTTTTTTTTTATATAGGAGTGCATTCAAGCCCTTTTGGCCACACTAATCCCTATGGGCTCAGGGGACCCGGGGCTCAGGGGACCCGGGTAAGTCCCCTGTAGTCCTAGTGTGGTAGTGCAGTTTCGAACCTTCAACCTCCGGGAGCTTACTAGCATCGGTGAGTCTCATCATGATGATCAACATTACATGGCTCATTGTTGATCACTGATATTAGGTGGGACTAACATTTATTGGATAAGATGGTTTCCAAATACGTACCCTGTGATTTTATTATTAGATGGATCCCTCAACAACATCTAACATCTGTTAGAGCCCATCATAATACTTATTACTAGACATGTGGCACCATAGACACATTACATGGTGGGAGCCGCTCTAAACATTTAAACAGATTTCATGATTTTAACATTCATTAGGAAGTACATTGATTCTCTAACATTAAATGTGTCCGACCATGATTGCAAACACATAAATGTTGGCGGGTTTCATTAGGACAAGATCCATATATTTTTTTGTGAATTCAAATATTAAATAAATAAAATAATAATTAAAAATATCAGACCGGTGTTACATAATTACCAATATTGGGTGGGTCCCATCAAATTTACCATCAAAAGATGGGTTCCAACAGCCCCCTCCCCTTTTGGCATTAGATGATCCACTTGGGTTGTTATGTCTCAATTTTCTTCTTTCTTAGCATATCCCTTAAAAAGTGCTGAACACATCAATTTACTTTATGCTGAACTTGTATAAAATGCCAAATGTTATACTTTTCATAATATTATAAAATGACAATATTATGTTATGTGATTATGAAATCTACTAATATTCAAATATGTTAAAAATATATTCTGCATTAATCCAAACACCCCCTTATTGATATTTTTTTAAAAGTATGTATGAAAATATTATCTCATCAATACAGATTGCATCGGGAGTAGGATTTGCATGTGGACGTAGATATTATCTTGATGCTAAAGAACTTCATCGTAGTGTGAATTGAGTAGATTTTTAGCATAGTTAAAAGCTGATTTTCAGTTTTGAAGAATGTGTCTCATCACTCGTGAAATTACGATAATGTTCTTCACAAGTGGGGAAGAGAAATGCGTGAACAATAATCCGGGTTTGGGTCCTTATTTTGGTCACGATAAGAAAATGGTTCCGATTCCGGATCCTTTTTTTGGAACCAATACCTAAACGAGTCCGGTTCCGGACCACAGTGGCTCAGACCCATGGACCCGGGACCCGACCCAATATACACTAACATAAGGTAACTTTAGTATGTGAGAACAGAACCCGTTTTACTTTTCTACTTTTCTACATTAGGGTTTTCTACTTTTCTACATCTCATTGCCGGTTTGGATGTGATTTCCGAGTTTTTGGTTAAAAGTGCCTGATATTGATAGACAAAAGGTCACATTAGTGTTGGCAGGCACGTGATCCAATTGAAATGTGGAAAAAGCATAATTTATTTTAAAAGAAAAACACAAGTATTAGTCTAGATCCGGAACTAGAACCAGACCCGCCTCACAAACGGTTTTGGTTCTGGTTCTGGTTCCCCTTCTTAGAAAACGGTTCCGGTTCTGGTTCCACCCTGGACCCGGACGGGAACTGACCCATTTACAACCCTACATGAAGCCACCTACCACAAAATAGGCAATGCTAGTTCAAAAATCAAATCTTGTCAGAATCAAACAAAAACTGCAAGATCCTTAAAAAAAAAAAAAAACAGCCAAAAGAAGAGTACACATGAAGTTTCGAGCCATTTCAACATTGTTTGGCCTAGCTTCACTCTTCCAACAGCTGAACAGGAGCTCCCGGTGGAGACAACATCAAAGACATCAGATCTTCAATCATAACCTATGGATGGTCTCAAAATACGTCCAAAAGGCTCCACGCCAAGTTTCAGGTCAAACCGACAACATTTGACCCGACATCAACCCTCAAGCAGCAAAATCAAGCTTATCGAGGCCATCACTCATCAAACAGAGCACATGGGTGACTTCAAAATGCTTACAAAAGGGCAGATGTCAAGTTTCAGGTCCTTTCGACAACATTTGACCAGACTTTGACTCTCGGAAGCCAAATCAGGCCTCCCTGCGGCGAAGCTCCCCGAGACCATGGTTTCCAAATAAGAGCTAATGGATCGTCTCAAAATGACTCCAATAGACTCCCTATCAAAATTCAAGTTAATCGGACATCGGTTGACCGCACATCAAAGCGCGACATCTTCCTCACGAAAGAATCAAGTCTACTGGCGACAGGACCCCACACGACTTCAAAACTCAAACAAAAGCTTATAGTTGGTCTTATTTATTGCTCAGGAGGCTTCATCTCAAATTTCAGGTCATTCAGACATCATTTGACCTAGTTTTGTCTTCTGATGACAAATCGGCAGCTCTGCGTGACAAAGTCTTTGTCTTTTCCGAAAAATTGAAAACTTTTTACTCCAATATGCAAGGATTCTCGTCAAGTTTTCTACAGGGAAATCAGGCCAATAAATGTACAAAAATGTCAGGAAAAATACCGAAGAAAAAAGAATCGAAAAAGACGAAAAAAAAAAAGGTCGAGAATTGGCGACCAAAAGGGACCAAAGTCCCCATGGTCACCGGTTACCCTGGAAATTCGGGTCGCCAGATTTCCGCCGAAAACCCATTTTTTGGGTCCTTTTCGCGTTTCGAGATTTTCGATCTTTGTGGTTTTCTAAAATTCTGACTTTCGAGGCACCAAATCCGTCGATCTTTGTCAACATCATGGGTCCGTCTCCGAGAGTATCAAACCATCATTGATCGCTTCAACATCACCAACCGGTCGACCAAGAAAACACACTTTTCTGCCTGATTGATCGAGAAATCGACGGGATAGGTGACACCGGCCCGTTGTTAGCAATCAATGTCTGAAATTGCATGGTCATTCGACATCGATCAGCATGAAGATCCATCGTCGATCATCGCAATAAGAATTCCAAAGATGCGGCATGGCTCGCGACTCTTCAACTGCCCTGGCGACCACTTAATGCAGTTAATTGACCCATTTATGGAAACTTAATGCCGTAATTAACTCATTATTTCGGACGGCCCAATTAGAAGCGAAGAGAAATGTGTAACAAGTCCAAGCAATCATGGCATTAAAACCATGAAACTCCTCCCATCATGGAGATTAAAGGCGATTAAAGGCCCTTAATTCTCCATCGGCCAATCAAAAGCCAAAGAAAAGGAGTTACAAAATAAATGAATTAAAACTTGTAACTCCTCCCATTATGCGGCTTTAATATATTAAAAGTCCATAAACCCTCCTAAATGGCTACCAAAGGCCTATAGAAGGTGAGCATTTCAAGAAGAATCGGCCCAGAAAAATTGATCGAGATCCCGAAATCCAGACGGAAAATTCATCAGAAAGTTTCACAGAAAAGAGAAAACTCTCCACTGCTACAAGGTGACAAAAGTCTCTTGGGGCACCCCCCCTACAAGGCCTTCTCCTCCTGTCTATATGGCTTAGACATGGCTTTTCAGCCCATCTACTTCGCTTTTTATTGGACATAGGACCTCCTCTTGATCTTTGTCCTCTAAAAATCTGAGGTTAAGCTGAGCCAAGAAAATCAAAAACATGGCGAAGTCCACACATGGCTTGCGACTGTCAATCTGAATGAGTCTCCACAATCTCTTGAGAAGTTAGATCTTCATTTTCTTGCTTTTCATTATAGTTTTTATTTTTCTAAAGAGACAGAGAAAATCATAACTCCAGTCTTTCATTATTGATAAGATTTGTAAATCTGCTATAAATGCCAAAAATCGCCTTTCACAGCAAAACTTATGAAATCGCCTTTCATGGCATTTAAAACAAAATCATGTCTCTTTTCCTAAATATATGTGCAATGAAAACTAGGAAAAAGTTGATTTCATTTTCTACTTGCGAAGGTGAATCTTCGGATCACCACATGCAATTCCAAGTAGAATAGAAAATCTGGCACACCCACAGACAAAAAAAAGTTGATGATCGCTTTGCCTCCGGCTGCGAAAGGATTGGACCCCACGGACTCTCACGTCTGCCGACCTCGGTAGCGCCGAGCACGAAAGCGGGTCCATCATGTATCTATTCATAGAAAACTCTTCATCATGAAGAGACATGTCCTTTAGGTTCGTGAATTTTGTGAAAAGTCACAATTACATCTATATATCACATCCCTAATTGAATGAAAGGTGGTACATAATTCTTCATACACTAAGTCGTTGAGAGAGTACAAAAATAGTTTTGGTTCGCTAGGCACCCAGATTGTAGTGTTGCTTCTGCGTGCTTGATCATTGTATCCTGGGAAATAAACGTTCAAGCACCGTAGTGTGGGCAAATCTGTCTTAATGACATAGTGTCAAACGCTAGCCTTAATCAGTTTTCATTCTATTTGAGTAATCACTATTCTGGTTTCAGTCTCATTGTAAGTTTGCATTTTGTTTTCTCGATTTATGTCTGCATGGCTGTGAACAGAATCACAGAAGTTGAAATATTTTTTCTACAATCTTAAGAAAAATCTCATTTCACTTTTGTGAATGTTGACAAAAAAAATGTCACTTTGCCTCTTCATACACTTTCAACATCAAGAAGCCACATGAAGCCGCATCCTACCACAAACAGGCAATGCTACTTCAAACATAAAATCTTGTTAGAATCAAACAAAAACTACAAGATCCTTCAAAATAACCATAAGAAGGGTAAACATGAAGTTTCGGGCCCTTTCAACATTATTTGACCTAACTTCACTCTTCCAGTGGCAGAACAAGAGCTCTGGGCGACGGTGAAGCCAGAGACCCTGATTCACAAAACAGAGCACACAGTTGGGCTCAAAATGCCACTAGAAGGCTTTACATCAAATTCCAGGCCATTTCTTCATCGTTTGGCAAAAAAAGGAAACATCCGCAGCAAAGTCAGCTCTCCCGGCGCAACAGCAACGAGTACATCAGATCTTTAATCGGAGCCTATAAATGGTTTAAAAATACTTCCAAAAGGCTCTATGTCAAGTTTCTAGTTGAACTGACAACGTTTGACCCTACATGAACCCTCAAACAATAAAACCAAGCCTCTCGGTGGCGGGAACCACCTACGCCATCACTCATCAAACAAAGCACATGGGTGATCCCAAACTATTTCCAAATGACTACATGTCAAGTTTCAGCTCATTTCGATGACATTTGACCAGACATTGACTCTCATAAGCTAAATTAGGCCTCCCGACAGCAGAGCCTCCCGGCACCATGATTTCCAAATCAGAGCTAATGGATCATCTTAAAATGACTCCAATCGGCTCCCTGTCAAATTTCATGTCAATCGGGCATCGGTTAACAGTATATCAAAGTGCGGCATCTTCCTCGCGAATAAATTGAGTTTAATGGCAACAGGACCGTACACGGCTTCAAAACTCAAATAAAATCCTATGGTTGGTCTTATTTATTGCTCAGGAGGCTTCACCTCGAATTTCAGGTCATTCCGACGTCGTTTGACCTAGTTTTGGCTTTTGACGGCAAATCGGCAACTTTGCACGACAAAGTCTTTGGCTATCCTGGAAAAATTAGAAACTTTGCTCTATAATCTGCACGGCTTGTGGTCAAGTTTTCTGCACAGAAATCATGCCAAAACATGCGCAAAAATGCCAAGAAAAATATCAAAGAAGAAATAAGCGAGAGAAAACTAGGAAAACGACCGAAAAAGGCGGCCAAAAGGGGCAAAAATGCCCCATGGTCGCCGGCGGCCATGGCCCAAGGTCGCCAGGCATGGTCGCGGTGACCATGAAATTTTCTCCGAAAACCCATCTTTGGGCCCCTCTTCGCATTTCGAGATGTTTGGCCTCTGTGATCTTTCAAAAATCTTATTTTCGGAGCACGAGATCCATCAATCTTCGTCAACATCATGGATCAGCCATCGAAATCATGGGATCGTCATCGAACGCTTTGAAATCGCCAACCGATTGACCAAGAAAGCATGCTTTCTGCCCGACTGATCGAGAAATCAACAGGACAGATGGTACAGGCCCACTAGTAATAATTAATGTCTGAAATTACATGATCATCCAACAGTAATTGGCATGAAAGTCCATCGGCGATCAAGGTTTCCTACATCGCAGATAGAGTTCCAAAAGATACGGTGTGGCCCGCGACTCTTCAAATGCTTTGGCGGCTACTTAATGCTGTTAATGACCCATTTTATGACAAACTAATGTGGTCAATTACTTATTATTTTGGACGACCCAATTAGAAGCCAATATATGAGAGTTACAAGTCAAGCACAATCATGACATTAAATCGTGTAAGTCCTCCCATCATGGAGTTTTAAGGCAATTAAAAGCCCATTATTCTCCAACGGCCAATCAAAACCCAAGAAAAAACAGTTACAAAAATACAAATTTAAAAACTTGTAACCCCCTCCCATCAGGGAGCATTAATGCAATTAATGCATTTAAAGCTCATAAACTTCCCTCATGGCCACTAAAAGCCTATAAAAGGAGGCCATTTCCACCATTCCAAAGCATGATGCACACGACACGTAAATCCAAAAAAGAGAGAACTCTACAAAGTTGCTAAACAACCTCTCCTCTGTTGAAAAAGTTCTGCAGTGACCACCAATACAAGGTGACCGAAGTCCCTTGCGGGGCCACCCACCCAGGGCTTTCTCCTTCTATCTCCATGGCTTAGACGTGGCTTTTCAGCCTGTTTACTTAGCTTTTTATTGGATATAGGAACTCATCTTGGTCTTTATCCTCTCAAAATCTGAGATTAGCCGAGCCAAGCAAAACAAAAACATCATCTATTCTCATCTGAAGGATGATGGCGAAGTCCAAACATGACTTACGACCGTTAATTTGAACGAGTCCACGCAATCTCCTGAGAAGTTAGATTTCATTTTCTTACTTTTCATTGTAGTTTGTATTTTTAGAAGAGACATAAAGTCACAACTCTTGCCTTCTCTTTTTTATAAGAATTGTAAATCGCCTTTCACGGCAAAACACCGCCTTTCACGGCAAAACATCGCCTTTCACGGCAAACAAATGAAAATCGCCTTTCACGGCATTTAAATCAAACCACGTCTCTTTTCTTAACACATTTGCAATGAAGGTTTAGAAAAAGTTAATTCTCTCTTCTACTTGTGAAGGTGGATCTACGGATTACCATTTGTTAATTCCAAGTAGAATAGAAAATTTGGCATACCCATAAAAAAAAGGTTGATGTTCGCTGTCTCTGGTCACGAAAGGGTTGGACCCCATGGACTCTCACGTCCGCTGACCCCGGTAGTCCTGCGAGCGAGAAAGCGAGACCATCAGTGAATTTCCATTTTGAAGAAGTAAAATCTTTTATTGGGCATTTTTTAATACTTGTGAGTAGAATTCTCGTCAAATTGTGTATGAAGATGTGGGTTTCCGTAGTTGGCTTTTTCTTTGTGAGGCAATTGAACAATAACTAGCATTGTAGATCTTATACTCAGTTATGCTTGGTTGTTATTTTGTGGTTGAATGTTCTTGGGTTGATCCTAGGCGATGATTTACATCAGAAAGTGGGGATCCAACAAATTCATCTAAACCCAATTTTTTGTCGATAAGGGTATGATGGCTAGAAACCAGAATCAATGTTGGACTTGTATTTATGGCTACCTCGGATACTATATGAAATAAACAATCAGACAATCTAGAACTAGCTATATACCAAATAATCACCACAAAAAGGCAGACACAATATTTAGCGTGGAAACCCTATCCAATGAGAAAAAACACGAACCAAAAATCAAGAACTAACGAATAGTTACAAGATATACTCACAGCTCCTTTTCTTGAGTCTGTACCTCGACCTAAGGACTGTAGTTGTTCCACTGACATGACATCCACCGTGCCCCGTTCTCCTTACTTGATCTTATCGCACTTTTCCAATCAAGATGAACTATCTTCTACAAGAAAGGTAGAAGCATCAACAATCTTCTAGAGCAGCCCTTCAGAATAGTCTCCCAATTGCTCTAGAGAATTAGTTTCTCTCTAAGATACCTCTGTCTCAGATTAATGAGAGTGGTTACCTTTAGGGTTGAAAGTAACACCCTATATATAGCCCCAAATTCATGCCTTAGACCTATTGCACTAGTAGGACTCAGATTGGGAAACAAAGTCTCAAAAAGAAACAATTTCGTGTAGAAACTGAAGACTTTCTCGAATTATTGCGCTTGTCCGATTGATCGGACAGTGCATCCAATCGATCGGACCACCCAAATAACTGGGCACATTTACAGTCCGATCCATCGGACCTGGGGGAATTCGCCTGTTCTTCTTGTTTTCTTCTATTTTTCGCTTCAGCTCTTCCGGCGACGCAATCATAGTCCATTCTAAAATAAATTAGAAAATACAACTCAATGGACCCAGAGTTTTGTCTAATCCATGAATTAGCCAACATAAAAATACTAACAAGCATTTATTTTCATAATAGACAATAGACATTGCGGAAACCCAAACAAAGCTGAAAATTCATTTCCTAAATCTGCTCGTCAAAGAAAAATTTTGTCGACAGAGAGTTGTGGGAACCCATGACCCATCGGATGATGGATCTGAACCACACATCTGAAAGAGGACGTAGGGTCGAACCACATTCCTAAATTTTGTCGTCAAAGTTGAAATATTTTTCCTACAGTATCGATAGCCCAACTGGCGAGGACGTCTGTGCGTTTAAACTCGCATATAGTTTTTAGTATTTTACTAATAGATTCATATATTTCGATATTATCTTCAAAGCACCTTATATTTCGTGTGTTAATTAAAATGTAAGTATACTTTTGCTTTTTTATAGTTTTTTTTTTGTACAAAATTGCGCTTGTTATGTTTCACGTATTAATTAAAACCTTGCTCTAGGGTTTAGGAGCGCGATCAAGCACATTGCTAGAAATAGTATATCCATCAAAAGGAAGGGCGGTGTTTGGGCTTAGAGATGAATTGTTTCATAATTAAACATGGGAACAAATTTGATTTAGATAGTGATAGTTCCCAAGTTCATTTCCAAAGTACAGAATAACGACAACTGATGGGGAATGTATTTGAAGACAAATTGCAAATGCAATGTGGTTAGACAGTTGCCATCATAATATTAACAGTCTTGATAATAACTATAATTTGACATTTGGTGATTTTAAATTTAAAAAACAAATAAAATCTTATAATTTTTACCTCAAGTTATTGCTTCATTATGTTTTAATGTCGAAATGCAATGTGGGCAGACAATTGCCATCATATTAACAGTCTTGAGAATAATTATAATTTGACATTTTGTGATTTTAAATTTAAAAAATAAATAAAAGTTTATAATTTTGATCTCAAGATATTGCTTCATTATGTTTTATTGTTGGCATTCTTGAAACATTTGTGAATAGCCAAGAGCACAAATATTGTGAAATTCACACACACTAAAATTAATAATTTGTCAGAATTTTCAAAAACTACCAAATGGCAAAAGTAACAATGCATCGATTTATGTTATAATATATGCACAAAAAAACTGTCAATATTTAAATCTATATAAATTTTGTTATGCTTAGATTTCAATTCTGAAAATAAAATCTAATGGGTTTCTAAACCATGTTAAACGAGGAAGCCCATGAGCCCACATTATTCCAAAAAAGACTTGGAGAGAGGAAATGTGATGACTTGGGAGAGTCATTTTTCTAATATTTTATAAATATTAGAAAATAAATCAAATGCTTACAATATATATTTATATACATGTATTAGTAATAATCAAGATCCAATTTTAAAAAATTATATATGCAAGAAAAATACTAGGGGATTTAACGGGAAAAACCCTCCTAAACAGGGTATTATTGCAATTGGCCTTAGTAAAAAATATCAGACAGATTGGGCCCTGAATCCACGTTTTTTTTTTTTTTTTGTCTTTTAGCGCTATAGTCGATATCGACTATCCTTGTGTATAATAAAGACCGAAACCCATTTCTTTCTTGTTCGTCTTTTTCCTCTTTTCCCCCTTTTTCCCTTTCATCTCTTCCTCTCTCTCTCTTGTTCTCTCTTGCTGATCTCTGCAACTGATCTCAAATCACAATCTCAAACCACAATCTTTGAGAATGAGGAAGAATGAAAGAGAAAGCTAGTGGGTGTGTGAAGATGAGATGCACGGAGATGGAGGTGTGCGCAGGGGCTGTGAGGGCGGAGTGCAGCAGTGAAAGAGGGGGAAAAGAGAAAATAAGATGAGGAAAGAAAGAGGAAAGAAAGGAAAGAGAGGGAGAAGGAAGGAAGAAAGAAAGGACTGTGCATTGGCGTGGACTGCAGTGGGTGGCAAAGGGCAGTGCAAGGAGAAAGGAGAAGAAGAGGGAGAGAGGGGAAGGAAGGAAGAAAGAAAGGAACAGGCGAAGACGAGATCAGATTTGCAAGCCCAGATCCTCTGAGTTTCTCCTCTTCTTCGATCAAATCAGATTTCTATGGTTCGTCTTCTGCGCCGCAATCCAAGACTGATGAATGGTCTTCTTCTCCGTTCACGTTGGGCGAACCAGTCCTCTATTGCTTATCTGATGTTACTGTATCCAATTGCCTCTTTGCAATGTTCAAGGTTGAGGTGAACTCAGGTGAGGTGCTCATGGCTGCTTTGAGGAAGCTTGATAGAGTGAACCCATGGGTTTGTTTAGGGGATGGTAGAAACGGTAGCAATGGGAAGAAGGAGGGTCCTAATTCCAAGATTCAGAGCCATGGGAGGCGGGTTTTTTGCAGCAAAGCTGGGGATTTGGAACTATGGTCTGAGGTGAAAATGGGTTCCTATAGAAATGGTGAAGATGGGTTGGGAGAGAATGTTTTTAGACCGGGTTATTACTACTTGTTTGAAAGAAGAGATGGGTTTCATTGATACTATCCTGTGTGGGTGAATTCATATATTTGTATGTACAAATTCTCTGTTTACTTGTTTGGATTGGATATTCTTCTTTCACAGGAAAACATGGGTTTCATTAATATTATCTTGTTTGGGTGAATTCAATTATATGTATGTGCAAAATTATTGTTTACTTGTTTGGATTGGATCTTCTTCTTTCACAGTAAAGCTTGGGTTTCATTGATTTTCTTTTTCTAGTGGTTGAATTCAGTAAGTACATGTGCAATTATTTCTATTTAGTTGTTTGAATTCGATCTCATAAGAAAAGATAGGTTCTTTTGGATTTTCTTGTTTTGGTAAATTAATTCTATCAAATTCATATGCAATTGTTTTGGTTATTTGTTTGATTTTGGTCTTCTTCTTTTAGAGGAAAAGATAGGTCTCATTGGTTTTTCTTGGGGTAAATCTATTTAATTAGATATGCAATTTTTCTGTTTACTTATTTGAGTTCGGTCTTTTTCTTTCATGGATTTCTGTGGTTCTTTCTTGTTAGGTGAATTCTATCAAATAAAATGCATTTAACTAAAATAAAATAGGAAATCATGTCATTAAGAAGTCAAAATAGTGAAAATAATGTTCTTTCATATTTAAAGAGCCATAAGTAACCTGAAAATAGTGTGGGTTTTCACTTTCAGAAGGATTGTTGACTCTTTTTTTTGTTTTTTGTGATTTGTAGATTTTGGAGAGAACCAAGCAAAGATTCAAGCTTGGGTAATGTTCAAGGCTAATGGGTTTTATCCTATGTAAGTATGTAAAAAAGGAAAGAGTGGGAGAAGGAAGAAAGAAAGAAAGGACATGTGCATTGGCATGGAGTACAGTGGGTGGCAAAGCGTAGTGCAGGGAGAAAGGAGAAGAAGAGGGGGAGAGGGGGAAGGAATAAAGAAAGAAAGGAAAAGGAGGAGAGCCATCAAGACAATTGTAATTGAATGCTAATAGGTTGAATCTTCCTGAGTTGTTGAACCTGCCGGTTTGATGTAATTTTCTTAGCTGATTAGTAGAAGTTTTTGGAAGATTTTTTGGGCAGTAGATGGAGAGGCCAAACATAGATACTTACTTTCTTTACTTCGTAATTGAAATTGTAAAACTTGTGGGTGGTTGTAGAACTTCTATATTTTGGGCACTTGGATAAATGTTGTGGAACTTCATGTACCATTATTTGAAATTGAATGGTTTGTTAATGTATGGTTGTTAATTGAATGTGTGAATGGAATGTACCAATATATTCAGAACAATGTTTAGTACAATGGAATGTGTTTGAATGTGTTTGAGAACAATATAACCCAATTGCAATAATATGCTGTTTAGGAAGGTTTATGCCGTTAAATCCCCTATTTTTAATATAGGGTGGGTGTGTTTACTTTGCACTTAGCATATCATCTCTATTTTCCATTTTGTATAGGTCCCATGACTCCCATCCCATGTTGCATATCTGTATTTACTGTTGATAGTAGATGGAGGGAGAGAATCATGGGATGATGATGGGGGAGTTAGAAAGGGATTTTAGATTGGTCATTTAGTTAAAATTGGCTAGAAAAAGGTTGGGAAGATGTATGTGTTCTAATGGATTGGGAAGATAAAGGGGTTGATCATGTTCTAATGGATTGGTTAGAAAAAGGTTGAGCCTTCGCACATGTAGGGCCTATAGTCACGGGTCCCGTCTGTACAATGTAATCTCCACATAGAAGATAATTTTTTCTAGAGCTACACTTAGTAAGTTATAGTATTATAATATAGTCGATATCGACTATGACTGTGTTTTTTATGTTTCAGCTAAATAGTCGATATCGACTATGACTGTGTTTTTTATGTTTCAGCTAAATAGTCGATATCGACCATGAAAATAGTCGATATCGACTATGACTGTGTTTTTTATGTTTCAGCTAAATAGTCGATATCGACCATGACAATAGTCGATATCGACTATGACTGTGTTTTTTAGGTTTCAGCTAAATAGTCGATATTGACTATGACTGTGTTTTTTAGGTTTCAGCTAAATAGTCGATATCGACTATGATTGTGTTTTTTATGCTTCAGTTAAATAGTCGATATCGACTATTGGTCATATTAAACAAACTAGACAATGGTACATTCCATTGTACTAAACATTGTTCTATACATGAGTAGGCTAGTTTTATGGGAACCCATTTTCACCTCAGACCATAGTTCTAAAAACATTCTCTCCCAACCAATCTTCACCATTTCTATAGGAACCCATTTTCACCTCAGACCATAGTTCTAAATCCCCAACTTTGCTGCAAAAAACCCGCCTCCCATGGCTTTGAATCTTGGAATTAGAACCCTCCTTCTTCCCATTGCTACCCTTTCTACCATCCCCTAAACAAACCCATGGGTTCACTCTATCAAGCTTCCTCAAAGCAGCCATGAACACCTCACCTGAGTTCACCTCAACCTTGAACATTACAAAGAGGCTATTGGATACAGTAACATCAGAGAAGCAATAGAGGACTGGTTCGCCCACCATGAACGGAGAAGAAGACCATTCATCGGTCTTGGATTGCGGCGCAGAAGACGAACCAGAGAAATCTGATTTGATCGAAGAAGAGGAGAAACTCAGAGGATCTGGGCTTGCAAATCTGATCTCGTCTTCGCCTGTTCCTTTCTTTCTTTCTTCCTTCCCCTCTCTCCCTCTTCTTCTCCTTTCTCCCTGCACTGCCCTTTGCCACCCACTGCACTCCACGCCAATGCACAGTCCTTTCTTTCTTTCTTCCTTCTCCCTCTCTTTCCTTTCTTTCCTCTTTCTTTCCTCATCTTCTTTTCTCTTTTCCCCCTCCTTCACTGCTGCACTCCACCCTCACAGCCCATGCGCACACCTCCATCTCCGTGCATCTCATCTATACACACCCACTAGCTTTCTCTTTCATTCTTCCACATTCTCAAAGATTGTGGTTTGAGATTGTGATTTGAGATCAGTTGCAGAGATCGGCAAGAAAGAACAAGAGAGAGAGAGGAAGAGATGAAAGGGAAAAATGGGGAAAATAGGAAAAAGACGAACAAGAAAGAAATGGGTTTCGGTCTTTATTATACACAGGGATAGTCGATATTGACTATAGCACTAAAAGACAAAAAAAAAGAAAAACATGGATTCAGGGCCCAATCTGTCCGATGTTTTTTTACTGGGGCCAATTGCAATAATACCCTGTTTAGGAGGGTTTTTCCCGTTAAATTATAAGGTAAAAAAAAGAAAATAAACAATCTTATATAAAATCAAAGAAAAGAAACAAGCTTATCTATTATATAATTTTAAGTCCAAAAACCAAATGTAAAATATCAAAGTCTCAAATTACATTTCAATCATCATGTTTAAATTTCTAACTCCCAACCTCAAGCATTAATTACTTAAAAATAAATATCTGTTGTTTAAAACAAATTTACCGGTCAAATGATTCATACACACCTTATGAAAACGAGGTGACTCAACTGAGTTTCCCTATGTTTGACTTGATCTTTGTCAAAACAAGGAAACTCGGCAAAGTCAAGAGTAAACAAGTTGAGTTTCCCAGCCTTGGAATGTGGTGCCTGATTTTCTATGGTGTTGCTAATTTGTATTGCACAATCCCACATGAGTAAGTGTTCTTGGGTTCTTCTGTTCATTTGATATTTATTTACCAAGGTTTCTTGGTACCAAAAGATATTAGATAGCAAGTGAACTCCAAAAATGAAGAGCGTCGCTAATTTGTATTGCACAATCCCACACGAGTAAGTGTTCTTGGGTTCTTTTGTTCATTTGATCTTTATTTACCAAGGTTTCTTGGTACCAAAAGATACTAGATAGCAAGTGATCTCCAAAAATGAAGAGCCCACCTTCTATCTATTAGTTTTGAAAATGTCTGATGTAGGTCAGCAAAGGTGGTGGTGTTCAAAAAAAATAAAAATTCAATGCAAGTTGATGGCCCAATGAGATTGAATAGGATGAAGAGGAGATGGAAGTAGAAAGGATGGATCTGAAAAAGCGTAACCTATCCGAGGAGTTGGCCCATGATAGATAGGAATGAAGAGATGTAATTCATGCATTTGACATTTTTGTCACAGGCCTTTAGGAGATTGAGCTTGGTAGGAATGCTTTGTGATCTTCATTCTTCAAATTGTTGACAAAAAATAAATTCAATTAGTTCTCAAGCATTCAATTTAAAGTCTTCAATTTAATTGAGAAAGTTCTCTTTCTATCTAGTGACCATTCATACCTTTAAGAGAGGTTATTTTTTAGTCCGGATCCCCTGTTTCCACTCTTATTTGAATGAAAAAAATGGCAAATCTAGATTGGTTGAAACAATATTTCTTTGTTTCAATGAAATAGGGGAAACATGGAGAATTTCTTATTTGAATGAAAAAAGAATGGCAACTCTTGATTGGTTGAAACGGTATCTCAATGAAACAGGGGATCCAGACTCATTATTTTTAGGCTTTGTTCTTTGGTATACTATTCAAAAATGGGAATTTATTGCTCTCTGAGATTATGAAATCCTTTTAGGCCATGTTTGTGTTACCCTGAGTTTCAAGGGAAAATTAGTTCAATTTTGCTCATTCAGTATGAAAAACACTACACCTAACAGACCCTCTCAACATTGCACAATTACGTCCTCTAATTTAGGATCTGATATACATTTGATTGTACATGTCTACATGATATGATATGGAGATTTGAATAGTTGTTGTGTGGGGATGTTTTCTAAGATGCCGAGATCACCGTTTAATAGGTCGAGCTAGCAAATCTGGCCACAACACCAACCAGAGCACGCCTCAGCATTACTTCCGGGACGTCTTGGTACCGAGCCAGGTCAAGGTCGTCCCCGACCTCGGTTGCTCCCAACCTCGGCCGATCCCGACCTCAATGTATATCTTGGCCTCGGTCATGCACCTCAGTAGTCCTGCCCAGAGGTTGGCCAAGGTAGATATTGAAGGACCAAACTCTTATGTTAGCTCAATCATGTCATGGACACACGATGGGACAAGGGCCTAAGCAAGTAGGGTTCCTGGGCGATCCATGCCACCCGTGATCTCTGATAGAACGGCATCCAGCGGCTGCCACAGAGCATGGTTCGATTGGACTAGCATTTAATGAGAGATGGGCCGACAGGACTAGCATTTAATGAAGTATGGGCCGAAGGGACAGTATCATTCAAGTACTAGATCCAATCAAAAGGCCCTTCTTCGTAAGTCAACTCCATCTCCTATAAATACAGAATCCAACTATACTCCAAGGTATGAGAAAAAGGATACATACTCTGACTCTGCCAAATTTCATCTTCATCCTTTGTTCAGTTCTCGAACTAACTTAGGCATTGGAGAGCCTTGCGCTGCCTGCAGCCAGGGTCCTCTAACCATTTCCTACCTCCCCTTTCAGGTTTCCAGGAAACTTCCCGCCATCAAAGGAATATCAAATTCATCCAAATCCTCTTTATTAAGTCCGTATCATTTAGGCACTTACAATTGGCGTCGTTTGTGGGAAGGTACTAACTCAAAACCTTCCTAAAAAACATCCTAAATACCATGGCTCCCAAAGCCAAGAAAGGCGGAGGATCATCTAAGAGACCACCACTACCTTTGTTCTAGAATCCACTCCGGACGCTCCTCTTCAGGAGGGGCTCAGGGCTGGACCCGGCGCAATCGTCATCGAAGAACTCCCTGAGGGATACCATTTCGTCCAACTCACCGCCCGGGAGCCTCTATCACCATCCGTTTTGTTCTCAAAGGAGGTGACAGAGCCCTCCCGGCCAAAAGAGCCTCATCAGGAGCGTCCTCGGAAGGACAAATCCATAGTAGCAAGCAAGTCACACCATTCTCTTCACCGGACCCATGGTGACAACGATGATGGTGATTCTCTCCATGCCGAGATCAGGGCACAAAACCTTGCCCTCCAGGAGAAAGATAGATTGATTCAGCATCTGCAACGACAGCTTCAGCAGTAACCTGTGCATAAAACAAAACCTAGGGCCCAACCTTTCAAAGGTAGGCCGATTCATCGGACCGAGCACGACCTCAGGCAACACCTTGATCGCGAAAGGCATCGACGAGCTCAGGACGAAGGCTCCAGCAACAACCACTCCAAGAGGAGGTCAGAGCCCATGCCAGAAAGCAGAGAAGACCAAGGAGAATGGGTTGACAAGCTTGTCAGGCAGGCTGTCCAACACAATATGGAAGTTGTTGGGTTCGCTTGGGGTCACCTGGACTCTTATGACTCCGGCGATCACGGCACATCTCCCTTTTCTCAAGAGATAAAAGAGTATCCCCTGCTCGAGAGATTCAGCGCCGAGATTCGTCCACTATGACGGAATCTCGGATGCAGCAGCCCACCTCCGGCATTTCACCCAGAAGATGTCGATGTGGGGCAATGTTGGCCACCTAAACTGCAGAGTCTTTTCTTCAAGTCTGGGAGACCTTCCCCTCAAATGATCTTGCAGTCTCCCAGAAGAATCAATTTCGAGCTGGCGATAGTTACGGAGCTCTCTCCTCGAAAAGTTTCTGGCGCACCGGGTCATCTCGAAGGCCGACAACGACATCATGGCCCTCAGAATGAGGTGGAATGAGAGCGTCACTCAGTTCGCCAAGAGATTCTGGACGGTCTACAGCCAGATTGAGAACTCCAACGGCGATGTGGCAATTAGATCCTTCCAGCAAGCCCTGCTTCCGGGCAATGACCTCCGAAAAGAGTTAGTAGGGAACCCAGAAGCCTCGGTAGAAGCATTAATGGCTAGGGTGAACAAATACATCGCACAGGAGGAGGACGAAGTCAGGGCTAATGAGAGCTTCGACGTCTCTAAATCCTCCAAAGGCCAATCCAAGCCAAAAAGCCGACTTGACAGCCGAACCTCCAAGCATGAGGATCGAGCACCCCGGTACGACGACCGCTCCTCCAAGAAGTCCTTTTCCAAGAAGGAGAGGAAGGCGTTCCAAAGGGAACAGTCGAACCGAAACTGGACATCACCCAGCTCGGCAGTAGTCTCAACCCCCAGCACAGGAGGTAATAGGAAGTACAGGCCGACCGTCACCGTCTTCGTAGAGCCAATCCATAAGATCTTTAACAAGATCAAGGACAAGTCGTACTTTAGTTGGCCGCAGCCTATGACGAGCGACCCCGCCTCCTGCGACCAGAGTAAGTTCTGTGCCTACCACAAACAGAATGGGCACAGGATCGAGAATTGTTATTCCCTCAAAACACATCTTGAGAAACTCATCAAGGACGGGCACCTAAAGGAGTACGTGCAAAGAGAAGGGAATGTGAATAATAACAGAGCTCAACGCCAGGACGACCGCGATCATTCCAGCGACGAGTAGGAAAAAATTATCAACGTCATCCACCTGGCCCCCGTGCCCCAGGGGAGTAACCAAGCCCGTGCCGAGGCCAGAAGGGCTTCACACGGCAAACAGGTGATGACGGCCTAGCTCGAACCACAATCCAAGAAAGCTCGGAAGGAGAAGCCCATAATCTACATTTCGGAGGAAGACCTGGAAAGAGTCCAGCTCCCCCATAACGATTCGCTGATCATCACTCTGAAGCTCAAGAACTTTAAAGTTCAAAGGATTCTCGTCGACCCCGGCAGCTCATCAGAGATCCTCTACTTCGAATGCTTCAAAAAAAATGGGCCTCGGTGAGAAAGATCTACAGGAAGCACGAACCCCTCTGGTTGGTTTTAGTGCCAAGCCAGTCTATCCTAAGGGGATGATCTCCCTTAAAGTCCAGATCGAAGGCGCCACCGTGACAACCGACTTCCTCGTGGTTGATGCACCATCCCCATACAATGCAATAATGGGGAGAAACTGGCTGCACATCCTGCGGCAGTTCCTTCCACCTACCACCAGAAACTCAAATTCCCCTTCGAGGGCATGGATGGAAGAGTGAGGGTGGTCACAGTCAAAGGCGACCAACAGGTAGCCAAGCAGTGTTTAATGGCCGTCGAACCTGGCGAACAAGAACCAGAATAGGTACATATGGCCGAGCTCGAGGCCGAACAGGACGAAGTCGGTCGAGAGCCCGAGAAGAAGATCGTCGAAGACTTGACCGATGTCAGGATCGACCCCCTCGACCCTGAGAGATTCTTTTTGCTGGGAAGCCAGCTCGCCGAATAAGAGCGAGCCGAGCTCATGAACTTCCTTTTGCAAAATAAAGAAGTCATCGCTTGGACGCCATCCGAGATGCCAAACATCGACCCTAAGGTCATGTGCCACAAGCTAAGCGTAGACCTAAGCACAAACCAGTGGTGCAGAAGGCTCGCAGGACAGGCGTGCTGCAGACAGAGGCAGTGGTCGAGGAGGTCAAAAATTTGTTGGAAGCCAAGGCAATTAGTTGGCAAACACAGTGGTCGTCAAAAAGAAAATCGAAAAATGGAGGGTCTGCATCGACTTCATGGACCTCAATAAGGTGTGTCCTAAGGACAACTTTCCACTCCCCAAGATCGATCAAATGATGACGCCACTGTCGGTCATGACAGGATGAGTTTTCTGGATGCCTACAGATGATATCATCAGATCCTAATGTACGGGCCCGACGAGGAGAAAATGGCATTCATAACTCCCAGAGGCATCTACTGTTACAAAGTGATGCCCTTCGGGTTAAAAAACGCAGGAGCAACCTACCAGAGGTTGGTGACCAAGATGTTCCAGGCACAACTCGACAAGACAATGGAGGTCTACATTGACGATATGGTCGTCAAGACTAAACAGTCCCAGGACCACTTAGCCGACCTAAGCCAGGTATTCGACATCCTCCGACGGTTCCGGCTAAAACTGCTTATCCTCTTCTCTGATGAGGACTGAGCTCAGTGCATGATAAAAGACTGCCAGGTATAAATATAACACCTCTCCTCACCTCCCCTACTCTCGACCCTGAGCCAGGGAGAGGTGCTCTATTTATACCTGGCAGTCTCAGAACATGCACTTAGCTCGGTCCTCATCAGAGAAGAGGATAAGCAATAACATCTAATCTATTACACGACCAAGATCATGCTCGATGCCGAGACCCGTTACTCTTCATTAGAAAAACTCGCATTAACGCTTCTTGCAAGCTCTCCCACTACTTTCAAACCTGCACCATCATCGTCGCAATAGAATATCCGCTCAAGTCCATCTTCAAGAAAGCAGATTTCTCCGGCAGAATCTCATGCTGGGCCGTTGAACTGGGACAATACGACATCTAGTACCAACCTAGGACGGCGGTCAAAGCTCAAGTCTTGACAGATTTTATTGTGGAGTTCGTTTCTCCGAGTTCAGCGCCGACCTCTCTTGACACTGAACTAAGGGGCAACAGGCATGAGGATGAAGTCACTGAGACCCAACACTTCCTTGCTTCAGTCTGGAAGGTCTTCGTCGATGGATCTTCTACCTCCAAGAGGGCTGGCGCTGGCATAGTCCTTCAATCTTCAGAGGGACTGATCATCGAGCAGGCCCTAACACTAGACTTCAAAGCGTCAAATAACGAGGCAGAATACGAGGCCCTCATAGCAGGGTTGAATAGCGCTAAAATCCTCAGAGCTCAACAGCTTGTGGTTTTGAGTGATTCACAGTTGGTAACAAGTTAGCTCACTGGAGACTATCAGGCTCGCGACGAACGGATGGCAGCCTATTTAACCCTCGCAAAAAAAGCTCCTCTCCCAATTCCAAGATGCCAAAGTGAAGCAGATCAGTAGAGATTCTAATTCTCACGCCGACGCCCTGCTGGCCTGGCTTCAGCGGTCGAGGCAGGGAGGAAAAGAATTGTCGAAGTGGAATCGCTTGGAACACAGAGCATAAAGCTTCCACCGTTTCGACAAATAATGTGTGCCGAGGACCAAGTTGGATGAATCTGATCATTGCTTTCATCAAAGACGATCAACTTCCAGAAGACAAGAGCGAGGCTCAAAGAATTAGGTTCAAGGAAGCTCGGTTTTGGCTGAGCCCAGAAGGTAAACTCTACTGGAAATCCTTCACCGGCCCCTACCTTCATTGCGTGCACTCGGACAAGGTCCAAAATTTCCTCTACGAGATACATGAAGGAATCTGCAGAAGCCACATTGGGGGACGGTCACTGGCATACCGGGCCATCAGCCAAGGGTACTGGTGTCCATACATGCAGAGAGACGTGCAGATATACGCCAAGAAGAGTGAAAAATGCCAAAGATTCTCACACTTGCTCCATCATCCGGCACAAGACCTGAGCCTGCTCTCCAGTCCTTGGCCCTTCGTCCAATGGGGACTGGACAATGTGGGACCTCTCCACCGAGCCCCAGGGAATAAGAGATGGCTAATGGTAGCAACCGACTACTTCACCAAGTGGATAGAAGCAGAAGCATTGTCTTCCATCACTGAGCGCGACTCAAAGAGCTTCGTCTAGAAGAACATCATCACAAGGTTTGGAATTCCACGAGCATTGGTCTCGGACAATGGGACCCAGTTCAACTCCAACCTCTTTAAAAAAAACTTCTGCAGGAGCTCAGTATCAGAAATCACTATTCCACCCCAGCATACCCAGAAAGCAACGGTCAAGCCGAGATCTCCAACAAGGTGGTACTCGACGGACTCAAGAAAAGGCTCGACCGAGCCAAAGGAAGATTGGTGGAAGTACTACCAAGTGTTCTATGGGCATACAAGACGACTCCAAGGTGCTCCACCTCGGCAATGCCTTTCTCTCTCGCCTATGGCATTGAGGCCATGATCCCACTTGAGGTCGGCCTCCTGACCTTGAGATCGGTACTCTTCGACCAAGGCCAGAATGACATGAACTTGATTCGAGAATTAGACCTAGCCGAAGAACACAGGGAAGCAGCAGCCATCCGCTTGGCTGCCTATCAGCAAAAGCTGGCCAGGGGCTACAACCAAAGAGTCAAGGAAAGGAAATTTTTAGTTGGAGAGCTCGTCTTAAAGAAGTCCCTTCCTCAGGACAAAGACCCGAACCATGGTAAGCTGGCGCCGAACTGGCACGGACCATTCGAGGTCATCTCGGTATGCGGTCGATCAGCATACAAACTTGAGGACATGAGTGGTAAACAATTACCCCGGCCGTGGAACGCAGCACACATTAAGAAGTTCTATTTGTAAAATATAATCAAATTTCGAGATCAATAAAAATGGAGTCTTCTATTTCTCTCAATTCTCTCCAAAGAAATAGAATTCCCCAGCAAACGCCAAAGTGAACGCCTCCAAAACATGCCATACGTGCATCTCGGCATTCACGCCAGATTGCCGGCACGCCCCTGGCAACGAGCCAGGGGGTAATCTCCATTTCGTGCTGTGCGAGCATCTCGGAGCTCACGTCAGATTGCCGGCACGCCCCTGGCAACGAGCCAGGGGGACATCTCCATTTCGTGCTGTGCGAGCATCCCGGCACTCACGCCAGATTGCCGGCACGCCCCTGGCAACGAGCCAGGGGGTCATCTCCATCTCGTGCTGTGCGAGCATATTAGAGCTCATGTCAGATTGCCGGCACGCCCCTGGCAACGAGCCAGGGGGACATCTCCATCTCCTGTTATGCGAGCATCTCGACACTCACGCCAGATTGCCGGCACGCCCCTGGCAACGAGCCAGGGGGTCATCTCCATTTCGTGTTGTACGAGCATCTCGGCACTCACGCCAGATTGTCGGCACGTCCTTAGCAGCTAGCCAGAGGGTCGTCCGTTATACCTTAGCTGCGAATAAACTCGGTATGCAAGGTTTCAATCGCCAAACCTACCTCGCACACTTGCGCGACTATAAGAAAGCAAGTACATGCGAAGGGAAAGCAAAATCAATTGCGACTGTCTTAAATCAGCGTTCATTACACAAAAAAACCAAAAGATACAATCTACAAGCCAAGGTACATTCAATAAAATGAAAGATACATTGCAAAAAGAAAGGGCAAGCCTCAAGGAGCCGCATCAGCATTGGCCTCTTGAGGGCCAGTCACTGTCGGATGTGAATTTCGACCCCCCCCCCAAAAGGAAAGAAAGGGGAATTTTGCGTGGGGAAATCTCTATTCGTCTATATATGCTATTTAAATTTTACATAGAAAATGAGGATTCCGACTACCCTCAAAACCAATGGATCATGATCGCCAGCTACGGATACGGCGGTAACACCGTTCTTCAACGAAAGCCGAAGAAATGTTGTGAGAAAATAAGTGGGTGGGTTCTTCTTCTCGTCTAATGTGCTGCCGGCAACACATGACGGTTGTCCTGTCACATTAATTTGGGTCTCTTTGGGTCTCTTTAATATAGGGTCAATTCAGGGTCATGAGTTAAAGTCCAAATAAAGGTTAATCCTCACACAGCATAATCATAATAAATCCAAGTAAAATAAAGTAAGTAAAATAAAGAAAATAAATGGGGGGAGGTGCCAAATATTTAAGAAGAGGATTGGCCCCGTTCCCGGGTACCCCCTTCAGATCCCTTGGCAAAATAAGGTTTATAGGCTGACTTTTCAAACCAAAATGATGATGCAAATGAGACTTTGACTTGTGATTTCTGTGTTTTTCGTGTGCGATACACGAGTGATAAAAAAATGAAAGGCCGATGGGCCGTAATTGATTGGAGGTGGCCGATGGGCCAGTGTTTGTTTTAGGGTGGCCGGTGGGCCGAAATAAAAAGTGTGTGTGAAATCACTCATCTCATCTCGTCATTCTCATTTATTCAATTTTAGAAGTCAGTTCTTCATTTCCTTTTATCATTAAGTTCAATTAAATATCTGGCACCTGAGGTGGAGGAAAAAATAAAGGAAAAAATCTTTCTGGGTTTATTTGTTGGTTTTATAGTTTTTATGGATTTTTAATATGGGGCTAGAAGGGCCTAACTAAGGGATTTACTTGGATTTACGTAATTAATGCTTTATTACTGATCATCGGATTAACCTAACCTAAGGTCTTAGACCGTCCACATCAGCTATCCCAATTCCCTAACTGAACAGGAAGAGTGATGGGACCTAACTTATTAAAATGAGAGAAACAAAAGGTAGTGTAACCTGGCTAGGAGGAGACCTAGATCTGGGTCTGGGGTCTGACCTGGTCAACCTAAACCACTATTTGATTTCTAACTTTATTATTTTTAGATTTTTAATATTTTTTTATTTTGTTTTTGGTATTTTGGGTTTTATTATTTTTATTTTGTCTTTGGTTTTGTTTATAAATCCTAAAATCTCCTAAACTAATTTCTCTAATCCTAATGAAAGGGAATGAGGAGAAGGAAATAAATTGCTATTTTTTATTCATCAATAAACCTAACCGATTTAGAATTTTTAATTAGATTCTGTATTCCTAATGAGGGGAGAGGAGGAGAAGGAAATTAATTATTAAACCTAACTTAGTTGTTTTAATTAATCTAATACTTGGAATTCTATTTTTTGGCTCTTTTCTGTTTTTATTCTTTTTGGTTTTTTTTAATGAATTATGTAGTTCTAATTTTTATAAAGAAAACAAGATGAACTAATAAGTAAAACGCGGTCCTAACTTTTATAAAGAGAAGGAAACAGAGACATAAGATGCAACATGGTTATAATGACCGGGCATAATATTTTATTGCATGAGCATATTTGAGCAAATTGGAATAAACAGTAAAATGGAAAATTTACCTAGATGCATGAGCATATCATATTAGATGCATGGTGTGTGGGGAGATTTCCAGAGCTACAGGATTAAGCTAATCACAGCCATCAGATGGGACTAAGCATTCTCACGTGCCATCCGCGTGCCATCTACGTGGCACCAATCTCACCTCGGCTACCAGAACGGGAGGTCCGGCCGAAGTCAGGCAGCTCCGGGCCCTTAGCGCCGAGCTGGCCCACCTCGGGCGTCATCTCGGCGAGGAGTCCACCTCGGTCGGGCCATCCCGGATGCCATCTCCGCAGAGAGCTCCACCTCGGGTGGGCCACCCCAGTGCCATCTCGGCAGAAAACCCTACCTCGGCTGAAGCTACCTCGGCTGAAGAAGCCAGGGCAGTAGCCGGAGCAAGAAAGAACCTTCACTTGCGCCCCTCGTTCCCCACGTCATCAGGCACGTGGAGAGATAGGGTCACGAGCTAGTGGGACAGACACGACATCCAGCCGCCCACTATCTTCATCAGATCGCTGACATGGCGGCATCCAGCGGCTGAGGCCACATCAGGGCAAGGCCCGAGGGCAGATCCGCTGGTACTCCAACCGCCAAAGGCGCCCAACACAATCTGGCCCAACAAGACACGCATTTAATGCAGTGTGGGCTGACCCGACTAGCATTAAATGCTGAGTGGGCCGGATTAGACAGCATTTATTACTTTGTGGGCTGATCATGACTTCCCAGTCGAATCATGGACCCACACCAAGATATTCTCTGAAAGATACGATCCAAACCTCTATAAATAGAACTCCATGCACCATGCAAGGTACGCACAATCTCATTCACAGAGCCCTTACTCTGTCTCTCTTCTCCCTCTCCTTCCATTGTTCCAGTTCCCATACTGACTTTGGCATCGGAGAGCCTTGCGCCGCTCAGGCCAGGGTCCTCTGACCGTTTGCTACTCTCTTTCAGGCTTCCGGACGGCATCCAGACATTCCAGACACCATCATCTTCTCGGATAAGTCCTATAAGGCTCCCTCTTATTGTGGGTCATTATTTTCTGCACCTACAATTGGCGCCGTCTGTGGGAAAGTAACATCCCAACCTCTCAAAACCTTCCCAACCTTCTTAACCTCATCCTCTAAGAAGCCATGCCTCCGAAAGCTAAGAAGGGCGTAGAATCCTCAAGAGCAGCGCTCGAGCTGCCACCACCGCCAACGGACGTCCCTCCTCAAGGACGCTCCCGTATGGTGCATGGCACGACTGCAGGAGAGGGCCGCTTAGGCTCTCAGCTCTTTATCGAGTTCCCACTCCAAGAGGGACTCGAGGCTTCGATCTCGTCAGAAGAAGTCGCGCCACCCGGACGCAATGAGCGTCAGCATGAGCGTCCCCGGAAGGACAAAGCCGTGGCCGTAGGAGGGACGCGCCACGTTCAACCCCCTGCCACTGGAGAGGTTCCCGAAGCTGCTCTCCTCCAGAAGCAACTCCAGAAGCAAGAGCGGCTGATTCGCGAGCTCCAGCAGCAGTTGAGGGCAGTGCAAACTGCCTCCTTGAGGCAGGTCACTGAGCCTCAAGGGAAAAAGAAGGACGCTCCCAGCAGGGCAGCCCAGCCTCCTCGTGAGGACCTCAGACATCATCTGGACCAGAAACGGAGCCAGATCCGTGACGAAGGCTCGAGCAACAGCCGAAGTCACCATAGTCGCGATGGCCGAACTCATAGCCATCGTAGCCCGAGCCATCCCAAACGAAAGCACCGAGCTCAGACTCCAGAGAAGGACGACGAGCAAGAGCGATTTGACAAGCGCGTCAGATTGGCTCTCCAGCACAACTTGGACATGCGGGACCAGAAGCAGCTTTGTGGTCACACTGACCTGGGTGGCTCGCCCTTCACAAAAGAAATCGAGCGCACCCCCTTGCCCAGAAAGTTCTCCGTCCCGCGGTTCGTCCCCTATGACGGACTGTCCGATCCATCTGCACACCTCCGACACTTCTCCCAGAAGATGTCCATCTGGGGGAACGAGGGTCACCTAAACTGCAAAATCTTCTCCTCCAGTTTGGGTGACCTCCCCCTGAAGTGGTTCTGCTCTCTCCCGGAGCAGTCGGTTTCCAGTTGGAAGGAGCTCCAGCTCTCCTTCCTGAAGAAGTTCCAAGCCTACACCGTCGTCCCCAAAAAGGAGGGGGACCTCATCGCCCTGAGAATGAAGCAGGGCGAAACCCTCGCCAAGTTCACCCACCGATTCTGGGCGGTCTACAGCCAGATCGAGGGCGCGAGGGAGGGGATAGCCATCTACGCCTTCCAGCATGCCCTGATCCCCGGCATCGACTTGCGAAAGGACTTGGCCGGGGACACCCCAGAATCCATGTCAGAATTGATGTCCCGGGTGAAGCGCTTCATCGCCCGGGAGGAAGACGAGATCCGAGCTAAGGATCAGGACGGGCATCCGGAGCCCGAACAGAAGAATGACCAACCTCGGCAGAGAGGCGGGAGGCCCTCCCAGAAGCAGGAGCCCAAGCGGCCCTGGGTCTCCAGTTCGGCGAAGCCTTCGTCGTCCAGGTCTGGGGGCAATTGGAAGCCCAGACCTCCCTCCAGCGCCAGTCAGAGCGTCAACGTCGTCTTCAAGGAGCCGATCTACCGCATCCTGGCCAAGATCAAATCCAAGCCATTCTTCAAGTACCCTCCGCCCATGAAGAATGAACCCACCGAAGGCCCCCGGAGCAAGCTCTACTGCTCCTTCCATAAGGGCAACGGGCACAGGACCGAAGAATGCAGGACTCTGCAGGGGTATCTAGAGAAGCTGGCCGAAGAGGGCCACATCCCGGAGTTCATCAAGGCAGGTGATGCCGGCGGCAGCGAGGGCCGAGTTCACCAGAGCACAGCCCAGGCACCAGACAGTGAGGACTCGGAGAAGATCATCAACGTGATCCATCTGGCGTCCTCAGCTCCCGCTTCCTCATCCCGGGGAAGCTCTCAGGCCCGTGCCGAGGCCAGGCGGGCTTCGCACGGGAAAGAAATAATGAAAGCCGAACTCGCTCCGGCATCCAAGAGAGCCTGCCGCGACCGACCCGCCATCTCGTTCTCGGATCGAGATCTAGAGGGAGTCCAGGTCCCTCACAACGACCCCCTGCTCCTCACCATGAAGCTGAGAGACTTCACCGTGAAGAGGATCCTCGTCGACTCCGGCAGCTCCTCCGAGGTCCTCTACTACGACTGCTTCAAGAGGATGAAGCTCTCCGAAGCAGACCTCACGGAGGTCCGGGCACCCCTGCTAGGGTTATCCGCCACGCCAGTCTATCCCAAGGGTCGGATCACCTTGGAAACCCAAGTTGGTGGAGCATCCGTGCTGGCCGACTTCCTGGTTGTGGACGCCCCTTCTCCCTATAATGTCATTCTGGGCAGGACATGGATCCACAAGCTAGAGGCAGTTCCTTCTTCCCTCCACCAAAAGCTGAAGTTCGTCCTTGAGAACAAGGAGGGCAAGATGGAAGTCATCACAGTGAAGGGAGACCAGCAGCAGGCCAGGCAGTGCATGCTGGCCGCAGTCCCGGCAGTGAAGGAGCCAGAGCGCGTCAACCTGGCCAGTTCGAGAAGGGCCTCGATGAGATCGGCCGGGACCCTGAAAAGAAGAGCATCGAGGACCTGGCCGAGGTCAGACTGGACCCGGCAGACCCAGACAGGTTCTTCCTGATTGGCACCCAGCTGTCGGACGAAGAAAGGGCCGAGCTCTCTCGGTTCTTGATGCAGAATGTGGACGTCTTCGCTTGGAACCCACCCTGAGGTCATGTGCCACAAGCTCAACGTCGACCCCGACCACAAGCCGGTAGTGCAGAGGGCCCGCAGGACCGGGCTGCAGCAGACAGATGCGGTAGTCGAAGAGGTCGACAACCTGCTAAAAGCAGGGGCCATCCGGGAAGTCCAGTACCCGGTATGGCTGGCCAACACGGTGGTGGTCAAGAAGAAAACTGGGAAGTGGAGGGTGTGCGTGGACTTCACCGACCTGAACAGGGCTTGCCCTAAGGACAGTTTTCCCCTCCCGAAGATTGACCAACTGATCGACGCCACCGCTGGTCACGACCGAATGAGCTTCCTTGACGCCTACCGAGGCTATCATCAGATCCCGCTCTACGAGCCCGACGAGGAGAAAACATCGTTCATCACCCCTCGCGGCACTTACTGCTATAAGGTTATGCCCTTCGGGCTGAAGAACGCGGGGGGCGACCTATCAGCGCCTCGTCACAAAGATGTTCCAGGCCCAGCTCGGCCGATCGGTAGAGGTGTACATCGACGACATGGTCGTCAAATCTGTGCGCTCCAGCGACCATCTGACGGATCTCGGCCAAGTCTTCGGCATCCTTCGCGCCTACAAGCTCAAGTTAAACTACTCTCCCAATTCCAGAAAGCCGAGGTCAGACAAATATCCAGAGACACCAACACGCATGCAGATGCGCTCGCAAACCTGGCCTCCGCCGTCGAAGCAGGAAAGAAGAGGACCATCGAGGTCGGGTCAGTATCGAGGTCAAGTCTAGAACTCCATTCATCTCGGCTTGTCCTCTGTGCTGACCTCGGCCCCAGCTGGATGGATCCAATCGTCGCCTACTTGAAGGACGACCAGCTCCCCGAGGACAAGACTGAAGCCCACAAGATCAGGCTCAAGGCAGCTCGGTTTTGGCTCTCTCCAGAAGGCAAACTCTACAGGAAGTCCTTCACAGGTCCATACCTCCAATGCGTCCACCCGACCAAGGTGGACGACTTCCTGTACGAGATCCACGAAGGAATCTGCGGCAGCCATATAGGAGGACGGTCATTGGCCTACAGAGCAATCCGCCAGGGTTACTGGTGGCCCTACATGTAGAAGGACGCCCAGGTCTACGCCAGGAAATGCGAGAAATGCCAGAAGTTCTCCCATTCCCTCCATCAGCCAGCACAGGATCTGAGTCCCCTCTCTAGCCCATGGCCCTTCGCTCAATGGGGCCTGGACATTGTGGGGCCTCTTCACCGAGCTCCAGGGAACAAGAGATGGCTGATAGTGGCTACGGACTACTTCACAAAGTGGATAGAGGCTGAACCGTTATCTTCCATCATGGACAGGGACTCCAGGAACTTCGTTTGGAAAAACATCCTTACGAGGTTCGGCATCCCCCGGACCCTGATTTCGGACAACGGGACTCAGTTCGATTCCAAATCCTTCAGAGACTTCTGCCAAGAGCACAGCATCAGAAACCATTACTCCACCCCGGCATATCCACAGAGTAATGGCCAGGCAGAAATCTCCAACAAAGTGATCCTGGACGGCCTGAAGAAGCGACTGGACAAGGTGAAGGGCAGATGGACAGAAGAACTTCCGAGCGTGCTGTGGGCATACAGAACAACTCCAAGGAGGTCCACCTCGGCGACACCTTTCTCTCTGGCCTACGGGATGGAGGCGGTCATTCCCTTGGAAATCGGCCTTCCTACCCTGAGGACAGAGCTGGTCGACCAAGGCCGAAATGAGACGAACCTGGCAATGGAGCTGGAGCTGGCGGACGAGCGACGAGAAGCAGCAGCCCTGAAACTAACCGACTATCAGCAGCGGTTAGCCAGGGCATACAATCAAAATGTCAAGGAAAGAAGGTTCACCACGGGAGAGCTCGTTTTAAAGAAGACCCTGCCAGCCGACAGAGAACCAAACGAGGGGAAGCTTGCCCCGAACTGGCATGGCCCATTCAGAGTAGTCTCACTGGCAAGAAAGTCGGCCTACAAGCTCGAAGACTTGGACGGCAAACCGCTGCCGAGACCGTGGAACGCATCCCATTTGAAGAAATTCTATTTCTAAAGATGTAATGAACTTCAGAATCAATAAAAGCAGCTTTTGCCTTGTCGTCAATCTGTCTCTCTGGTCGACTCCGGCAGCACAGGCTCTACGCCCTGGAAATGGCTTCGAGTTCCTACACTCAGCCTTTCCTAAAGCCCCGTGTCTTGGACACACTCAAGGCTCTACGCCCTGGAAATGGCTTCGAGTTCCTACACTCAGCCTTTCCTAAAGCCCCGTGTCTTGGACACACTCAAGGCTCTACGCCCTGGAAACGGCCTGGAGTTCCTAAACTCAGCCTTTCCTAAAGCCCCGTGTCTTGGACACACTCAAGGCTCTACGCCCTGGAAACGGCCTGGAGTTCCTAAACTCAGCCTTTCCTAAAGCCCCGTGTCTTGGACACACTTAGGCTCTACGCCCTGGAAACGGCATGGAAGAGTTCCTACACTCAGCCTTTCCTAAAGCCCCGTGTCTAGGACACACTTAGGCTCTACGCCTTGGAAATGGCCTGCAGTTCCTACACTCAGCCGTTTCCTAAAGTCCGGGTTCATGCACCCCTCAGAAGGCCATTGCCGAACTCATTTTCGCCGAGCCAAGGCCAACGGAATGGGTCCACTTCGGCACAATACAGCTCATCTCGGCCAAAGCCAGCCCTTTCGGCCGAGGTCAGTGCCAGCATCCAAACACAAAAATCCAAGCATTCCGGAACAGCGCAAAGAAATGAGTTCACAAAAATCCAAGCATTCCGGAACGGCGCAAAGAAATGAGAAAAAGAACTCAAAAGCACTGTACACAGTTTGGGTAATCAGAGAATTCCTTTTTATCCATTGCAAACTGCTTCATTACAAGAAATACAGAATAGAAAGCAAAGTACAGAAAGGAGGATCACAGTCCTCTAAAAACAGAAAATAGAGAGGCTAGGAGACTCTGATCTTCACCGACTCTTCAGGCAGAAGGCTCGAGGACGCCGGATCGCCGCCTGGAGGTTCTGAGCAACCCTAGACCTCGCTGGGCTCTGCAACACCCTCGGCGGCCAATGGGACCAGCCAAGCTTGAAGAAACCTCCCGGTCCAGCGGGGCCTCATCCCGCCTTCCGTACGACGGGCGCACAGGGCCGTGTCGGACGAGAATGCGCCACCGTCCCCCTGCAGCGCATCCTCATTCTGTCTGGCCAGGGGCGGATGGCCGTGAACCCGCGTTCAGAGAGCGCGTGGTCCACGGGGAGTTCCTTCAGAGAGCGCGCAGACCACGACAGCCTTCCCCCCTCGGGGATAGCCGTCCAACGGCGCAGGGTTCCCCCCGGATCAAATAACTTCGGACACCTCCCGGACATGGCTCCTACAACTATGTTCTTTCCTTCTCCCATGGCGAGCCTGCTCCCCCTACTTATAGGGTGGAGGAAGGCTCAGTCTCCGAAAGGAGTTATGAGGGCGAAGTCTTCCACGCGCTACTGGAAATGCACGGCTGTTGACCGGCGATCCCTATGGCGCCACGTGGAGACATCCGTCTGATTCCCTCGTCAGCCGCGCCACCATGTCTATCGCTATTCAAGATCAGCGCAAATACCAATGAAGATCACCTAAAATACGGAGGATCAGCGCGAGTACCAATGAAGATCACCTAAAATACGGAGGATCAGCGCGAATACCAAAGAAAATCACCTAAGGTATGGAATATCGACGCTAGCGCCCAAGAAGACTACTCGACACTCGGTTCTAACGTTCCGTCACAAGGAGCACTCTGCCGAACTCAAGCATCAAAGTACCAGGCTTAAAAGAGACAGAAGCACGAGTATTTGAAGAAACCTTCAATTGTATTAAAATCTCACTCATTACAGTGTTCAGCAAATACAAATTGAAGAAGATTACAGAGCATAAAGCAAGAAAGCGAATATCCCGATATCCCGAGGTCCCGAGGTCATGACCGGTCAGTCGCACGGGCTGCAGCGTCAGAAGCTTCGCCGGATGGACGGGCAGAGGTCGGCACCGGAAGCGGGTACGGAGGCGGCTCCCGAAAGGAGGGGTGGCCCTCCAAGACCCCGACCTCCTTCAGGCCGGCAAGCCACCCTTTCGCCCAGGCCTTATCCCTCACAACAAGAACCCTTTCCTTGTAGTGGGCGGTGACCTGCACTTTGGCATCCTCGAACGCAGCATCGCACTCGGATTCAAGCTTCGCCTCGGCTTCATCCGCCCTCTTGGACTCGGATTCGAGTTTCGCCTCGGCCTCATCCGCCCTCTTGGACTCGGCTTGAAGCAGGGCCGCGTAATCGTCCCCCATCTTCGAGATGGAGACCTCGAGCTCGGCCACTCTAGTCCTCTCCGCCTCGGCTTCTTCCCTCACCTGCTCGAGCTTCGCCGCGTATTCCTCTTCCACCCTGGCTAACTTCTGGCTAACGGCGTCTAGGGATTCCTGCAGGCCGTTCTTCTCCACGGACAGCTCAGCAACGTCCGCGCTGTACCTGCGGATCCTGTCAGCAACGGCCATGGACTTCTGTGCCGCCTGTCAAAGAAACAAGATGTACGTGTTAGATCCAAAGTGCGTCAGACGCTAAGTCGCTGGTTTGACGAAGGGAAATGAAGATTTACCACGAAGTTGGACTGCAACATCGACAGGATCAGCTTCTGATCGCTGTACTTGTCCAGCCGCTCCATGTCCCGGGGAAGGGCGCAGGCTCGCCCTAGGGCCTCGAGGACCGGGACATCGATCTTGTGAAGAATGCAATCCTCCATCGTCATCGGCCTCCCCGGCCCAAGCATGAAACTCGGCTCCCATAACGGCGGCCCCTGGGGTAACGAGGCAGCAGCCGAGCTGGGGCCCGCGTCGGTCCTCGGCATCTTCAGCGGCCGAGTTTCCTCCTGCTCAACCTCAGCCGGGGGCAGGCGCACCCCTGGATCAACAGGGCTAGGGGGCGCGGGAACCTCCGCCACCTCTGCAGGAGAAACCACCCGAGCCCTCGGAGACGGATGCCTCGGAGAATTTACCGGTTCCTGGGGGGCTCGGGCGTCCTCCACTCCAAGCGCCAAAGCCTCGAGGTCCTCGAAGGACAAACGCCTGTTGTGCCTCATCTCGGAGCCTGGCGAGGGAGATCGGGCAGGTTGACTCGATTCCCTTCCTGAGACCTGGGGAAGTCTCGATCCCGATGTGGAAGCTAGGGTTCCAGACGTGGCCCTAACGTCAGACGACACCCGCGAGGGCTCTGCGACCTCCGGAACGGCCTGCTCCTGACCGACCTCGGATCCGGCACCTTCACTCTGGATCGGCTCTACGGTGCCCCTCAAATACCCGCGGTACTTCGGCTGATACCCTAGCAGCGACCAGGCCGCCCTGCCGTCATGACCGCTGTATCGCTTCACAAGGCGGAGCCAGGCCTCGTTCCTCTCCCAGATGTATCTGGCAGCCCGTTTTCTCTCCTTCAAAGCTGCAACAATCAGAATCATAAGCGCGGCAGAACAAAGAAGAAACTTATGAAAAAAGGAAAAGACACGAAGGGTGTTTACTTGGAATGGTACCGAAGTGGCGAGGGACCTGGTAGCCTCTATCGGTGTCGGCCTCCCCAAACTCCCAGTTCCCCGAGACGTACAGAAGATCGTCTCCAGCATACTTGCTCGAATCCTCCAAGTATCGGACGAAGCCGTCCCGGCCTGGCTTAGCCCGGAGATAATAAGAATCCCCAGAGTTGCATATGTCATAGACGTCCTTAAGGTCGAAGACGCCGAAGTCGGTGCCCAGGACCTCATTCAACTTGACCGTGCCCATCACGATCTTGAAGGCATTCGGCAGCAGTTGGCAGGGGCAGAGACGCCACTGACTAAGTCACCTCCTGAGAAGTGGGTGAAGGGGGAATCGGACCCCGCCTTCTATCACGGCCACTAGTGGAAAAGGCATCCAGCCTCCCGAAAAGTCGCGAGGGTTGTAGCCGCGGGGTTCAGCACCCCTGACTTGGACATCAGCAGGGATCCTAAAGGCTGACCTGAAACCCTCGATCGCTGCCTCCCCCTCTAACCAGTGGCTATAAATCCCCATTCCTATCCCAGTCTAAAAACAGAGGAACCCACAGAAGAAGAGGCAAGGCAGAAGGAACTTACGGAAGCAGAACGAAGATGCTGGGCAGCAAAGAGACTCAACTTCAGCAGCGCACCACTCCTCAGATGAAGCTCCCTCGACAGTAGCTCGCCCACCTCCGACGCTCGCCTCCGATTCAGAATAGCAAAGAAGGGTAAAGCGGACCTCGACTGCCCCATATATAGCAGAGAGGCCCCCTTTCCAGAAGCCCTAATTGGGCGCGCCAGGGGACGCCCCCTGGGATTTCGCGCGAATCATTTCAAAAATTGATTACGCCCCTGACGAAACGGCGCGCAAATCATTTCGAAAAATTGATTGCGTCCCTGACGAGACGGCGCGTACGACCTCGAGGAGACAGACAACTAGCCAAGAGATGACGCGTGGAGCCGTCGACCTGTCTTCAGCATTGAATAGGGGACGCCATTTATTACTCGAACATCCAAAGCGATAGCAAGTCAGAGCCGAAAGGGGCTCTCCTCCAGATAGACCCGGCACATAGCTCCCGACCTCACGGCACTGACGTTCTACGCGAGATCAGAAGCTAGGGGGCAATTGTGTGGGGAGATTTCCAGAGCTACAGGATTAAGCTAATCACAGCCATCAGATGGGACTAAGCATTCTCACGTGCCATCCGCGTGCCATCTACGTGGCACCAATCTCACCTCGGCTACCAGAACGGGAGGTCCGGCCGAAGTCAGGCAGCTCCGGGCCCTTATTGCCGAGCTGGCCCACCTCGGGCGTCATCTCGGCGAGGAGTCCACCTCGGTCGGGCCATCCCGGATGCCATCTCCGCAGAGAGCTCCACCTCGGGTGGGCCACCCCAGTGCCATCTCGGCAGAAAACCCTACCTCGGCTGAAGCTACCTCGGCTGAAGAAGCCAGGGCAGTAGCCGGAGCAAGAAAGAACCTTCACTTGCGCCCCTCATTCCCCACGTCATCAGGCACGTGGAGAGATAGGGTCACGAGCTAGTGGGACAGACACGACATCCAGCCGCCCGCTATCTTCACCAGATCGCTGACATGGCGGCATCCAGCGGCTGAGGCCACATCAGGGCAAGGCCCGAGGGCAGATCCGCTGGTACTTCCAACCGCCAAAGGCGCCCAACACAATCTGGCCCAACAAGACACGCATTTAATGCAGTGTGGGCTGACCCGACTAGCATTAAATGCTGAGTGGGCCGGATTAGACAGCATTTATTACTTTGTGGGCTGATCATGACTTCCCAGTCGAATCATGGACCCACACCAAGATATTCTCTGAAAGATACGATCCAAACCTCTATAAATAGAACTCCATGCACCATGCAAGGTACGCACAATCTCATTCACAGAGCCCTTACTCTGTCTCTCTTCTCCCTCTCCTTCCATTGTTCCAGTTCCCATACTGACTTTGGCATCGGAGAGCCTTGCGCCGCTCAGGCCAGGGTCCTCTGACCGTTTGCTACTCTCTTTCAGGCTTCCGGACGGCATCCAGACATTCCAGACACCATCATCTTCTCGGATAAGTCCTATAAGGCTCCCTCTTATTGTGGGTCATTATTTTCTGCACCTACACATGGGATATCATAAAAAGAGATAATAACATATAAATAAACATTGACCTAAATTCAATGCAAGAAAAGAAAATAGGCATGCATGGGTTCAGTTTAGAAAAATGGATTCTGAAACGGGCTTGTGAAAGCGAGTCAGTCCGTCCGGGTGTGTCCGGGTGTTTGGAAGTGTGAGATGGGCAGTGACGCAGTGGTGCTGGCACGGAAGAAGAAAGGGAACGTGCAGGGAGATGATGTGTGCAGCAGTGGGGTGTGATGCAGGTGGGGCGTGATGCAGGCGGGCAAGGGCTGTGTGTAGGGTGAGCGTGGTGTGTGCAGGTGGGTGCAAGGTGCTGCAGTGTGTTACAAGGGAAGGTGTAGTGAGTGGTAATGCAGGGAGATGGAGTGATGCAGCGCAGGGTATTACAGGTGGGGCGTGTGCGTGTGTGAATGGTGATATGGGTGTGCAAGTGGGTGCACAATGTAGGTAAAAAAGGGAAAGGAGAAAGGAGAAAGAAGATAAAGAAAGAGAAAAGAAAAGGAGAGTAGAAGAAAGTGGAGCGTGCAGGTGCTGTGAGGGAGGAAGAAAAAGAGGAGGAGAGAAAGAAGAAGAAGAAGAATGAGAAGGAAGATGATGCAGATGCAGTTGATGCGAGGAGAGGAAGCGGCTACCTGGTTCTGGAGTCCGGCTGCAGGAGGATACGCAATCCACACGAGGAAGATGGAGAGGGCGATGGCTGCAAGCTGGCGCTGCCTTCGGGTGGAGATGGTTGTTTCCGGAGATGGCTTGTGCTGCGTGAAATGGAGGTGCAAAGATGAGGAGGAGCAGGGATGGCTTTGGGCAAGAGAGATGGTGAAGGTGGTGAGGATGGGCTTCCACGGTGGTTGGGAGTGCGCAGGGAGAGATGAGATGGAGAGTTTTGTTGGGAGATGGAGAAGATGAGAGGATGATGGTGATGGGAAGGGTGGATCTGCACGGGGTGGTGATGGAGAACGAGAGAGATGAAGATGATGGGAGGATGGAGAGGTCTGTGTGGGCTTGGAGATGGATCGAGAGATGATGGAGGTGGAGTGAGGGGAGATGAGATGGAGAGGGTTCTGCTGAGCGTCCGGGAGATGGGTCGATGGAGGTGAGGTTTTGCACAGCAAGAGGATGGGCCTGAGATGATGAGCTGGGTGAAGATGATCTTTTGCGCAGAGGAGGGGCTGGGAGAGAGGCCGGTTATGATGATGGCAGCGAGGGTTTTGATGGGGAGATCGAAAGGGAGAGATGGGGTGAGAGAGTTGGCTGGCGTGAGAGAGGAATGGTCGAGAGGCGTGGAGATGATGGATGGCTGGTGGAGAATGTTGGTTGAGATGGTGGACGCAGAAGGCTGTGAGGGAGATGATGATGGGTCGTGAGGGATGGAGTCCTGGGATCTGCGCAGGGGAGTAGAGATGAAGATGATGGATTTGGAGATGAGATCTGCGCATGTTAAAAGATAGAGATCGGGGAGAGGTTTTTAAGGGAGAGAATTAGAGAGGGATCGGGATCTGGGACTTTCGTTTGAGATTGAGAGGGAGCCAGAGATATCAGGAGGATGGGAGAGTCCAGATCTCGTGGACTCTCCATCCCTCCCTTATCCAACGATGGGCCATGCAGCCCGGGTCAGGTTGATGGGCTTGGGTTAGATTGGGTCGGTTGACCTGGGTTGGATTGGTCATAAGTTTGGTGATGTTGGATTTGGGCTCGATGGGTCAGCTTGATCGGGCCAAATTGGGTTTGGATGTGGGTCCAAGTCTGGGGTTGGACTCCGGTCAGAAGTTTGGGGCCCAAAAAGTGGGCCGCAGTGGGATTTGACCTAGGCCATTATCACTGGGACCCAGGTTTCACAGATTTTGATATGTTCACCGGATTTCGACGTTCTACACATCAACGGAAAGCTCTCGGCGAGTAGATCGCGATGAACTAACTTTCGAGGCGATCGGAGGTCTAGAAATAGTAGGTGACTTTTCAAGGGGGCGCCCCGTGGTTGTGGGACATGCTTTTATGATTCTTGATCTGCCCGTCGGATCTCGGAGTTCTATATATGGATGGAAAGCCCTTGAAGTGAAGAATCCAAGGGTCCAACTATCCTAATGATTATGGGCTCGAAAAAAAAGGGGACCTCTTGGATCAATGGATGTGGCTTCCTAACTTAGGGTAATCGGGTGGTATTTAGGTAAGCTAGGTTTAATGTTTGTAACAATTAGCCTAAGCGTGTCTTAAGTGGTCTGGAATATGTTTGAATAGTGTAGTGGTCCGCTTCTTGTGTGAAAGGTGAGTTGGACTCGAGATCTCAATGCGATTCGACTTTTTTCTCACGAATTTCTAGAAGTCGTTGAACTAGGTCTAAAACTATCAACAAGCATTTTCATCGTCATTAATTAATCTAAATTATGCCATTAATCATTCAATTATGGGTGAAATGGGGGCATCACTATATATGACAGGTATTTAAGGCTATCATAGGGGGCCAAATGAGGTGTCTACAGTATGCCCCTCTTTGGAGAACAGCACGTGGAGAGTTGTGCTCCAAAGAAAGTAGACACACCACTCATGACTCACGGGAGCTTTTGAGCTCGCGGGAGTGGCTACCTATGGATGTATGCAATTGCAAACTCATTCCAAAGGTGAGGTTTACTTTTCTTGGATCGGTTCTGATTCAGGGGAAAAAGAAAAAAAAGAAGAAGTTATGTGCCTATTGATTTGATTGGAAACCCGAGATCTGTGCCTCGGTGCCCGTGGTATTGCCACATGGCGGGTTGGGAACTGTGCCCCAGTTGCTGAATTTAAAAAGGTGGTGGGAACTGTGCCCCAGTTGCTGAATTTAAAATGGTGGTGGGAACTATGCCCCAGTGGTCTGAATAAGAAGTCGATCTTTCGATTAGCTAAGTCACTATCAGAATTTCATTTGTTCTTGCAATAGAATTGATTTCAAATGGTCATATATAACGTTTTTGACTTTCATCCATAGTTAAATGTTTAAAGCATAGTTGAAACTAACTAGCAATAATGGGGATCTTAGTGGAAATCATAAACATAGTTTAAGCAGTAGTGTGAGTGTATGTGAGAATGAGATGCATTTTTTTTTAAAGAGATGTTTGATTTTGAAACTCGGGTATGCATCGAAAAAGCTAAATCAATGGAAGTCGGTCACCAGAATAACCGTCACTCTCTAGGGATCTTGGTCTTCACCCAAGCTTAGATGAGAACCTAGGATATATTCGATCGTCTTTTCGTGCTTATCATGGAGAGCTTCGAATTACACGGTTTCCGTCCTCCAACATCAAGATTTGAGTCGGTGAACACACAATTCATGAGAACACAGTATTATGGTTGCCGTACTGATTATAAGCGATTAAGGGAGGCCTACGGTGACTCAATTTCCAAACGTGAGGTAAAATCATGAAAATCATAGTTTGGGGGTACTTACCTCAAGAGCTTTCCATAAATCTGATGTTATGGATCGTTGCTGCTTTCTTTCGTTGTTTGTTTACTGAAGCTTGTGAACTTGTCATCAATCTCCATTAGTGTGTTTGAAGGTCCTTCACCTTGGTGTTTTTGCTTTCGATTTGGGAACCTGTATACTAAAAGATTCTGCATTTTTTGTCATTAGTATGCGGTTTTATAATTTGCAGAGGTAATCATTCTATTTTTATTGATGGAGATGGCATGAGATGCAGTGCATGATGTTAGATGTATGCATGATGGGACTAATGTGCATGCAACAGGACCTCATGTGATGGGACAATGTTTCAGTTTGACGATGTGTGTGTGCCTCTTTTGCTTCCCTTTTTTTTTGTTTTTGTTTTTTTGTGTTTTTGTTTTTTTTTTTAAAAAAAATCTATGTGTGTACCCTACTTAGCATATAATGAGGTGGGGTATGCAGCTAAATGTATGGATTTGGATTTTGGAATGATGCATGAACATACGAGTCAATGGTATATTTTAAATTGAATCGACTGACCGGTCTGTCTCGTTTGTGCTGTCTCCATTGGTAAATCGGAATGAACCATCACTTTGGTACTGGTAACCGTGCTGGAATCTTGCCAAATCCAGAAGGCTGGTCCTCTGTTTCGATTGCTGTTTGGGCTAATCTCAGGTTTCAGCTTGTGGGACCTTTCTACCTCTCACTAGTGCTGTTCATTGTTGTAGTCTAGCTCTTTTTTCTATCTTCATTAAAGACCATCTCTCCATTTTTTTTAATCTGTTGGGTGAAAGACACAGGGCCGGATTGAATGTGTTTTCATTTCATTGTAGGTCTGTAACATGTGTCTTAATGAGGCTAGTTTGGCAAGTGGGATCTGTTTTGTTTTAGTCTTCAGGTTGGATCAAGGGTCATGGTCTTTTGGCTTCCTTTCTATTTATCACTTAGCCAATGAGGTTCATTACCTCTAAATCAAGAAACACAAATTACCATCTCGGGATCAGTTTGTCTCTGATGCTGATGTAGACTGATGTATTCTCATGCTTCACTCTCTCATTTTAACTTTGGGCATGGGTTTGTCAGATGGCTAGGACTATTTAAGGCTATTAAGCATGGTCCCACGCCGGTGGATACTCTGGAAGGGGTTGGGACGGAACCAGTCATTGCTCCCCCGAGAAAGAAACAAAGGGGTGAGGATAGGTTGGAGAAGAAGCCTCATCTTGCATATGAGATAAGAGCTGGCCGGGGTAAATTTTTAGTTGCCTCTATAAATCTTATACTTTGTTGGTCTCCACTATCATTGACATTCTTTTCTTTATTGTTTGCATTGCAGCCTGTCCCTTTTGCTCGGGCTAGGGTGAGTTGGATACAAATGAGGGATTGGTGGATCGAGCTTCCTGATCGCCTTAAGGATCGAGTACGAGTGATGGGGTTTGGAGACTTCATGTCTATCGTTGCCTTCCGCACCGATCGTGCTCTCATTTGTGCTCTCTCTGAGAGATGGAGAGATGAGACACACACGTTCCATATCCCGCCCGGGGAGATGACGATCACATTGGAGGACATTGCGCGGTGTTGGGGTTTGAGGGTGACAGGCCTCCCCGTTTTCTCAAAGGTGAGTGATGCCAAGGCCTCGATCACTCCGTCACGTTGCATAGGATGTTCGAGGCACGCCCCCAATCTGGTGTGGGTCAGATTGATGCCGAGTGGCTGAGAGAGGCGTGTAGCCCAGAAAGGAGGAGGATCTTAAATAGTAAGTATTCTACTACCGCCCTTGTAGCATTGTATCCTTTGTCTTCCATTACTTTGCTAATCACTTCTCCTTGCTTCATTTCAGAGTGGGCTCGGAACCAGGCAGACTTCTTTGCCAAGTTGAGGGCAAGGATACTGGCTTTGGGAGGTCTGCCGGTCGGAGGTCATGAGGGAGGTCCAGTTCCCGCAACGGCCAAGGCTAGGGTCAACGTTGGTAAAATTCAGTTCCTTCTTCCTTTTTGAATTGGATCTTGGGTCAGAAATACCCATGAGACTAGCACATTTTATATTTACCTTTTATTGATAGTATCCACAACTTTTCTGACAGGTGAGGGCCCATCTTCAGGCGGATCTGGATATGCAGGTGGCCCCCCTGATGATGATGTAGCAATGGTGGACGCCATTGATAGTGATGAGGAGATGGATGGGAGTGACGATGATGCTGATTTCCACGAGTCAGAGGGCGAGGTTGTCGCATCTGACGATGGAGATGATGAGATTGATGATGGGGATAGTGAGGATGAGGGGGTGAGGCCTCGCCGGGTTGCCGCTATCGATATTGACGAGGGAGGTGATGAAGGTGTTGGTGAAGGTGACAAGGGGGATGATGCCGGGCCTTTCGGGGGTAAATGCTCGATCTAGCTTTCTTCAATCGATATCGAGTGCCTTGTGTTTTTCAACCTTGTTCTTCATATACTTTCTCTTTTGGTTTCAGGGTATGATTGGCGGGAGGTGCCGGTTGATGGATATACTCGACGAAAGAGGGAAGGGATACCGTGCGAGGTGTTCCAAGTCGCGAGTGAGTACTGAAATGTTTGGTAACTATTTTGCTCCCTATTTCCATCACTGGGTGAATTCCTTATGTCCATTTTTCATTGTGTAGAGCAAAAGCAGGGGAGGCAGTCTGAAGCTCGCTTAAGGAGACCCAGGCTGATTTCAGCACGGTTGGGTGATGATGAGCATCTCAGGGCTTTTCTATTGTTCTTTTTGGGGAGGTGCCTCTTCGTCAATGCAACTGGTAATAGAGCATCCGGTACCCTCATTCGATTTGTACAAGACCTAGATAAGGTTGGCGATTACGCTTGGGGTGCGGCCACCCTTGCCTTTCTTTTCCACAGTCTAGATTCAAGGTGCCGCGTTCAATCTGGATGTAAGAGCCTTCGAGGGTTCGTGCCGATCTTGCAAGTTAAATCCTTGTTCCCATGTGTTGTGACTTCCAGTAGTCTTCTTTTCTTATCATGTCTCATGCTTCGTCTTTTGTAATAATAGAGCTTTAACTTTGAGCAGGTATGGCTCTCGGAGCACATCGTCCAGTGTCGGCCCGAGCGCTTGCCCGCGAGGCTGAGTTGCGTTCCCCGGGCTTCGCAGTGGTACCCTAATGCTAACTTACGAGGCTTTGCTGACATCTTGCCTCCAGAAATGGCCGAGCGTATTAAAGCCCTCAAGATGAGGCTGGGTGAGCAAGGTTACCGGTTCATCTTGAATGAACTAAAAAATCATGAGGCATGTATTGTCCCTTATCCATTTGCTACATTAAACACTTACTGCTTTTAGTTTTCATTTGTTGCATATACCACGGTTCGTCAGGTGATTTGGCAGCCCTATCAGGGTGGACCGGATGATGAGATGGTTGTAGTCCAGGAGGGGCGTGCCTTATTTGAGAGGGACATATGGCTTCACGCCCCTCAGATAGCAGTTAGATTGGTCGTCAGCCGAGTCGCACGCCAATTGGGACGCCATCAAGTTGTTTCCTCGGAAAGGTTTGTCATGCGTCGGTCATACCCAGGGTGGGGTCTGAAAATGTTCAAGCGCCGCCATCCTTGTCGGAGAGAAATAAAAAACTGGAGATCAAAAGGGAGGAAGGCCATTTTTGGCGCGAATGCTGGTGCCTGGAGTGATTATGAGGCATATTGGAAGACAGCTTTGCATCGGTATATACTCCCGGAGTCGTATTCTTACGGGGCTTCATATTCCGTTAGCAGTTGCGCAGAAGCGGCTGAGGCTTCGTCATCTCTTCGGGTGACCCTTGAAGTTTGCTTGCTTTAACGTTGTCTTCTTTCCATTGTGAACCATATTGTTTCTTCCTTTATTTTTCAGGGGGAGATACCGGCTAGAGCAGGGCATCGGCAGGCACATCCATCATCTGAAAGACAATGTGAGGTGAGGGTTCACGGGACTTCCAATCTTGCTTATAAGCTTTGTAATCTCAAAGACATATGCCTCTCCTATTTCTCTAATCGTAACTCTCATGTGTGAGAGGGGACATCTGGGGGTAGTAGTACCCGATGCGCATCCTGAGGGGGGAGGTACTTCGATTGTCTCACCTAGTAAAAATAGTTAGAAAATTCCTAGATTAAGATCCCACCATCTTAGCCCATCAGATTTGGAAGTGAGATAGAGAAGAAGATCAAAGGTAATACTACTGCAGAGTTCGGGCCTTTGGATCTATTTTTTCAGAGATTTGAAGTCACAAATCTTCGAGGTAATAGTCTTCTTCATTCTCCTTTAATTATGCACTTGTTGGTCATGAATTCATGGAGTTCTCAAGCTATGCTGCCCAATTCAGATTTCTAAAAATCATGTTACTAGCCATGAATATCTTCCGCTACCGCTAGTAATATTCAGATCTGAATCGCAGTTTCTTTCACATATCATATTAGATGCATGGGATATCATAAAAAGAAATAATAACAAATAAATAAACTTTGACCTAAATTCAATGCAAGAAAAGAAAATAGGCATGCATGGGTTCAGTTTAGAAAAGTGGGTTCTGAAACGGGCTTGTGAAAGCGAGTCAGTCCGTCCGGGTGTGTCCGGGTGTGTGGAAGTATGAGATGGGCAGTGCTGGCAAGGAAGAAGAAAGAGAAGGTGCAGGGAGATGTTGTGTGCAGCAGTGGGGTGTGATGCAGGTGGGGTGTGATGCAGGCGGGCAAGGGCTGTGTGTAGGGTGAGCGTGGTGTGTGCAGGTGGGTGCAAGGTGCTGCAGTGTGTTACAAGGGAAGGTGTAGTGAGTGGTAATGCAGGGAGATGGAGTGATGCAGCGCAGGGTATTACAGGTGGGGCGTGTGCGTGTGTGAATGGTGATATGGGTGTGCAAGTGGGTGCACAATGTAGGTAAAAAAGGGAAAGGAGAAAGGAGAAAGAAGAGAAAGAAGAGAAAAGAAAAGGAGAGTAGAAGAAAGTGGAGCGTGCAGGTGCTATGAGGGAGGAAGAAAAAGAGAAGGAGAGAAAGAAGAAGAAGAAGAATGAGAAGGAAGATGATGCAGATGCAGTTGATGTGAGGAGAGGACGCACCTACCTGGTTCCGGAGACCGGCTGCAGGAGGATACGCAATCCACACGAGGAAGATGGAGAGGGCGATGGCTGCAAGCTGGCGCTGCCTTCGGGTGGAGATGGTTGTTTCCGGAGATGGCTTGTGCTGCGTGAAATGGAGGTGCAAAGATGAGGAGGAGCAGGGATGGCTTTGGGCAAGAGAGATGGTGAAGGTGGTGAGGATGGGCTTCCACGGTGGTTGGGAGTGCGCAGGGAGAGATGAGATGGAGAGTTTTGTTGGGAGATGGAGAAGATGAGAGGATGATGGTGATGGGAAGGGTGGATCTGCACGGGGTGGTGATGGAGAACGAGAGAGATGAAGATGATGGGAGGATGGAGAGGTCTGTGTGGGCTTGGAGATGGATCGAGAGATGATGGAGGTGGAGTGAGGGGAGATGAGATGGAGAGGGTTCTGCTGAGCGTCCGGGAGATGGGTCGATGGTGGTGAGGTTTTGCACAGCAAGAGGATGGGCCTGAGATGATGAGCTGGGTGAAGATGATCTTTTGCGCAGAGGAGGGGCTGGGAGAGAGGCCGGTTATGATGATGGCAGCGAGGGTTTTGATGGGGAGATCGAAAGGGAGAGATGGGGTGAGAGAGTTGGCTGGCGTGAGAGAGGAATGGTCGAGAGGCGTGGAGATGATGGATGGCTGGTGGAGAATGTTGGTTGAGATGGTGGACGCAGAAGGCTATGAGGGAGATGATGATGGGTCGTGAGGGATGGAGTCCTGGGATCTGCGCAGGGGAGTAGAGATGAAGATGATGGATTTGGAGATGAGATCTGCGCATGTCAAAAGATAGAGATCGGGGAGAGGTTTTTAAGGGAGAGAATTAGAGAGGGATCGGGATCTAGGACTTTCGTTTGAGATTGAGAGGGAGCCAGAGATATCAGGAGGATGGGAGAGTCCAGATCTCGTGGACTCTCCATCCCTCCCTTATCCAACGATGGGCCATGCAGCCCGGGTCAGGTTGATGGGCTTGGGTTAGATTGGGTCAGGTTGACCTGGGTTGGATTGGTCATAAGTTTGGTGATGTTGGATTTGGGCTCGATGGGTCAGCTTGATCGGGCCAAATTGGGTTTGGATGTGGGGTCCAAGTCTGGGGTCGGACTCCGGTCTGGGGCCCAAAAAGTGGGCCGCAGTGGGATTTGACCTAGGCCATTATCACTGGGACCCAGGTTTCACAGATTTTGATATGTTCACCGGATTTCGACGTTCTACACATCAACGGAAAGCTCTCGGCGAGTAGATCGCGATAAACTAACTTTCGAGGCGATCGGAGGTCTAGAAATAGTAGGTGATTTTTCAAGGGGGCGCCCTGTGGTTGTGGGACATGCTTTTATGATTATTGATCTGCCCGTCGGATCTCGGAGTTCTATATATGGATGAAAAGCCCTTGAAGTGAAGAATCCAAGGGTCCAACTATCCTAATGATTAGGGGCTCGAAAAAAAAAAAGGGGACCTCTTGGATCAATGGATGTGGCTTCCTAACTTAGGGTAATCGGGTGGTATTTAGGTAAGCTAGGTGTAATCTTTGTAACAATTAGCCTAAGCGTGTCTTAAGTAGTCTGGAATATGTTTGAATAGTGTAGTGGTCCGCTCCTTGTGTGAAAGGTGAGTTGGACTCGAGATGTCAATGCGATTCGACTTTTTTCTCACGAATTTCTAGAAGTCGTTGAACTAAGTCTAAAACTATCAACAAGCATTTTCATCGTCATTATTTAATGTAAATTATGCCATTAATCATTCAATTATGGGTGAAATGGGGGCATCACTATATATGACAGGTATTTAAGGCTATCATAGGGGGCCAAATGAGGTGTCTACAGTCACTTCAGCATCAGTTGCAGCTTGGGGCACTACCCCAGACAAGGAAGGAGACATCGAAACATTTTCCTGGACCTAATCGTTTTCAGAATACCCACCGAAATTTCCAACTGAAGCAACAAGAACATCAACCCCTGATCATAGACTTTCTTGTACTTTTCCATATCGCGAGGAAGGGCGCAAGCCTTGGCCAGCACCGCGATGAGCAGAGAATTGTCGGACAGCTGGTCCTCTACACTTAAAGGCTTCCCGACGACTGTCTCGAGCGTCGGCACCCAAGCAGCTGGCTCGCAAGGCCGAGGCCCCCTAGGTCGATCCTTACTCGGGGGGCCTAGTGGTCTTGGGTCTCCTTTCAGGAGGAGCCTTGTCTTTTGGCGCCTGCCAAGCCCCTGAACCATGAACCTCCGCCCCAGCCTCTCCCTCGCAGCGTTGCCAGAACGCTGCCGAGCCCGATCACTCGGAACGTTGGCAGGAGACGGAGAACCCCCGGTGGTAGGAGCTGAAGAACCCCCCGCGACATTCGGTGCCGCTGTAGTAGCAGGAGGCACGAAAGAGTGTCGGCCAGGAAAAAATTTGGCCGCCAAATTCTTCGTCTTCAGCAACGGTCGATTTTCCTCCATATCCTTTTCCTGATTAGAAGGAGATGAGTAAGCTTCGACGACCTGTAGCAGGTCTGCAGCCCTTGGCTCGGCGAGTGATGTCGACGCCTCAGCACCCGAAACTCCCTGATGCTCGACGTCTGTCAAGGCAACTTCCGGTTCGCTCCTCCTGAGATGGGTATGGTACCTCGGTGTGTAACTCAAAAGGGCCCAGGCAGCCCGGCCAGAATGACCTCAATAATTTTACACCTTGTTCAACCAAGCGACGTTTCTCCTCCAACCGTCTATCGCTGCTTACCTCCTCCTCTAGTCAGCCTCTGCACAACCAAGGAAAGAAATGTCAGTCGGTACAATAGTAAGAAGAAAATAAAATTTATCAAGTTCGACATTTACTTGGAGGGGTCCCGAAGCGACGAGGGACCACGAATGACCTCTCCTCAATCCTTTGGAACTCCCAGTTCCCAGAGATGAACAAATGATCATCCCCGACATGTCTGTATGAGTCCTCCAATTCGTTGACGAAGGCATGCTGTTTCGGCTTCACCCGGAGGTAATAGCAGTCGCTATCCCCCATGGACTTACACAGGTCATACACATCCTCTATATCATGGACACCGAAATCAGTACCGAGAATCCCGTTGAGCTCGGCGGTGCCCATTATTATCTTAAAACCATTGGGCAATAGTTGACAGGGGCAAAGGTTGCACGCTGCCAAACAGTCCCTAAGGAGGGGATTAATGGGAAACCTAACCCCGCCTTCCACTATCGAAACTAGGGGAAACGGCGTCCAGCCATCACGGTAAGAATAACCATTAAAAGGGGCCTCCTGGTTGTCAAGGTTGGTCTGGACATCTTTCGGAATATTGTACGCCCCTCTGAACCAAGTCATAGTCGGAGGGGTTTCTAGTAACTGCCTATAGACCCCCATCTTCCTACAAAAAAAACTAGGAAAGAAGAAAACCCTAAACGCAGGGGCATAAACCCGAGGGGGAGAAAAGCACTCACAGAAGATGAAGAGGACTCACCAAACTCCAGACTCAGACTCGCCGGGAATGGAAGACTTCTCCTCTCTCGCTATAGCAGGCTCTCTGTGACGAAAATACAAAAAGAGGAAAGGCGGGCAACCCTACCTATTGTAGAAGGAACCGCCTTCCAAAAGGTACCGTTTAGAAATTCAAAAAACGTCACATCAGAATTGGCGCCCCTCTCCGAATTGACAAGGCAACCAATCGCATGGTGACACGTGCTGCCATCAGCACGACTTTCACGATGATTTAAACGCGGCATTTAAGTGCCACGAGTAGGCGAAGCGACATCCAATCAGACACCAGCAGACGGGTACCGAGATGAAAAGCTATCCCGTGAAATCCATACCAAACAGCTCGACCTCAAAGAAGGTAGAGGTCAGAAGCTAGGGGCAATTGTGTGGGGATGTTTTCTAAGATGCCGAGATCACCGTTTAATAGGTCGAGCAAGCAAATCTGGCCATAACACCAACCAGAGCACGCCTCAGCATTACTTCTGGGACATCTCGATACCGAGCCAGGTCAAGGTCGTCCCCGACCTCGGTCGCTCCAAACCTCGGCCGATCCCGACCTTAATGTATATCTTGGCCTCGGTCATGCACCTCGGTAGTCCTGCCCCGAGGTTGGCTAAGGCAGATATTGAAGGACCAAACTTATATGTTAGCTCAATCATGTCATGGAGACACGATGGGACAAGGGCCTAAGCAAGTAGGGTTCCTGGGCGATCCATGCCACCCGTGATCTCTGACAGAACGGCATCCAACGGCTGCCACAGAGTATGGTTCGATTGGACTAGCATTTAATGAGAGATGGGCCCATAAGACTAGCTTTTAATGAAGTATGGGCCGAAGGGACAGTATCACTCAAGTACCAGATCCAATCATGAGGCCCTTCTTCGTAAGTCAACTCCATCTCCTATAAATATAGAATCCAACTGCACTCCAAGGTATGAGAAAAAGGATACATACTCTGACTCTGCCAAATTTCATCTTCATCCTTTGTTCAGTTCTCGAACAAACTTAGGCATCGGAGAGCCTTGCGCTGCCTGCAGCCAGGGTCCCCTAACCATTTCCTTCCTCTCCATTTAGGTTTTCAGGCAACTTCCCGCCATCAAAGGAATATCAAATTCATCCAAATCCTCTTTATTAAGTTCGTATCATTTTAGGCACTTACAGTTGTAACTGATTTAAGATTATCCTCCCATCTAAAAAACTGATCTGTATTATAAGCTGTAATTCCCTAATTTGACGGATTATAAATAGCCAATGAAAATCAGAAGAAAGAAAATCAGTTGGTCTCTCTTTACAAATACTTTGAATCTTATATTTTAAAGTCATCTCCATTCCCTCTTGTTCTCTAGTGTACCTAGTGTGAATTGGAACTTTGCAGAAGAAAGAGAGGAGAATGAAAAGAATGAGATACAACTATTTTCTGCATTTATTTTACTTGGCAATATCATTTATTTATATGAAGGCAACATCTGCATAAATATATAGATTAGTTACACATTTCTTATGTTATATCACTTATCTTCTGTCTTTTATCATGTTTTGGACAACCCACCAAATTGATACAACAAACTAGATTGATGGGGATGGCAAATAGAAGCTGAGTATTCATGATATGGGCCTTGGCTTACTGGCAGATGAGACAGAGAGGTGGAAGAAGACGGCAAACGCAACAAACGAGCTCGCAACAGTGGCAGCACCTCGGTCACAGAACTTGGCAAAATGGTCACAGATGGGAGTCCGGCCTAGGTGGGAGTCACCATTTTTACATACATATCCCATTGCAGTTGTAAGATCCCGGTCCCACTTTTATTATTTTTTAATATTTTAATTAGAATATTAGTATTATTTTAATTGAATGTATTTTAGTTATTTAAGTGGTTAGGATTAAGTGGGGCACACGTTAGATTAGATGTGTAGATCAGTAAGTTGGGCTAATGGGTAGATGACCTGACCCAATGACTTAAGTCCAGATAATATCTTCTTTTTAACCTAATCCCTATTTTAACTAACCTTACGACTTATCCCTCCCCAATTATCTCTGCAACTTCGTCTTTTTCCTCTTTCAACTTCCCAGCCCATTACACCTTTAGGATCTAGCCATCATAATCAAGAAGAGGATACCATCATTCCTGGTTCAACTTTCTTATCACGGGTCCTCAAACCATTAGGAGTAAATCCTTACTCTTAGGTTATCTTCTTATTCATTCCAATGTTGGGTTTTGAGTAGGAATAACATATATCTGATCACCTTGTCATTTTTATTCCATCTCTTGTGTCAGATTGGAATTAGGATTGTGATCGAGCGCCCCGGTAATCTCGGATTGGGTATTGGTTAGGATCTGTTGCATTTTCTTAGAACCTCGAACCTCAGGCAAGTACCTAATCATAATTTGTAAATTTAATGCATGTGTTTCTCGTTTATTCGAGTGTTGATGCATATAGAAACCCCTTTTATGCCCTAAGGCTTGATTTACTCTATTTTTGTAATAAGACCTTACATATCGATGGCCACCATATGATGATTCTAATATTAGGGGCGTGAGTCTGCTTGGGTTTCTTTATTTTATTTAATCTTGATGTGGGGCCCGTGGGGAGACCTGATCAGATCTGGTCCAATCAAAGGGCTGGACATGCCTGGGCGACCTTAGAAAGTACACCCATTTTGGGTTCTTAATTAGTGGGGCCCACTATCCACATGACCCATACTCGGCGTGATGTCCATGTTTTGGAAGTGGGAACGGTAGTGGAAAGGGGGTATTCCCATGAACGTATATTGGGATGAAAGAAGTTTTGTTGTGACAGAACATAGAATTCTATTTTTATCACCTTGCCCATTAGCTTTTAGAATTTTGGAAAAAAGGCCCACTATTCTAAGCTTCCCTGTTGCTGCAGTAGGGTTGTAAACAAGTCGATACTGGTTTGGGTCCAGAGTGGAACCGGAACCAGAACCGTTTTTTAAGGGGGGGGAACTGGAACCGGAACCGTTTTCTAAGGGGGGGGGGGGAACTGGAACCGGAACCAAACCCGGTTCGGAGCCAGAAAACCGGTTACGGAACCGGACCCGATTTTTAAAATTAATGGGAACTGGAACCGGAACCGAACCCGGTTCGGAACCAGAAAAACGGTTATGGAACCGGACCCGATAATATTAATGGGAACCGGAACCAGAACCGGAACCGTATGTGAGGCGGGTCTGGATCCGGTTCCGGGTATGGTTTCGGGTCTGGACCCTAATACCTGTATTTTTCCTTATAAAAAAAATCATGCTTTTTCGTAATTCAATTGGATCACCTACAAAGCAAATGTAACTTTTTGTCTATCAATAACATGTGATTTAGGGATAGAAGATTAGGTTAGAAACTTAGAATGAAGGGTTCCCATGTAACATACAGATACTAAAGTATTTAGGTTAGAGTATATTGGGTCGGGTCCCGGGTCCACGGGACTGAGCCACTATGGATCCGGAACCGGACCCGTTTAGGTAACAGTTCCAAAAAAAGGATCCAAAATCGGAACCATTTACTTATCAGGACCAAAATAAAACCCAAACCCGGAACCTAACGGGTCGGAACCTTCGGCTAATTGGAGAATTGGGGACCCATTTACAACCCTATGCTGCAGGCATGAAGCACATTCTGGAATGGGTTCTGTGTATAGGAATAACGATGTGAGGGGTGGGGGTGATGACCTAGAGATGTTTTGGGATAAGGAATCCCATATAACTTTTAGTACTATGGGAGTATTTATTACCTTGTCCCCTATGGCGTTAAAAGTAGAAGAAAAAGGGCTATGGTTGTTTTATAAACTCAAATTTGACCCTTAGGCCTATTTTATAAAGAGTTGAATTTGGAAAATGTTATAGGTGGAATTCTTAGGTTTTTTTTTTTAATTATACATTAAGGTTGTTATTTGCAAATTAATATTTTAATGATATCTTTTATTTTTAATGGGTTAAAATTATATGTTTATACCTTATTAATTGGGTCATTGGACCTGAATAAATATCGTATGGGCACACGGTATCTTACCAATGTGGGGTTTAGTACTTCTTATAACCTCAGGGAAGTCCTAGTGGATTCGAGCTCAACCCATCTTTATTGGAAAGCCCTTAATTGGGTCTATGCATTATTGATTTAGAGGGGATGTGTTGACCTTTTATCTATTTAGAGATTCTTGTGGTTGTTGGGTACGAGACCTTAGGTTTGACTTTAGGGTTGGCGTGTGGTTATTCTTTGACTTTCGTGTTTGCATATATGACTGAGATTGATGTTGGTTATTAACTACATACCCTATATGGATTGGATATGGACCGTGATGTGGCTTGGCAATCGATTGAGATATTGTAGAGGTTTATTCGAATGATTTATCGATTGTTGTGCAGCCAGCCCTTCACTTTAACTTAGGTTTATGTCAGAGCATTACAGATCACTAGGTTTATTCTATTATAATATGTATATATATGTACATCGATTGGGTCATATTCGAACGACTACAGTTGTAATTGGACGGCTGATCACCGATGTGAGCAGACACTGTAATATCCGCATTGATTGTTTGACCGGTATTCCAGATTATCGATTGGTTTATGACCGCTGACGTGATTTAGATAGTTAGGGCCGACCACCCAAAGCAGTTGCATTGCTTCTGTGTGATTATTGTATTGCTCTATTGTGTAGATTGGATTTAGGTTATTCATTCTTCTCATTGTTGTCACATTGTTATTCTGTTATGATTATTACAAGTCATTACTCACATTGATCTTGTGTTTTATTTTTAAATTATGCTTTTGTACTTGCTGTTTACTTTGTTTATTGGTGCATAGGTACCGCACCCTACTATACCGAAGAGACGGAGGAGGGTTCAATGTTTCAAGTGTTTGAGCCAACTGACGAACCCGAGTGGAATGCCGGAGACGATTTTGGAGCCGTCTAAGCCTGCATGAGAGTGAACGTCATCTTAGCAATTCTCTAGATGAACTTTCTTTAATGATATACATTTTCTTAGTAAGTGTTTAATTTAATTCCGCAACTTTGATTATTACATGTTTATTTGATTTTCGTGTTGGATTTTATTTATGAATATTGAATACCAATTGAATAAGGCTTCCGTTGCATTTAATGAAATTTTATTTGGACTCACCACAGTTTGTGATGTTATGTGGGTCCACTTTTGGAAGCTTGTATTGTATTAAACACAGGAACTTGAATTTGATTTAATTTTTGACGTTTTTCCCCAATTCTTATTTTGGGGACGTGACAGTTGGTATCAGAGCCAGCACGATCTTCAAATATTAAAAATGGACAAAAATAATAGGACGTGGTGAGGATTATGATTTTTGTTAGACGGACTTTAAAGTGCTAACTGGAAAGTCTATAGATTTATCTGTTAGATTGTTTCATAGGATCTATACCATATTTATTTTGTTGCAGGATATGGCACAACGTAATACAAGATCTCAGGACAATGAACCTGGGAATGGATCAAACAACTCATATGAACGTTTCAATCAATTGTTGCATGCTTTTATGCAATCGTAGACCACTCATAATGAGCAGCAAAAAGCAGCTAAGGCAGAACGAGCAGTAGAGAAGAGAAAGTGAAGAAAGAATTGTTGAGAGAGCACAAGCAGATCATGATAGAGCAGCTTTCCAAGCTAAGATCATAGCTTTGACTGACAGAGCGGCCCAGTAAGTACAAGTGGTCTTGCCTCCAAAGGAAGTAGATCCTAATGACCTGTACAAGAAATTTAGGAAGAGGGTTACTCCTGAGTTTCACGGGTCAGAAGATCCAATGGTAGCGGATGACTTTATAGAGCAGTTGGAGCGGATCTTTGTAGTTTTCAGCTGTACTCAGAGACAACGAGTTAACTTAAGCCTACATGTTTAGAGGGATAGCTCTTCAATGGTGGAATTCTGTGAAGATGGTAGTGCAAGCAGATGCAGTTGCTGAAGAGATTGCGTGGGAAACTTTTACCGAGGAGTTCATGGATAAGTTCATCCCTAAGTATGTCAAGGACCAGTGGAAGAGAGATTTTCAGAACTTGGTGCAAGGTGACATGTCAGTGCAGCAGTATGAGCAACTGTTCACCAGATTGGCTAAGTATGCTCCTGCACTAGTCGTTCCTGAGGAAGAGAAAATCAGGCATTTTCTCGTGGGCTATCAGCTGATATCTATATGATGATTGGAGAAAATTAACGCCCGACATTCTAAGAGATGGTAAAGAGTGCATATTGTGCTGAAGGTGCACTAAGGAAGAAGTCAGCAGAAAGACGGGCCAAATCTCAGCAACATCAGTCAAGGTACTCTTCTAGCCAAGGCAACCCGAAGAAGCCAAAGTTTCAAGGTCAACCCTCGGTTAGTCAGAACCAACAGTGTGAGCGATGTGGTAGGAGGAATCACACAATAGAGCAATGTTACAGAGAGACTGGAACATGTCTTCACTATGGGCAGCTTGGACATAGAGTCCAAGATTGTCCCAAAAATGACAATTAGACGGTGACATCTCAGGTAGTTGGGCCTCATGCGCTTTCACAGCAACAGTGGAGGATAGCACCTCAGCAGGGACCACAACAAATAGGTCAGTAATTTCCTCGAGCGCAGCAGCAGCAACAACAATAACAATTTAGGGCTACTCAGAATCAGTAGTTTATGGGACAAGCTCCACAGCAGCAAAGGCAACTTCAGAGGCAACAGAGGCAGCAGCAAGGGTCAACAGAGGCCACTTGGGCCAGCGCAAGGACAACATAACCAACCCTAGCAGAGCAAGCTGTATGCTTTTACCCATGAGAATACAGATGCTTCGGCGGGCGTCGTGGAAGGTATCATTCTAATCTCAGTGAAGAAACAATACCCACATCTCCTTCCAGAGTTATACTAGTTATTTGGAGGACCAAATGTCCTAGGGGGGGGGAATATAAGATCCCGGTCCCGATTTTATTATTCTTAATATTTTATTATATTTAAATTAGAATATTAGCATTATTTTAATTGAATGTATTTTAGTTATTTAAGTGGTTAGGATTAAGTGGGGCACACTTAGATTAGATGTGTAGATCGGTAAGTTGGGCTAATGGGTAGATGACCTGACCCGCAGTTTGACCCAATGACTTAAGCCCACAGAAATATTCTTTTAACCTAATCCCTATTTTAACTAATCGCATGACTTATCCCTCCCCACTTATCTCTGCAACTGCTCCTGGTTAATCTTCGTCTTCTTCCTCTTTCAACTTCCCAAGTCATTCCAGCTTTAGGATCCGCCCATCAGAATCAAGATCGGAGGATACCATCATTCCTGGTTCAACTTTCTTATCACAGGTCCTCAAACCATTAGGAGTAAATCCTTACTCTTAGTTATCTTCTTATTATTTCCAATGTTGGATTTTGGGTAGGAATAACATAGATCTGATCACCTTGGCAATTTTATTCCATCTCTTGTGTCAGATTGGTATTTAGGAATGTGATCAAGCGCCTCGGTAATCTCGGATTGGGTATTGGTTAGGATCTGTTGCGTTTTCTTCGAACCTCAAACCCCAGGCAAGTACCTAACCATAATTTGTAAATTTAATGCTTGTGTTTCTTGTTGATTCGAGTGTTGATGCATGTAGAAACCCCTTTTATGCCCTAAGGTTTGATTTACTATATTTTTGTGATAAGACCTTACGTATGGATGGCCACCATATGATGATTCTAATATTAGGGGGTGAGTCTCCTTGGGTTTCTTTATTTTATTTAAGCTTGATGTGGGGCCCGTGGGGAGACCTGATCAGATCTGGTCCGATCAAAGGGCCGGACATGCTTGGGCGACCTTAGAGAGTACACCCATTTTGGGTTCTTGATCAGTGGGGCCCGCTATCCACATGACCCATACTAGGCGTGATGTCCATGTTCTGGAACTGGGAACAGTAGTGGAAAGGGGGTATTCCCATGAATGTGTATTGAGATGGGAGAAGTTCTGTTGTGATAGAACATAGAATTCTATTTTTATCACCTTGCCCATTAGTTTTTAGATTTTTGGAAAAAGGGCCCACTATTCTAAGCTTCCCTGTTGCTGCAGGCGTGAAGCACATTCCGGAATGGGTTCTGTGTATAGGAATAAAGATGTGAGGGGTGGGGGTGATGACATGGAGATGTTTTGGGATAAGGAATCCCATGTAACTTTTAGTACTATGTGAGTATTTATTACCTTGTCCCCTATGGTGTTAAAATTACAAACAAAGGACTCTAGTTGTTTTATAAACTCAAATTAGACCTTTAGGCCTATTTTATAAAGAATTGAATTTGGAAAATGTTATAGGTGGGATTCTTAGGTTTTTCTTAAATTATACATTAAGGTTGTTATTTGCAAATTAATATTTTAATGATATCTTTGAATTTTAATGGTTTAAAATTATATGTTTATACCTTAGTAATTGGGTCATTGAACCTGAATAAATATCTTATGGGCACACGGTATATTACCAATGTGGGGCTTAGTACTTCATATAACCTCGGGGAAATCCTAGTGGATTCGAGCTGAACCCATCTTTATTAGTAATCCCTTAATTGGGTATATGCACCATTGATTGAGAGGGGACGTGTTGACCTTTTATCTATTTAAGGGTTCTTGTGGTTGTTGGGTACGAGACCTTATGTTTGACTTTAGGATTGGCTTGTGGTTATTGTTTGACCTTCGGGTGCATATATGACTGAGATTGATGTTGGTTATTAGCTGCATACCCTATATGGATTGGATATGGACTGTGATGTGGCTTGACAATCGATTGAGATATTGTAGAGGTTTATTCAAATGATTTATCGATATTGATTATCGATTGTTGTGCAGCCAGCCCTTCACTTTGACTTAGGTTTCTATGTCAGAGCATTACAGATCACTAGGTTTATTCTATTATGATATGTATATATATGTACATCGATTGGGTCATATTCGAACGACTGCAGTTGTAATTGGACGGCTGATTACCGATGTGGACGGACACTATAATATCTGCATTGATTGTTTGACCGGTATTCCGGATTATCGATCGGTTTATGACCGCCGATGTGATTTAGATAGTTAGGGCCGAGCACCCAAAGCAGTTGCATTACTTCTGTGTGATTATTGTATTACTCTATTGTGTAGATTGGATTTAGGTTATACATTCTTCTCATCGTTGTCACATTGTTATTCTGTTATGATTATTACAAGTCATTACTAACATTGATCTTGTGTTTTATTTTTAAATTATGCTTTTGTACATGCTGTTTACTTTGTTTATTGGTGCATAGGTACCAAACCCTACTATACCGAGTAGACGGAGGAGGGTCAAATGTTTCAAGTGTTTGAGCCAACTAACGAACCCGAGTGGAATGCCGGAGATGGTTTTGGAGCCGTCTGAGCCTGCATAAGAGTGAACGTCATCTTAGCAATTCTCTAGATGAACTTTCTTTAATGATATACATTTTCTTAGTATTTGTTTAATTTAATTCTGCAACTTTGGTAATTGCATGTTTATTTGATTTTTGTGTTGGATCTTATTTATGAATATTGAATATGTAAGACCCCGACCCCCAATTTCTCTGTTTAGTATTGTTTTAATCGTGGTTTAGCTTTTTAAGCGAGATTTAAGTTGGTTTGACTTTGTTTTCGAGTTTGACTGGATTCTTCCATAGCCTTGGAGATTTAAAGACCGTTGACTTTAGTTTGACCCGGTCTTTGTAAAATGTATTTTTGTGAGAAATTATTTTTGACTTCTAAAAATTCTGGTTTTTGGTGTATTTTGACTCATTTTATGAAGTTTAACAGCTTTCATGTTTTGACCATTTTGATTCGATGATCAGAAAATGCGTTTTTCGAGAAAAAGGGCAAAATTGATTTTTCACACTAAATCTGTCCATGAATTTCGAAAATTTCAGAATTTGGGGAAAATATACTTTTTGGAAAGTAGAAATTTCGCTGATCATTTTTTTCTTCTTCGTCATCTTTATTCGGGGACCGCAAATGCCACTTTCAGCCTTGTGAAGATCGGGGCCCACAAAACCCATCTTATAAGAAGAGGAACCCTCTTCTTCTCCTTCATTTTCTCTTCCTGCACGGTTTGGAGCAATGGCTCTTTCCCTCTCCTCCAGCAACTTTCTCTCTCTTCTGAATCACCTATCTCATGGAGATTTCATGGAGGATTGATCTCCTAGGGCCCTTCTTCTCCATTCAAGCTTTCCAAAGGACCCATTTGCAAGAGATTTGAGCTAGGAGAGACCACTTTTCCATGCCTTTCTTCTTTGTTTGAGCTACCAAAGGTTAGCAATGGTTTTCTTTTCATGGGATCTTGGTTTTTCAAACCTTTTGGAGTATTTTTCTCACATATGCAAAGAGTTTTCATGGGGACTTGAGGATGATTGATTTTTAGGGTTTGTCTTGGTTTATTTTGGGGCTTTTGTAGATGGAAGACCTTGAGACCCTAGAGCTTTGATTGAGGAGTATTATTTCTCTCTTTTAGACTTGAGGCAAGTGGATTTCCAATTAATATGATGTTTTCATTTATTTTGCTTCACATCATGATGTTTCATGCTATGTTTAACTCTTCTTATGTTCCATAGATTTCTTTTGGTTGAATGGAGAAATGTTGTATGTGATTTCACTTATGATATTGTTGTATAATGAATTTGAAGTTATCTTCACTTTGGTCATCTTGAGAATTAGCTTTCTTCATGTTAAGTGTTTGTGTTCAAAACAAAGGAGGAAATCTTTGATTTTAAAGTGTTGTGTTTGTTTTATTGGATTTGATTATGGAAGGTGATTTGATGATTTGATGGAGTTTAATATGTTCATTGAGGACCTACTTCATTGGAGAGTTGTTGTAGAAAAGGAGGGGAGAAAGAAAGTCAAAAAAAAAAGAGAGAAGAGTGCAAAGTCTGCACCCATCCTGACCCAGACAGAACTGGGTCTGCTCGAGCGACCCAGTGGGCCGCTCGAGCGGCCCAGGTTCTGGGAGGGGTCCGCTCGAGCGAGCCTTGGGTCGCTCGACCAGACCTGGGCCCAGTCCCGGGTTCGTTTACGGCCTGTTTTGGGGGCTGTTTACGGGACTTTGTAGACCCATTTAAGATCCTTTTAAACCTCCTTTTCTCCATGAATTCTAGGCCTATTTGATCCCTCTTATGTTTTGAAAACTCTCGAATAAATGAAAAGAATTGTAACATTTTGAAATGTACAAATTCGAGTGTTAAATAAGAAATAGTTTGGGATTGTTTGTCATGCTGGAATTTGTGAAATGGGAATGGGATCAATGAGAGAATGGTCGTGTGTGAAGTTACCCGGGAACCTTTTGAGTCTCAATACGCACTTTATCATTCAAATGTTGTGGATTTTCATTGGCATAAAAAATACTCTTTATTAATCAATGTTTAAAGGTTAAATGTGTATTGAGATGGTTCCTTGGTAAGTCATTAAGTCATTCTCCACTATCCATTCCATTTCAAGTAGAGAATGTATTTGTGTTTGTATTCTTCGGTGAGCTAATTTAAATAGCATCGGTGATTTGCTATAAAATCATGTGGTCTTCCATGTTCGAAAGGATTGATCGTATGATTTTATACAAATCACTTTGATGTGTATTTGAGCGGTTTACCATGGAATTCGTATGTTTTCCCCGAATTGATTTGAAAGGAGATTGGAGTGGTTCGCCACATTTGGATTTCTTCGATGAAACTATTATTTTGAAAAGATTAGTATTTTGAAAATAAAAACCTCGAGGCAAGACGGGGCCAGAGCTTTGTAGTGCGAGCCCATGAGCCAAAGAGGCTATGATTTCAAAAATAAAACCTCGAGGCGAGATGGGGCCAGAGCCCGGTGGTGTGAGCCCATGAGCCAAAAGGATTAGTATTTTGATTTGTATTGGTTCAAGTTTCAAAAACTAAAGGCACCACTAGGCTTAGGTCACCTTGTCGGGCTGATCGCCCGGCTTGGGATCTTTAATTTGTCTGCCAGCTGCAGCTTGGATTCTGTTTGTGCCGACCATGGCAATGGTTCTTATCTGCCGGTCCCACACGTAGTGGCTACGGTTCTGATTTTGATCTGCCGGTCCCATTTGTATGGCTACGGTTTTGATTCTATTTCTGGTCCCACGTGTAGTGGCTACGGTTCTGTCTGCTCTTGTTACTTTGGTAATAGGAGAATATAGCTACGTGTGGTTGCCAATGTTTTATCTGTTTATTTCTTTGCTTTATGATTCTTGTTTGTTTATACTCTTTATGCTTTGAATTGGTTAATGTTTATGAAATCGATCATTTATCATATTGTCGCTATTATTTAGGATTTGAGATGTATTTCCAACTATTAAATGTTTTACGTAGGCTGTTATCTTTTCAAGATATTTATGCTCAGAGTCTGATCATCAATTTTTCCTTGATATTTATGTTCGGTCTTTCGATCGTTTTATCATGACTTATTGCTATTACCGTTTAGACTCTTTAAATGGTTTTACAATGATTCTATAAGGTTTTATGAATGTTCTTTTGTTTCATATTACTTGTTTATTTACTTGCCAGACCATCGTGTCTGACCCTGTTTGTTTGGTGCCAGTTTCCTCTCTTTCTATTTTTAGGTGTTTGATCGGAGGAGGCGGTGGGACCGTCGGTCTGACGTGAGAGGCTGCCCATTGATATCATCTAGATGTCAAGTTTGGCACCGGAGCTCGTAATATCATGTGGGGTAGTATGTTATTCAGTGGTTTATTTGTATGGCTTTGTTAGCCTTGGTCATTGGGTTTGTAATTAAAACATTTGTTAATTGCAATTTGAATATGTGGGAAATAAATAGTCTTGTTATTACCAGCTCAGTGTTCTTTGGATTATGATTTGTGCCAGTCTGCTTATGTGATGGTTTTACGATATTGGTTGCGTGCGACACGGAAATCGATGGCCACGGGTTCCGAGTCATAACACCATGTTTAGCTTCCGCGAAAATATACTCTGATCGTGATGGAATTTGATTATCCTCATTCACGCTGATCTTGGGAAATATAACAAAAGTTTCGAATTATCCCAAAATTTCGCACCACGAGGTCGGGTCACTGCAGGGCCCGGTTTCGGGGTGTGACAGAATACCAGTTGAATAAGGCTTCCGTTGCATTTAATGAGATTTTATTTGGACTCACCAAGGTTTGTGATGTTATGTGGGTCCACTTTTGGAAGCTTGTGTTGTATTAAACATAGGAATTTGAATTTGATTTAATTTTTCATGTTTTTCCCCAATTCTTATTTTGGGGACGCGATAGTAGTTGCAGCCGAACATGCCGCCATCACTAGTGCCATGATCATCTTAATCAATGAGTATAAACATACAAATCGAAATAATTGTTGAGTTTTTTTTTTGGTATATACCCGCCTAAGGTCTGTGGTTTTAGTATTTGTATATAGGCCCTTACCTTTCATTTCAATACCTTTCATGTCCCCAAAATCAATTTTTTCAATGAAAATGGGTAATGACCATGGGATTTCTGTTGAACTTTAATAAAAATGAGAACTTTATCCTTATATCAATTAAGCAAATATGAGTATATTATTATTTACCAAAATTCAATTATTGTATCCCAATTCCCAACGGGCTCTCTCAATAGCTTTTTAATGCACATGAAGCCTAATTATGTATTTTGAAACTTTCATCAATTTAATGGTGCATGGATCGGATCAATTGTAAATAAAGGTCTACTTGGGTTTACCATTGATTAGTGCAGCTTCTTTAATCTTTATTTCCCATGATCTGACACTAGTCTCAATTTTGCACTCACAAACCTTCACTCGCCATTAGATTAAATGTTAAGAACAGAAACAAAAATAAAAACTCTATGTTTAAAACAGATAAAGTTTTAAGGTTGTTAAGTCAATGGCTAGGATAATCTAGTGGAGCTGACTTTTTGGATGATCCTTATCCATAAAGGGATCTTTCTATCTATCATCCCCAAATTAATAGGCATTATCTAGGTAGGCTCCACAAGTGGACTATGTTTGATTTATATGCAGTGCGTGTCAGCCCCGACCCAGGTTTGGAATATTTAATTATATTTAAACCGTGATTAGTGGATAAGTGGGGTTAGTGGATGATTAGCTTATTTTATTAAGTTAGATTAGAATGTTTGATTAGCCTTGAGAACCTTTGAGAGTCATTGGCTTAAGTTTGACACGGGCCGGGGCGCCCGTGGATTGTGTGTGTGAATTTGTTGAGTTTATCCTTGATGTTTGCAAAATCCCATTTTTGTGCATTTAGATTCATTTCATCTAGATCATCAACTTTCATGTTTTGGCCAACTTGATTTAGTGATCAGAAATCGCGTTTTTCGAGGAAAAGGGCAAAACTGACCTTTCACACAAAAATCTGTACCCAAATTTCGAAAATTTCAGAAATTGACAAAAATATACTTTTTGGAAAGTTGAAATTTCGCTGATCGTTTTTGTCTTCTTCGTCGTTTTCGTTCGGGGCCCGTAAATGCCATTTTCAGCTTTGTGAAGACCGGGGCCCACAAAAACTCATCTTATAAGGAGGGGAGCCTTTCTTCTCCTTCTTCATTTCATTTCCAGCAAGAGTTCTTAGCTAGGGTTTTCCCTCTCTTCCCACACTCTCTCTCTCATCTGATATTTGGTGGATTTTTCTTGGAGGATTGATCTCCTCAAGTCCTTCCTCCCTCTCCAAGCTCTCCAAAGGTACCCTTTTTGAGGATTTTGAGCTAAGAAAAAGCCCTCATTCAAGCTTCTCTTCTCCATTGGGATTTCTCAAGGTTAGCAATGGCTTTCCAAACTTGAGATTCTTGTTTTCCCCTCCATTTATAGTGTTTTAATCCCATATGCTAGGGTTTTCCTTGGAGATTTACCAATGTTGATTTTTTGGGTTTTCCTTGGGAAAATCTTAGGGTTTTTGTAGATTTGAAGCTTGAGGCACTAAAGCTTTGTTTGAAGAGTGGTTTTTTGCTCCTATCTTGACTAGAGGCAAGTAGATTCCACAATTAATATGATGATTTCTCTCATTTGGTTCTATTTTATGATTTTTCTTCTTATGTGCTAATCTTCTTTGATTTAAGGATTTACTTTGATTTAATGAACCAATGTTACATTGATTTCAATTTATGTTATTGTCTTACAATGCATTGGAAGTTTGTTTCACTTTGGCTCTTTAGGAAATTTGGTTTCCTTGTGTTAAAGATGGGTGCTCAAAGAAAAGGAGAAAAACTTTGATCTTTAAAAGTAGTGTTGGGCTAATTAGAATGGTTTGTGGATGATGATTTGATGAGTTTGGGTGGCCAAGGAAGGGTCCCAATGTTTTGGAAATTTGTATGAAAGAAAGGAGATTGAAAAGGATAAAAAAGGGACTCAAAAGAGGATGGAAGAAATGGGAAAATCACTGCCGAGCTGGACTGGACAGAGCCCAGTCCGCTCGAGCGACCCAGACTCTGTCTGGGCTCCGCTCGAGCGGACCTGGGCTCGCTCGAGCGAGCCCAGCTCAGCCTGGGGGCTTGAGTTGGGCCGGGTTTAGGGTCCATTTTGAGCCTGTTTTGGGGCCCAATTGAAGACTGTGTTGGGCCTGTTCCCTAGGCATCTTTTGGGCCTGTTTCAAGGTCAATCATTGGCCTGTTTTGAGACCCGTTCTTTGATCCATTTAAGGGCTGTTTTGGGGCTAAATGGGCGGACTGTTTTGGCTTGGGTCAGGGCCAGTTGTGGGCCTGATTTTAAGAAGAATTAAACCAATCTTAATGGGGATTCCTTGGGTATACTTTCAGGTCCACTTCAAGCCCGCATCCAAGTTCAATTCGGCCCAACCCTTGTCCATATGTGAAGGCCATTTACAATCTTTGGAAGGTTAAGTAAAGTAGTGGAACCATGATCAAAATCCTTTGGGAACTTTCCAAGTTTAAATGTACATTTCATCCTTTGTGATTGTCAAGGATCTTCGGTGGCACCAAATTATGTTCTCGTAATGATAATGAAGGGATCAAATGTATATCGAGACTGCCCACATTAGACGATCGAATCATCATACATTCATTTCATATAAAAAGACTTTTGTCCGGATTCTTTCTCCAATCCTTTTGAATGTTTTGAAGTGGTTTACCACATATTTAGGTATTGATAAGACTACTCACCTATTTTGCTCGGATTCGCCAATATGCATTGTTTGGAGTAGTTCTCTTATCGATTTTGGAAATGTATCTTATAAACGGATTTGTATCTCTTCGAGGTTTCGAACTTTTATTCTAATGGCACCACTAGGCTTAGGTCACCTTGTCGGACTGATCATCCGGCTTGGGATCTTTAATTTGTCTGCCAGCTGCAGTTTGGATTCTATCTGTACCGACCATGGCAATGGTAATATCCGGTCCCACGAGTAGTGGCTACGGTTCTGTTTGATAACGACTATGTCGTTCCGGTCCCACGAGTAGTGGCTACGTTTTGCTTGCTTCGGTTACTTCGGTAACAGGAGAATATAGCTTTACGTGGTTTGCCAATGTTTTCATGCATTAATATTCATCTCATGGTATTTGTTTATTTTACTCATCATTGTTGGAATTTGAGATGACTCTTTTGAAGAATTGAAGGAATTAATATCTCAAAGTATTGTTTTGAGTTGGAATTCTTGTCAACACATTGTCACAAATGTGATGTTAATAGATTGGTGTTGATAGAGCTTAAAAGAAGAAATCAGAATTGAAACAGTCAGGAATTCAGAATTCCTGAAGCAGAGCATGCGGTCGACCGGGCAACCCATGCGGTCGACCGAGCAAGAAGAAACCTGCAGAAACAGATTCAGGTAGCTCGTAGTTATTTTCGTGACACAGTGTGTCTTCGGTCGACCGGGACCCCAGGATGTCGACCGAGCGCGATAATTGACTGATTCCAGACAGTGTATGATGTCGACCGAGCAAGGCAGGATGTCGACCGAGCACGGGATCAGAGTTGCGCAGAAACAGAAGTCTTGCACAAAAATTCAGCACTCTTATCTAATTTGTTTGGGACTCTTTCTAAACGAATTGTAGCCTGTCTTGAATACAATTAAGGGTTACAATAACCTATATAAAGGCATGTATCGGTCGTTCTAAAGATACACCAGAGAGAGAAAGAAGAGAAGAGAAAAGAGAGAGAGTTTTGGAGAGAAGAAGAGTGCTGGTGCTGTGTGCTGTTGTGCTGCATCTTTCTACAGCAAGTGTGGACGAGGATATGTTCTTGAAGATGATGTTTCGTCCATAAGATAAGTGTCTCTCTGTTTATGTTTAAATTTTCAATTTGTAAGGGATTGAGAGAGAGAGAATTGTAGAGGGGAAGGGCTGTTGACAGAGTTAATCTTCTATTCTATTTTTACATCAAGTTGGTGCTTGGTGTCTGGGGTTTGGTGATCCTATCTGTTGGTGCAGATAAATTGTAAAGGGAGTCGGTGCTTCCTAGATAGTTGGTGCTATCTGAAACTAAGGGTTGGTGCTCTTTGTCGTTGGTGCGACTAAATTAGAGTCAGATCTGTCCCGGATTGGTGTTCGGACAGTCTTTGAACCGTGGACGTAGCCTTTCGGTGAACCACGTTAAATCTGGTGTCATTGTGTGGTTTGACTTGTTTTGTTGTTGAATTGGACCTATTTTTAGAGATCACTGATTCACCCCCCCCAGTGATCGCGATATCCAACAATTGGTATCAGAGCGAGGCTCCCTTGATCAGTTTAATACGCTAAGGGTGATCTCTTGTCAAATCACATGGCAGTCAATACAAGGAATATGAAAGCACCTCTGTTTGATGGTTCTAATTACTCTTTTTGGAAGATTAGGATGCAAGCCTTCATCAAATCTCTTGGCTATGATGTTTGGGAGGCTGTCAGAGTCGGTTACAATACTGCCACCGTACCCAATGATACTGCATCGAAGAAGTTGGCAGACAACGACTCCAAGGCGCAGAATGCACTCTTTAGTGGCCTTGTGGACAGCGAGCTTGTCAAAGTAATTGCATGCAAAACAGCCAAGGAAATTTGGGACAAGTTGCAAAGCATACATGAAGGTGATGAGAAGATTAAAGAAGCCAAATTGCAAACTCATCGCTCTCAATTCGAGTCTCTTCGCATGGAGGAAAGCGAGAATGTTGACTCGTATATGCAACGAGTGAATGAAGTCACGAATGACATTCGTGGACTAGGGGAGGAGATTAAAGAGCCGGTCATTGTCAAAAAGGTTCTAAGATCTCTTTTTCCCCGGTTTGATTCAAAAGTCTCAGCCATCGAAGAAGCCAAAGATCTGAATGCATTTTCCATGGATGAATTACATGGTTCTCTAACTGCCTATGAGATGCGCATAGGAAAGACGTCTTCATCTGATAAAGAAGCGGCCTTCAAAGTTCAGAAAAAGGCAAAAGAGACTGCTGGTCATGATGTTGATACCGATGATGATGAGCTTGAGGCTCAATTTGTTAGAAAGTTGAAGAAAGGAAGCAATGGCAAGTACAAAGGGAAGCTACCCTTTAAATGCTTCAATTGTGGAGGTGTTGGTCACTTTGCTGCGAAGTGTCCGCTAAAAGAAGACAATGATAATGACTCTTATGCTGAAAAGAGTAAAGGAAAGAGAAATTTCAGAAAAAGAGGTAAAGCTAAAAACTTTCTATGTCAACAAGATGACAGCACGTCTGAAACTTCAGACGATGATGAATCAACCGAAGCTCTCTTCATGGTCACTGTTGAAGAAGAAGAAGAGCTAGATCCGGAAGAGGAAGAGGAGGCTGAAGTCAATCTTGAAGAGGAACTCATAGCCGCACTTGAGGAGCTTAGCATGGAACGCAAAACAAGTAAGAAAAATCTGAAACTTCTCCATGAATCTGAAAGTTCTATTATTGCTTTGAAAACTCAAGTAGAAGAATATAAAAGAATGGTAGAAGTCCTTGAAAACCAAATAAGTATCAAAAAAGAAGAGGCTATGAAACTTGAAATTGAGATCGCTAGAGCAAAGGCTGAAAATTTGGAAAATAGCAAAAAACTCAAAGCGCTCCAAGCGATTGAAGGGACTATGAAACTCGATGAACTACTGAAAGTTCAAAGACCTGCCACTTCAGATTTGGTCTAGGATTTGAGAAAGGTGAATCCTCTAAGATTGCACCTCCTAAAAAGAAAGAGTTTGTGAAGCAAGTCACTGCACCTTCTAACTCTATGAAGCCCACTCAACCTAGAAAGGAGTCCATTCCTGTTAGAAAGGTAATGAAGACTAACCAGCCACAAAGAAGATACAAATTCTATGGTTATTGCTTTCATTGTAATATGTTTGGACATAAAAGAGCTGATTGCAAATTCTATGTAAGAAACAGCCCATTTGTGACTAGGAATCCTTTTTCAATCCTAAGTAGCCACAAAATTGAGTGCCATAAGTGCTATAATTATGGACACTTGGCTAGGGATTGTAGGTTGCATATTGCTAACAAATTTCAGGTTGAAAAGAAACCCAAGTTAGTCAAGGCTTGGAGAGCAAAACAAAGTGCAGAAAGTCCCAAAGAATCTCTCATTGTGCAAATGGCATTCAATGCACAAAAGAAGGCAGCACCATGGGTCCTTGATAGTGGTTGTTCAAGCCATATGACTGGTGATAAAGAGAAATTCATCAAATTACAGCACTATGAAGGCGGTTCAGTGAAGTTTGGCAACAATGATGGTGCCAAAATCTGCGGAAAAGGTGTTATTCAGCTTATGGCAAACAAGATCAGATCGGAAGAAGTCTTATATGTGTCTGGATTGAGACACAACCTGCTTAGTGTGAGCCAGATCTGTGACAAGGGTCACGAAGTTATCTTCACAAAGAATGGGTTTGCCATCAAGAAGAGTAGCAACGGCAAAACAGTGGCAACTGGATCAAGAACTGCTGGAAATCTCTATACATTGTCAGATGGAGCTGAAAAGACCTGCTTGATGAGTCGGAAAGAGGAAAGTTGGTTGTGGCACAAACGCCTTGGACATCTAAGCTTTGATAACATGTCAAAGATTTGCAATTCAAAGGCTGTAAGAGGCATGTCTAAAGTTGAAAAGCCTTCCAATCCCATTTGCGACTCTTGCCAAAAGGGAAAGCAAACGAGGGTTATGTTCAAGTCAAAGGAGCATCATTCCAAAAACCTCTTGAGCTAGTGCACACTGATCTCTGTGGAACGATGCGAACTCAAAGCACCAATGGAGATAAGTATTTCATGTTATGCATTGATGATTATACTCGTATGACATGGGTATTGTTTCTTAAGCATAAGCATCAAGCACTTGATCGTTTTAAAGTGTTTAAAGCACAGGTTGAAAATCAATTGGAAAAACGTATCAAGATTTTAAGGTCTGATCGTGGAGGCGAGTTCACATCTGAAGAGTTCACTAAATATTGTGAACATCATGGCATTCAAAGACAGTACTCAGCCCCTAGAACTCCACAGCAAAATGGAGTTGTGGAACGGAAGAATCGCACCGTACAAGAGATGGCTCGTACGATGCTAAGTGAAAGCAAGATGGCTGACAAGTATTGGAAAGAGGCAATTCATACGGCTGTATACATTCAAAATCGATGCTTGATCAGGCCACATGAAGACAAAACTCCCTATGAGCTATGGTTTGGAAGAAAAGCAACAGTCAAGCACTTTAGAGTCTTCGGCAGCAAGTGTTACATCAAGCGGCTCGAACAAAATCCGGGCAAATTTGAAGAAAGAGCTGACGAAGGTATATTTCTGGGTTACTCCTCTACTAGCAAGGCATATAGGTGTCTTAACAAAAGAACCAGAAAAATCATAGAAAGTGCTGATGTGAGAATAGATGAAAATATTCAACCAAAGAATGCAACTCATAATGACAGTCCAGTTTATGAGGACTCGAGTGAGATTGATGATGAGATGGCTGAATCTAATGATTCTGAGAAATCAAAGGATGACTCAGAAGATACTTCACCTAAGAAGCACAGCACTTGGGTAGAGCAACACCCTAAGGATCAAATCATTGGAGATCCTAAGGCAGGCGTTCAAACTAGACAAAGTGTAGTTAGCAATTACTCACTTATGTCCACCATTGAACCCAAGACTGTGGCTGAAGCCAGTCTCGATGAAAGTTGGTTGAAATCTATGCATGAGGAGTTGGAGCAAATTGAGAAGAACTCCACATGGGAACTTGTTCCTAGACCTACTGATAAGAATGTTATTGGTACTAAATGGGTCTTTCGGAATAAGCTGAATGAAGATGGTCAAGTCATTAGAAACAAAGCAAGGTTGGTTTGTAAAGGCTATGCTCAAGTTGAAGGCATAGATTTTGAAGAGACCTTTGCACCGGTGGCTCGTTTGGAAGCTATTCGTATGTTTCTTGCATTGGCAGCATACAAAATCTTCAAGGTATTTCAGATGGACGTAAAGTCAGCTTTCTTGAATGGTTTACTTGAAGAAGAGGTCTACATTGAGCAACCTGATGGTTTTCTCATCAGCAAAAATTCAGATCTAGTGTGCAAGTTGAAAAAGGCTCTTTATGGACTGAAACAAGCGCCAAGGGCATGGTATGCAAGGCTGGATCTCTATCTCCGCAAGATCGGTTTTGGAAAAGGAATGCTTGATAGCAATCTGTATGTCAAAATTGAGTTAAGCAAACAGCTGGTTGTCATTGTTTATGTTGATGACATAATCTTTGGTGGCAATGATGAGGAGATGTGCAGGAATTTTGCTGAAGAGATGAAGAAAGAATTTCAGATGTCGATGCCTGGAGAACTAAAGTTCTTTCTTGGTTTACAAGTGCAGCAGCTGAAACATGGCATCTTCATATCACAAATGAAGTACATTAAGGAAATGCTGAAACGGTTCAATATGGAAGACAGCAAGCCAGTGAGCACACCAATGTCAATGAACACGAAGCTTAGCAAAGATGATAAGGCCTCGTCCGTTGATCATACCACCTATCGCTCTATGATAGGAAGCTTGCTCTACTTGACTGCTACAAGACCAGATCTTCTACAAGCAGTATGTATGGTTGCACGTTTTCAAGCAGCACCAACTGAAACGCACCTTACAGCAGTGAAAAGAATCTTTCGATATCTGAAAGGTACTATGGAGCTTGGTATCTGGTATCCCAAAGGCAAATCCTTCACTCTTGTTGCATATTCTGATGCCGATTGGGCTGGATGCATAGATGATCACAAGAGTACTAGCGGCGGCGCATTTTATCTTGGAGAAAGATTAGTTGCTTGGCATAGTAAGAAGCAAGACTCAGTATCCCTTTCGACAGCGGAAGCGGAATATATTGCAGCGGCAACTTGTTGTACGCAAGTGTTATGGATGCGGCAAATGCTCTCTGATCTAGGAGTTCCTACAACGGATCCTACGCCGATCCTATGTGACAACACGAGTGCAATTCATATATCTAAGAATCCTGTTTAGCACTCTCGAACAAAGCATGTAGCAATTCGTTATCATTTTCTTAAAGATAAAGTTGCTGATGGAGAGGTCAAGTTGGAATATGTTCCAACAACTGAGCAAGTGGCTGATATTTTCACGAAACCTCTGCCAAAGGAAGTCTTCGAGTATCTCCGGAAAAAGTTAGGAGTTACTCACTCTCCTAAACCGTAGGAGTTGTGCTTGAAAGGGGGAGCAATGCATTCATTGAATATCCTATTCGCTCCTCGGTTTGGTCCCTTTGGACTTGTTGTCAAAGGGGGAGAGATGTTATGCTATGATAGCAAGGAGAGATGTTATGCTATGAAAGCTAGGGGGAGATTGTTGACAGTGCATGGTTGTTATTTCAGAATTTCAGAATTGGTTCCAAGTGAGTGTTGAAGTTCCAATAGTGTTGCCAACAATTCCAAAGGGGGAGATTGTTGGAATTTGAGATGACTCTTTTGAAGAATTGAAGGAATTAATATCTCAAAGTATTGTTTTGAGTTGGAATTCTTGTCAACACATTGTCACAAACGTGATGTTAATAGATTGGTGTTGATAGAGCTTAAAAGAAGAAATCAGAATTGAAACAGTCAGGAATTCAGAATTCCTGAAGCAGAGCATGCGGTCGACCGGGCAACCCATGCGGTCGACCGAGCAAGAAGAAACCTGCAGAAACAGATTCAGGTAGCTCCCAGTTATTTTCGTGACACAGTGTGTCTTCGGTCGACCGGGACCCCAGGATGTCGACCGAGCGCGATAATTGACTGATTCCAGACAGTGTATGATGTCGACCGAGCAAGGCAGGATGTCGACCGAGCACGGGATCAGAGTTGCGCAGAAACAGAAGTCTTGCACGAAAATTCAGCACTCTTATCTAATTTGTTTGGGACTCTTTCTAAACGAATTGTAGCCTGTCTTGAATACAATTAAGGGAACTATAACCTATATAAAGGCATGTATGGGTCGTTCTAAAGATACACCAGAGAGAGAAAGAAGAGAAGAGAAAAGAGAGAGAGTTTTGGAGAGAAGAAGAGTGCTGGTGCTGTGTGCTGTTGTGCTGCATCTTTCTACAGCAAGTGTGGACGAGGATATGTTCTTGAAGATGATGTTTCGTCCATAAGATAAGTGTCTCTCTGTTTATGTTTAATTTTCAATTTGTAGGGATTGAGAGAGAGAGAATTGTAGAGGGGAAGGGCTGTAGACAGAGTTTATCTTCTATTCTGTTTTTACATCAAGTTGGTGCTTGGTGTCTGGGGTCTGGTGATCCTATCTGTTGGTGCAGCTAAATTGTAAAGGGAGTCGGTGCTTCCTAGATAGTTGGTGCTATCTGAAACTAAGGGTTGGTGCTCTTTGTCGTTGGTGCGACTAAATTAGATTCAGATCTGTCCCGGATTGGTGTTCGGACAGTCTTTGAACCGTGGACGTAGCCTTTCGGTGAACCACGTTAAATCTGGTGTCATTGTGTGGTTTGACTTGTTTTGTTGTTGAATTGGACCTGTTTTTAGAGATCACTGATTCACCCCCCCCCCTCTCAGTGATCGCGATATCCAACAATCATGACATTGGATTTGTAAACCATCGAGATGTTTATCTTCTATCTTTACTTCGACATTGTTATTAATCATGATTTAATCGTGGCTCTCATTTATTAATGTTTTGTTTCGCTATCATCCTATTATTGTTGTATTTGCTTGCCAGACCGTCGTGTCTGACTCTTTTTTGTTAGTGCCAGATGTCGAGCCCCTCGCGGTTGAGGCGCACTTTGAGGCGGAACCCATAGTTCCTGTGGAGGGCGAGTGGCAGCCCGATGATGTCATTTAGACGTCGGGTTGCTTTTGGAGCTGCGATCACATTTTGGGAATAGATGCTAGACATTTGGGTTTTTTGGTTATGGCCATTGTTGGCTTATACTCTTTTGGAAGAATTTTGTAATTAATGACTAACCTTACTTTTGTATTAACTTTAAATTAACTTTGGGGCCTACAAATGAAATGTTTCTCTTTTGATACTAGTCTCGTGCGTTTCATCTTATACCTGTTTGTGAGAGACTTTTATGTTTGTTACATGCTTCTGCGTAAGTCATTTGTAATGAGAGTGATTCTTATATATCACTGTTGGATCGGATTTCGGGAATCCTTACCAGCGGAAACCTGTGGAAACTAGCGTGGTGCGGGAGGAATTTTCCGGCCCGTCGCGCGCGTCCAAAGATTAAGGCCTTGTTTACCGGGACCCCGGTCCGGGGGCGTGACAGTGCGCTTGTATGAGAGAGTTTTTCATGCATAAACCCTAGGCTATGGTGGCTGGTTTGATTAAAAACGCGTTATTTAGATGTTGAGTCTACTTGTTAAGGGCAGTCAAAACTTGATCAATTGTGAGACTTTGTGAAAAGGTTCAAACAGTTGAAGGTGCAGCAAGAAAATAATCTACTATGAAGCCACCAGTGTTGTGGGTCCCGATTGGGCCCACCTTTAATCAGTGTGGCCCCTTTGATATCATGGTCATCTCATGATTTGGCATTATCCCAGCCTGACAATCATTGAATCTTCACTCACCATTGGATTGAACCTCAAAGAGATTTACGGTTAAAATGCCATTAAACTTTAAAGCTGATCAATAAAAGGCTAGGATAATTTGGTGGGGTTGATTTTTGTCTCCCACTTGTCCATAAGGAGACCTTTTCCATCAACCCTTCTCCAATTAAAAGATAAGCATCTAAGTGGGGCCTAAAGCTGGACTGCTTATAATTTGCAGTCTGCTTATAGAAGAACATTCTCCTCTATTTTGAGCCTGAAGACACTTCAATTTGTTTTGTTCAATGGCTCATTTAAATCCCTGTACCAGTTCCCAAAAACAAAGAAAAAAACACTTATCCCAGAGGGTAGGATATTATAATCCGGATTTGACCTTATTTTGTACAGTTGGGCCAGTTCAGGCCCGATCTAATGCAAAGCTAAACTGGGCTAAATCTGGCTGTATTTTTGAGACCGGGACCTACTACCAGCTTTATCATTCTATGGATTGCTCTTGGGCATACTTATGGTTAAACTAGGGTTCGTTTGGTAAAAATACTTGTAGGGTGAGGTGAAGTGAAGCCTCAAATCAAGAGTGAATAAAATATTTGGGGTCTAATCATAGAATGATGAAATATTATTGTTAGGGGCTTGATAAGGAATCTTTTTGACCTTTTGGGTAAAAAGTAAATGGGTATTTGTCTTTTAGTGGTTTGAAAATGTTTCATTTTTTATTTTTATTTTTTAAATGAAGGGGGAATTTTAAAATTTTATACTTTTGATATAACCGATAGGGCCTATTTCTTTTCTTGAATTCAAGGAATTCCTGAATTTCCAAACATAATGGAATTCCTAGATGCTCCTTTGAACTCGAGCATCTAGGAACTCCACCAAAATGCAAAGAGAGTGGATTTCTTGAATTCCCAAAGGTCATTTGGGACCTTTCAATCTTAAGCATATCAATTATCACATCTTTCATCAAATAGTCAATCCAACACTGGAACGTACTTGTATTGACATGAAATTTGAGAATACCCCATATACCTAGAGGCCATTTATTTTGAACAGTTCAAATTTCAAATAGTGAGACCCACCGTGAAGTTTCACTACTTTAACTTAGGATTTCTTTAGATTAAAGCTTAAGAGGATCTGGATTCCATTGGACCTATACCACTTCAGAGTTTCATGATCAAATCAATGGGTCCCTATTAAGGTTCTGCGGTAGGGATCTCTCTGCTGCTTTCTTTATAAGAATTAAGACTATTAAAGCTTCCTATAAGATTTTCGGTAGACGCCTTTAACTCAACAAAATTTAGGTTTTTCTTTATTGATGTTCGAGATTAAAATCTTGCAATATGTTCTTACGAAGGACTATTGAAGAAAGTGATTTTGTTAACGGTCTTTATTAGCTATCCAATGTTAGGGCTACGAAATGAATATATGTCAGAAGTTAACAACATCAAACATAGTGGTTGGTTGTTGAAGTTGGCTCTGTGCTGTAGCTGTGCTTTTTTTTTTTTTTTGCTAATTCGTTGATTCCTTTAACTGAAAAAGAAAAAAAGCTGGTTGGTTTGGTGGCTCCAAAAGTTCTGGCATGACCATTGAAATCGATAACATTCCTGAATGTAACCCATGCAATAAAATCTCCATGTTAAAAATAAAGGGGTTTTGACATATTAGTCGCTCTTAACTAAGATGTTCCAATTTCAATGACCAAAATTCTCTTCAGTATTTTTATTTAAACTTTTTTTTTCTTTGGATCCCATGATATCATGGAAATAGTTTAATGTCACAAAAACTGATAAATCCCATGATATCATGGGACTGTCCCATTATGCCATGGCTTTTATGCAGCATGCTAGGGGAATTTTCTCCAAATGATAAATCTTAGAGAAAACTACTTGAAAAATCCCCATAGTGAGCCATGAGTAAGGAGAGGACCCAGCAAGAGTTTAGAGACTGGAGGGGTCCTTTGGGTGGGTTTTTTTATTTTTTTTTGTCGTTTAGCGATGTTGTCGATATCGACAATAGTATGCGTAAACCCTTTATACATCGCCCTGTGTCTGCAGTTCTTTGTCAGACCATTTTCATCGGCTGCAACTTGTGCTCTGGCGATTTTCCTTCTTAGAAAACACCTAAAAAATGAGCCAAAGTGGTGGTTGGATTCCATTAAAAGGTTGGTATACGCAATAAACACCTTCTTATATTGCATCATCTACCCTAAAATGTCATCAACTTGATTCCGTTTCGGTACTAACTTGTTAGAAGGCCTAGAACTGTGGTGTGGACCCTTAAAATGCCCTTTGAAATCGTACATGTTGTCCAATGTAAGTGCATATCTGTATGTAGCTTTGGGTAAAGACTGCTATTTGTGTAGTAAATATCATTTTCGTTTTGGGCTTGGTTAATATCATTTTCGTTTTAGGTTTTAAAAAGGGGTTTCTTTTTGGTAGGCACTGTTTTTCTCTATTATATTATTTCTATAAGTGACACTTAGTATAGTTTTTTTATTACCACATTAAATTACTCTAATATGACTATAAACCTTATCTTATGATCAAACATATTCCAGCATGGGCATTTTAACAGTGGCTAATTATTTAGAAATATAAAGTTGATATGTCTTTCAAAATGTATGTATCTTTCATATTTCTCAAATTATGTTCTTGTGTTTTGATGGTAGGATGTTAGTGGGCGAGGTGTTGGTTATATTCCACTATGATGGTGACTTCTAACTCAATATAATCCGTCCAATGTACAAGGAGGAAATCAAAAGATGAGATATTTACCGACAGATATAACATATGACTCATTGGTTAACGAAGCAGCCGAAGCATCTAATTAGGACTCATCCATCCATAGATTAAGCATATAATGCCTTCGTCACAATGGATGGGCATTTTCAATGGCAAGCATCGACGACGACAATGATGTGAGGAGAATGTTCAAAGCATCGGAGAATGATGTGAATGTGATATATTTATATGTCTTCAACGGTCCGAAGAACCGAAAATGTATAGGAGGAGAACAATGGAGGTATGTGCATAGGTTGTATTGCTAAATCAATAGATTACCAAATACTAAGTATCTCTTTCTACTTGCTTATTGTCCTTTGTTGATGCATTGTAGGTACGAACGGAATGTTTGAGGTCATAACTGTGCAGAAAAAGTGAGGACATCGTCAAGAACTTGTATGGAAAAGCAAGCCATAGAGCGAACGCCAGCTACAGAGCTACCTACCATTGATCTCCATGAAGATAATGACATGCATTTCCCTTCTGTGCGTAATGAATGCAATCCACATCAGGCGGCAGGACAAGATATTGTTACTGATGATATTGATGTTGGAAGAGACAATCATGATGAGATTCAGTCCGATGAACATCCTGCCATCGGACAGATTCGTCGGATCCCAAATGTGAAGGTGGAAAGCAATTGTGTCAAGGCCAATCTAGTTAACACTACAAATCGTTCAACTGAAGCTGCAGTTGTTGATTTTGAGGACATAATGGAGCTGAAGAGGTGAACACAGAGGTTGGTAATAACTCGGGTCAAGAAATGTGGGTTGGCCGTGAGTTCCTTGATCGACAGACGTTTTGGAATACTCTTGCCAAGTTTGCAATTTATGCCAACTTCACTCTTAAACACCTGAAGACCAACTCAACCAAGGTGACAGCTGGTTGCAAAGATGGGGGTTGTCCTTGGCGGATCCACACTTCTATTGTAGAATCAGGACCACAATTTAAAGTTAGAATGTACAATCCTAAACATTGATGCTCGAAGACAATGATGGGCACGTGGCACATCGACAAGCAACTTTGGCTTTTATTTCTAAATTCATCATGGATAGAGTCTGATAGAATGCCGATTTGAAGCCAAAGGAGATAATGAACGACTACCAAATGGAATTTGGGTCGATTATTAGCTATAGGAAGGCACTTATAAAAAATGAGATGGCTCTGCGTATAGTGCGGGGATCATAGAGGAGTCCTTCCAACTTCTGCCTCTCTACTGTATGGAATTGCAGAAAGCGAACCCTGGCACAATAACAAACATAGACACCACGTCTGATGACCATTTTTGAAGATTTTTTTGGGCATTTGGACCCTATATAAGGTCTTTCACATCTTCGCTGAGACCAATGATTGTTGTAGATGGTGCACATCCCCGAGGCAAGTATCCTGGTGTCTTGCTTGTAGCCGTGACATACGATGCGAATCATAAGCTACTACCCATCGCCTTTGCCTTTGCGGAAGCTGAGCGTTGTGATAGTTGTGAATGGTTCCGTGCAAACTTGTTCATAGCGCTTGGAGAGCCACCCAATTTGACCATTGTTTCTGACCGTTAGAAGGATCTTATTCCAGCTCTCCAGAACACTATACCCTCCGTAGTGCACTGTTACTGTTGTCGTCACATTGCTGAAAATATCAAAACCGCTTTCAATGACGGGGAAATCTTTTTGAAGTTCTGGCATGCCGCAAAGTCCTATAGGCCATATTTTCATGAGGCGTATATGACAGATATACGTGCAGTCAGCCAAGAAGCATTCAACTACATTGAGGCAATTGAGAGGCAGCGTTGGGCAAATGCATACGTACAAGGCCATCGATATGACATGCTAACTAGCAATGCGACTGAGTGTAGTAACACCTGTTAAAGGACACAAGGGTACTGCCTATTGTAAAACAGGTCAAGGAGATACGTGCCAGGTTAATGGAGTTCTATCAAAAGCGACATATTCAGTCAGAGAGTGTAACTACTCGTTTAACTCCGTATGCAGAAAAATCTTGAGCCAAGAAATGGAGGAAGCCCGCAGGGTTCATGTTCGCGTTGCTAGCCTAGTCGAATTTCAAGTTCAATCTGCAGAGTACGTGGACGTAGTCGATCTCGAATGCAAAATTTGCACATGTCATAAATGGGAGATATTGGGCCTCCCATGCTGTCATGCACTGGCATCAATGAAGGTAAGAAACTATGATCCATATGCATTTTGAGAGCATTGGTACCTGTCAAGCGTTTATCGTACAATGTACAATGAAGTTCTGCATGCTACCCAGGACAGCAAGCAATGAGAAGACACAATTCAAGAAAGAGTTCTTCCACCATGAGCAACTAAACAACCAGGGCGTCCAAAAAAAAAGGATTGATACCGAAGATCGTGGCCGCCAACGAAGGGTAGTTACGTGCTCCAATTGTAAAGAGAGGGAGCATAACCATGGAGGTTGTCGCAATCCTCCATGTGATGTAAATGGGTTGTTCTAGGCTTGAACAGTGAAGTGCTTTTTTCGGATGGCTACTATGTAAATGGGTTCCATGTAGGCTTGAAGATTGCAGTCATTTTTTGGTAGAGTTGGTGGTGTAAATGGGTTGTTCCAGGCTTGAAGATTGCAATGCTATTTTAGGATGGCTGTTGATGTAAATGGGTTCCATGTAGGCTTGAAGATTGCTGCCATTTTTTTTGAAGAGTTGGTGATGTAAATGGGTTGTTACAAGCTTGAACAGTGCAGTGCTTATTTGGGATGACTACTGATGTAAATGGATTCCATGTAGGCTTGAAGATTGTTGTCATTGTTTTGAAGAGTTGGTGATGTAAATGGGTTGTTCCAAGCTTCAACAGTGCAGTGCATTTTTTGTTTTTTTTTTTGCTACTAATGTAAATGGGTTCCTTCTTGGCTTGAAGATTGCTATCATTTTTTTGAAGAGTTGGTGATGTAAATGGGTTATCCCAAGCTTGAATAGTGCAATGCTTTTTTTGGTATTTTGCTGCTGATATAAATGGGTTCCATATAGGCTTAAAGATTGCTATCAATTTTTTGAAGAGTTGGTGATGTAAATGGGTTGTTTCAAGCTTAAACAGTGCAGTGGTTTTTTTTTTTTTGGTATTTTTCTGCTGATGTAAATGGGTTGTTTGGTGATGTCAATGGGTTCCTTGTATATATGAACAGTGTTAATGGGATCCATGTAGATTTGACCACTGCAAATTGCTTTTTTTTAATCTATTGTGTTTGCTACTTTTGTGAGTATTGGACGGCTGTAATGAATGTTGGAATGTGAATGTTGATAACTACTTTTTGAATATAAATGGAAAATGTTGTATTCAGTTGGGATGATGGTGTTTTGCTTCAGTATTTCTTGATCACAATAAGTTGGGTTTAATGTGTTGGATTAACACTATTAAACCATACAAACCAGTCGATATCGAAAGATAAAAGTTGTCGCTATCGACAAACTTTATCTCTTCCAGCAGCTGTTGACTTACAATTTTTAATTTATCCCACTGACGAAACTAATCGATATCGACAACTTCAATGTTGTTGATATCGACAACTTTTATCTCTACCAGCAGCTGCTGCCTTACAACTTTTAATTCATCCCACTAACGAAACTAATCGATATCGACAACTTTTATCTCTTCCAGTAACCGCTACCTTACAACTTTTAATTCATTCCACTGACGAAACTAGTATATCAACATCTTTAATGTTGTCGCTATCGACACCTTTATTTATTCCAGCAGCTACTGACTTACAATTATAATTCTTCCCACTAACGAAAGTAGTCGATATCGATGGGTTAAAGTTGTCGCTATCGACAATTTTTATCTCTTCCAGCAGCTGCTGACTTACAACTTTTAATTCATCCCACTGACGAAACTAATCGATATCGACGACTTCAATATTGTCGATATCGATAATTTTTATCTCTTCCAGCAGCTACTGCCTTGCTACTTTGGAAGCCTGTGGAAATGACAACAACAAAATACAAATGCCTTCCTACAAATCATCATAAATAACTCCCTTATCAAACCATCCCAAACATAGAAAAAAACCCCCCACCACCCCTTCCTTACATTCTCCTCTTCGGCAGCAGCCGACAACCTGCTTGTCACTATTTTATCAATCATTCTATTTACATGTATTCAACCATTCTATATACAGGTTATGGAACCCTAACACTTGCATTCAACCATTCTATATACAATATGCAAACAATAAAGAAAAAATACCATCAACATTAAAATATACATGATCCAACAAAAGGATTCTATATAGAAATACAGTTCATCCTGTACAATTGAACTAGGAGGCTAAATATAAGTCTATCAACCCAACAGACTAATCAAACATAACCATATCAAAGCCATTGTTACAATTTTCAATAAAAAAGTACAACAAAGACCATAAGCAGTATCCACCAAAAAGTGAAGAAAACAAAACAGAATCTCTTTCCTGCTCTCCGTTCTTTCTTGGAAATCACCATCAAAGCCATCATGGAAATCACTCAAGTCAGTCAAACCCAGTCTGTTGGCATTCAACTGCCAGCTCCTTTTGAATAGCTCTACGACAATTTTGCTGCGAAAGTAGGGGATGTCTTCTTGAGTGAAGTTGATGCTACGGTGGTGCACAAAGTGTTCTGAGAAAGCCATTTCAAGTATTCCCCAGTCATTTCCATTTTGCTGATGAGGGATGCCCGTCTTTACCAGCCAACCCCAGAAATACGGGTCCGACCACCTGAAGTGGCTATACCTTTCATTCAATAATGCAACCTGCGTGAAGCATTTCTACATGAGCATAAAATAATTAAGTCATGCTTTCGTGTACGTCAATGAAGGTAGATGGAAATGACTCATAATACAAATGTATCAATGTTTAAGGTAGCATACAAATTTCTCCGCATGATTTACCGATCGGCGATCGCCAGCCATACTATTGTAGAACTCCCATCTTTTCTCGTCAACATATCCGACTGGGAAGGTGAAATGTGATCTGCGTCCCACACCCTATGTCCATGCTTCCCAAACACAGCTTCCACAACAAAATCAAAACCATCCGACCACCAACTCTGTAAGCAATGCCCCATGAAATAGTCAGATATAGCCCAGATATGAAACTACTAGTATGTTCCTCTTTCACAACAAAGTACTTACATAGACGCTTGGGTCAGCAATAAAACATGTATCAAATCCACCCCTCAATATATCAAAATAGTAGTGCATAACATTAGTGTTCATCCAAGTCCTATCTTGAAGCACCTTCTTCATATCCGAGCTTGGGATCATTGTACAGATGCTATCCAACTCATCCTTCCTGCAACAAACATAAACAAGCACATAAAAGACAAGTAGGTATTTATCATACTTAATTCAGCGTATGACAGATTTCTTACTTTTCCTCGTAGTATTCTTTGAATTCATTTAGAAAGTACTTATCAAGGTCACTCAGCACGTAACTGCTTTGAACTATTCCATGAACATAATCTTCAAACTTCATCGATATTTTGCGCATATGAGGCAGCCGTTTGATCCTCCACAGAAGTGAGTCGAGTGTAGCGAAGGTGGATGAAACCACCAAAGCAGACTCACTAGAGACTGGGATTGGGGAGGTGAATAATGTTCAGCTAACTGAGGGGGTACCAAGGACTTCCTCGATTAGTGGTTCAGACGAAGAATGATACCTACTACCAGAACCTTTTGGCATAAACTGTTGGAGGGGTTCGACATCAACTGGTGCTGTAGTCCTTTTGGTTCTTTTTCTTAACCCCGGACTCTTGACAACAGCTCTTTTTCGATGCTTAAACATTATTATAATTTTCTTCTCGACGTCCTCTTCATCGGAGTGTGAGCTACTACACCCATCCATAGAAAAGTCGTCAAATGTTGTCCCAAAGGCACCCTTAAACTTTGTCAATTTCTTCCGGATTAATGTGGTGAGCTTCTCAATAGACACTTTCCTGTGCTCCGCTCTATCACAGGAGCGCTCTAAACGAGCCACCAGATCCTCCGCGTGAAAACGAAACACACCCAATATTAACTTATAAATTCATATCAGCAGACCAAAGTATTCCATAGGAGGAAAAAATACATTTGAACACTGTTTCCAGCAGTAACTTAATGGCAAGATTAGAGCCATACATGCTTCTGTGGAATGCTGGGTTCCACTAGTTTGGCTTGATGGACAGCGCTTCTGGTTTGGTTCTACCGAGGTCGGCGGACGTGGGAGTCCGTTGGATCCGACCCTTTCGTAACCGGGGGGCAAAGGCGTGTATCAACATTTTTTTTGTGTGGGTGTGCCAGATTTTCTATTTTACTTGGAATTATAAATGGTGATCCGGAGATCGACCTTCGCAAGTAAAAAGGAAATCAACTTCTTTCAAGTTTTCCATTGCACATATATTTAAGAAAAGAGACATTTTTCTTGATTTGCCGTGAAAGGTGATTTTTTGGCGTTTATAGCAGATTTTGGCATTTATAGCCGATTTTTGGCTTTTATAGCCGATTTTGGCATTTATAGCCGATTTTGGCGTTTATAGCCGATTTACAATTCTTATCAACAATGAAAGACAAGAGTTGTGATTTTTGTCTCTTTTAGAAAATTACAAACTACAATGAAAAGTAAGGAAAGGAGGATCTAAGTTCTCAGGAGATTGTGGAGGACCCGTTCAGATTGAACATACTGCGAAAAATGGGGTTTCCGGGGCCCTCCCGGCGATCCCGGGCTTCAGGGTCGCAGGGGTGGGGGGTTTTCCCCCTTTTTGTCCCGTTTTGTGTCCGTTTTTGCTGTTTTTTAATTCTTTTTTCTTCTGTATTTTTCCTTGACATTTTCGATCATTTATTGGCCTGATTTCCCTATAGAAAACCTGATGAGAATCCTTGCATTTTGGTCAGCAAAGTTTCTAATGTTCTGAGAAAGCCGAAGACTTTGTCGCGCAGAGCTGCCGATTTTCCATCAGAAGCTGAAACTGGGTCAAACGATGTCGGAATGACCTGAAATTTGGGGTGAAGCCCGCTAAGTAATAAATAAGACCAACCATAGGCTTTTGTTTGAGTTTTGAAGCCGTTTGGGTTCCTATCACCAGTAGACTTGCTTTTGTCGAGATGAAGATGTCGCGGCTTGATGTGCAGTCAACCGATGTCCGATTGACTTGAAATTTGACAGGGAACCTACTGGAGTCATTTTAAGATGATCCATAGGCTCTGTCTTGGTAACCATGGTCTCGAGGAGCTTCACCACCGAGAGGCCTGATTTAACTGTTCGAGGGTTGATGTAGGGTCAAACGTTGTCGGTTTGACTCAGAACTTGACGTGGAGCCTTTTGGATGTATTTTAAGACCATCCATCGGCTCTGATCGAAGATTTGGTGTCTCCAATGCTTTTACTGCCGGGAGCTCCTTTTCAGCTGCCGGAGAAGCGAAGTTAGGCCAAATGATTTTGAAATGGCCCGAAACTTCTTGTGTACTCCTCTTTTGGCTGTCTTGAAGGATCTTGAAGTTTTTGTTTAATTCTGACAAGATTTGATTTTTTGGAAGAAGCATTGCCTATTTATGGCAGGTTGCGACTTCATGTAGCTTTTTGGATCTTGAAACGACAAAGTGACATTTTTGGTGTCAACAAATGCCCCCTCGAGGTGCAGCGACGAGTTGCTTAACTTTTGTAGTCGATGTGCCTCGAAGAGATTTTGTGAAGGAGAGCTTATGACTTGACCAAGAGTCTTTGAGCAGTCTTTCGTTTTGGTATTTGTAGCCTTTTGAGCTTCCAGGGGAATTTTATGGTAGTGAAAGGGATCACATACTATCTCGAGGCAAAGTTTTGAAGATGACATCAGGGATGTGGATTTGGGTTTTGACCTTGTGACCTAACAGGCTGTATGTGGCAGGTTAGGGGGTCGGGTTTGGTTTTGACCGTGTGACCCAACAAGCTGTATGTGGAATGTTGGGGGATCAATTTTGGTTTTGATCTTGTGACCTAATAGGCTGTATGTGGCAAGTTAGGGAATCCGGTTTTGGTTTTAGATTTTGGTCTTGTGACCTAACAAGCTGTATGTGGCAAGTTTAGGGGACCAGGATTTGGTTTGGATTTTTGCAGAATGTTAATTTCAGGATTTTGGCTCAATTTGGTAGATGAGGTAGATGGTTTGATTTTTGGAAGGTCATGGGGCTTGGAATTTTCTTTTGTATGGTCGAATCAACTCAAAAGAGGCATGGAACCATTTTTGTATGCTCTTGGTAAGAGGGATTTCTCTTTGACTAAAAGCCCAAATTTTTTTTATTTTTTTTTTATTTGTTTTTAGTGCCTAGGTGGTCAAACCTGGCTCATATGGGCTAACCCATGGGACCTTAAGCTTTTTGGAACGGCTTAGATCTCATATGGTGTCATTTTTGTAAAGAATATCTAAAAATATCTCCTTTGGATAGAGAATATCTAAGAATATCTTTACTTGGAGAGAATCTCTCATGTTCCCTTTATTTTGGGAGAGAATATCTCAAGATATCTTCCTTTGGGAAAGAATCTTTCATTGATCCTATCTTTTGGGAGAAAATTTCTCATTGATTTCTTTTTGGGAGAGAATCCCTTAAGATATCTTTCTTTTGGGAAAGAATCTTTCTAATTTCTTTCTTTTGGTAAGGTTACTAATTAGTAACACTTACCTCTTTCTTCTTTCCTTCTTTGGTTTGCTCTCTTCTATAAAAGCAAGGAGGAGGTTGGATCTCTTGCTCTTATTGATTTCTTTTGCAACAATCCCAAGAGGGCTTCAAGCCCAAGAGTTCTTCTTCTCCAAGATCTTTAAGACTTTTCTTCTTCTTCTCAATCAATGGCTTCAAGTAAGTTCCCTTTTTCAAGAAAACCCCATTGTAGGAAAAAAAGTTCTTTCTTTTTTTTTGTTTCTTTTTTTTTTCTTTTTTTTTCACGTGTTTGCTCTTTTTTTTTTACAAGTTTTTTCTTATCTCCATTTTTTTTCATGCTTTCTTTTTTTTTGCATGTTTTTTTTTCTTTTTGTGGGCCGTACGGACAGATCCGTACGGATCTGGCTGTACGGCCACGTGGCCTGTGGGCCAGCCCTCTTCTTTTTTTTTGTTTTCTTTCTCTCTCTTTTTTTTTCAAGAAAGTCTCTTTTATTTTTTTTTGTTCTTTTTCTTTCTCCTTTCTCCCCTTTTTTTTTTAGAAAGTTTCTTTTCTTTTTTTTTTTTTTGCTCATCATGATAATGCATTTTTTTGGCAAACCAAGATGTTCATGCATGTATATTTTTTTTTGTAAATTGAATTGTAGCATGATGTGATAGCATACCTAAAAGTTTTCGCAAATTTGGGAATTTGGAGCTCGCAGCGATGTTGAGCCCTTCCTAGTTTAGCGGAGACTTTTAGGTTTCAAAAGTTTGGAGTTTCGGAGCTCGCAGCAATGTTGAGCGCATCTTCAAGCTTTCTATTTCTTTTGGGATAGTTCATTTTGTTCGGAATTGCCTCGACATCATTTCAAGATTTCGCCATATTATTTTTTTAGCGAGATTCTGTCATTTTGCTGTTTGATCTTTTTCTATTCCATCCTTTGCAGGTGATTCTTCTAGAATGAACAAGGGTAAAGAGCCTGCTACAAGCGTACCTCGTCAATCTGCTAGATCTTCTAATCCGGCTGTTCAGCAGGCCTTTGAGAAGGTCCAGTATGTTAAGAGAAATCTGGAAGAGTGCGACTCCCTCAACAAAGATGAGATGAGGCAGCGACTGATCGCTCTCAAGGGAGAAGAATTCTATAAGATCATGGTAAGCAGGCGTCCATGGATGATGGAAGAATAGAGTGTTTTACCCAAGCCTACCTTCTTTGGTGATGCCGTCCCTGATGACATGACATGCCAGAGGAGATGTTTTCAGTTCTCTTTCACAGCAGATGGTGAGAAGAAGACTGTTGCTACCCCAGTCGACGTTTGATCTCACCGTCTCGATCATGAGCCTTGCCCCCATGTGCTCTAAGAGGGAAGATCCTCCAAGCTGGGTGAGAAGGACAAATGTAATCAAGACCGGGGTTTTTATTGGCAGTTCTCCTGGATATACGGAGATGTCGCCTGCTGACATGGACCTGTTGATGCCATCTAGCGGCTACCAGGGCTCTGATTATCCGTCGGTCGATTTGAGACCGGTGGGCCTTGGTATTTTTAGCGGTGACGGCAGCAATTGGATAAAGCCTTTTCGACTTCATGGCCGTTTCAATGCTGACTCCGAATGGAAGTCGTGGACTGATCGCGTCCTGCTGATGGTGGCGCCGTTTTGAAGGAAACCGGGATTTTTTATGCGGTCCGTGCCTTTAGGGAGACCGTGATCTTTTCCGACGAGGTCTTCATGGCTATGCTAGAGTCATTCCTCCCACAAACCAATACCTTCGTTGTGACTAATGGTGAGATTGGTTTCTCTTTGAAGGAGCTGAGCGCCATTACTGGATTGCCCATCCTTGGCAAACTCTATGAGGAGTTTATGCCGATCGACAGCGTCCTTGAGGAGCAGTCTGAGGAGTTCAGATTTCTATACTTTCAGCTCGTATCCTTCTATGATTTTTTGAAGGAGAAAGAGGGTTTGAAAGTTAGATCCAGCAGTTGGAAGAGTTCTAGCTCTTCATTCCCCAACTTTTTTGATAGCAGGGAGTCTTCTGATAGTGCGACCCAGGAAGCCAGGGCTCAGGATCCAAGTTTGAAGAAGATCTTGGCTATGCAAGAAGAGTTGAGAGATTTCTGTGCGAGTACAAACGCCATATGTCCTGACATTGCACTGCGGAGAGATCTCGCTGTTTACCTCACTTATTGGCTTGGTGAGGCTATTTTTGCTGGAGGAGATAGAACGCACATCAGGCCGCATTGTATTTTTCCGACTTGTCAGATGGCATTTAGAGAACAGCTTGCATTGGTGCCAGCTCTTTACTCCTACCTGTGTACCGAACTGTAGGCCGCTGCTTTTTTGGTTCGGCTTGGGCTCCCTATGAATAGGGTATTTTCAGCCCACATCTTTTATTCGTGGTACGTGTACCACTGTCCTGGCTTCCACCTGCTGGGTGCCGCACAGGATGATGATCCTCTGATGATTCGGCTGGCTATGGGCAAAGCCGTGTCCGAATCACTTTTGTTTGCCTGCATGAGGATCCGACGGTTCAGGGACGTCGAGATGGGGTAGTCTTCAATGAAGTTTTCTCCGGAGTTGCGGAAGAAGGCTTTTTATTTTGGGGCCTCCCGAGACTCTACCATGGCAGGGTCGGGAAGGCATTACTCCTTGACGAACGTAGAGAATGAGTGGCTTTTCAGCATACGCTTCGGCACGATGGTGTACCACAGACATCTTTTTGTCAACATCCAGCCGTATGTACCCTCTCGTTTTGCTTTGCAGTTGGGTTTTTCTCAAGGCATTGTTGGAGCGCCTTCAAGCATGGTGAAGTGCTTTGGAGGTTACAGGACGGGAGAAATGCATGGGCTTTCTATAGTGCTGAAGACACTACAGCCATGATCTCTTATCCTGTGTTGTTGACTTCCCGGACTGCCGGCTTTGCGAAGTGGTTCGCGGAGAGCTTTTCGGCATATTGGGGGCTTTCCAAGAAGGAGCTTGATGTGAAGCTGGCATCTGGAAAGGTCCCTGGAAAGTCGGATGGCGTCCGGCGAGAGGAAGTTTGGGCCTTTCTTTCTGGAGAGAAGCATAAGATAGGCTTTCTCGGTAACCAGGGCATCATTGGTTCTGAAGCTGTTCGAGAAATACCCGATGAGGCTTTAGAGCAGCTAGAACTGGAGGAAGCCGAACCTGGTGTTTGGATGCAAGCGGCGCAAAGGTAAGCTTCCGTGGAGTCCACTGGCAAGAGTAGACCATCTAGTGAGGAGTCAAGTGGGAAACCTGACTCTGACAGCAGGGCAGGATCCTCTAAGAAGCGAGCCCGCAGGAGTAAGAGGAGGAGGAGTCATCATAGCAGTAAGGGGCAGCATGAGGACTCTCCTAACTTGGAAGTACCTCTTACTATCAATGAGGATGTGCCAGTGGATGCTGACGAGCCTCCAGAGAAGAGAAGCCGAGAAGAAGAGACCGTCGGTGAAGGTATGATTCTTCCTTTTTCTCTTTCCATTTCTTTTCATGGGATTTTCCCATGCCTTGATTTGTTTTCTCTCTCTACTGCTCCCTTTTTTTTAGCAGAGGAAGATTTGGGGATGCCTGAGGTTCCAACGGATGAGGTGGTGACAGACCCTGTCGGGGCACCTGAAAAAGAACCGATGGACTCTGGAGTGAATCTAGAATCTCCAATTGGTATGACTTTTTTTTATGTCTATGACTTGGTTTGCTAACATTTTTCTTGTCAGCTGACTTGCCACAGGATTCTGATGACTTCGAACCATCGATGGACGCAAATGTTGATGATGCTTCCGATGAGTTCATGGAGGAAGATAGTGTTCCGCCAGTCGTCGAAGAAGGTATTTGTTGGAATTTGAGATGCCTTGAGAAGTCTTATGAAGCATTGAAGTATTTAGTATCTCAAGTATCATTTTGTGTTGGAATTATTGTCAACACAATGTCACAAGTGTGGTGTTGATAGAGCTTTAAAGAGAAAACAGAGCTGAAACAGTACAGGAAATCAGAATTCCTGTAGCAGTGTCTCCGGTCGACCCAGGACTGAAAGTCCAAGATCGAATCCTAGAGGGGGGGGGGGGGGTGAATAGGGTGAGCTCAAAGTCCTTGACCAACTTTCATTCTTTTGGTTTTTAAGTTGCTTATGCTTTGATGAATATTAATAATCTTGTGAAAAAGATAGATTCCTAAGTTAATCATACACAAGATGAAAGCAACTAGGAACATTCAACAATAACAACATCAATCACATAAAGTAAGCACAAAAGAGCATTCACCATAACACAAGTGTTTTATAGTGGTTCGGCAACCGTGCCTACATCCACTCCCGGTAACCCTACCGGATTTTCACTAAAACGAGTTAAGGTTTAGGATCACCTTGAACCTTACAAACACATCACCATGCTTTTCAAGGCTAAGCATGAACCATTACAACTCAACAAATGCTTTTAAAGGCTAAGCACCAACCTTTACAACGAGTGATTTTCTCTTAATTAATATGCCTAATGATGCATGGATAAGAGAAACTATTAAGTGCAATGAGATGCCTCTAAATAGGCTAATTTGAAAATGAAATGCCAAACTCTAGACATATGCATATGAATGAGAAAGTGTAAGATTCATGCATATGCTAGAAAACACTCTAACTCTTTTTAGAAGGATGAAACACTAAATGATGCAAAGATGTTGATCATATTTAAATGAAAGAGTAGAATGAAAAAACACATGAGTTTTCAAGATGAAGAAACTTGATTTGAAAAATTACAACTTAACTCTAGCAAGTTAGTGTAGAAACTTGAAAACAAAACTCATGTGAATAGCTAAACATATGTTGTATCCTCATGACTAAACATGTTCAAAGATTTAACAATGCATGAACACAACATTAAGAAACTTGAGCATGCTTTTAAAAGAAATCAAAGATTAATACAAAGCATGAGATTAAATGAGAAAAGAGAGCACACCCATTTGAGATTTGAATCAAAGATTGAGTCCATGGATTAGCCCCATTAGTCCTTCAATAATCTCCTTAAAGTGTAGTTCTTCCTTGGCCTCAAAAGTTCCTTAAAGTTCAGCTCTCAATCCCCAACAAAAATCCACTTTTTATAGCCAAAAAGTGTCCAACGGCTAGTGCCCGGTCGACCTGGTACAGGGCCCGGTCGACCGGGTGCTCAACGGTCAGAAATATATCCGTTGGAGCCTTAACGGCCATTTTCCCTGGGTCGGCCTGCACTGTGTGCCCGGTCGACCGGGTGCCTTGGCCGGTCGACCGGGTACACAGCCGGCCAACCTGCTGGCAGCCCAGATGTCTGATTTTTTTCAGAACTTTGAAGGAGAGTGAGGGCTGGTCTTCAATGAACTTTGGGGCACAATTCAAGCTTGGATTCAAGTCAGAAAAAGACTATTAAAAATGAAATATAAATGACTTGAAATCTCCAAATAAAAACTGATTTTAAAGAGAAAAACATGGAAAGCTTGAATTTTGGAAATGACACCAAAAACACCCACATGGGACTAGAAAACTTCATGAACTTAAGATTCATAAATATTATGAAAAACATGCATGACATGAATAAAATCAAAGATTATGAATGAAAATCAAGCATGAAAATCTTAAGATAAAAATCATGAATGAATGAGAGATCAAGCTTATGAAAATGAATGCACCCTATCAAATTGCAACAAAATAAAACTCTAACAATCTCCCCCTTTGCAATTTGATGGCAACTCTTGAAGCTTGAACTCTCTCTCAATCTCCTTAGAAACTTGAACACCAACTTCACCATCTTCTTTGGATATTAAGGAGCTTTGGATGAATGGGAGCATTTGGATATTTTGGAGCTTTGGATTTTCCTTGTGAGAGCAAAGACACAACATTACAAAAATACATACAAAAACTCCCCCTAAACTAGATAACCCTAGAATCTTCTCCCCCTTAGTTGGTGCCAACACTTGAAACATCTCTCCCCCTTTGACATCCAATTGCAAAGGATCCTGCCCAAGAACTAGAAAACACAAAACCTTGTTAGTAGCACCTGTTTATAGGATTAAAAGAAAATGAAATAACAGGTGATAAGCCAACAACAAATTAGAATTCAGGGCAAGGGCCAATGCCCAACTGATGTCTCAATGTAATGAATCGATCATTTCCAAGGGGTTTAGTAAATAAGTCAGCCAACTGAGTATCTGTAGGTACAAAAATTAGTTCAATATTGCCTTGATCAGCATGGTCACGCAAAAAATGATAACGAATGTCAATGTGCTTAGTGCGAGAATGCTGAACAGGATTCTTAGAGATACTGATGGCACTGGAATTATCACACATGATGGGCATGCATTGTTGTGGAACATTATAGTCTAATAAAGTTTGTTTCATCCACAACAATTGAGCACAACAGCTACCAGCAGCTATGTATTCAGCCTCTGCAGTTGACAGAGACACTGAATTTTGCTTTTTGCTATGCCAAGCTACTAAGCAATTTCCTATGAAGTAGCAACATCCACTGGTGCTTTTTCTATCATCTATAGAGCCTGCCCAATCTGCATCACTATATCCCATTAATTGAAGAGTTGAGTCACGGGGATACCAGATACCATAATGAGAAGTCCCATGAATGTATTTTATGATACGTTTAACAGCCTTATAGTGAGACTCTCGGGGATCAGATTGATACCTAGCACATATTCCAACACTAAAAGATAGGTCTGGTCTGCTAGCTGTAAGGTAAAGCAGGCTTCCTATCATGCTTCTATACAGTTTCTGGTCTACTTTCTTACCTTGAAGGTCACTAGACAGTTTAGTGGAAGATCCCATGGGATTGCAGCTAGTCTTAGATTCTCCTAAGCCAAACTTTTTCACTATTTCTAGAGCAAACTTGGATTGACTAAGAAAGATACCATGATCAGTCTGACTAACTTGTAATCCTAGAAAGAACTGTAGAGGCCCTACCAGACTCATTTCAAAAGTGGAACTCATCAATTCAGAAAATCCTTGAGCTAGTTGATCAGAGGTGGATCCAAACACTATATCATCAACATATATCTGAGCAAGGAGAATATCTTTATCAACCTTTTTAATGAAGAGGGTTTTGTCCACATTTCCACACATATAATCATTTTCAAGAAGATGACTTGTGAGCTTCTCATACCAGGCTCTAGGAGCTTGTTTAAGACCATAGAGAGCTTTCTTTAATTTAAACACATAGTCTGGGTGATGAGGATCTTCAAAACCTTCAGGTTGTGTAACATAAACATCTTCCTCTATTTCACCATTTAGAAAGGCACTCTTCACATCCATTTGAAACAGTTTAATTCTCATGCTACTCGCATATGCCAGTAAAATTCGAATGGACTCCAAACGAGCTACAGGAGCAAAGGTTTCCTCAAAATCAACTCCTTCAACTTGAGCATATCCTTTGGCCACAAGTCTGGCTTTGTTTCTTATCACATTTCCTGATTCATCCAGCTTGTTCTTGAAAATCCATTTAGTGCCAATTTTACTTTTGCCTTCAGGAAGAGGTACAAGATCCCACACTTCATTCTTTCTAAACTGATTTAATTCTTCTTGCATGGCATCTATCCATTCAGACTTGGTTTCTGCTTCAGAGAAGTTCTTGGGCTCAATTTGTGAAACAAAAGAGTAGTGAGCACATAGATTATGAACCTGTCTTCTTGTCATGACCCCACTTTTGATGTTTCCAATGATATTATCCAAGTTGTGATCTTTTAATAACTTTGTGGGCATACTAGAAGCAGAGGGGATTTTATCTTCAATTTCAGATGGAGTAGTCTGCTCAACTGATGTCTCTTCTTCATCATCATGAATAGCTTTCTTAATTTGATTCGTCTCATCTATCACAACATGAGCTGACTCCATAACAGTCATGGATCTGAGGTTGAATACTCTATATGCCTTGCTTTTATCAGAGTATCCTAAGAAGATTCCTTCATCAGATTTGGAATCGAACTTTTCCAACTGCTCTCTATCTCTCAAAATATAGCATTTACTCCCAAACACTTTTAAATACCCCAGATTTGGTTTTCTTCCAAAATAAGCTCATAAGGAGTTTTGTTAGTGTTCTTTGTCAAATAAACACGATTAATAAGATAGCAAGCAGTGTTAATAGCTTCAGCCCATAGGTTGCGAGGAAGATTTTTCTCATTAAGCAAAGTTCTAGCCATTTCTTGGATAACTCTATTTCTTCTTTCAGCTACTCCATTTTGTTGAGGGGTTTTAGGAGCAGAGAATTGATGATTAATTCCATAGTTTTCATAAAAATCTGCAAATCTTTCATTTTCAAATTCTCCTCCATGATCACTTCTTATCTTCTTAATCTTGCACTCCTTCTCAACTTGAATTTTCTTGCAAATCCTTATAATGTGATCTACTGCATCAGATTTAGCATGAAGAAAGGCTACCCATCCAAATCTGGAATAGTCATCAACCATAACCAGGATATACTTCTTCCCACCAATACTCTGAACAGGTGCTGGGCCAATAAGATCCATATGTATGAGCTCAAGGGGACGAGAAGAGGATATATCTTTCAGACCTTTAAAGCTTTTCTTGATTTGCTTACCCATTTGACAAGCTTTGCACAATTCAGATTTAAAATCATCTAATTTGGGTATTCCTCTAACAATTTCCTTTTTGGATAAGATCTTCATCAATTTGTAATTTATATGACCCAATCTTTGATGCCACAACTGGTTTTCTTGATCCTTTGTCATTAAGCTCATGGATTCATTTTCACAGCATTCTTCTATAGTGTAGATGTTATCCTTAGTTCTTAATCCAGTGAGTAAAACTTTCTGGGATTTCTCATTCAGAACTTTGCAAGATTTGCTATCAAATATAACTTTGTTTCCTTTGTCACATAACTGACTAATACTCAAAAGATTATGCTTTAATCCATCCACAAGGAAGACATCTTTTAAGGTAGGCATTTGATCTCCTCCAACACAACCTTTTCCAATAATTTGAAGCCTTCCTGTTATCTCCAAATGACACATTTCCTCCATCATAGTCCTCAAGAGAGATGAATCTAGAACGGTCTCCAGTCATATGTTTGGAGCATCCACTATCCAAAAACCATCTAGAATTTTCCTTAACCTTTAAAGCAGTCTGGACTAAGAAGTTCTTGAAACTTTTCCCTTTTTCAATCCAAGTAGTCTTAATGAATGGAGTTTAGTGGATTTTGGAACAAACTTGAAAAGAGCTCTAGAGGGATGGTTTTGAGACAACCTAATCTTGAAAGGACAATTGGGGATTAGATGACCTATACGATTACAGAAATGACAAGTCCATCTAGAGGTAAAAAAGTTTTTGTCTATAGGTTTGAGATGAGTTCTAGTAATAGGTTGTAAACTATTCTTCTTGCTACTAGAGGAGCATTCAAAACCTATACCATTCTTGTTACCAAAGATTTTGTTCATACCTAACATTTGGTAAAATTTGTCATTTCCTAAGGTAAATTTATCAACAACATGTTTTCCCTTTTCAAGTTTCATTTTAAGAGATTCTGATTCTTGTTGACTAGATTCTAGCAAACATTGTAATTTATGAATTTCTTTTTCAGCTTCAGCTAGATTGTTATGAGAACTAATCAACTTAGATTGAACATCTTTTATCTCATTGTCTTTCAAGATTAATTGATCTTTTAAGGCATTTACATCCTTCACAAGCTTTTTAGACTCAACTTTTAAGCTTTTGTTCTTCTTGGTTATGGCTTCACATAGATCATATAGCTCTTCATAGGCTTGATGTATATCATTTTCATCATTTTCATCATTTGCTTCATCTTTCCCTATGGTATCTTCTATTAATGCATTATGATCTTCATTTTCCTCAATAGGTGTAAATAGAAGCCAAGAAGTGGAGTTATCATCTTCATCATTTTGGAAATCATCATTTTCACTACATTCATCTTCATCATCATCCCAAGTTATATTTAAAACTTTCTTTCCTTTCTTGTCTTTCTTTTCAAACTCTCTAGGGGAGGAACAGTTTTGAGCAATGTGACCAAATCCTTTACAATTGTAGCATTGCACATCCTTCTTAATAAAGGATCCCCTGGAGTTCCTTTGAGATTTTTCATTTCTTGCTTCCTCAGAATTTTTGAAGTTCTTTTTGTTCTTAAGGAGATTTTTAAACTTTTTAGAGAGCAAGATAGTGTTTTCATCATCCTCACTCTCACTCTCATTATCATTATTTTTATGTTGAGAGCTAAGAGCTACACCTTTCTTCTTGCTAGGGACTTCAAAATCTAGTTCATAGGTGAGAAGATTTCCTCTAAGTTCTTCAATTTTGATAGTGTCAACATTCTTACTTTCAGTTATGGCAACAATCTTGGGTTTGAATCTTTTAGGAAGGGATCTTAAAATTTTTCTAACAGTTTTAGATTCAGACATCTTCTCTCCAAGACCTATAAGGGAGTTGACAATTTCCATAACCTTAGTGTAGAATTCATCAAATGTTTCTTCCTCAAGCATTTTAATATCTTCAAGTTTAGAAGTTAACATTTGGATTTTGGCTATCTTGACTTGATCTGTACCTTCATGAGTGGTCTCTAGAGTTTCCCATACTTCTTTAGCAGTATTGCAATTTACCACTCTATTGAATTCTTCTTGAGACAAGGCACAATAAAGAGAGTTTTTAGCTTTAGCATTCAAATTTGCTTTGTCCTTCTCACCTTGAGTCCAAGCACTCTTAGGTTTCAATTTTATAGAGGTGACTAAACCTTCAGAGTCTTTTTCTACTATAGTGGGGAGATCATAGCCTTCTTCAATGATGTTCCAAACATCAAGGCTTTGGGATTCAAGAAACACTTGCATTCGAATTTTCCAATAACGATAGTGTGTTCCATTGAACAAGGGTGGTCTATTGGTGGCATTTCCTTCACCTAAATGAGATTGCATGATGACCACAAAATAAAAACTCACTCTAAGGATTCTAACTCTAGGTTGTTAGACCTAATCAAGAGCACCCAAGCTCTGATACCAATTGAAAGTCCAAGATCGAATCCTAGAGGGGGGGGGGGGGGGGGGTGAATAGGGTGAGCTCAAAGTCCTTGACCAACTTTCATTCTTTTGGTTTTTAAGTTGCTTATGCTTTGATGAATATTAATAATCTTGTGAAAAAGATAGATTCCTAAGTTAATCATACACAAGATGAAAGCAACTAGGAACATTCAACAATAACAACATCAATCACATAAAGTAAGCGCAAAAGAGCATTCACCATAACACAAGTGTTTTATAGTGGTTCGGCAACCGTGCCTACATCCACTCCCGGTAACCCTACCGGATTTTCACTAAAACGAGTTAAGGTTTAGGATCACCTTGAACCTTACAAACACATCACCATGCTTTTCAAGGCTAAGCATGAACCATTACAACTCAACAAATGCTTTTAAAGGCTAAGCACCAACCTTTACAACGAGTGATTTTCTCTTAATTAATATGCCTAATGATGCATGGATAAGAGAACTATTAAGTGCAATGAGATGCCTCTAAATAGGCTAATTTGAAAATGAAATGCCAAACTCTAGACATATGCATATGAATGAGAAAGTGTAAGATTCATGCATATGCTAGAAAACACTCTAACTCTTTTTAGAAGGATGAAACACTAAATGATGCAAAGATGTTGATCATATTTAAATGAAAGAGTAGAATGAAAAACACATGAGTTTTCAAGATGAAGAAACTTGATTTGAAAAATTACAACTTAACTCTAGCAAGTTAGTGTAGAAACTTGAAAACAAAACTCATGTGAATAGCTAAACATATGTTGTATCCTCATGACTAAACATGTTCAAAGATTTAACAATGCATGAACACAACATTAAGAAACTTGAGCATGCTTTTAAAAGAAATCAAAGATTAATACAAAGCATGAGATTAAATGAGAAAAGAGAGCACACCCATTTGAGATTTGAATCAAAGATTGAGTCCATGGATTAGCCCCATTAGTCCTTCAATAATCTCCTTAAAGTGTAGTTCTTCCTTGGCCTCAAAAGTTCCTTAAAGTTCAGCTCTCAATCCCCAACAAAAATCCACTTTTTATAGCCAAAAAGTGTCCAACGGCTAGTGCCCGGTCGACCTGGTACAGGGCCCGGTCGACCGGGTGCTCAACGGTCAGAAATATATCCGTTGGAGCCTTAACGGCCATTTTCCCTGGGTCGGCCTGCACTGTGTGCCCGGTCGACCGGGTGCCTTGGCCGGTCGACCGGGTACACAGCCGGCCAACCTGCTGGCAGCCCAGATGTCTGATTTTTTTCAGAACTTTGAAGGAGAGTGAGGGCTGGTCTTCAATGAACTTTGGGGCACAATTCAAGCTTGGATTCAAGTCAGAAAAAGACTATTAAAAATGAAATATAAATGACTTGAAATCTCCAAATAAAAACTGATTTTAAAGAGAAAAACATGGAAAGCTTGAATTTTGGAAATGACACCAAAAACACCCACATGGGACTAGAAAACTTCATGAACTTAAGATTCATAAATATTATGAAAAACATGCATGACATGAATAAAATCAAAGATTATGAATGAAAATCAAGCATGAAAATCTTAAGATAAAAATCATGAATGAATGAGAGATCAAGCTTATGAAAATGAAATGCACCCTATCAAATTGCAACAAAATAAAACTCTAACAAGGACCCCATCCGGTCGACCGGGAGAGAAGTCTGTACAAGACAGTCTAAAGCTATTTGTTGCTAGAGTGTGTCTCCGGTCGACCGAGGACCCCATCCGGTCGAGCGAGCACGGGAAATAGAATTGCGCAGAAATAGAAGTTTTGCACGAAAATTCAGGAAACTTATGTATTTCATTTGGGACTCTTTCTAAACGAATTCTAGCCTGATTTGAACACTCTTAAGGGTTACCATAACCTATATAAAGGCTTGATTGGTTCGTTTTCAAGTGTACAGAAGAGAAGAGAGAACAAAAAGAGAGAGTTTTGGAGAGAAGAGTGATTGGAGAAGCTGTTGCTGTGTGCAGTTGTGTTGCACGTTTCTACAGCAAGTGTGGACGAGAATGTGCTCATGAAGATGGTGATTCGTCCATAAGATAAGTGTCTCTCTATTTATGCTTTAAATTTCAATTTGTAAGGGATTGAGAGAGAGATTGTAGAGGGGAAAGGCTGTAGAAAAGTTCTCTACTTTAATTCTGTAGAACATCAAGTTGGTGCTTGGTGTTAGGGGTTTGGTGATCCTATCTGTTGGTGCAGATAAATTGTAAAGGGGGTAGGTGCTTCCTAGATAGTTGGTGCTATCTGAAACTTAAGGGTTGGTGCTCTTTGTCGTTGGTGCGACTAAATAGATTCAGACCTGTTCCGGATCGGTGTTCGGACAGTCTTTGAACCGTGGACGTAGCCTTTTGGTGAACCACGTTAAATCTGGTGTCCTTGTGTGATTTGATTTGCTTTTGTTGTTCAACTGGACCTGTTTTTTAAGGAATCACTGATTCACCCCCCCCCCCTCTCAGTGATCGCGATATCTAACAATTGGTATCAGAGCGCCAAGGCTCCCTTGATAAGCTTAACACGCTAAGGGTGATCTCTTGTCAAATCACATGGCATCTAATACAGGGAATAAGAAAGCACCTTTGTTTGATGGCTCTAATTACTCCTTCTGGAAGATCAGAATGCAGGCCTTCATCAAATCACTTGGCTATGATGTCTGGGAGACTGTCAGAGTCGGTTACAATACTGCCATCGTACCCACTGATGCTGCAACGAAGAAGTTAGCAGACAACGACTCCAAGGTGCAGAATGCACTCTTTAGTGGCCTTGTGGACAGCGAGCTGGTCAAAGTAATTGCATGCAAAACAGCCAAGGAAATATGGGACAAGTTGAAAAGCATTCATGAAGGAGATGAGAAGATCAAAGAAGCGAAATTGCAAACTCATCGCTCTCAATTCGAGTCTCTTCGCATGGAGGAAAGCGAGAATGTTGACTTGTATATGCAACGAGTGAATGAAGTCACGAATGACATTCGTGGACTAGGGGAGGAGATTAAAGAACCAGTTATCATCAAAAAGGTTCTAAGATCTCTTCCCCGGTTTGATTCAAAAGTCTCAGCCATAGAAGAAGCCAAGAATCTGAATGAATTTACCATGGATGAGTTGCATGGTTCACTCACTGCCTATGAGATGTGCATAGGTAAGACGTCTTCATCTGATAGAGAAGCGGCCTTTAAAGTTCAGAAAAAGGGAAAAGAGGCTGCTAGTCATGATGCTGATACTGATGATGATGAGCTTGAGGCTCAATTAGTTAGAAAGCTGAAGAAAGGAAGCAATGGAAAGTACAAAGGGAAGCTACCCTTTAAATGCTTCAATTGTGGCGGTGTTGGTCACTTTGCTGCGAAGTGTCCGCTGAAAGAAAACAATGATGATGACTCTTATGTTGATAAGAGTAAATGGAAGAAAAATTTCAGAAAGAGGGGTAAAGCAAAAAGCTTCATCAGTCAATATAATGACAGCACGTCTGAAACTTCAGACGATGATGAATCAGCCGAGGCAACTGAAGCTCTCTTCATGGTTACTGTTGAAGAAGAAGAGGAGCACGAGCCGGAAGAGGAAGAGGAGGCTGAGGTCAATCTTGAAGAAGAACTCATTGCCGCACTTGAGGAGCTTAGCATGGAACGAAAAACAAGTAAGAAAAATCTGAAACTTCTTCATGAATCTGAAAGTTCAGTTATTGCTTTGAAAACTCAAGTTGAAGAATATAAAAGAATGGTGGAAGTCCTTGAAAATCAAATAAGTATCAAAAAGGAAGAGGCTATTAAACTTGAAACTGAAATCGCTAGAGCAAAGGCTGAAAACTTGGAAAGTAGCCGAAAACTCAAAGCGCTCCAAGCAATTGAAGGGACAATGAAACTCAATGAAATTCTGAAAGTTCAAAAGCCCTTCGACAATAAATTTGGTATTGGATTTGAGACCGGAGAGTCCTCTAAAGCTGCACCTTCTTTGTTTATGAAACAAAGTGCCTTACCTCTCAAGGCTACAAAGCTTCAAATTCAGCCTAGTATTGAGATGGTTAATAAGAAAAGGTTTGTGGAGTTTAACCAGCCACCTAAGAAATGAAGAATGTTCAGATTCTATGGTTATTGCTATCATTGTAATAGATATGGACATAAAAGAGCCGATTGTAGATTCTATGTTAGAAACAGTCCATTAGTGACTAGGAACCCTTTCTCAATCCTAAACGGCCACAAAATTGAGTGCCATAAGTGTTATAATTATGGACACTTGGCTAGGGATTGTAGGTTGCCTATTGCTAACCAATTTCAGGTTGAAAAGAAACCCAAGTTAGTTAAGGCATGGAGGGCAAAGAAAAGGGAAGATAATTCCAAGGAATCTCTCATTGTGCAAATGGCATTTAATGCACAAAAGAAGGCAGCACCATGGGTCCTTGATAGTGGCTGTTCAAGCCATATGACAGGTGATAAGGAAAGATTCGTCAAATTACAGCACTATGAAGGCGGATCAGTGAAGTTTGGTAACAATGATGGTGCCAAAATCTGCGGAAAAGGTATTGTTCAGTTAAAGGCAAACAAGATCAGATCAGAAGAGGTCTTATATGTGTCTGGACTGAGACACAACTTGCTTAGTGTGAGCCAAATCTGTGACAAAGGCCACGAAGTTGTCTTCACTAAGAATGGGGTTTGCTATCAAGAAGTGTAGCAACGGCAAAACAGTGGCTACTGGATCTAGGACTGCTGGAAATCTCTATACATTGACAGATGGAGCTGAAAAGACTTGCTTGATGAGTCGGACAGAGGAAAGTTGGTTGTGGCACAAACGCCTTGGGCATCTAAACTTTGATAACATGTCAAAGATTTGCAATTCAAAGGCTGTCAGAGGTATGTCTACAATTAAAAAGCCTTCCAACCCCATTTGCGATTCTTGCCAAAAGGGAAAGCAAACGAGGGTAATGTTCAAATCAAAGGAGCATCATTCAAAGAAACCTCTTGAGCTAGTGCACACTGATCTCTGTGGACCGATGCGAACTCAAAGCACCAATGGAGATAAGTATTTTATGTTATGCATTGATGATTATACTCGTATGACATGGGTATTGTTTCTTAAGCATAAACATCAAGCACTTGATCATTTTAAAGTGTTTAAAGCACAGGTTGAAAATATGCTTGGAAAACGTATCAAGATTTTAAGGTCTGATCGAGGAGGTGAATTCACATCTGAAGAGTTCACTATCTATTGTGAGCACTATGGCATTCAAAGACAATATTCAGCCCCTAGAACTCCACAACAAAATGGAGTTGTGGAACGAAAAAATCGCACCGTGCAAGAGATGGCTCGCACAATGCTAACTGAGAGCAAGCTAGCTGACAAATACCGGAAGGAGGCAATTCATACAGCTGTATACATTCAGAATCGATGCTTGATCAGGCCACATGAAGACAAAACTCCTTATGAGCTATGGTTTGGGAGAAAAGCAATAGTCAAGCACTTCAGAGTTTTCGGTAGCAAGTGTTACATCAAGCGTCTTGAACTAAATCCGGGCAAATTTGAAGAAAGAGCTGATGAAGGTATATTTCTGGGTTACTCCTCCTCTAGTAACGCTTACAGATGTCTTAACAAAAGGACCAGAAAAATCATAGAAAGTGCCGATGTTAGAATTGATGAAAACCGTGAATCAAAGAATGTAACTCATAATTACAGTCCAGTTTATGAGGACTCGAGTGAGATTGATGATGAAGTGGCTGAACCTAATGATTCTGAGAAATTAAAGGATGACTCAGAGGATGCTACACCTAGAAAGAAAAGCACTTGGGTAGAGCAACACCCTAAGGATCAAATCATTGGAGATCCTGAGGCCGGTGTTAAAATAAGACAAAGTGTAGTTAGCAATTACTCACTTATGTCCACCATTGAACCCAAGACTGTGACTGAAGCCAGTCTCGATGAAAGTTGGTTGAAAGCTATGCATGAGGAGTTGGAGCAAATTGAGAAGAACTCCACATGGGAACTAGTTTCTAGACCTACCGATAAGAATGTTATTGGTACTAAATGGGTCTTTCGGAATAAGCTGGATGAAGATGGTCAGGTCATACGAAACAAAGCAAGGTTGGTTTGTAAAGGCTATGCTCAAGTTGAAGGCATAGATTTTGAAGAGACCTTTGCACCGGTGGCTCGTCTAGAAGCCATTCGTATGTTTCTTGCATTGGTTGCATACAAAACCTTCAAGGTATTTCAGATGGATGTAAAGTCAGCCTTCTTGAATGGATTACTTGAAGAAGAGGTCTACATTGAGCAACCTGATGGTTTTCTCATTAGCAAAAATTCAGACCTAGTGTGCAAGTTGAAAAAGGCTCTTTATGGGCTGAAACAAGCGCCAAGGGCGTGGTATGCAAGGCTGGACCTCTATCTCCGCAAGATCGGCTTTGGAAAAGGACTGGTTGATAGCAATCTTTATGTCAAAACAGAGTTGAGCAAACAGTTGGTTGTCATTGTTTATGTCGATGACATAATCTTTGGTGGCAATGATGAGGAAATGTGCAGGAATTTTGCTGAAGAGATGAAGAAAGAATTTGAGATGTCAATGCTTGGAGAACTAAAGTTCTTCCTTGGTTTACAAGTTCAGCAGCTGAAACAAGGTATCTTCATATCACAGATGAAATACATCAAGGAAATGCTGAAGCGTTTTAACATGGAAGACAGCAAGCCAGTGAGCACACCAATGACAACGAACACAAAGCTAAGCAAAGATGATAAGGGTTCGTCCGTTGATCACACCACTTATCGTTCTATGATAGGAAGCTTGCTTTATTTGACTGCTACAAGATCGGATCTTCTGCAAGCAGTATGTATGGTGGCTCGATTTCAAGCATCACCAACTGAGGCGCACCTTACAGCAGTAAAAAGGATATTTCGATATCTGAAAGGTACCATGGAGCTTGGCATTTGGTATCCTAAAGGCAAATCCTTCACTCTTGTTGCATACTCTGACGCCGATTGGGCTGGATGTATAGATGATCGCAAGAGTACAAGCGGTGGTGCATTCTATCTCGGTGAAAGGTTGGTGGCATGGCACAGTAAGAAACAAGATTCAGTATCCCTTTCTACAGTGGAAGCGGAATATATTGCAGCGGCAACTTGTTGTACGCAAGTGTTATGGATGCGGCAAATGCTCTCTGATCTAGGAGTTTCGACAACGGATCGTACGCCGATCCTATGTGACAACACAAGTGCAATCCACATCTCTAAGAATCCTGTTCAGCATTCTAGAACGAAGCGTGTTGCAATCCGCTATCACTTTCTCAAGGAAAAGGTTGCAGACGGTGAGGTAAAGTTGGAATATGTTCCAACTACTGAGCAACTTGCTGATAACTTCACAAAACCTCTGCCAAAGGAAGTCTTCGAGTATCTCTGGAAAAAATTAGGAGTTACTCACTCTCCTAAACCTTAGGAGTTGTGCTTGAAAGGGGGAGCAATGTATTCCTTGAATATCCTATTCGCTCCTTGGTTAGTCCCTTTGGACTTGTTGTCAAAGGGGGAGAAAGTTGTGCTAGGAGAAAGCTATGCTAGAAGAAGTTATGCTATGATAGCTTGGGGAGATTGGTATCAAGAATGTGAATGTGAAGATCTTGATTCTGTTGTTTTTTTTTTAAGACAGGGGGAGTCTATGGTTCTGAAGAAGCTTCATGAAGGTCAACTGGTTCAAAGTGTTCCAAGTGTTGCCAACAATTCCAAAGGGGGAGATTGTTGGAATTTGAGATGCCTTGAGAAGTCTTATGAAGCATTGAAGTATTTAGTATCTCAAGTATCATTTTGTGTTGGAATTATTGTCAACACAATGTCACAAGTATGGTGTTGATAGAGCTTCAAAGAGAAAACAGAGCTGAAATAGTACAAGAAATCAGAATTCCTGTAGCAGTGTCTCCGGTCGACCCAGGACCCCATCCGGTCGACCGGGAGAGAAGTCTGTACAAGACAGTCTAAAGCTATTTGTTGCCAGAGTGTGTCTCCGGTCGACTGAGGACCCCATCCGGTCGAGCGAGCACGGGAAACAGAATTGCGCAGAAATAGAAGTTTTGCACGAAAATTCAGGAAACTTATGTATTTCGTTTGGGACTCTTTCTAAACGAATTCTAGCCTGATTTGAACACTCTTAAGGGTTACCATAACCTATATAAAGGCTTGATTGGTTCGTTTTCAAGTGTACAGAAGAGAAGAGAGAACAAAAAGAGAGAGTTTTGGAGAGAAGAGTGATTGGAGAAGCTGTTGCTGTGTGCAGTTGTGTTGCACGTTTCTACAGCAAGTGTGGACGAGAATGTGCTCATGAAGATGGTGATTCGTCCATAAGATAAGTGTCTCTCTGTTTATGCTTTAAATTTCAATTTGTAAGGGATTGAGAGAGAGAGATTGTAGAGGGGAAAGGCTGTAGAAAAGTTCTCTACTTTAATTCTGTAGAACATCAAGTTGGTGCTTGGTGTTAGGGGTTTGGTGATCCTATCTGTAGGTGCAGATAAATTGTAAAGGGGGTAGGTGCTTCCTAGATAGTTGGTGCTATCTGAAACTTAAGGGTTGGTGCTCTTTGTCGTTGGTGCGACTAAATAGATTCAGACCTGTTCCGGATTGGTGTTCGGACAGTCTTTGAACTGTGGACGTAGCCTTTTGGTGAACCACGTTAAATCTGGTGTCCTTGTGTGATTTGATTTGCTTTTGTTGTTCAACTGGACCTGTTTTTTAAGGAATCACTGATTCACCCCCCCTCTCAGTGATCGCGATATCTAACAGTATTTTGTAGTAATAACCCTGATAATTATTTTCAAACAGGATCATATTCATACCTTTTTGTGTTTCTTTGGCAGGTTTTGAGGTGACAGAGGAGAGTCCGTCGCTTCCTTTAGAACCAGAACAAGAGATGCCAGAGGTCGATCCAGAGGTAGAGACTCCTGTGACCAGTTCTGACACTGTTGAGGAGATACCTCGTGCTGAGATTCCTTCCCGAGCAGCTCCAACTGGAAAGAGTTCTTTTGTTACTCTTCCAACGGGTGATGACATGAGCAGCCGACCAACGGAGCTGGGCGAATCTTCAGCTCGGCCATCTCTTCTTTTTGCAAAGAAGGTGGTGGTGCGGGTTTTGAGCTCTTGGATTGAGACTCTCCTTTCTGGGCACTTGGATGCCGGATTTGGCATGATCCAGCATGTGTAAGAGATTCTCAGTGATGTCGAAGAGGCTGGTCTGGATGTCACAGGTGCTAGGGCGATCGTTGATAGGATCATTGCACTGGGTGACAAGTGGTTTGAGACCATGGGTTTTGCTGATGACCAGTTCTTCAAGGAGATGTTCCTGGACCCTGCTGATACAGCTAAGTCTGACCTGAATGAGGCTACACAAAGCAGGAAGCAGATAGTCCGAGAGAAGAACTTAGAAGAGCTAGCCATCATTAGGCTGACACATGACCTTAACATCCTTGATAGGGAGGTCAATGAGGCTAGGAAACGTCTTGAGCATCTGCAGGCACAAGTCGCTGCCAAGTGGGCTGCAATAACAGAGTCTCGCGACAGGGAGAGTGCTCTGATTCGCAGGGTTGCAGATGCCGATCCAGTTCTTGAAAGGAAATCTCAAGAAAGGAAACGATGACAAACTGCTCGGGATAAGCTTCCCGGTGCGAAAGAAGGGTTACAGCCCACCCCAGCATCTCATGGCAAGTTCTTGAAGAAGCGTGCCCTGGAATCCCTGACGGCTGAGGCCAAAAGTTTGCTTGAGGAGCTGAACTCTTGGCTGGAGACCATTTTTGGCTGAGCTCCTGATTTTTGTAGCAGAAACTATCCTTCTTTTTTTTTTGGTACCACATGTATATTTTTTTGGTACTTTTTTTTCGTAATGCTTGTGAACACTTTTCTTTTTTATTGGTACCACATGTATTTTTTGGTACTTTTTTTTTGTTTTCCCTATGCTCCACTTAAGTCTTTTTGTGATGAAAGTAATTGCTAAATGGGATGCTTTTTTTTTATTTTCCCTACGCTCACTTAAATCTTTTTGTGATAAAAGTAATTGCTAAATGGGATTTGATCAAAAGCTTGTCATTTTGTGAAAATCTTTTGTCAAATGATTGTTTTGGCATGAAAGCCAGATTTTGTTTGTGGCATGGAAGCCGATTTTTGGCATTGATAGCTGGTTTGTGGCATTGATAGCCATGTTTTTTGAAAGCCAATTTTTTATTTTGTGGCATTGATAGCCGGTTTTGTTTTGGTGGCATCTATAGCCGTTTTTGTGGCATTTATAGCCGGTTTGGTTTTGGTGGCATCTATAGCCATTTTTGTGGCATTTATAGCCGGTTTGGTTTTCAAAAATGCAAGTATCGACTAAAAGTCGCCTCCCTGCTGAATGTTCTTGCAAGTATCGATGGAATGTCTCATCCTTGCTCATTCGGTTGCGAGTATTGATGGAATGTCGCATCCTCGCGGATTTGGGTGCAAGTATCGATGGAATGTCGCATCCTTGCTTTTTAAAAATTTTGGTTTTGCGGGTACTGACTTGATGTCGTTTCCCCACGATTTTTTGAAATTTGTGGTTTTCTCGAACCTTTGGGTTATGGATATCAACTGAAATGTTGCGTCTCCATGGTTTTTTTTTTTAGGTATTTTTGAACCTTTGAAATTTGGGTTGTGGATATCAACTGAAATTTGCATCTCCACGGTTTTGGATTTTGCAAGTATCGATGAAATGTCGCTTCCCTGCGATTTTGGAAGTGTCAAATGTGGTTCGTATGCTTCCGATTTGTGCGAGTATCGACTAAGCGTCGCTTCCCCGCGGCTTTTTGAAAAACCATTTTTTTTGTTTAAAGACACGAGGGTCATAAGTTTTGACCTAAAACCATTTAGGCGGTAAAAGGTAGGGTGGACTAGGGTGGAAATCCCTGAATCCGGATTTTGTTTCAAACCATGAATTTTGAGTTTAAGGGTTGAAAATTTTGGTCAAGTTAGGGAAAGGTTCTTAAACTTGGATTTTTGAACAATGAAACGATGAAAGTAAGCATTGTTTAAATTTCTAGAAATTTCAACATTTGACATGAAAATTCTAAAAAAGGTGGGTTTAGCGAGTGTGTACCTGGAAACCGGTTTTGGCCGTACAGGCATTGCTCTTAACCAGTTGGGTAAGTCTTCAAGGGTAGTACCGCTTTAAGAACTTGCCGTTGATGGGCAGCATACATCTGTCACCCTCCACATTTAGGAGTGCGTATGCGCCGTTGGAGAAAACCTTGTCGATGACGTAGGGTCCCTCCCATTTTGGCTCAAATTTGCCTTTGGACTTGTGAGCGAAGACCATTGGTCTTTTTACCACAAGAACCAAGTCACCCTTTTTGTAGGCACGTTGCCTGACCTTTTTGTCGAAAGATCCTACCATGCGTGCTTGGTAAAGTTCAATGCTTTGTTGAGCTTCGAGCCGTCTCTCATCGAGATTGTCCAGCTCATGGAGTCGCAATTTGACATTGCTTTCTTGAGTCATGTCATTTTGCAATGATACCCTCAAGGAAGGAATTTGTACTTCCAAGGGCATGACAGCTTCGCATCCATAGACCAAGGAGAATGGTGTGCTATGGGTTGGTCCTCAAACGGTGGTTCGATAGGCCCACAAAGCTTCAGACAGTTTGTCGCTCCAGTCTCTTTTATGACTAGAGACCATTTTTTTGAGGATTTTGTAGAGTGTCTTGTTGAAAGCTTCTGCTAATCCGTTTGCTGCCAGATTTTATGGAGTCGAAGGACAGCTTTAGATTTGTATTTGTCGCAGAATCTGTAGAATCGATGATCCCAGAATTGTGGTCGTTTATCATGGACGAATCTTTTGGGTATGCCGAAATGACAAATGATGTTGGTGCGCAGGAACTGAAGGACTGATGAGGTCTTCATTTCGTTGAACGCAAATGCTTCTGACCACTTGGAGAAATAATCCGTAGCGGCGAAGATGAAGCGATGACCTTTGCTCGAAGGGGGAGAAATAGGACCTATGATGTCCATACCCCAGGCTTCTAAAGGCCATGAAATCGCTGTAGGATGCGGCCATTCTGGAGGCATGTGAATGCAATCTCCATGAACTTGGCATTGTTGGCAGCGCTTAGCAAATTGCATTGCATCGGCTACCATGGTAGGCCAGTAATTACCTAACCTTTTTATCTGATCATAGAGCTTTGGACCAGCCTGATGAGCTCCGCAAAGACCAGCATGAACTTCTTTGAGTGTTTCTTCAGCCTCTTGTTGTGACAAGCAGCGTAGAAGTACTTCGTTGAAGGTTTCCTGTAAAGGATTTTTGAAGGAATATCCAATTGAAAGCTTGGGGTTCACCTTTGGATGCTTACCCGTTCTTTTGGATCTTCAGGTAGGATTTCGAACATAATGTAATTAATGAACGGATCCCTCTAGTCGCAGATTGAAGTTTGAAGGATTGAAATCCGACTTCCAACCACTTGGTGGCATTCAACAACTGCTTAATGTGTGTTAAGAGGAGGAAGGATTCTTCTTTCGCACACTGTGATTTGCATGTTTTCCCCTTCCTGGATTGCCATAGACGCGGCAAGTCCAGCCAGGGCATCTGCACGTATGTTTTCACCTCTATGAATGTGGGTGATGTGACAGATGTCAAACTTTTGCAGAAGCGATTGTGCTTTGTTGTAGTAAGGCAGCAAATCTGGCTTCCTGACTTCAAATTTCTGATTCATCTGGTTGACGATCAGTTGAGAGTTTCCAAAGACTTCCAGCATGGTGATACCGGATTCGATGGCGAGTTCCAATCCTAGGATCAGAGCTTGATATTCAGCTGCATTGTTTGTGTATGCTTCCAGTAGCGAGAAAGCATGTGGAATCATGTATTTATCGGGGCTAACAAAGAGGATGCCAACTCCTGAGATCAGTTGTCTTTTTTCATTTCTCCTGGTTGCACCATCAAAGTACATGTCCCAGGAAGCATTTTGTGAGAAGGTCTCCACATTATAGACTGGTTCGTCTGGGAGATCATCTTTGAGTGGAGAATCTTTAGGCAATGGATGCTTTGCGAGGAAGTCTGCTAGAGCTTGCCCTTTGATTACCTTTTGTGGTACATACCTAATATCAAATTGTGACAGAAGGATGGACCATTTTCCCAGTCGAGCATTGAGAGAACCTGCCTTTGTGACAAGGACCTTCAAGAGGTTGATCCTCGAGACTGTGCTGGAAAGCAAGTAGTGACGCAGCTTTTGTATGGCGAACATCACTGCAAGACATTCTTTTTCGACTGGGGAGTAGCGATGCTCTGCACCTACTAGCAAGCGGCTGAGGTAATATAGAGCAGCTTCTTTTCTTTGATCATTTTCTTGTACAAGCAGAGCTCCCAAAGAGTGATCAAGGGCTCTTGTGTACAAGATGAATGGTTTTTCAGTAGTAGGAGCAGCTAACACTGGAGGTTTTGTCAGGTATGACTTGATATCTTGGAATGTAGCTTCACAGTCAGCATCCCAGACAAAGTTTACACCTTTTTTCATCAACCGGGAGAATGGACGGCATTTCCTCGAAAGATTGGAGATGAACCGTCTGATGTAGGCCAATCTCCCTTGAAGCCCTTTGAGTTCTCTCAAGGTTCTTGGAGAGGGCATTTCTAGAATGGCTTTGACTTTTACGGGGTCAAGCTCTATTCCAGCTTTCCGAACTAAGAATCCGAGGAACTTACCCGATGAGACGCCGAAGAAGCATTTCAAAGGATTCATTCACAGTTTGTGTTTGCGAAGCCGGAGGAAGACTTCTCGAAGGTCTTCGAGATGATCTTCTTTTCTTTTGCTTTTGACGGCGAGGTCATCAACGTAACATTCAACCGTCTTGTGCTGCATATCTTGGAATATCTTCATCATAGCCCTCTGATATGTTGTACAAGCATTTTTCAGACCAAATGGCATGACAGTGTAGCAATACATGCCAAATGGGGTCTGAAAGGATATATGTTTTTCATCCTCAGGATGCATCTTTATCTGTTTGTAGCCAGATAAACCATCCATGAATGTCATTCGCTCGAATCCACAGGTATTATCAATCATTACCTCTGGTATGGGGAGCGGAAATTCATCTTTAGGGCATGTGCCATTCAGGTCTCTATAGTCAATACAGATCCTGGTCTGCCCGTTTTTCTTTGTCACGGGGGCAATGTTGGCCAACCATTCAGGATGTTGTTCCTCACAGATGAAGCCGACATTTTTGAGTTTTTGAATTGCCTGTTCAATTTTATCCATCACATCTGGACGGAACCTTCTTTGGCCTTGCTTGACAGGCTTGATGTCTTTTTGAAGATTGAAGTTGTGGACTGCTATTTTGGGGTCTAAGCCAGGCATTTCAGCGTAAGACCATGCAAAGCAATCAACGAACTCACGAAGAAAGGCGATATACTCGGGTAACTCATCATCCTTTATATTCTTGCTTATGAATACAGGACGTGGGTTATTTGATGTTCCCAAGTCTATCTTTTGAACTTGATCTTCTGTTGGAAAGTTCGAAGGTGGTTCCTCCACAATATTTTCGGAGGCTTCCAGCTCAACGAAACCTTCTGGGGTTTCAAGGGCATTTCCAGACCAAGGTTTTGTTCTTTTCCACGGGTCTTCTTGTCAAGGGAATTTTCCCAAGGCTTGCTATGAGATGACCCCAATCGCTTGTTGAAACCGGGTCGAAGTAGGCTACTTCTTTTGGAGATGAGGGTTCTTCTAGGTCAGAAGACCACATGTCTGTGCCATCGGACAACTCCTCTTCATAGTCAAAGAAATCGTACCAACTGGATGAGCTTCCTCGATCTTTGTCAGGTGACTCATCAAAGAGATATCCAGGAAGATCGATGTCTTCATGGACTTGAGATGTTGAGGCTTGGTTAGTATATTGACTTTTAAGCCTTTGTGTCAATTGTCTCAGGGGAGTGTCGGGATCATACCCTTGAAAGAAACTGCGATTCAGATCGGAACATCACTAGCGGAAGACATTCATGGCTGATTTGGAACATGACAGATTTTAAAAAATCTGATTTGGGCAGCGTAAATCAGCCATAGTAATCGCAAAAGAACTCCAGGAATTCATGACCAACAAGTGTATAATTTAAGGAGAACCAAGAAGACTATTACCTTGAAGATTTGTAGACTTCAAATCTCTGAAATAATAGATCCAAAGGGCCGAACTCAGACTTGCAATTAGCAATCAAATTGTTGGAACTTTCTGCAGTAGTATTGCCTTTGATCTTCTTCTCTATCTCACTTCCAAATCTGATTGGCTAAGATGGTGGGATCTTAATCTAGGGATTTGAGAACTATTTCCTATGGAAAAATCTCAGACCTCGAACTTTCTTCGATGAAGAAGAAAGAACCAAAGGCTGGACATGTGGGACACTTTCTAGCAAAGGGGATGGACGTCCAAAGGGGTGTGCTTCCTCTTTTATAGAAACTTCTTGGATTGCTTTCCTAAAAAGCTATCTCTTCTAATTCTCATAGATGTCCTAAAAGGAAAGTATAATCTAAAGATTTATTTCCTTTTAGAAACACTCCAATTAGAAAAGGAAACTAAAGGAACTTCCCACAAACTTTGGCAATTAGTAATCCTAGTTGTACAACACTTACTAATTTAAGTTTCTAATTCAAAAAGGAAACTTTCTTATAGGAATACTAATCCAAAGAGGAGTCCAACCTTCCAAGTAGAGAGACCTACTCAAAATTGGAAACCTTACCCATGGAATTCCCATTATGGACGTCCCACATACTAATGCACACCATGGCCCACTAATAATTTATCTAGAATGAAATTCATGTATGCCATCAAAGGCCTATTTGAATTTAAACTCAAAATTATTTTTCCACTAAAATAATTCAACCAAATATAATCTAAACATTTTAGGAAACCATGCCAATCTTGGAAAGTAACTAGGGAAGGGACCAAAAGACATATTTGCCATTGGCTCCCAAAATGACCAAAATGTCCATGCTAAACCCATAGCAACATAAAGACCATTTTAACCTTAACTCATTCCACTAAAGAGTTATGGTTGAACTCCAAGGACAAATATATAATATAATAAGCTCGTCATAAAATGACAGTTATCTTCGACCTACTAAGTGTAATGACCTGAATGCCCCTCTATGTAACATCCATAATTGAGTCAGGTTATCACATGTACTATCAACCTTCTCGATTACATCTAAACCTTAGAACTTCATATCCTTAACATAATCATCATCCGGATATCATTCTCTTGGTCCAGGGAGCGACCCACAAGTTCAACATCCATATGGAACATCCATATACTAAGATCTTAGATTTTGATGATTAATCGGATAATTCTAAGGGGACGATCATTCCATCATTAGATGGCATAGATTCTTTATTGCATCTGTACGTCCCAACTGATTAAGTCCGAGTACCCAAAACACAGAGCTGTTGACCCATGAAAAGAATCTCACCCATAGTGAATTAAAGCACAAGAACTTGACTTCGTCAGTTCATCCACAAATGCTCAAGATTAAGAGCACTGGTCACTCAGTAGCATGAGGTGACTTGATCTCTCTCAGTGATAATACTATTTTAGAGATCACACCTACAATGGTCCTGTTCAATGCATTGCATACGCACTAATGAGATAAATCCGGGAATGTCCTCCCATGACTTGGTAAGTCACCCTGAATACAGGAGAGTCTCTCACTATAACTTATACCAAGATGAAGTGCCCAGCTCCATCTCTCAGTTATGAACAAATACGTTGTTTCCAGTGTCCATGAATTAGACCTATCTGTGTGTAGACACTACACACCTAATTCATTTACTAGAAACAGTGGGCCTTACACAACTATACATATATACGTGTTTAAAGAGAAAAGAGTCATTCTATTAAATAACCAGTAAATATCCAGTAACAAAAGATGAGAGTGCAGCTAGTGGGCTTTAGGGCATACTCCAATCCCAACAAACTCCCACTTGCACTAAAGATCACTACTTCCTAACCTAACACCCATAGACTCAACATGAGCAGTAAAGACTTTCTCAGTAAGAGTCTTAGTGAATGGGTCAGCTAAGTTATTCGCTGAAGTAATGTGCTCCACCATTATTTCTCCATCCTGAATGAATTTCCAGATCAAGTGGTACTTTTTCTAAATGTGCTTGCCTTTCTTGTGATTCCTGGGCTCTTTGCACTGTGCTACAGCACCAATGTTGTCGCAGTACATGACAGTCGGTTTATGCACTGCAGGAACAACTCCCAATTCCAATAGGAATTTTCTGAGCCATACTGCTTCCTTCGCAGCTTCCGATGCCGCCACATACTCTGCTTCCATGGTAGAATCAGCAGTACAGGATTGCTTGACACTTCTCCATGATATAGCCCCTCCTGACAGAGTAAAGACGTATCCTGAAGTAGACTTTCTGGCATCGCTATCAGATTGGAAATCAGAGTCTGTATACGCCAATGGCGTTAGATCATCTGCTCGAAAGGCTAGCATATAATCTTTCGTTCTCCAAAGATACTTGAATATATGCTTAACAACTGTCCAATGCATAGGTCCAGGGTTTGACTGATATCTGCTAACCATGCCAACGGTAAAGCAAATATCTGGTCTAGTACATAACATAGCATACATGAGGTTTCCAATAGCGGATGCATATGGAACTCTCCTCATGCTCTCTATCTCTTCAGATGTCTTTGTACATTGATCTCGAGACAGTGGTACTCCATCTCTAGAAGGTAGCAAGCCCTTCTTGGAGTCATGCATGTTAAACTTGACCAATATCTTCTCAATATATGAAGATTGGGATAAGGCTAACATCTTATTCTTGCGATCACGCAAAAGCTTGATCCCTAAGATATAGCTTGCCTCACCCATATCCTTCATCTGAAATCGAGAGGATAACCAAACCTTTGTGGATGACAATATACCTACATCATTTCCAATGAGCAATATGTCATCTACATACAGAACCAAAAATGCAACTGCTTTTCCACTTCCTTTCTTATACACACATGGTTCATCAATGTTTTGATCAAAGCCAAAGGATTTGACTGCCTGATTAAACTTGATGTTCCATGCTCTAGATGCTTGCTTAAGTCCATAAATGGACTTCTTAAGTTTACAAACCATATTATCTTGGCCACTAGCAATGACCCTCTGGTTGCATCATATAGATGCATTCGTCAGGACTTCCATTAAGAAAAGTTGTCTTGACATCCATTTGCCATATCTCGTAGTCATAATGACATGCTATGGCCAAGAGAATCCTTATGGACTTAAGCATAGCCACTGGTGAAAAGGTTTCCTCATAATCGATACCCTCTTTCTGAGTATATCCTTTCGCCACCAGTCTTGCTTTGAAGGTTTCCACCTTCCCATCCACTCATCTTTTCCTCTTGTAGATCCACTTGCACCCTATGGGTTTGATCCCTTCAGGTGCATCTACAAGTTCCCAGACTTGATTGGAATTCAAAGAATCCATTTCAGATTTCATCGCTTGCTGCCACATGTCAGCATCTATATCCATTATTGCTTCATCATAACTAGTAGGATCCTCAACCAGATCTTCAGAGTCTGTCTTAAAAGACACTCCTAGATATCTTTCTGGCTGTCTAGAAAATCTCCCACTACGACAAGGCTCCGGAGTGTTAAAAGGAATATCTTGTTCATCTATTGTCTCAGGATCTAGTACAGATGTTATAGGAGATCCCGGAAGAATCTCCTCAAGGGTTTCTTTACAACTAAGCTCTTGGTGCATCATACAATCATCCTCCAAGTACCTAGCATGAGTGCTGATAAGCACTTTTTGCTCCTTTGGATGATAAAAGATATCACCTTTCGTTCCCTTAGGATACCCAATGAAGTAGCACATTTCCGATCTGGGTTCCAGCTTGGTGGGTTTATCATTCAGTACATAGGCCGGACAACCCCAAATGTGGATATGTCTTAAACTGGGTTTTCGACCTGTCCACATTTCTTGCGGTGTCCTAGGTACTGATTTAGAAGGTACCAGATTTAAAATGTATGCTGTTGCTTCTAGGGCATATCCCCAAAAAGATATAGGTAGGGTTGCATGACTCATCATGGACCTTACCATATCAAGAAGGGTACAGTTTCTTCTCTCCGCTACACCATTTTGCTGGCGTGTACGTGGTGCAGACAACTGAGACACAATCCCATGTTGTGTGAGGTACTCTTTGAACTCACCCAGGAGGTACTCGCCCCCTCGATCAGATCGAAGGGCTTTGATATGTTTTCCTAGTTGTAACTCCACCTCAGCCTTGAATTGCTTGAATTTATCAAACGCCTCAAACTTGCGTCGCATTAAGTACACATATCCATACCTAGAGTAATCATCAGTGAAGGTGATGTAATACTCATACCCTCCTTGAGCCGGTTTGTTCATAGGACCACACACATCAGTGTGAATCAATCCTAACAACTCTTTTGACCTTAGTCCCTTTCCAGAGGATGACCGTTTGGTCATCTTTCCCTTGAGACAAGATTCGCACTGAGGAAAAGGTTCGAAATCTAATGAGCTTAAAAGCCCATCTTCTACCAACCACTGAATCCGTTTTGGGTTAATGTGACCCAAACGTAAGTGCCAAAGATATGTGTCATTGATTGAAGATACCTTCCTTTTAAGGGAAGTTGAGTTTTCTTGTTGTACATTTTGCAGTGTGGGAGCAATAGGATATATATAAAATAAGTTGTCATGCATTCTACCGGAAAATATAATATTTTCATCTCTACTGATATCAACACCAGAATGGAAAGAAACTGAATAATTAAATTCAATGAGTCTAGAAACTGAAATTAAATTCTTCCTCATGTCCGGAACATAGAAAACATTATTTAAAACTAATATCCTATCACATGGAAAATGTAAGGTAACAACTCCTACTGCAACTGCCCAAACTTTAGCTCCAGTTCCAACTCTAAAGGCAAACTCTACTTTCTTAATCCTCTGCATTATCTGAAACCCTTGCAACGAATTGCAGATATGATTAGTGGCTCCTGAGTCTACTATCCACGAATCAGTAGAATCAACGACCAGACAAGTTTCAATGTAGTATGAAAAAGATGTACCTTTCTTAACTGAGGCTAGGTACTTGGGACAATCTTTCTTCCAATGACATTTGAATCCACATTTGAAGCATTTCCCTTTAGGCTTTTCATCTGTACCCTTGTCCTTCTTTTTATTAGTGTTGTCCTTTTTCTGTCCTTTTCCCTTATTCTGCTTCTTCTTTAACTTCTTCCCTTTCGGGTTTAGTTTAGAGGAAGACTGGAAAAAGTGAGCTTGGGCTTTGGGCTTCATGATGGCCTCCGCCGCCTGGAATTCTTTCATTAACTCAGATAGAGTCATGTCCATCTTGCTCATATTGAAATTGAGCTTGAACTGATTGAAAGAGTCCGGCAGAGTTTCGAGAATCATATCAGTTTGACTCTCTGCATCAATCTCAGCCCCTAGAATCTCAGCTATATTGATACAATCCATCAGCTTGAGCATATGCTCTCTGACGGGCGTTCCCTCAGCCATTCTAGTATTCATGATAGTCCTCATAGCAGCTTACCTAGCTGGCCTTCTCTTGTCTGCGAACATCTCAGACAAGGACATCATGATTTCATAGGCTGTGTCCATTTGCTTGTGCTGTGTTTGCAACATGTTGGACATGGTAGCTAGCATGTAGCATTTAGCCATGCTATTCGCTTTCTTCCATTTCCTCTCAGCCTCTAACTGGTCATCAGTAGAATTAGCATCAATATCAGGATAGGTTTCCAACAAGACATACTTGTACTCCTCAGCAGTGAGTACTATGTCAAGATTTCTCTTCCAATCTACGTAGTTAGGTCCAGTCAGTTTGTTCTCACGAAGAATGTACATCAACGGACTAAAAGAATCTTTACCATCTCTCTCTGGATATGAAATGGTTTATAATTAGACAGGCAGTATATATGTAATATGCATATGGTGCTTGTTATAAAAGGAAAAGCAAAGCACAAAACTTTTTTACATTATTGAACCCTAATCATAATGTATCAGTGTTTCAACCTCCTCATAGACCCTCCATCGAAGGGATGGCCGAGCCTACAGTCACGTTGAATTAAGGTATGCTTATTTGGATTATCACTATCTGGATATACATATCCAGTGGTAGTCCAGTCACTGATTGGTTTGGCCTCATATGACAAATAACTCTTAACTCCCAAGGAGAGGTCATTACCGTCTTATGTCAAGTGTTTTACCATTTCTTATGAAATTTCCCAGAATGTCTATGATTTAAGTCCTCCAAAGGGAAGTGACTTTTATCCATTCTAGAAGTGAACTTTAGTAAAGAGCTCTACCGAAGGGATGGCCGCTCCCACCAACACTTCATTGACATTCTATAGAAGTGATCTTTAGTAAAGAACTCCACCGAAGGGATGGCCGCTCCTACTAACACCTCATTATGAATGTTCACATTAGTTCACCCATTAACCCATCAAAGCGGTCTTTAGTAAAGAACTCCACCAAAAGGGTGGCCGTTCCTACTAACACCTTAATGAGATAACATGAACCAAAAATGGAAGGCCGTGGGGTCTTTCCAAAAACCCCTCTCCCACTTGATTATTTATCACTAGGGTTTATACTATTTGACCTTTACAGTGTTTACTCAAAAACTCTTTTAAATCTAGCAAACTTGGTTAATTAAATTTATGACTCAATGATTTAAGTCATCTTAAAAATAAATAACCTTTGCTTTAAAATATTTGAGCAAATCCGTTTAAAGAATCAAAAACCTAACTTGGGTTATGGGAACCCATAGGCAGCATCTAATTAAATTTTAGTTTAGCCTCTTTTGGAGACCAAGGGTACCAAGATAAACTAAACCCTATCCAATTTTAAACCTTAGACAAAATAGAAGGTGCTGGTCTAAGTTCCGTTTAAAATAATTTGCCAAACTAAAAACAATCCAATATAAAAAGATGCCAATTTTAGAACCTAATGGTGGCCATGTTTCTAGGTGACAATTATAGCATTATATAAAGCGTTCATAGATGCATTCCATATATAAGAGCAAATAAAAGTATGCAATCCTTGATGGCTCCCTGCTCTTCGGACTTCTAATCCTTATCGAACTAGGACATCAAAAATAGATCTCATCTTGCACCAAGAAGTCTTGCCTCCTCCACCACTAAGGAATCCGGTTACTTGCAACCTATCTTGCTTGAAACTTTCTTCTTCTTGCTTGTTCCAATAAATTAAATTTATACAAGCAAACCCATAAAAAAACAAAAACCCAAAATTACATTGGAGATACCTATGCTTTTTAAGAAAGCTTACATCAAGACTAGTTGGAATAAAAGTAAAGAAAGAATTACAACTTCCTATGATTGCTAAACGCGCAATCGTCACTTTCCAACTAATGAAAAAACATCAAAATCCACATAACAATCATGCGAACCATCAAGGATGCAATATACGGCTACAAACAAAGAGGTTAGTGCATGCAAAAACACTATGTGCATCATTAAACAAATCTGGAAAATAAATTCCAGCAATGTTAATGAAACTTGCACACAACATGCATCACAACATAACTTTAGTAGGGTGCCACCATGCCCATAATCAATCTAGGATTAATTATACACAACATGGGATCATGATTTCACATGGAGTGGCTTTGATACCACTGAAAGAAACTGCGATTCAGATCTGAACATCACTAGTGGAAGACATTCATGGCTGATTTGGAACATGACAGATTTTAAAAAATCTGATTTGGGCAGCATAAATCAGCCATAGTGATCGCAAAAGAACTCCATGAATTCATGACCAACAAGTGTATAATTTAAGGAGAACCAAGAAGACTATTACTTTGAAGATTTGTAGACTTCAAATCTCTGAAATAATAGATCCAAACGGCCGAACTCAGACTTGCAATTAGCAATCAAATTGCTGGAATTTTCTGCAGTAGCATTGCCTTTGATCTTCTTCTCTATCTCACTTCCAAATCTGATTGGCTAAGATGGTGGGATCTTAATCTAGGGATTTGAGAACTATTTCCTATGGAAAAATCTCAGACCTCGAACCTTCTTCAATGAAGAAGAAAGAACCAAAGGCTGGACATGTGGGACACTTTCTAGCAAAGGGGATGGACGTCCAAAGGGGTGTGCTTCCTCTTTTATAGAAACTTCTTGGATTGCTCAAGATTAAGAGCACTGGTCACTCAGTAGCATGAGGTGACTTGATCTCTCTCAGTGATAATACTATTTTAGAGATCACACCTACAATGGTCCTGTTCAATGCATTGCATATGCACTAATGAGATAAATCCGGGAATGTCCTCCCATGACTTAGGTAAGTCACCCTGAATACAGGAGAGTCTCTCACTATAACTTATACCAAGATGAAGTGCCCAGCTCCATCTCTCAATTATGAACAAATATGTTGTTTCCAGTGTCAATGAATTAGACCTATCTGTGTGTAGACACTACACACCTAATTCATTTACTATAAACAATGAGCCTTACACAACCATACAGATATACATGTTTAAAGAGAAAAGAGTCATTCCATTAAATAACCAGTAAATATCCAGTAACAAAAGATGAGAGTGCAACTAGTGGGCTTTAGGGCATACACCAATCCCAACAACCCTAACCCGTGTGAAGACTTTTCTAAATAGCCGTAGAGTCTCCAATCTTCCAGCTGGCTTTTGGTCAAGAAGGGCCCCAGTGGCATTAGAATACCGTGGCCTTCTCCCAAACCGACGGGGTTTTAAGCGTCATAGCCCATTTTCTTCATAATAGCTTGTGCCACAGAACTATATAAGGGTAGTTAAGGCATACCTTCATTTTGGAAAGGTTCAAGCATGGAGTTTGATGAAGAAGCATCCGATCTATGGAAGAAGATCGGCTTTTCCTTTGCTGAAGGTGCTGGAACAACGAAGGAAGCTGACGTAGGATCTTCTATGTCAGAAGTTGTCTCCATTGGAGTAAGAGCAGGCTGAACTTGCTGAATGTCAGCTTGGCTTGACGATGTGTCATGTTCTGGCTCTGAATCCGAATCCGTGTCTTGCATGATAGACACGAAAGAGACAACAAAATTGCCCCCAGACTTTTGCTTTGCCTTCTTCACTTAGTTGTGATAAGCAAAGGCTTTGAAGGTTTGAGGGAGACGATGAAGGGAGTTTGAATGCTCTCTTCGGATTTACCGGATGGTTTGTTTTCTTCCGGTGATTGTTGAGGAGCCTTGCCTTTATCTTTCTGGAGATTTTCGGCAAATGGTGTTGTGTGCTTCTCCTCTTCTTCTTTTTCACCTTCATACATTTGTGAGTCTGTAAAGTGGACTTCTTTACCTTTGAAGGGTTTTCTGTCCGCAAAGACTCGATGTATCATGCCGTCATTGCCAACAAACTTGATGCATTGATGTAGAGTTGAAGGGACAACACCATTCTCGTGGATCCATGGGCGTTCGAGAAGGATGTTATAGCATGAAGGGGTTTTTATTGCGTACACAGTGACCTCAGAGATAAGATCACCAATCTGCAACTTGAACCTGATTTTGCCGATAGGCCTTTGAGTACTCCCATCGTATCCGAAGATAGATACAGATGTGTGGCTCAGCTTGCTGGGTGGGATGCCCAACTCTTCGAGAGCCGATGTGGAGATGAGGTTGAGTGCAGAACCTGGGTTGATCTGAACTCTGTGCATAGGCATTTCCTTGATGTACCCTGTGAAGTACAGGGGTTGGTTGTGCCTGGTTTCGCCAAGTAGGAGGTCGTCCTTTGTGAAGGCAATGGTTGCACTGGCTGCTTTTTTAACCGAGAGGCATTCAATGCATGATCCCTTAGTTTTCTTCTTTTCTCCATTCGAGGAAGCTTCTAAGTTTTTGATCCGGTAATCCATTTCAATTTGGAGGACTTGCGGGGCATGTTTGTCGACATCCTCATTCAGCTTCTGTAATTCTGAAATGAGATTATCACGAGTGTGCGGAGACATTCGCAACAAATCTAGGATGTGCAGACGTGCAGGTATGTGCTTGAAGTGTTCAATCAAGTCATACTTGAAAGCCTCCTTAGGGCCTGGATGTTCATCATTGTTGCCACTAGGGGCGCTTACAACATCTTTTCCCGAAGGATTTACTTATGTAAAGGAAGATTGGTTGTAATTTTTATGGTAGTCCCGGCCAGAGCGGGTGCCTCTACCAACTTTGAGAGCTTCTTGAGAAGGGTCTTCATTTGGAAAATTGTCTTCAGGATCAACAGGCTGTCATTTTTCATTTACTGAGGATGTATCAGCAACAAAGTTGCCATCCTCAGTGATTGTGTTGCACAGAGCATTTTCCGGGAACAAGTCCTGAATAGCATCCAGCAACCTTTCTTCTTTGTTGACCAATTCATCGTCCCAAGCATCAATAGCTGGGAATTCTTCAATCAGGAAGGGTGTGAACTTTGAAGTCACAGTCTCAGGAAAAGAAACCTGAGAGGGTGTCATCTCAGTGAAAGTCACGTGAGATGAGGTGACTCCAGAAGATACATTGCTAGGCGTCGCTGGAGTGTAAGTGCTCTCATCAGACGATGCTTCAGAAGAGTTATAATCCCGAATTATCACATTACAGGAAGCTCTGACATGAGACGTTGCCTGATCGGAGTCAGACTCATCCTCGGATGTAAGAGGATCGTCTATCCAGTAATTTTCTCCATTTTCAAGAGTTAAGGGAGGATGTACCTGATGGTCTTCAGGGACTTCAGGCTCTGGATTGCGAGGAGGCTCGTTGACGCGGTCTTGCTCTTGTTCTAGAGCGAGACGCTGCAAGATCCTTACATATTCTTCAAGATCAGGCATGGGAGCCAAATCTTCTTCTTCATCAACTCTTTGTGGCTCAACATTGTTGATTTCCACTAGAGCAATGAGGGGTGCTGGGTCAGCAGCATTTTCTTGTACAGCCTCTTGGTCTTCTTCATCATAAGACCATGATCCTTATGGCTGTAGGGGGTTGTACCAGATTACTGGCATAAGATGATTCTTAGGAACCCATTCTTCATCGGAGAGATATTCTACTGTTTCAAGGGACTCCTCCCACTTGTGTGTGCAGTTGGATTCGAATCCATCATCGGTGTCGCTAGACTCGTATCCATCAATGGAGAATCCAATTACCGAATTGCAAGAGTATGATACCTCCTGCGTGGCTTCTTTGAATTGAGGTGGCATGAAATCACTGAGAGTGAATTTTCTTACCCCCTTTAAAGTCTCATGAAGGGATGTTTTTGTTGCCTCCAGTGAAGCGGTAGAGGAAGCCTCTGCTTTTTCTTTGACTTGTTGTTTTAGCTGGGTCTTCTCTTGCCGTTTGAGCTTGAGGAAATGTTTCCTAGCCTGCCTTCGCTGTTGAGCTATAGGCTTTGTTTTCACGACCTCCCAATTTTCATCTTCCAGGAGATCGGGATGTACCCATATGGGTTGTCCGTTTGGTGTCGGGTAAGGAACCAGTTCCTCGGACGCTTGGATTGAATTTATCACCTTGAAGGAAGTAATGATCTTCTTCTTCGGTGATTTTGATGTTTGTCTACATGTCACCATGTTGACGGAGGCGGACCCATAGTTTTTGTCAAAGGTGATGACTCCGTTTTTCCACGTCTCATTTATTTTCTCCCTCACAATGAAGCATTGATTGAGAGGATACAAGATCATCTGGTGGTATGGACAGTACCTAGGATCGTTGGTTTTGCAAACATCACCCGGTCTTTTTGGTTCAGGCAAGGTGAGCTTGCCGTTTGCCATAAGAGCCCTGAAGATTTCATCAACATCTTCATCAAATGGGTATTTCTTCTCTACTCGTTCTTTGGAGGCATCAGAGAGTTCGGGTCTCTTACCAGCAGCTTTGTTTTCAGCTTTCTTTGGTGGCTGAGGAGCTGACTTGGTCTGCACATTGAGGACCTTTTTCTTCTTTGGTTTAGAGGTTGTAATGGCGGTTGGCTCTTTTCTTGATGATTTCTGACTGTTGAGGTCTTTAATCACCGTTTCAGCTTCCATGGAAGCTTCTAGGAGTTCTCCCAGGTTTTTTGATTTGTTGCCGATGATCATGGAGCGGATTCTAGCTCTCATGTTGTTTCGGCAGATGTCGACTAGCGATGCTTGTGGCAATACATCAGAGCATTTGTATGCCATTGCTTTCCACTTATGAATGAAGTCATATGTTGACTCATTCTCCCCCTGTTTTAGGCTGCACAGCTGAGCCATAGTAGCGGGATGATCCTCACCTTTGAAGTGAGTCAGGAAGCGTGTCTCTAGCATGGCCCAGTTTTGGATGGAGTCCTCCGGCAGAGTGGAGTACCAATCGAAGGCCGTACCTTTTAGGGTACTTGCAAAGAGGAGGATCTTGAGTGCATCTTGATCCGCGATGGCTCCCATCAGGATCTTGAAGTGGATGACGTGCTGTCTGGCTGATCCTTTCCCTGTATATGTTTGGAGAGTAGGATGCTTGAATTTTATGGGGAATGGGACCGAGTCCATCCATAAGGGATATGGTGGCTTGATCCCATGCTCCTTGAGTATATCCTCTTCTTTTACTTTGGCGAGGATACTGTCTACGTCCTTTTTGGTAAGGGCGTGTGACTCATTTTCTTCTCCATTTACCTCATCGTCTTGATGATTCGGAGGAGGTTCATTGTTCGCCTGATTTTGGAAGGCGAGGATAAGGTTTTCCATCAGAGTTTCAATCCTCTGCTGGCGTTGTTCCAACTGCTGGATGCGTGCGATCGCAACATCTTGAGGTGGATTGCGGGGTGGTGGTTCAGAATTTGTTGCCAGGACGTTCATCCTTCGTGATTCAAACGAAGAAACTGTCCTGGTGAGTGAGCTGGGGCTCATTCTTTTTGAAGAAGAGCTTGAGGAAGGATCATTTTGCCGTCCTTTGCTTGAAGGAGCAGGGGATTCTTCTGAATGTCTTCTTGTCCTGGAGACGCTGCGGGTCATTGGACGTCGGACATGGATTTTTGTTGCTGACTTTTGGCGTCTTCTGGTTTTTTCAACCATATGGACGGCAGCAACTTGGTTGGGTCTATCCTTTTCGACCCATTTGGGAGAGACTTGAAGTGTAGGAGGCTGGGTCCTTTGCTTCTCTAGTCTCTTTTGCCGATACGACGCGCGGCGGCGTATACGACGAACAACTTGAGCTTCGGTCAGCTTTGGCTGGGCTTTGACAATGAAGGATGTGCTCCCCCGGGCACAGCAACCGAGCCTATCTTCTTTGTAGCTGGGCAAGGACAGGATGCGAACCCTGTCCTTCGCCTGTTGCAGTGAAGCTTTGAATTTTTCAAGTTCGGCCCCTGTAGAGATGAAGGGTCGAACTGCAGGTTTGTAGGCCTTAGTAGGTGCTTGCGGAGGCCTTGTGATGCATGACTTTATTTTGGGCTTGTAGGAACAAGCCGGCTCATGCTGGATTGACTTGGGAGTCAGGTTGGAGATGGGTCTCTCCTCTTTCATTTAGGCAAGAGGGTAGAACTGGTTCTCCTTGAGTGGGGCCAGGAATGCTGGCTTGGTAGATGTTTGGGACCTTCTTTGTTTTGTTGAAGGTCTTGGGGACCAAGTCTTGGGATAGACCTGGTCATTTGCTGGTCGAGGCTTCGTGGGGCTGCCACGGGCTTCAGGCCTTCTGGTGCTCGCCTTTGGTGTCACACTAATGACACGTTGAGAGGCGAGTTTCTGCTTCTTGGAAGGAGCAATTTGTTCCTCGGGAAGTGGGAATGGTCCCAGCGTCCCAAAGACAATAGTCCTGGGAGTCGAGGTCGACCCGGAGCTCAGAGAGTGGGGCGCTTGTAGGCGCACGTGGTTTGCTTCTGTTGAAGCATGAGTTGGTGCTTACTCTCATCGAAAGTAATGGTAAGCGATGCTGCCATTGTTAGTTTTTTCAAAAAATTTCTGAAACAAGACCACATCCATTAGTAATCACAAGAATATAATGATCATAAATGGGAAGTTCTATGGTTTTGTCTTTTCAAATTGCTCGAGGGAGATGACCCAAGCAATATGAAGAAGGCAAAAGGCTATAGAGGGTACAGTTGTTCTGACCGCAGGTATGGTAAGCCCATAATGAACGTCCCAGTGACTGCTAGAAGCAATTGTAAACTTAAATTCGATTTATCGAGAAGCAGAGCTTGCTCGAGGCAAGAAGAATATAAAGTTGGAGTTACAAATGTGCCGGTCTCGAATACAGTAGACCCTGAAAGGGCGTACTAGTACCGCTAGACACAAATGTTTGGAGACCGCATCCATGAGATGAGATTCCTTATTTTGAAAGGTCAAGATTGGATTCATCAAAGAGAGCAGATGGTATTCCGATCCAAATACGGTCTCAGCGATTTCCGCGAGCGCCAGTATTCAGAAGGAAATGAACCATAATTTCTCGGATCTGAATCCAAAAATGACGAGTTTTTTTTTTTTTGAAAGGTCAATATCGGGTTCATCAAAGAGAGCGAAAGGCAACCCAATCTGAACACGGGCTCAGCGATTTCCACGAGCGCCAGTGCTCAGAAAGGAGAAGACCAAGATTTCTCCAATCTAAAGCCAAAATGACGGAATTTTTTTTTTTGAAGATTTTTTTTCAAAAAAATCCCTTTTATTTATTTATTATTATTTTTTAAAGATTTTTTTTTGAAATTTTTTATTTTTTATTTTTTATTTTTTATTTTTAAAAATTTTATTAAAAAGACGAGAGAGTGGACATAGGCCTCATAACCCGGTCTTATGAGATCTCGATTGATAGAATTGCCCCCAGGTAAGGGTAGGATTACTTAATGAACCCGTTTGGAGGACCCTTGCCTAGAACAGTCAAGTTGTCTCCACACTCTGGATAAGGCTTTTCTTGAATCAACCATGATCAAAGAACGCAGTTGGTTTAACCTTAGTAGTCTATGTCTTTTTTTGTTTTTTTGGTTTTTTTTTTAGATTTTTAATGAACTCATCAAAGAGAAACAATGGCCCAAAACCTTAGTCGAACAGGCTCAACATTTCTGCAAGAATGATGAACGATAGGAAAGGATCAAGGTTTCTCAATTTTGAATTCAAACTGAGAAATCTATTTTTTTTATTTAGATCTTGAATGAACTCATCGAAGAGAAACGATGGCCCAAAACCTTAGTCGAACAGGCTCAACATTTCTGCAAGCACGATGAACGATAGGAAAGGATCAAGGTTTCTCAATTTTGAATTCAAATTGAGAAATCTAATTTTTTTTCATTTTATTTAGATCTTTAATGAACTCATCGAAGAAAAACGATGGCCCAAAAGCTTAGTCGAGCAGGCTCAATATTTCTGTAAGCACGATGAACGATAGGAAAGGATCAAGGTTTCTCAATTTTGAATTCAAACTGAGAAATCTAATTTTTTTGTTTTTCTTTTATTTTATTTTATTTAGATCTTTAATGAACTCATCGAAGAAAAATGATGGCCCAAAACCTTAGTCGAACAGGCTCAACATTTCTGCAAGCACGATGAACGATAGGAAAGGATCAAGGTTTCTCAATTTTGAATTCAAACTGAGAAATCTAATTTTTTGTTTTTGAAAAGAGAAAGAGTGGAAATAAATTCAAAGAATTAGAAATTTCCAAAAAATCTCATCTCATTTTTTTTAGATGCGGAATCCAATATGGGCCACCAATTAGAAAGTAGCCAAGGAATCAAGAAAAGAAGTATAAGCATAGAGCAATAGATATGATATGCAAATATTTCATTTCTAGCATCGTGTTCTCAAATGAACGAGTCCCATCGGGTGGAGCCAGCTTGATGGACAGCGCTTCTGGTTCGGTTCTACCGAGGTCGGCGGACGTGGGAGTCCGTTGGATCTGACCCTTTCATAACCGGGGGCAAAGGCATGCATCAAATTTTTTTGTGTGGGTGTGCTAGAGTTTCTATTTTACTTGGAATTATAAATGGTGATCCAGAGATCGACCTTCGCAAGTAAAAAGGAAATCAACTTCTTTCAAGTTTTCCATTGCACATATATTTAAGAAAAGAGACATTTTTCTTGATTTGCCGTGAAAGGCGATTTTTTGGCGTTTATAGCCGATTTTGGCATTTATAGCCGATTTTGGCATTTATAGCCGATTTTTGGCGTTTATAGCCAATTTTGGCATTTATAGCCGATTTTCGCGTTTATAGCCGATTTACAATTCTTATCAATAATGAAAGACAAGAGTTGTGATTTTTGTCTCTTTAGAAAAATACAAACTACAATGAAAAGCAAGAAAATGAGGATCTAACTTCTCAGGAGATTGTGGAGGACCCGTTCAGATTGACGGTCGTAAGCTATATATGGACTTCGCCATCATCCATGTAGATGAGAACAGAGGATGCTATTGATTCGCTTGGCTTGGCTATAACATCAGGTTTTTAGAGTACAAAGACCAATGGAGGTCCTATGTCCAATAAAAAGCCAAGTAGACGGGCTGAAAAGCCACGTCTAAGCCATTGGAGGCAGAAGGAGAAGGCAAGGACCTTGGGGGGGTACCCCCCAAGGGACTTTTGTCAACTTGTAGCGGTGGTCGATGTAGAACTTCCGCAGAGTTTTCTCTCTTTCTTTCTCTGGATTTCTGTGCTTTTTTTAGATCTGGGATATGTCTTCTTTTTCCGATGATCTCTGTGATTTTTCCGATTTGGAATTCTTTGGAATGCTCTCCTATTTATAGGCTTTTATGTAGCCATTTAGGAGGATTTATGAGCCTTAATTGTCATAAAGCTACATAAAGGGAGGAGTTACAAGATTGAATTCTTTATTTTGTAACTCCTTTTTCTTGGCTTCTGATTGGCCGGAGGAGATTGAAGGCTTTTAATCGCCTTTAATCGCCATGATGGGAGGAGTTTCATGGGTTAAATGCCATGAATCTCTTGACTTATAACTCCCGAATGCTTGTTTCTGATTGGGCCGAGAAATGGATTAATGACTGTAATAAAGCTAGTTAATTAATCGCATTAAGTGGTCGCCGAGCAGTTGAAGAGTCGCGGGCCGTGCCGTGTCTTTTGAGATTCTTCTGGTGATGATCAATGATGGATCTTCATGTAGATCGGCATCAGATGACCATGTAATTTGAGGTATTGGTCGCCAATAGCGGGTCGGTGCCATCTGTCCTGTCGATTTCTCGATCGGTCGGGTGGAAATCACACTTTTTTTGGTTGACCGGTTGGCGATCAATGTTGATTTTGATACTCTTGATGATTGACCCGTGATTTTGACGGATGTCGGAGGATTTGGTGTCTCAAAAGTATGAATTTTAGAAAATACCAGAGGCCGGACGCTTCGAATCGCGAAAAACTGTGAAAAACGGGGTTTCTGGGGCCCTCCCGGCAATCCCGGGCTCCAGGGTCGACCCCTGGGGGGTTTTCCCCCTTTTTGTCCCGTTTTGTGTCCGTTTTTGCTGTTTTTTAATTCTTTTTTCTTCTGTATTTTTCCTTGACATTTTTTGATCATTTATTGGCCTGATTTCCCTGTATAAAACCTGATGAGAATCCTTGCATTTTGGTTTGCAAAGTTTCTAATTTTCTAAGAAAGCCGAAGACTTTGTCGCGCAGAGCTGCCGATTTTCCGTCAGAAGCTGAAACTGGGCCAAACGATGTCGGAATGACTTGAAATTTGGGATGAAGCCCTCTGAGCAATAAATACCAACCATAGGCTTTTGTTTGAGTTTTGAAGCCGTTTAGGGTCCTATCACCAGCAGACTTGCTTTTGTCGCGATGAAGATGTCGCGGCTTGATGTGCGGTCAACCGATGTCCGATTGACTTAAAATTTGACAGGGAACCTATTGGAGTCATTTTAAGATGATCCATAGGCTTTGTCTTGGAAACCATGGTCCCGGGGAGCTTCATCGTCGAGAGGCCTGATTTAGCTGTTCGAGGGTTGATGTAGGTCAAACGTTGTCGGTTTGACTCGGAACTTGACGTGGAGCCTTTTGGATGTATTTTGAGACCATCCATCGGCTCTGATCGAAGATTTGGTGTCTCCGACGCTTTCATCGCCGGGAGCTCCTTTTCAGCTGCCGGAGAAGCGAAGTTAGGCCAAATGATTTTGAAATGGCCCGAAACTTCTTGTGTACTCCTCTTTTGGCTGTCTTGAAGGATCTTGCAGTTTATGTTTGATTCTGACAAGATTTGATTTTTTGGAAGTAGCATTGCCTATTTATGGCAGGTTGTGACTTCATGTAGCCTTTTGGATCTTGAAGAGCCAAAGTGACATTTTTGGTGTCAACATGGCTGTCTTCTCCTCAAGTCTGGCGGTCTCCTCCTCCTGGCTATTACCCGTATGCTCCCGTTGAGCTGTCCGTCCAATAAACAATAGTGAGTTTTCACCATACCACGTCAAATACTCCTCGGAATGGGCTTTCAACTTACGCTTCTCCCCACGCAGAAGAAGTTGAGATCTAGCAGCTCAAGATGCCTCCACCTCCTCATCCACCTGCGTGCTGTAATCAACGACAACATACCATGTTCTTTTTCTTCTAACGAATGGCATATTGAATGGGGGTGGAACTACTTGTTTGAATCCGAACTGCTTCATAACACGCCACGTATTGTGTCGTTCCATGATCCAATAAAAGACAAGGACGGTGGACGAAGAAAAGAGAGCACGATCAACTTTCCGTACCTTATCAACAAAAATTTTCCTGTAACCATGATAAGGTCGCCAATTGAACTGCATACGACTTTCAGTTAGGAATCATTAGCGATTTTGTACAGACAGTGTAGTATGTTGAAAAAAACTACAATAGGATTTAAAAAAGTTTTCTTCATTACCCCATTCGCCTTTAGATTGCTCAACTGATTTCTAACTTCTTTCACTGTTGCGAGAGCTAGGTGTTCTTCAAGCCTTTTCTGGCAGGTCTTAAACAGTGGAAACTCTATATCCTTTTTCTAACTATCTGCTGGTTTAGGACACCGCCCGATCGACATCCTCGTGTAAGCCCAAAGCTGCACCATTCCACAAAATATTTAGTTGTTAACTGCTGATTGAATTCATACCACTGACAATAGATGTTAGGAATGAGAACAAGCACTTGTAGCAGCTGAAAAGGGCCGGTGGGTGCCCTCAGTTGGTGTCCTTCTACCTCAACTTTTACATTCTTCCCATCCTCTCCCTGTTCAACCTTCCCCTCCTCTCCTACCTTGGTTTTCTCCTTATTCCACTGAGAAGCATTTGCCAACATCCCGCAAAGGTTCGTAAGACAAGCCGGTGCCCATGCGTATGGTTTAAATTCTTTAACCAACTCAAGTAGATAAGTAGGGCCATGGGCACCAGAAGTTTGTGAGATGATTTGGCCGGACACCAAGAAGAAGAGGTAGGCCCGTGTAGCCTGAATCTCATAGTCCTTGTATTTCTTCTTATTCTTCTTATTCTTTTCTAGAGCTTCAGCCTTGAAATTATCCTCAAGCCACTTAAATTTCACAGTCATGCCGACGTAGTCAACCTTCTTTTGTGGGGTAATACTGAGCAACTCCTGACATACTGTTTAAACTAGCCTCCCTAGGAAAGTTCGACCCGTTACTCGATCCCCATCAATGGGTAGGACGTATATGTAAGCAACGTCCTCCAATGTTATAGTTGTTTCTCTGGATGGAAAATGGAACGTATTTGTTTTAGGATGCCACCTCTCTACCAATGCTGTGATTAATGCGTGATCTATGACAATACGACTTATCTCTGTCAAATGATGGAGACTGTCTGCCTCACGTATTCCTTTTGGGTGTTTGTAAGCCCCCATATTGCTGTGTTCGGGTTTGTTGGGATGCACCTGAGGTGACCGAATTCCTGCTAGTATCAAGTATTACAAGGATAGTTAGGAATCATACACAAAAGGAAGCACATTACTGATTGATAAAGTCAATGATGAAAGTTCCACTATGTATTTACAATATACCTCTCCCTGACGAATTCCTTCTTATATTTGGTTTTGTTGGTTATATAGGAGTACTCCCGAAGCCTCGGCGGGCTGTTCTTCGTTCGTCTGCAAAGTAACAAACATATATTTCATTGGAAATCATAGGTGCCTTAGCGCAAAGAGGGACAGCTATTTGATGCAAAATATATTTCTAATTGAGAGTATATTCAAAAAAGGTTATAGCTGCAGTTACATTGTAGTTCGCACTCTAACACCATGTTCTATAGCATTGTCTCATTATACGTTGTTCTGCAGTTCCGTATTAGATAGACTTCTTAAGGCTAGTGCTCGTATTTTAGCATAGGGTAGAATTTTTCGATGATGACAAGGTGCAGGAATGCAAGTAAATAAAAAGAACACAAAAGTTGGTGATATTCTCTTACAAATGCAAATGCATACTACTAGTAATAAAATACAAATGCAAGTTAGTTACTGGTTGGATATGCAGTTTATGGGAATCTCCAGCATTTCTTAGTAACCACACTGATGAACTAAGGGTTCACGTTTTACTCCTTTTTTTTACATAGGTGGAAAGGGGAGTCACTTCGCAACAGCATCAAACGGGAGGAACACTTTCTTGCTATACAACTAAGCTTAAAACCCGGAATGAAGGTGCAATCAATTCCCGAAAGGTGCGATCAATTCTTCATTTAAGTTGAAGAAAAAAGGATATCCAACGTACAATATTTTGATTTTAAACAATCAGTAATGTGAGATTTTGGCCTGTTATTTTTTGTAATGGAGTTGGTGATGTGGCTTTGGTGGTCCACTTCGTGGTTTTGCTAGATTTATGTAAGCTTCATAACTTTCATTCAACAATTACAAATGTGGATTGTTACGATGAAGGCGTTAGGATGATTGGATAAGGTTAAGCACATACCTACTTCCTATTAAGATCTTTCAAATTTCTTTACCCTTAATGATTAGCACACATCCAAGTAAGCTATATAAACTTTGCTCACCTACTTTTATCTATCTCACTAGTATATATGTATATGCCAATAAGTGAATGTACTAATTTTTTTTGGTAAAAATGTACTAGGGTTGTTCTAAGAAGATGAGGCTACATCTCACACTGTTGTAATATTCTCACTAGCGGACGAATATTCCATGACATGCTAGTGAATTGCTTTACCAAAAAAAAACATGAAAGTGAATTATGTTGTTACATGATTTTTATGGTTTTCTGGCAAGTAAAGAACTTGTAATTCATGTACTTGTATGAATTATATTCTCACTTTCACGTTACAAAACAATTTGTAACAACTAGCCCCATATTCAAGTTCACAAGTGTAAGATCCCGACCCCCAGTCCTTTTGTTTAGTATTGTTTTAATCGTGGTTTAGCTTTTTAAGTGAGCTTTGATTTAGTTTGACCTTGTTTTTGAGTTTGATTGGATTTTTCCATAGCCTTTGAAATTTTGAAGACCGTTGACTTTGGTTTGACCCGGTTTATACGATACGTATTTTTTTTATGAGAAATTACTTTTGATTTCTAAACATTCTGAATTTGGTGTATTTTGACTTATTTTATGAAGTTTAACAACTTTCATATTTTGGCCATTTTGGTTTGATGCTCAGAAATCACGTTTTTCGAGGAAAAGGGCAAAACTGACCTTTCACATTAAATCTGTCCATGAATTTCGAAAATTTCAGAAATTGGGGAAATATACTTTTTGGAAAGTAGAAATTTCGCTGATCGTTTTTGTCTTCTTCGTCATTTTCATTCGGGGCCCGCAAATGCCACTTTCAGTCTTGTGAAGATCGGGGCCCACAAACCCATCTTATAAGAATGGGAACCCATCTCTTCTCCTTCATTTTCGTTTCCAGCAACTTTTGGCTGAGGGAGAGGGCTCATTCCTTTCCAGCCATCTCTCTCTCCTTTTTGCAAGCTCTCTTCTTGTGTGCCAAGGGGAGGTTTGATCTCACCTTCTTCTTCCTCATCTCTCAAGCATTCCAAAGACCCTATTTTCAAGATCTTTGAGCTAGAGCAAGGCTCTCATCTAAGCCCTTCTTCTTGTTTGGATCACCCAAAGGTTAGCAATGGTTTTCCTTTCATGAGATCTTTGTTTTTCAAACCTCTTGGAGTATTTCTCTCACATATGCAATGGGTTTTCATGGAAATTTACAATGGATTGGTTTTCTAGGGTTTCTTTTGAGCTATTTTGGGGGTTTTGTGATCTTGGAGCTTGAGGCACTAGAACTTTGTTTGAGGAGTAATATTGCTCCCATCTTGACTTAAGGCAAGTGGAATCTTCAATTAATATGATGTTTTCATGTTCTTGTTTGGTTTCATGGCTTTTTGCTCATTATGTTCTAATCCTTTATGATTTATGGATTTGCTTTGAATGAAGGAATCAATGTTATGTGGATTTCCATTTATGTTATGGTTTTACCATGTATTAGAAGCTTGCTTTTGTCTTGGTCATTTCGAAAAATTTGATCTCTTTGTGTTAAGTGTTTGGGTTCAAAAGAAAGGGAGACAACTTTGATTGTTTTTAAAAGGGTTGTAATTGATTAATTTGATTGCTAGATTATGGTGATTTGGTGAGTTTGGAAGGTCATGAAAGAGCCCAAGTCATTGTGGAAGGGTGTATGAAGGAAAAGAATCAAAAAGGAGCTCAAAAGAAGGAAAAAAATGCCAAATTCTGCACTGCCGAGCTGGACTGGGCAGGCCCAGTCCGCTCGAGCGACCCACTGGGCCGCTCGAGCGGACCAGGCACTGCCTGGCCTCGCTCGAGCGACCCACTGGGCCGCTCGAGCGACCCAGCTACTGTCTGGGCTCCGCTCGAGCGGACCTGGGTCGCTCGAGCGAGCCCAGCCCAGCCTGGGAAATCCGTTCAGGGCCCGGTTCTGGGTCAACTTGGTGGTCTGTTTGGGCCTGTTTCAAGGCCTGCTTGGGTTGTTTTAAAACCTGATTTTTTGGGCCATTTCAGGGCCTGACATTGGGCTGTTTTTAAAACTTACTTTGTGGGCCATTTGAGGTTTTAGTTTTGGGCTGTTTTAAAACTTGTTTTGTGGGCCTGGTTCAGGTTGGTTTTGAGCTGATTTTAAGTCTGTTTTGTGGGCCTGTTCAGGTTAGTTTTGGGCTGTGTTTAAAATCTATTTTGGGGGCCTGTTCAGGTTAGTTTGGGTTGTTTTAAAAACCAGTTTTCTGGGCCATTAAAGGTCTAGTCTGGGTTGTTTTAAAAATCAGTTTTGTGGGCCATTAAAGGTCTAGTTTGGGTTGTTCTAAAAACCAGTTTGGTGGGCCACTAAAGGTCTAGTCTGGGTTGTTTTAAAAATCAGTTTTGTGGGCCATTAAAGGTCTAGTTTGGGTTGTTCTAAAAATCAGTTTTGTAGGCCATTCAAAGATTAGTTTTGGGCTGATTTTAAGAATTGTTTTGTGGGCCATTCAAGGAATAGTTTTGGACTGTTTTAAGGATTGTTTTGAGCCATGTTTAAAGGGCTGTTTTGGGTTAAATGAGTAGACTGTTTGGGCTCGGTTTAAGGCCAGCTATGGGCCTGTTTTTAAGAGTTTTGACATTACTTTTGATACTTGGAAATTTGTGAAATGGGAATGATGTGAGAATGAGTGTATGTGAAATTACCCGGGAATCGTTCGAGTCTCAATGCGCACTTTATCATTTAAATATTATGGATTTTCATTGGCATCAAACGAACTTTTTATTAATCAATGTTTAAAGGTTAAATGTGCATTGAGATGGTTCCTTGGCAAGGCATTAAGTCATTCTCCACTATCCATTCCATTTCAAGTCAGAACATGTATTTGTATTTGTATTCTTGGGTAAACTAATTTAAATAGCATCGGTGATTTGTTATAAAATCATGTGGTTTCCCATGTTCGAAAGGGTTGATCGTATGATTTTATACAAATCACTTTGATGTGTATTTGAACGGTTTACCGTGGATATTCGTATGTTTTCTCCGATTCGATTTGAAAAGAGATTGGAGTATGTTCGTCACATTCGGGATTTCTTCAATGAGACTATTGTTTTGATAAGGCTAGTATTTGAAAATAAAAACCTTGAGGCAAGACGGGGCCAGAGCTATGTGGTGTGAGCCCCTGAGCCAAAGAGGCTATGATTTTGAAAATAAAAACCTTGAGGCAAGACGGGGCCAGAGCTATGTGGTGTGAGCCCCTGAGCCAAAGGGATTAGTATTATGGTTTGATTCGTATCGGTTCGAGTTTTGAAAACTAAAGGCACCACTAGGCTTAGGTCACCTTGTCGGGCTGATCACCCGGCTTGGGATCTTTAATCTGTCCGCCAAGCTGCAGCTTGGATTCTGTCTGTACCGACCATGGCAACGGTTTTATCTGCCGGTCCCATTATTATGGCTACGGTTCTGATTTTTGATCTGACGGTCCCATTTGTATGGCTACGGTTCTGATCCTATTTCTAGTACCACGTTCAGTGGCTACGTTTCTGTCTGCTCTTGTTACTTCGGTAATAGGAGAATATAGCTATGTGTGGTTGCCAATGTTTATCTGCATATTACTTTATTTATGATTCTTGTTGTTATACTTTTTATGCTTTGATTTGTTTAATGTTTATGATATCGATCTTTATTGTATTGTCCCTACTATTCAGTTTTAAATGTATTTCCAATTATTAAATGTTTTGCTTAGGTGGTTATCTTTTCGAGATATTTATGGTTTAGAGACTGTTCGTTTATTTGTCTTGATATTTATGTTCGGACTTTCGATCGTTTTAGCATGTTTTATTGTCATTATTGTTTAGACTATTTATTCGGTTTTACGATGATTTCATCAGGTTTTATGTATGTTCTTTTGTTTCATATTACTTGATCATTTGCTTGCCAGACCGTCGTGTCTGACCCTGTTTGTTTGTTGCCAGTCTCTTCTTTTTTGTTTTTAGGTGTTTGATCGGAGGAGGCGGTGGGACTGTCGGTCTGACGTGAGAGGCTGCCCATTGATATCATCTAGATGTCAATTTTGGCACCGGAGTTCGTATCAAACCTTTGGGGGTAGTATTTCTGTTTAGTTGGATATATTTTTGTATGGCTTTATTAGCCTTTTTATTGGGTTTGTAATGAAGATACTTGTTAATTGTAATTTGAACATGTGGGAATTAATTAGTCTTGTTACTACCAGCTCAGTGTGCTCTGATGTATGATTTATGCCAGTCTGCCTATTTGATGGCTTTGTGATATTGGTTGCGTGCGACACGGAACCCGATGGCCACGGATTCCGAGTCGTAACACCATGTGTAGCTTCCACGAAAATATACTCTGATTGTGATGGAATTTGTTTATCCTCATTCACGTGGATCTTGGGAACTATGACAAAAAGTTTCAAATTATCCCAAAATTTCGCACTCCGGGATCGGTTCACTGCAGGGCCCGGTTTCGGGGTGTGACAACAAGTTCAAAAGTTCTCACAGAGTTTTTATTAGGGAGGCATCATTTTTTTTTAAACGGGGAAGAGGGTGTACAAATCCCCCACCACAACTGAACAAGTAGTAACTTATGACATTTGACAAAAGTTGCAATTTCTCAAATTCTCATAACAACCTTCATCCACCACTAGCTTTGTGCCACATTGCACCCACCACCTAGAGTGTGGCCATTGTGCCATGCAAGTGCCTCTTCATTGACACACATGAATGCCACTTTTTGCGGCTAAAAGAGAGAACATGAACGACATGGGCATATGTTCCCACCATATAAAAGTTGTTTGTGGCACACCTCATTGGCTTACACACCACATGGTTTGACCCACCACTCCAAACTCTCTATACCCAACTTTCTACTCAATTTTAAGAGAAAGGATGGATGGTTCCAAGCATCTGTATTGAGCCGCTGAAGAAAATTAAAAGGAGATATCACAGGGAAAAGGATTGGAGTTGTATGCATTACCTACAATATTATAATGTAGTGATGGTTAAGGATAGAGGGGAACAGCAGAAGGTATAGGTCTGGTACCAGAAATACAATAACCAAGAGTAGCATTACACAGCTGAGAATTGCATGCACAACATGGAAGAGTATCATTAGACTAGAAAATATCAGTTCTAACAGCCAGGGAATATCATTATTAGTATTCCACAACATAGTTAGAGTTGGTGGTTAGAAAGAAACAACGGTTAGAAAGAAACAACTTGAAAAAAAGGCTATGCCGACAACAACACGCCAACAATGCATTGAATTTCTATGATAGTGTAGAGTTGGTAGGAATTCCCTACTAATTATGGGGTCAATAAGATGATTACTAAATCACGAGCATTAGTTGTAGGGTACAACACTTTGTGACACTGCCCTATTACATCATCACCTCTCTATTCCTCGTACTGAATTGTCTAGGAAATGCACCAGCATTTAGTTGGAACTAGGAAGTAATAGTCATGTGATTAACAAATGTAGGTTAACTAATGCCAACTTACAAGGGTATGAAATGATTGATAACTAACATGAAATTCATTATGCAAAAACTTTAAAGCATAAGCACCCACCAAAAGCCCTAAAACTACAGGAATCCAAATTGGATTTTCCCAATTTGAAACAGTCAGTATAGTACCCAAACTGCTGCTGATGGACCGCGCTCCTGCTCGGTTCCTACCGAGGGTCGGCGGACGTGGGAGTCCGTCGGGTCCGACCCTTTCGTAACCAGGGGGCAGGGGCGTGCATCAACATTTCTTTTTTTGTGTGGGTGTGCCAGATTTTCTATTTTTACTTGGAATTGCAAGTGGTGATCCGGAGATCAACCTTCGCAAGTAAAAAGGAAATCAACTTCTTTCAAGTTTTCCATTGCACATATATTTAAGAAAAGAGACATTTTTCTTGGTTTGCCGTGAAAGGCGATTTTTTTGGCATTTATAGCCGATTTTGGCGTTTATAGCCGATTTTTGGCGTTTATAGCCGATTTTGGCGTTTATAGCCGATTTACAATCCTTATCAATAATGAAAGACAAGAGTTGTGATTTTTGTCTCTTTTGAAAAAATACAAACTACAATGAAAAGCAAGAAAAGGAGGATCTAACTTCTCAGGAGATTGTGGGGGACTCGTTTAGATTGACGGTCGCAAGCCATATGTGGGCTTCGCCATCATCCATGCAGATGAGAACAGAGGATGCTATTGATTCGCTTGGCTTGGCTATAACCTCAGGTTTTTAGAGGACAAAGACCAAAAGGAGGTCCTATGTCCAATAAAAAGCCGAGTAGACGGGCTGAAAAGCCACATCTAAGCCATTGGAGGCAGGAGAAGAAGGCAAGGACCTTGGGGGGGGGTACCCCCCAAGGGACTTTTGTCACCTTGTAGCGGTGGCCGGTGTAGAACTTCCGCAGAGTTTTCTCTCTTTTCCTTCTCTGAATTTCTGTGCTTCTGCCTGTGATTTTCGTTGTCTGTCCCTTCTTCTTGGAGAGCTCTCCTATTTATAGGCTTTTAGGTAGCCATTTAGGAGGGTTTATGAGCCTTGATTGTCATAAAGCTACATAGAGGGAGGAGTTACAAAATTGAATTCTTTATTTTGTAACTCCTTTTTCTTGGCTTCTGATTGGCCGGAGGAGATTGAGGGCATTCAATCGCTTTTAATCGCCATGATGGGAGGATTTTCATGGGTTAAATGCCATGAATCTCTTGACTTGTAACTCCCGGATGCTTGCTTCTGATTGGTCCGTCCAAAGAAATGGATTAATGACTGTAATAAAGCTAATCAATTATTCACATTAAGTGGTCGCCAAGAAGCTGAAGAGTCGTGGGCCGTGCCGCGTCTTTTGGGATTCTTCTGTCGATGATCATCGATGGATCTTCATGTAGATCGACATCAGACGACAATGTAATCTCAGGTGTTTGTTGCCAATAGCGGGTCGGTGCCATCTGTCCTGTCGATTTCTCGATCGGTCGGGTAGAAAGCACACTTTTTTTTGGTTGACCGGGTGGCGATCAATATTGTTTTCGATACTCTTGATGATTGACCCGTGTTTTGGACGGATGTCAGAGGATTTGGTGTCTCAAAAGCATGAATTTTGGAAAGTACCAGAGGCTGGGTGCTTCGAATCGCGAAAAAAACGGCGAAAACCGGGGTTTCCGGGGCCTTCCCGGCGACCCCGGGCTCCAAGGTCGCCTGCGACCCTGGGGGGGTTTCCCCCCTTTTTGTCCCGTTTGTGTCCGTTTTTACTGTTTTTCAATTCTTTTTTCTCCTGTACTTTTCCTTGACATTTTGACCATTTATTGGCCTGATTTCTTTGTAGGAAACCTGATGAGAATCCTTGCATTTTATTTTGCAAAGTTTCCAATTTCCTGAGAAAGCCGAAGACTTTGTCGCGCAGAGCTGCTGATTTTCCGTCAGAAGCTGAAACTGGGTCAAACGATGTTGGAATGACCTGAAATTTGGTGTGAAGCCTCCTGAGCAATAAATAAGACCAACCATAGGCTTTTGTTTGAGTTTCGAAGCCGTTTGGGGTCTTATCACCAGTAGACTTGCTTTTGTCGCAATGAAGATGTCGCGGTTTGATGTGCGGTCAACCGATGTCCGATTGATTTGAAATTTGACAGGGAACCTATTGGAGTCATTTTAAGATGATCCATAGGCTCTGTCTTGGAAACCATGGTCCCGGAGAGCTTTTTCCGCCGAGAGGCCTGATTTGGCTTCCGAGCGTCAAACTATGGTCAAATGTTGTGGAAATGACCTTAAATTTGACGTGTAGCCCTTTATAAGCATTTTGAAGCCGTCCATGTGCTCTATCTGATGAGTAATGGTCTCGGTGGTTATCGCCGCCGAGAGGCTTGATTTAGTTGTTCGAGAGTTGATGTAGGGTCAAACGTTGTCGGTTTGACTCGGAACTTGACGTGGAGCCTTTTGGAAGTATTTTGAGACCATCCATCGGCTCTGATCGAAGATTTGGTGTCTCCGATGCTTTTGCCGCCGAGAGCTCCTTTTCGGCTGTCGGAGAGGCGAAGTTAGGCCAAATGATTTTGAAATGGCCCGAAACTTCTTGTGTACTCCTCTTTTGGCTGTCTTGAAGGATCTTGCAGTTTTTGTTTGATTCTGACAAGATTTGATTTTTGGAAGTAGCATTGCCTATTTATGGCAGGTTGCGACTTCATGTAGCTCTTTGGATCTTGAAGAGGCGAAGTGACATTTTTGGTGTCAACAAATGCCCCCTCGTGGTACAGCGACGAGTTGCTTATCTTTTGTAGTCGATGTGCCTTGAAGAGATTTTTGAAGGAGAGCCTGTGACTTGACCAAGAGTCTTTGAGCAGTCTTTTTTTTTTTGGTATTTGTAGCCTTTTGAGCTTCCAGGGGAATTTTATGGTAGTGAAAGGGATCACGTACCATCTCGAGGCAAAGTTTTGAAGATGACATCAGGGATGTGGATTTGGGTTTTGACCTTGTGACCTAACAGGCTGTATGTGGCAGGTTAGGGGGTCGGGTTTGGTTTTGATCGTGTGACCCAACAAGCTGTATGTGGAATGTTGGGGGATCAGGTTTTGGTTTTTGGTTTTGGTCTTGTGACCTAACAAGCTGTATGTGGCAAGTTAGGGGACCAGGATTTGGTTTGATTTTTGTGGAATGTCAATTTCAAGATTTTGGCTCAATTTGGTATATGAGGCTGGATGGTTTGATTTTTGGAAGCTCATGGGGCTTGGAATTCTCTTTGTATGGTCGAATCAACTCAAAAGAGGCATGGAACCATTTTTGTATGCTCTTGGTAAGAGGGATTTCTCTTTGACTAAAAGCCCAAATTTTTTTTTTAAGTGCCTAGGTGGTCAAACGTGGCTCATATGGGCTAACCCATGGGACTTTAAGCTTTTGAAATGGCTTAGACCTCATATGGTGTCATTTTTGTAAAGAATATCCAAAAATATCTCATTTGGATAGAGAATATCTAAGAATATCTTTACTTGGAGAGAATCTCTCATATTCCCTTTATTTTGGGATAGGATATCTCAAGATATCTTTCTTTTGGGAAAGAATCCTTCATCGATTTCTTCTTGGGAGAAAATCCTTCAAGATATCTTTCTTTTGGGAAAGAATCTTTCTAATCTCTTTCTTTTGGTAAGGTTACTAATTAGTAACACTTACCTTTTTCTTCTTTCCTTCTTTGGTTTGCTCTCCTCTATAAAAGCAAGGAGGAGGTTGGATCTCTTGCTCTTATTACTTTCTTTTTGCAATAATCTCAAGAGGGTTTCAAGACCAAGAGTTCTTCTTCTTCAAGATCTTCAAGACTTTTCTTCTTCTTCTCCATCAATGGCTTCAAGTAAGTTCCCTTTTTCAAGAAAACTCCATTGTAGGATAAAAAGTTCTTCTTTCTTTTTTTTTTGTTTCTTTCTTTTCTCTTTTTTTTTCACGTGTTTTCCCTTTTTTTTTTCACACGTTTTTTTCTTTTCTTTTCTTCTTTTTTTTTTCATGTTGTTTTTTTTTTGTGGGCCGTACGGACAGATCCGTACGGATCTGGCCGTACGGCCACGTGGCCAGTGGGCCACGGCCTGTGGGCCAGCCCCTTTTTTCTTCTTTTCTGTTTTTTTTTGTTTTCTTTCCCCTTTTTTTTTGAGAAAGTTTCTTTTCTTTTTCTTCTTCTTTTTTTTTTTGCTCATCATGATAATGCCCCTTTTTTTTTTTGGCAAACCTAGATGTTCATGCATGCATTCAATTGTAAATTAAATTTGTAGCATGATGTGATAGCATACCTGAAAGTTTTTGCGATTTTTGGGAATTTGGAGCTCGCAGCGATGTTGAGCCCTTCCTGATTTTGTGGAGACTTTGAGGTTTCGAAAGTTTGGAGTTTCGGAGCTCGCAGCGATGTTGAGCCCATCTTCAAGCTTTCTTATTTCTTTCGGGATAGTACCTTTTCTTCGGAATTGCCCCGTCATCATGTCAAAATTTCGCCAAATTTCTTTTTAGCGAGATTCTGTCATTTTGATGTTTGATCTTTTTCTTTTCCATCCTTTTCAGGTGGTTCCTCCAGAACGAACAAGGGTAAAGAGCCTGCTACAAGCGTACTTCATCGATCTTCTAGATCTTCTAATCTGGCCGTTCAGCAGGCTTTTGAGAAGGTCCAGTATGTTGAGAGAAATCTGGAAGAGTGCGACTCCCTCAACAGAGATGAGATGAGGCAGCGACTGATTGCTCTCAAGGGAGAGGAATTCTATAAGATCATGGTAAGCAGTCGTCCATGGGTGATGGAAGATCAGAGCGTTTTGCCCAAGCCTACCTTCTTCTTTGGTGATGCAGTCCCTGATGACATGACATACCAGAGGAGATGTTTTCAGTTCTCTTTCACAGCAGATGGTGAGAAGAAGACTGTTGCTACCCGGTCGACGTTTGATCATACCGTCTCGATTCTGAGCCTTGCCCCCACGTGCCCTAAAAGGGAAGATCCTCCAAGCTGGGTGAGAAGGACAAATGTAATCAAGACCGGGGTTTTTGTTGGCGGTTCTCCTGGATATACGGAGAGGTCGTGTGTTGATATGGACCTGTTGATGCCATCCAGCGGCTACCAGGGCTCTGATTATCCGTCGGTCGATTTGAGACCGGTGGGCCTTAGTATTTTCAGCGGTGACGGTAGCAATTGGATCAAGCCTTTCGACTTCGTGGCCGCTTCAATGCTGACTCCGAGTGGAAGTCGTGGACTGATCGCGTCCTGCTGATTGGTGGCGCCGTTTTGAAGGAAGCCGGGATTTTTGATGCGGTCCGCGCTTTTAGGGAGACCGTGATCTTTTCCGACGAGGCCTTCATGGCTATGCTGGAGTCATTCCTCCCCCAAACCAATACCTTCGTTGTGACGAATGGTGAGATTGGTTTTTCTTTGAAGGAGCTGAGCGCCATTACTGGATTGCCTATCCTTGGAAAACTCTATGAGGAGTTTATGCCGATTGACAGCGTCCTTGAGGGGCAGTCTGAGGAGTTCAGGCTTCTGTACTTTCAGCTCGTCGCCTTCTATGATTTTTTGAAGGAGAAGGAGGGTTTGAAAGTTAGATCCAGCAGTTGGAAGAGTTTTAGCTCTTCATTCCCCAACTTTTTTTATAGCAGGGAGTCTTCTGATAGCGTGACCCAAGAAGCCGGAGCTCAGGATCCAAGTTCAAAGAAGATCTTGGCCATGCAAGAAGAGTTAAGAGATTTCTGTGCAAGTACAAAAGCCATATGTCCTGACATTGCACTGCGGAGAGATCTCGCTATTTACCTCACTTATTGGCTTGGTGAGGCTATTTTTGCTGGAGGAGATGGAACGCACATCAGGCCGCATTGTATTTTTTCCGGCTTGTCAGATGGCGTTTGGAGAGCAGCTTGCTTTGGTGCCAGCTCTTTACTCCTACCTGTGTACCGAACTGCAGGCTGCTGCTTTTTTGGTTCGTCTTGGGCTTCCCATGAATAGGGTATTTTCAGCCCATATCTTTTATTCGTGGTATGTATACCACTGTCCTGGCTTCCACCGGCTGGGTGCTGCACAGGATGATGATCCTCTGATGATTCGACTGGCTAAGGGCAAAGCCGTGTCCGAATCACTTTTGTTTGCTCATATGAGGATCCGACGGTTCAGGGACGTCGAGATGGGGCAGTCTTCAGTGAAGCTTTCTCCGGAGTTGCGGAAGAAGGCTTTTGATTTTGGTGCCTCCCGAGACTCTACCAGGGCGGGGTCGGGAAGGCATTATTCCTTGACGAATGCAGAGAGAGAGTGGCTTTTCAGCATACGTGTCGGCACGATGGTGTACCGTAGACATCTTTTCGTCGACATCCAGCCGTATGTACCCTCTCGCTTTGCTTTGCAGCTGGGCTTTTCTCAAGGCATTGTTGGAGCGCCTTCAAGCATGGTGAAGCGCTTTGGAGGCTTACAGGACGGGAGAAATGCATGGGCTTTCTATAGTGCTGAAGACACTACAGCCATGATTTCTTATCCTGTGTTGCTGACTTCCCGAACTGCCGGCTTTGCGAAGTGGTTCACGGAGAGCTTTTCGGCATATCGGGGGCTTTCCAAGAAGGAGCTTGATGTGAAGCTGGCATCTGTAAAGGGCCTTGGAAAGTCGGATGGCGTCCGGCGAGAGGAAGTTTGGGCCTTCCTTTCTGGAGAGAAGCACAAGATAGGCTTTCTCGGTGACCAGGGCGTCATTGGTTCTGAAGCTGTTCGAGAAATACCTGATGAGGCTTTAGAGCAGCTAGAACAGGAGGAAGCCGAACTTGGCGCTTGGATGCGAGCGGCACAGAGGCAAGCTTCCGTGGAGTCTACTTGCAAGAGTAGACCATCCAGTGAGGAGTCAAGTGGGAAACCTGACTCTGACAGTGGAGCAGGTTCCTCTAAGAAGCGAGCCCGCCGGGGTAAGAGGGGGAGGAGTCATCATCGCAGCAAGGGACAGCATGAGGACTCTCTTGAGTTGGAAGTTCCTCTTACTATAAATGAGGATGTGCCAGTGGATGCTGACGAGCCTCCAGAGAAGAGAAGCCGAGAAGAAGAGACCGTCGGTGAAGGTATGATTCTTCCTTTTTCTCTTTCCATTTCTTTTCATGGGATTTTTTCCATGTTCTGATTTGCTTCTTGTTTCTTCTTTTTTCTTTTTTTTTAGCAGAGGAAGACTTGATGATGCCTGAGGTTCCGGTCGATGAGGTGGTGACGGATCCTGTCGAGGCACCCGAAGAAGAACCGAGGGACTCTGGAGTGATTCCAGAGTCTCCAATTGGTATGACTTCTCTTGCTTTTTTTTTGTGTCTGTGACTCGGTTTGCTAACATTTTTCTTGCCAGCTGACTTGCCACAGGATTCCGATGACTTTGAACCATCGATGGACGCAAATGTTGATGATGCTTCCGATGAGTTCGTGGAGGAAGAAAGTGTTCCGCCAGTCGTCGAAGAAGGTATTTTGTAGTTATAACCCTGATAATGATTTTCAAACAGGATTATATTCATACCTTTTTGTGTTTCTTTTGGCAGGTTTTGAAGTGACAGAGGAGGATCCGTCGCTTCCAGAGCAAGGGATTCCAGAGGTTAATCCAGAGGTAGAGACTCCTGGGACCAGTTCTGACAATGTTGAGGAGATTCCTCGTGCTGAGATTCCTTCCCGAGCAGGAGCAGCTTCAGCTGGAAAGAGTTCTTTTGTTACTCTTCCAATAGATGATGATATGAGCAGCCGACCAACGGAGTTGGGCGAATCTTCAGCTGGGCCATCTCTTCTTTTTGCGAAGAAGGTGGTGGTGCGAGTTCTGAGCTCTTGGATTGAGACTCTCTTTTCTGGGCACTTGGAAGCCGGATTTGGCATGATCCAGCATGTGCATTAGATTCTCAGTGATGCCAAAGAGGCTGGTCTGGATGTCACAGGTGCCAGGGCGATCGTTAATAGGATCATTGAGCTGGGTGACAAGTGGTTTGAGACCATGGGTTTTCCTGACGATCAGCTCTTCAAGGAGATGTTCTTGGACCCTACGGATAAGGCTCAATCTAACCTGGATGAGGCTACAGAAAGCAGGAAGCAGGCAGTCCGAGAGAGGAACTTAGAAGAGCTAACCATCATTGGGCTGACACATGACCTTAACATCCTTGATAGGGAGGTCGATGAGGCCAGGAAACGTCTTGAGCAATTGCAGGCACAAGTCGCTGCCAAGTGGGCTGAAATAACAGAGGCTCGTGAAAGGGAGGCTGCTCTGATTCACCGAGTTGCGGATGCCGATCGAGTTCTCAAAAGGAAGTCTGATGAGAACAAACAATGGAAAACCGCTCGAGGGAAGCTTCCCAGTGCAAAAGAAGGGTTACAGCCCACCCCAGCATCTCATGACAGGTTCCTGAAGAAGCGTGCCTTGGAATCCTTGACGGATGAGGCCAAAAGCTTGCTTAAGGAGCTGAACTCTTGGCTGGAGACCATTTTTGATTGAGCTCCTGTATTAATTTTTTTTTTACAGAAACCATCCTTCTCTCTCTTTTTTTTTACCACTTGCATTTTTTTTGGTACTTTTTTTTGTAGTGCTCGTGACCACTTTCTCTTTTTTTTGGTACCACATGTATTTTTTTTGTACTCTTTTTTTTATTATCCCTACGCTCACTTGAATCTTTTGTGATAAAAGTAATTGCTAAATGGGATGCTCTTTTTTTTTTGTCATCCCTACGCTCACTTGAATCTTTTTGTGATAAAAGTAATTGCTAAATGGGATGTGATCAAAAGGTTGTCTTGTGAAAATCTTTTGTCAAATGATTGTTTTGGAATGGGAGCAAGATTTTGTTTGTGGCATGGAAGCCGATTTTTGGCATGAGAGCCAGCTTTTTTTTTTGTGTGGCATTGATAGCCGAGTTTTTTTTTTTTTTTTTGGCATCTATAGCCAGTTTTGGTGGCATTGATAGCCGGTTTGTTTTGTGGCATCTATAGCCGTTTTTTTTTTTTGAAATCCAAGTTTTTTGTTTGTGGCATTGATAGCCGGTTTTGTTTTGGTGGCATTGATAGCCAGTTTGTGGTGGCATTGATAGCCTGTTTTGATGGCATTGATAGCCGGTTTGTGGCATTGATAGCCGGTTTGGTTTTCAAAAAATGCAAGTATCGACTAAAAGTCGCCTCCCTGCAGAATGTTCTTACAAGTATCGATGGAATGTCGCATCCTTGCTCATTCGGTTGCGAGTATCGATGGAATGTCGCATCCTCACGGATTTGTGTGCAAGTATCGATGGAATGTCGCATCCTTGCTTTTCGAAAATCTTGGTTTTGCGGGTACTGACTTGATGTCGTTTCCCCACGATTTTTGAAATTTGTGGTTTTTTCGAACCTTTGGGTTATGGATATCAACTGAAATGTTGCGTCTCCATGGTTTTTTAGGTTTTTTCGAACCTTTGAAATTTGGGTTGTGGATATCAACTGAAATGTTGCGTCTCCACAGTTTTGGATTTTGCAAGTATCGACGAAATGTCACTTTCCTGTGATTTTGGAAGTGTCGAACATGGTTCATATGCTTCCGATTTGTACGAGTATCGACTAAGCGTCGCTTCTTCGCGGTTTTTGAAAAACAATTTTTTTGTTTAAAGACACGAGGGTCATAAGTTTTGACCTAAAACCATTTTGGCGGTAAAAGGCAGGGTGGACTAGGGTGGAAATCCCTGAATTTAGATTTTATTTCAAACCATGAATTTTGGGTTCAAGGGTTGAAAATTTTGGTCAAGTTAGGGAAAGGTTCCTAAACTTGGATATTTATTTTTTTTTGAACAATGAAACGATGAAAGTAAGCATTGTTTTAAATTTCTAGAAATTTCAACATTTGATATGAAAATTCTAAAAAAAAGGGTGGGTTTAGCGAGCGTGTACCTGGAAACCGGTTTTGGCCGTACAGGCATTGCTCTTACCCAGTTGGGTAAGTCTTCAAGGGTAGTACCGCTTTAAGAACTTGCCGTTGATGGGCAGCATATATCTGTCGCCTTCCATGTTTAGGAGTGCGTATGCGCCGTTGGAGAAAACCTTGTTGATGACGTAGGGTCCCTCCCATTTTGGCTCAAATTTGCCTTTGGATATGTGAGCGAAGACCATTGGTCTTTTTACCGCAAGAACCAAGTCACTCTTTTTGTAGGCGCGTTGCCTGACCTTTTTATCGAAAGATCCTGCCATGCGTGCTTGGTAAAGTTCAATGCTTTGTTGAGCTTCGAGCCGTCTCTCATCGAGATTGTCCAGCTCATGGAGTCGCAATTTGACATTGCTTTCTTGAGTCATGTCATTTTGCAAGGATACCCTCAAGGAAGGAATCTGTACTTCCAAAGGTACGACAACTTCGCATCCAAGACCAAGGAGAATGGTGTGCTATGGGTTGGTCCTCGAACGGTGGTTCGATAGGCCCACAAAGCTTCAGACATTTTGTCGCTCCAGTCTCTTTTGTGACTAGAGACCATTTTTTTGAGGATTTTGCAGAGTGTCTTGTTGAAAGCTTCTGCTAACCCGTTTGCTGCCGGATTGTATGGAGTCGAAGGACATCTTTGGATTTTGTATTTGTCGCAGAACCTGTAGAATCGATGATCCCGGAATTGTGGTCCGTTATCATGGACGAATCTTTTGGGTATGCCGAAACGACAAATGATGTTGGTGCGCAGGAAATGAAGGACTGATGAGGTCTTCATTTCGTTAAACGCAAATGCTTCTGACCACTTGGAGAAATAATCCGTAGCGGCGAAGATGAAGCGATGACCTTTGCTCGAAGGGGGAGAAATATGACCTATGATGTCCATACCCCAGGCTTCGAAAGGCCATGAGATCGCTGTAGGATGCAGCCATTCTGGAGGCATGTGAATGTAATCTCCATGAACTTGGCATTGTTGGCAGCGCTTAGCAAATTGCATTGCGTCAGCTACCATGGTAGGCCAGTAATATCCTAACCTTTTTATCTGATCATAGAGCTTAGGTCCGGCCTGATGAGCTCTGCAAAGACCAGCATGAACTTCTTTGAGTGTTTCTTCAGCCTCTTGTTGTGACAAGTAGCATAGAAGTACTCCGTTGAAGGATTTCCTGTAAAGGATTTTTGAAGGAATATCCAAATGAAAGCTTGGGGTTCGCCTTTGGATGCTTACCCGTTCTTTTGGATCTTCAGGTAGGATTCCAAACATAATGTAATCAATGAATGGATCCCTCCAGTCGCCGATTGAAGTTTGAAGGATTAAAATCCGACTTCCGACCACTTGGTGGCATTCAGCAACTGCTTGGTGTGTGTTAAGAGGCGGAATGATTCTCCTTTCGCACACTGTGATTTACATGTTTTCCCCTTCCTGGATTGCCATGGATGCGGCAAGTCCGGCTAGGGCATCTGCACGTATGTTTTCACCTCTACGAATGTGGGTGATGTGACAGATGTCAAACTTTTGCAGAAGTGATTGTGCCTTGTTGTAGTAAGGCAACAAATCTGGCTTCCTGACTTCAAATTTCTGATTCATCTAGTTGACGATCAGTTGAGAGTCTCTAAAGACTTCCAGCATGGTGATACCGGATTCGATGGCGAGTTCCAATCCTAAGATCAGAGCTTGATATTCAGCTGCATTGTTTGTGCATGGTTCCAGTAGCGAGAAAGCGTGTGCAATCATGTATCTGTCGGGGCTAACAAAGAGGATGCCAACTCCCGAGATCAGCTGTCTTTTTCATTTGTCCTGGTTGCACCGTCAAAGTACATATCCCAGGAGGCACTTTGTGAGAAAGTCTCCACATTGTAGACTGGTTCGTCTGGGAGATCATCTCTAAGCGGAGAATCTTTAGGCAATGGATGCTCTGCGAGGAAGTCCGCTAGAGCTTGCCCTTTGATTGCTTTTTGTGGTACATACCTAATATCAAATTGTGACAGAATAATGGACCATTTTGCCAGTCGTGCATTGAGAGAACCTGCCTTTGTGACAAGGACCTTCAAGAGGTTGACCCTCGAGACCAGGTATACTGTGTTGGAAAGCAAGTAGTGACGCAACTTTTGTACGGCGAACATCACTGCAAGACATTCTTTTTCGACTGGAGAGTAGCGATGCTCTGCACCTACTAGCATGCGGATGAGGTAATATAGAGCAGCTTCTTTTCTTTGATCATTTTCTTGCGCAAGCAGAGCTCCCAAAGAGTGATCAAGGGCTCTTGTATACAAGATGAATGGTTTTCCAGTGGTAGGAGCAGCTAAAACTGGAGGTTTTATCAGGTATGACTTGATGTCTTGGAAAGCAGCTTCACAGTCAGCATCCCAGACAAAGTTTACACCTTTTTTTCATCAACCGAGAGAATGGATGGCATTTCCCCGAAAGATTGGAGATGAACCGTCTGATGTAGGCCAATCTCCCTTGAAGCCCTTTGAGTTCTCTCAAGGTTTTTTGATTTGTTGTCGATGATCATGGAGCGGATTCTGGCTCTCATGTTGTTTCGGCAAATGTCGACTAGCGACGCTTGTGGCAATACATCAGAGCATTTGTATGCCATTGCTTTCCACTTGTGAATGAAGTCGTATGTTGATTCATTCTCCCCCTGTTTTAGGCTGCACAGCTGAGCCACAGTAGCGGGGTGATCCTCACCTTTGAAGTGAGTCAGGATGCGTGTCTCTAGCATGGCCCAGTTTTGGATTGAGTCCTCCGGCAGAGTGGAGTACCAATCGAAGGCCGTACCTTTTAGGGTACTTGCAAGGAGGCGGATCTTGAGTGCATCTTGATCCGCGGTAGCTCCCGTCAGGATCTTGAAGTGGATGACGTGCTGTCTGGCTGATCCTTTCCCCGTATATGTTTGGAGAGTAGGATGCTTGAATTTGGTGGGGAACGGGACCGAGTCCATCCATAAGGGATATGGTGGCTTGATCCCATGCTCCTTGAGTATATCCTCTACTTTTGCTTTGGCGAGGATACTGTCTACGTCCTTTTTGGTAAGGGCGCGTGACTCATTTTCTTCTCTATTTACCTCGTCGTCTTGATGATTCGGAGGAGGTTCATTGTTCTCCTGATTTTGGAAGGCGAGGAGAAGGTTTTCCATCAGAGTTTCAATCCTCTGTTGGCCCTGTTCCAACTGCTGGATGCGGGTGATCGCATCTTCTGGAGGTGGATTGCGGGGTGGTGGCTCAGAATTTGTAGCTAAGACGTTCATCCTTCGTGATTCGAATGAAGAAATTGTCCTGGTGACTGAGCTGGGGCTCATTCTTTTTGAAGAAGAGCTTGAGGAAGGATCACTCTGCTGTCCTTTGCTTGAAGGAGCAGGGGATTCTTCTGAATGTCTTCTTGTCCTTGAGACGCTTGCGGGTCATCGGACGTCGGACATGGATTTTTGTTGCTGATTTTTGGTGCCTTCTGGTTTTTCCAACCATATGGACGGCAGCAACTTGGTTGGTCTTTCTTTTTCGACCCATTTGGGAGAGACTTGAAGTGTAGGAGGCTGGGTCCTTTGCTTCTCTAGTCTCTTTTTGTCTATACGACGCGCGGCGGCGTATGCGACGAGAAATTTGAGCTTCGGTCAGCTCTGGCTGGGCTTTGACAATGAAGGATGTGCTCCCTCAGGCGCAGCAGCCGAGCCTGTCTTCTTTGCAGCTGGGCAAGGACAGGATGCGAACCCTGTCCTTCGCCTGTTGCAGCGAAGCTTTGAATTTTTGGAGTTCGGCCCCTGTAGAGATGAAGGGTCGAACTGCAGGTTTATAGGCCTTAGCGGGTGCTTGTAGAGGCCTTGTGATGCATGACTTGATTTTGGGCTTGTAGGAACAAGCCGGCTCATGCTGGGATGACTTGGAAGTCAGGTTGGAGATGGGTCTCTCCTCTTTCATGTAGCAAGAGGGTGGAACTGGTTCTCCTTGAGTGGGGCCAGGAATGCTGGCTTGGTGGATGTTTGGGACCTTCTTTGTTTTGGTGAAGGTCTTGGGGACCAAGTCTTGGGATAGACCTGGTTGCTTGTAGGTCGAGGCTTCGTGGGGCTGCCACGGGCTTCAGGCCTTCTGGTGCTCGCCTTTGGTGTCACGGTAGTGACACGTTGAGAGGCGAGTTTCTGCTTCTTGGAGGGAGCAGTTTGTTCCTCAGGAAGTGGGAATGGTCCCAGCGTCCCAAAGACGATAGTCCGGGGAGTCGAGGTCGACCCAGAGTTCAGAGAGTTGCCGAGGGAGTTGATGCTTCGGCAGCTGATGGGGCGCTTGTAAGTGCGCGAGGTTTGCTTCTGTTGAAGCATGAGTTGGTGCTTGTTTTCATCGAAAGTAATGGTTAGTGAAGCCGCCATTGTTAGTTTTTTCGAAAATTTCTGAAACAAGACCACATCCATTAGTAATCACAAGAATATAATGATCATAAATGGGAAGTTCTATGGTTTCGTCTTTCAAATTGCTAGAGGAAGATGACCCAAGCAACATGAAGAAGGTAAAAGCCATAGAGGGTACAATTGTTCTGATCGCAGGTATGGTAAGCCCCGAATGGGCATCCAGTGACTGCTAGAAGCAATTGTGAACTTAAATTCGACTTATCGAGAAGCAGAGCTTGCTCGAGGTAAGAAGAATATAAAGTTGGACTTACAGATGTGCCGGTCGCAATACAGTAGACCTTGAAAGGGCGTACTAGTACCGCTAGACACAAATGTTTTGAGACTGCATCTATGAGATGAGATTCTCTATTTTGAAAGGTCAAAATTGGATTCATTAAAGAGAGCCGATGGTATTCCAATCTAAACACGGGCTCAGCGATTTCCGCGAGCGCCAGTGCTCAGAAAGAAATGAATCATAATTTCTCGAATCTGAATCTAAAAATGACGATTTTTTTTTTGAAAGGCCAATATCGGGTTCATCAAAGAGAGCAAAAGGCACTCCAATTTGAACACGGGCTCAGTGATTTCCGCGAGCGCCAGTGCTCAGAAAGGAGAAAACCAAGATTTCTCCAATCTAAACCCAAAATGATGGAAGTTTTTTTTTTGAAGATTTTGAAGATTTTTTTTAAAAATTTTTTTTTTTATTTATTTATTTATTTATTTTTTATTTTAAAATTTTTATTTTAAAAAAAAAAGTTATTATATATTTTTTTTAAAATTTATTTAAAAGACGAGAGAGTACACATAGGCCTCCTAACCCGGTCTTATGAAATCTTGATTGATAGAATTGCCCCCAGGTAAGGGTAGGATTACTTAATGAACCCGTTTGGAGGACCCTTGCCTAGAACAGTCAAGCTGTCTCCACATTCTGGACAAGGCTTTTCTTTGAATCAACCATGATCAAAGAACACAGTTGGTTTAACCTTAGTGGTCTATGTCTTTTTTTTTGTTTTTATATATATATATATTTTCTTTTGATTTTTAATGAACTCATCGAAGAGAAACGATGGCCCAAAACCTTAGTCGAACAGGCTCAACATTTCTGCAAGCGCAATGAACGATAGGAATGGATCAAGGTTTTTCAATTTTGAATCCAAAATGAGAAATCTAAAATAGTTTTTTTTTTTACATTTTTTTTAGATCTTTAATGAACTCATCGAAGAGAAACGATGGCCCAATCCCCGATCCGAACACGGTCTCAGCGATTTCCATGAGCACCAGTGCCCAGATGGGAGAGGATCAAAGTTCTCAATTTTGAATCCAAACTGAAAAAATCTGATTTTTTTTGTTTTTTTTTTTTTTTGAAAAGAGAAAGATTGGAAATAAATTTCAAAGAATTAGAAATTTCCAAACAAAAAATCTCATCTCATTTTTTTTTTTGCGGAATTCAATATAGGCCACCAATTATAAAGTAGCCAAGGAATCGAGAAAAGAAATATAAGCATAAAGCAAAATATATGATATGCAAATATTTCATTTTTAGCATCGTGTTTTCAAATAAACGAGTCCCACCGGGTGGAGCCAGCTTGATGGACCGCGCCCCTGCTCGGTTCCTACCGAGGGTCGGCGGACGTGGGAGTCCGTCGGGTCCGACCCTTTCGTAACCAGGGGGCAGGGGCGTGCATCAACATTTCTTTTTTTGTGTGGGTGTGCCAGATTTTCTATTTTTACTTGGAATTGCAAGTGGTGATCCGGAGATCAACCTTTGCAAGTAAAAAGGAAATCAACATCTTTCAAGTTTTCCATTGCACATATATTTAAGAAAAGAGACATTTTTCTTGGTTTGCCGTGAAAGGCGATTTTTTTGGCATTTATAGCCGATTTTGGCGTTTGTAGCTGATTTTTGGCGTTTATAGCCGATTTTGGCGTTTATAGCTGATTTACAATCCTTATCAATAATGAAAGACAAGAGTTGTGATTTTTGTCTCTTTTGAAAAAATACAAACTACAATGAAAAGCAAGAAAAGGAGGATCTAACTTCTCAGGAGATTGTGGGGGACTCGTTTAGATTGACGGTCGCAAGCCATATGTGGGCTTCGCCATCATCCATGCAGATGAGAACAGAGGATGCTATTGATTCGCTTGGCTTGGCTATAACCTTAGGTTTTTAGAGGAAGACCAAAAGGAGGTCCTATGTCCAATAAAAAGCCGAGTAGACGGGCTGAAAAACCACATCTAAGCCATTGGAGGCAGGAGGAGAAGGCAAGGACCTTGGGGGGGGGGGGGTACCCCCAAGGGACTTTTGTCACCTTGTAGCGGTGGCCGGTGTAGAACTTCCGCAGAGTTTTCTCTCTTTTCCTTCTCTGAATTTTTGTGCTTCTGTCTATGATTTTCGTTGTCTGTCCTTTCTTCTTGGAGAGCTCTCCTATTTATAGGCTTTTAGGTAGCCATTTAGGAGGGTTTATGAGCCTTGATTGTCATAAAGCTACATAAAGGGAGGAGTTACAAAATTGACTTCTTTATTTTGTAACTCCTTTTTCTTGGCTTCTGATTGGCCGGAGGAGATTGAGGGCATTTAATCGCCTTTAATCGCCATGATGGGAGGAGTTTCATGGGTTAAATGCCATAAATCTATTGACTTGTAACTCCCGGATGCTTGCTTCTGATTGGTCTGTCCAAAGAAATGGATTAATGACTGTAATAAAGCTAGTCAATTAATCGCATTAAGTGGTCGCCGAGCAGCTGAAGAGTCGCGGGCCGTGCCGCATCTTTTGGGATTCTTCTATCGATGATCATCGATGGATCTTCATGTAGATCGACATCAGACGACCATGTAATTTCAGGTGTTTGTTGCCAACAGCGGGTCGGTGCCATCTGTCCTGTCGATTTCTCGATCGGTCGGGTAGAAAGCACACTTTTTTTTGGTTGACCGGGTGGCGATCAATATTGTTTTCGATACTCTTGATAATTGACCCGTATTTTGGACGGATGTCAGAAGATTTGGTGTCTCAAAAGCATGAATTTTGAAAAGTACCAGAGGCTGGGCGCTTCGAATCGATAAAAAACGGCGAAAACCGGGGTTTCCGGGGCTTTCCCGGCGACCCCGGGCTCCAAGGTTGCCGGCGACCCTGGGGGGGTTTTCCCCCCTTTTTGTCCTGTTTTGTGTCCGTTTTTGCTGTTTTTCGATTCTTTTTTCTCCTGTACTTTTCCTTGACATTTTGACCATTTATTGGCTTGATTTCCCTGTAGGAAACCTGATGAGAATCCTTGCATTTTATTTTGCAAAGTTTCAAAATTTCCTGAGAAAGCCGAAGATTTTGTCGCGTAGAGCTGCCGATTTTCCGTCAGAAGCTGAAACTGGGCCAAACGATGTCGGAATGACCTAAAATTTGGTGTGAAGCCTCCTGAGCAATAAATAAGACCAACCGTAGGCTTTTGTTTGAGTTTTGAAGCCGTTTGGGGTCTTATCACCAGTAGACTTGCTTTTGTCGCGATGAAGATGTCGCGGTTTGATGTGCGGTCAACCGATGTCCGATTGACTTGAAATTTGACAGGGAACCTATTGGAGTCATTTTAAGATGATCCATAGGCTCTGTCTTGGAAACCATCGTCCCGGAGAGCTTTTGCCGCCGAGAGGCCTGATTTGGCTTCCGAGCGTCAAACTATGGTCAAATGTTGTGGAAATGACCTGAAATTTGACGTGTAGCCCTTTATAAGCATTTTGAAGCCGTCCATGTGCTCTATCTGATGAGTAATGGCCTCGGTGGTTCTCGCCGCCGAGAGGCTTGATTTAGTTGTTCGAGGGTTGATGTAGGGTCAAACGTTGTCGGTTTGACTCGGAACTTGACGTGGAGCCTTTTGGATGTATTTTGAGACCATCCATCGGCTCTGTTCGAAGATTTGGTGTCTCCGATGCTTTTGCCGCCGAGAGCTCCTTTTCGGTTGTCGGAGAAGCGAAGTTAGGCCAAATGATTTTGAAATGGCCCGAAACTTCTTGTGTACTCCTCTTTTGGCTGTCTTGAAGGATTTTGCAGTTTTTGTTTAATTCTGACAAGATTTGATTTTTGGAAGTAGCATTGCCTATTTATGGCAGGTTGCGACTTCATGTAGCTCTTTGGATCTTGAAGAGGCAAAGTGACATTTTTGGTGTCAACAGCTGCCACTACACAAGCAAGTGAGGTACTAGTCAATATATGTATCTATTTCTTGTTTTAGTCATATAGGTTTCACAAACAGTATTAAAGATGTGATGGAGAAACACAAACAATCATATAATGCAAAAACAGTTTGTGATCTAAATCTTTTTTAATCAACAATCTGTACATGGACTGTTTAATCTCTCTCTAAACCTTTTTTAATCAACAATCTGTACATGGACTTTTTAATCTCTCTCTCTATTTATGTAAATGTATAACCAATCCAAAATATCTTTATGCCAAAAAAGGTGTGAAACCCTAGCAATGCCAATAAAGGTGTGAAACCCATTGTGTGGGGAGATTTTCAAGATACTAAGAATATGCTGATCTCGGCTGTAAGATGTCAATTAGCACGCCCACGTGCCATCCAGACACACCTCGACTGCCGGGATAAAGGCCTCAGCCGAAACCAGACTGACTTCGGCTGACAGTGCCGAGCTCGGCTACCAAGGTTGACCTCGGCTGAGAGCCTGACCCCGGCCGAAGGAGCTGGGACGGAAGCCGAAATGAAGAAGAACCCTTCTCACGCCCTACGCCCGCCACGTCATTGGACATGTGACAGAATAGGGTTGCGAGCCAGTGGGACAGATGCGTCATCCCGACCGTCCACAATCTTCGCCAGATCGCTGACAGGGCGGCATCCAGCGGCTGTAGCCAAATCAGGGCAGAGCCCGAGGATGGATCCGATGGGACCTCTACCGCCAAAGGCGTCCAACATGATCAGGCCCAACATGACATGCATTTAATCCAATGTGGGCTGATCGGACTGGCAATAAATGCTTTGTGGGCTGTGATGGACCCGCATTTATTACTTTGTGGGCTAATGAGGGCTTCCCTATCAAATCAAGGGGCCCACTCTAAGATATCAGGTAGAGTTCTCTATAAATAGGATAACATTCCATAACACAGGCATGCAATACACGCATACTAGAGCTGTTACTCTGCCTCTCTTCTTCCTCTCCTTCCTTAGTTTAGTTCATACACTAACTTAGGCATCGGAGAGCCTTGCGCCACTCAGGCCAGGGTCCTCTGACCGTTCGTTCTTCCCTTTTCAGGCTTTGAGGCAGCTGATCTTCATCTTACAGTTGGATAAGTCCTATCAAGCACCCCTTAATCTTGTGAGTTTTTAATTTTGCACTTACAATTGGCACCGTCTGTGGGAAAGTATTAGCCCAATCTTCCCAAATACCATGCCTCCAAAAGCTAAGAAAGGCGGAGAGTCTTCAAGAGCGATGGTCCAGCTACCGGGCCCGTCGGCGGACGCCCCTCCTCAAAGGCGATCCAGCGCGGGGCTTGGCGTGTCTACAGGCGAGGGATGCCCAGACTCGCATATCTTCGGCCCCGTTCCATTCCCAGAGCAAGTTGAGGATTCGTCCCCGGGCGAGGAAGTCATGCCTCCCCGACGGGACGAACGGCGACAGGAACGTCCCTAGAAGGACAAAGCCGTAGCAGTCGACAGGTTACACCGTCCATGATACCTCGCTGACGGAGGGGATGTCGCAGCTCAAAACGCTCTCATCCAAGAGTAGGAGAAGTTAATCCGCCAGCTCCAGCAGTAACTGAGAGCAACAAGAGCTACCTCGTTAAGGCAGCCCTCCGGGCGCCAAGGCAAGAAGAGAGCCGCCCAGAGCAAGGCAGTCCAGTCCTCCCACGAGGATTTGAGAGCTTATTTGGATGAAAAGTGCGGTCGGGCCCACGATGAAGGCTAAAGCAACAGTTGAAGCCATCATGGCCGAGACAGCTGAGCTCGCAGCCATCACAGTCGAGGCCACTCGAAGCGGAAGTCAGAAACACTGTCGCTAGAGAAGGATGACGAGTAGGAGCGGCTCGACAGGCGTATTAGACTGGTTGTTCAGAACAACTTGGAGATGGCGGACTCGCTCGAGACCAGCAAGATATCTGCGGCCCCGCCGATCTGGGGGTCTCCCCCTTTACACGGGACATCAAGGAGACTCCCCTGCCCAAGAAGTTCTCCATTCCACGATTCATCCTCTACTATGGAGTCTCGGATCCTGCCGCTCATCTCCGACATTTCTCTCAGAGGATGTCCATTTGGGGCGACGAGGGGCACCTCAACTGCAAAATCTTCTCCTCCAGTCTGGGCGACCTCCCCCTGAAGTGGTTCTGCGCCCTCTTGGAGAAATCCATCTCGAGTTGGAGACAGCTCCAGCTCTCTTTCTTGAAGAAGTTTCAGGCCTATAGTGTCGTCCCCAAGACTGATGCTGATACACTGGCCCTGAAGATGAAGCAGGGCGAGAGCATCACCCAGTTCGCCAAATGGTTCTGGGCGACTTACAGACAAATCGAAGTCTCCAAGGATGAAGTGGCAGTATTCGCTTTCTAGAACGCTCTGTTGCCAGGAAACGAGCTTAGGAAAGACCTGGCTGGAGACCCCGTAACCTCCGTGCCAGCCTTGATGTCCAGGATAAAGCGTTATGTCGCCTGGGAGGAAGATGATATTCGGGCCCGGGAAAGCCACGGCGCAGGACACAAGGATAAGGGCAACCAGCCCCAAATGAAGGATAAGAAGCCCTTCCGGAAAGAAGAGCCGAAACAAGCCTGGGTCTCGACCTCGGCAAGCTCCAGCCCCCAGGTCTGGGGCCAGCAGGAAGCCCAGGCCTCCTCCCGATGCCTATCAAGTTGTGAATACCATCTTCAAGGAGCCGATCCATCAGATCATGAATAAGATCAAGCACAGGCCATTCTTCAGCTGGCCTCAGCCCATGCAGAGTGATCCCTCCTCCCGTGACCAGAACAGGTTTTGCGCCTACCACAAATAGAATGGGCATAAAACTGAGGAGTACAGGATCCTGAAGTCTCACCTAGAGAAACTCGCCAAGGAAGGCCACCGAGAGGAATACGTCAATACAGGAGATGCTGGCAGCGGTCAAACTCATCAGAGCGCTGACAAGGACCCAGACATTCACGAATCTGAAAAGATCATCAATGTCATCCATCCGGCACCCTCAGTGCCTCCTCCCTCAACTAGAGGCAACGCCCAGGCTCCTGCCGAGGCCAGGCAGGCATCGCATGGGAAGGAGGTGATGAGGGCTGAGCTCGGACCAGCGTCCAAGAGAGCACGGCGCGAGCGCCCAGCTATCTCGTTTTCAGATAAGGACCTCGAGGGAGTGCAGCTTCCCCATAATGATCCTCTACTCCTAACGATTAAGCTGCGAGACTTCACAGTGAAAAGAATCCTCATCGACTCCGGCAGCTCATCCGAAATCCTCGACTATGGATGCTTCAAGAAGATGGGGCTCTCGGAGGCTGATTTGAAGGAAGCTCGTATGCCTCTGATAGGGTTCAGCGCCAAACCGGTCTACCCCAAGGGAAGAATCACTCTGGAGACTAGGGTGGGCGGAGCCTCTATGATGACCGACTTCCTAGTAGTGGATGCCCCCTCCCCTTGCATATTACATATATACTGCCTGTCTAATTATAAACCGTTTCATATCCAGAGAGAGATGGGTAAAGATTCTTTTAGTCCGTTGATGTGCATTCTTCGTGAGAACAAACTGACTGGACCTAATTACGTAGATTGGAAGAGAAATCTTGACATAGTACTCACTGCTGAGGAGTACAAGTATGTCTTGTCGGAAACCTGTCCTGATATTGATGCTAATTCTACTGATGACCAGTTAGACGCTGAGAGGAAATGTAAGAAAGCGAATAGTATGGCTAAATGCTACATGCTTGCTTCCATGTCCAACGTGTTACAAACACAGCACGAGCAAATGGACACAGCCTATGAAATCATGATGTCCTTGTCTGAAATGTTCGCAAACAAAAGCAGGCCAGCTACTATGAGGCCTATCATAAATACTAGGATGGCTGAGGGAACACCTGTCAGAGAGCATATGCTCAAGCTGATGGATTGTTTCAATGTAGCTGAGATTCTAGGGGCTGAGATTGATGCAGAGAGTCAAACTGATATGATTCTCGAAACTCTGCCGGACTCTTTCAATCAGTTCAAGCTCAATTTCAATATGAGCAAGATGGACATGACTCTATCTGAGTTAATGAAAGAACTCCAGGCGGCGGAGGCTATCATGAAGCCCAAAACCCAAGCTCACTTTTTCCCGTCTTCTTCTAAACTAAACCCGAAAGGGAAGAAGTTCAAGAAGAAGCAGAATAAGGGAAAAGGCCAGAAAAAGGACAATACTGGTAAAAAGAAGGACAAGGGTACAGATGGAAAGCCCAAAGGGAAATGCTTCAAATGTGGCCTCAAAGGTCATTGGAAGAAAGATTGTCCCAAGTTGCTAGCCTCAGTTAAGAAAGGTACATCTTTTTCATACTACATTGAAACTTATCTGGTGGTTGATTCTACTGATTAATGGATAATAGACTCAGGAGCCGCTAATCATATATGCAATTCATTGCTGGGGTTTCAGATAATGCAGAAGATTGAGAAAGGAGAGTTTGCCTTTAGAGTTAGAACTGGAGCTAAAGTTTGGGCAGTTGCAGTAGGAGTTGTTTCCTTACATTTTCCATGTGATAGGATATTAGTTTTAAATAATATTTTCTATGTTCCGGACATGAGGAAGAATTTAATTTCAGTTTCCAGACTCATTGAATTTAATTATTCAGTTTCCTTCCATTCTGGTGTTGATATCAGTGGAGATGGAAATATTATATGTTCCGGTAGAATGCATGACAACTTATTTTATATATATCCTATTGCTCCCACACTGCATAATGTACAACAAGAAAACTCAACTTCCCTTAAAAGGAAGGTATCTTCAATCAATGACACATATCTTTGGCACTTACGTTTGGGTCACATTAACCTAAAACGGATTCAGAGGCTGGTAGAAGATGGGCCTCTGAGCTCATTAGATTTCGAACCATTTCCTCAGTGCGAATCTTGTCTCAAGGGAAAGATATCCAAAAGGTAATTTTCTGGAAAGGGACTAAGGTCAAAGGAGTTGTTAGAATTGATTCACACTGATGTGTGTGGTCTTGTGAACAAACCGGCTCGAGGAGGGTATGAGTATTACATCACCTTCATTGATGATTACTCTAGGTATGGACATGTGTACTTAATACGACGCAAGTCTGAGGCGTTTGATAAATTCAAACAATTCAAGGCTGAGGCGGAGTTACAACTAGGGAAACATATCAAAGCCCTTCGATCTGATCGAGGTGGCGAGTACCTCCTGGGTGAGTTCAAAGAGTACCTCACACAGCAGGGGATTGTGTCTCAGTTGTCTACACCGGGTACAACCCAGCAAAATGGTGTAGCAGAGAGAAGAAACCGTACCCTTCTTGATATGGTAAGGTCCATGATGAGTCATGCAACCCTACCTATATCTTTTTGGGGATATGCCCTAGAAGCAGCAGCATACATTTTAAATCTGATACCTTCTAAATCAGTACCTAGGACACCGCAAGAAATGTGGACAGGTCGAAAACCTAGTTTAAAACATATCCACATTTGGGGTTGTCCGGCCGATGTACTGAATGATAAAGCTACCAAGCTGGAACCCAGATCGGAAATGTACTACTTCATTGGGTATCCTAAGGGAACGAGAGGTGGCATCTTTTATCATCCAAAGGAGCAAAGAGTGCTTATCAGCACTCATGCTAGATACTTGGAGGATGATTGTATGATGTACCAAGAGCTCAGTTGAAAAGAAACCCTTGAGGAGATTCTTCCGGGATCTCCTATAACATCTGTACCAGATCCTGAGATAGTAGATGAACAAGATATTCCTTTTAACACTCCGGAGCCTCGTCGTAGTGGGAGAATTTCTAGACAGCCAGAAAGATATCTAAGAGTGTCTTTTAAGACAGACTCTGAAGATCTGGTTGAGGATCCTACTAGTTATGATGAAGCAGTAACGGATATAGATGCTGACATATGGATTCTTTGTATTCCAATCAAGTCTAAGAGCTTGTAGATGCACCTGAAGGGATTAAACCCATTGGGTGCAAGTGGATCTACAAGAGGAAGAGAGGAGTGGATGGGAAGGTGGAAACCTTCAAAGCAAGATTGGTGGCGAAACGATATACTCAGAAAGAGGGTATCGATTATGAGGAAACCTTTTCACCAGTGGCTATGCTTAAGTCCATAAGGATTTTCTTGGCCATCGCATGTCATTATGACTACGAGATATGGCAGATGGATGTCAAGACATCTTTTCTTAATGGAAGTCTTGACGAATGCATCTATATGATACAACCAGAGGGCTTCATTGCTAGTGGCCAAGATAACATGGTTTGTAAGCTTAAGAAGTCCATTTATGGACTTAAGCAAGCATCTAGAGCATGGAACATCAAGTTTAATCAGGGAGTCAAATCTTTTGGCTTTGATCAAAACATTGATGAACCATGTGTGTATACGAAAGGAAGTGGAAAAGCAGTTGCTTAGTTCTGTATGTATATGACATATTGCTCATTGGAAATGATGTAGGAATATTGTCATCCCCAAAGGTTTGGTTATCCTCTCAATTTCAGATGAAGGATTTGGGTGAGGCCAGCTATATCTTAGGGATCAAGCTTTTGCATGATCGCAAGAATAAGATGTTAGCCTTATCCCAATCTTCATATATTGAGAAGATATTGGTCAAGTTTAACATGCATGACTCCAAAAAGGGCTTGTTACCTTCTAGACATGGAGTACCACTATCTCGAGATCAATGTCCAAAGACATCTGAAGAGATAGAGAGCATGAAGAGAGTTCCATATGCATCCGCTATTGGAAACCTCATGTATGCTATGTTATGTACTAGACCAGATATTTGCTTTGCCGTTGGCATGGTTAGCAGATATCAGTCAAACCCTGGAACCATGCATTGGATAGCTGTTAAGCATATATTCAAGTATCTTCGGAGAACGAAAGATTATATGCTAACCTTTCGAGCAGATGATCTAACGCCTTTGGCATATACAGATTCTGATTTCCAATCTGTTAGTGATGCCAGAAAGTCTACTTCAGGATACATCTTTACTCTGTCGGGAGGGGCTATATCACGGAGAAGTGTCAAGCAATCCTGTACTGCTAATTCTACCATGGAAGCAGAGTATGTGGCGGCATCGGAAGCTACGAAGGAAGCAGTATGGCTCAGAAAATTCCTATTGGAATTGGGAGTTGTTCCTGCAGTACAAAAACCGATTGTCATGTACTACGATAACACTGGTGCTGTAGCACAGTGCAAAGAGCCCAGGAATCACAAGAAAGGCAAACACATTCAGAGAAAGTACCACTTGATCCGGGAATTCATTCAGGATGGAGAAATAGTGGTGGAGCAGATTGCCTCAGCAAATAACTTAGCTGACCCATTCACTAAGACTCTTACTGAAAAAGTCTTTACTTCTCATATTGAGTCTATGGGTGTTAGGTTAGGAAGTAGTGATCTTTAGTGCAAGTGGGAGTTTACTGGGATTGGTGTATGCCCTAAAGCCCACTAGCTGCACTCTCATCTTTTGTTACAGGATATTTACTGGTTATTTAATGGAATGACTCTTTTCTGCTTAAACATGTATATATGTATGGTTGTGTAAGGCCCGTTGTTTCTAGTAAATGAATTAGGTGTGCAGTGTCTACACACAGATAGGTCTAATTCATGGACACTGGAAACAACATATTTGTTCATAACTGAGAGATGGAGCTGGGCACTTCATCTTGGTATAAGTTATAGTGAGAGACTCTCTTGTATTCAGGGTGACTTACCTAAGTCATGGGAGGACTTTCCCGGATTTATCTCATTAGTGCATATGCAATGCATTGAACAGGACCATGGTAGGTGTGATCTCTAAATAGTACTATCACTGAGAGAAGATCAAGTCACCTCATGCTACTGAGTGACCAGTGCTCTTAATCTTGAGCATTTGTGGATGAACTGACGAAGTCAAGTTCTTGTGCTTTAATTCACTATGGGTGAGATTCTTTTCATGGGTCAACAGCTCTGTGTTTTGGGTACTCGGACTTGATCAGTTGGGACGTGCAGATGCAATAAAGAATCTATGCCATCTAATGATGGAATGATCGTCCCCTTAGAATTATCCGATTAATCATCAAAAACTAAGATCTTAGTATATGGATGTTCCATATGGATATTGAACTTGTGGGTCGCTCCCTGGACCAAGAGAATGATATTCGAATGATGATTATGTTGGAAATTAGGTGGGTCTCTAGGATAGGTTTCAAAAACTTTTGACCCACTTGATACAGAGATCAACTATCCATAAGGCTATCAATGTGTCCAAGATGCAAACCTTCTATCTCATCTATCATGATCAGTAATATAATCTATCTAGGAGATAGAAAATCAGTAACAAACATGCAACAAAGATCTATATCATACAAGGAAATAGATTATACCTTTGGAGCTCTATTGTGCTCTAATGGAGAAGTTGCTACTTTCTTTGATGACGAACCCTTTCGCGAATCAAATAGGTTTCTCCAAAAACCCAATGGCCTTCCACGCTATTACCCGAATCAGAATCTCTTTCTCAATAAGATGGGTGAGAAGACAACTAGGAACTTAAAGGAACTAGAAGAGGGAGAGAAGAGAAGTGCAACTCTTGCATAAAGGGGGCTGGGCGTGAATTCCAAGGTTGGACATCCAAGCCCCCTTTGGTTCCCTATTTATAGCTTTTGCAAACTACTCTTTACTAATTTAATTAGAAGTCCCACTTCCAAATTAATTAGTAACCTTCTTCTCTTTCTTAATTACAATAGAAGTCTTACTTCCATTACTAATTAGAAACATACTATTACCACTATTAGAAGTCTCACTTCAAATAGAAATAGTAACTTTCCTTTTAGAGTACAACTAGAATTAGTATCCGCCTGATGATTGGGCTAGCGTGGGGACCACTAGGGATTCCTTAGAAAGCTGGCTCCAACTAGAACACGTGACCCCACATCTAATGTGCAATCCGGGCCCACAGTTAATTGCAAATAACTCCACTATATAAATGCAATTGAACTCCAGTCTAAGGAAATTACATAGAAGACCCTAAACTTCCCTATTACCACAAGTAGGCCCCTCCATCAATATCCATGGATCAATTGGACCTGTCTTCCAAACTAGATCCATATCTTATTATCCTTGAGCCCCAATTAATTATAATGATCAAAGATACCTTTTCAATTAACTCTTAATCGGAATGGGTGTACACTTACCAATGATTAAATCCATTAATTGGCACAAGGGGATATTAGAGATAGATTCCATCTTGACCATTAAACGTTCCCACAGATCTACTACCATATACCCAAATCACCGAGGTGTTGACCTATAGTCGGCCTCACTCATTGGTGACTCAAAGCAAATGAATAGATAGAAACTTGAGTTCATTAATGTCTCAGGATTGAGAGCTTACTGCTAAGGAATTATGAGAGCAGACCTTAATATAAAGACAGTGTTTATAAGGTACTTCTCATGGTCCTTCAATACATCCAATGTACCGGCACTATGATCCAGAATCTTTCATTCTGATGATCGAGACAAATCACACTATCTCATAGTGATCAAAATGCTGCAACCTTGTCAGTATAAGATGTCCAGTCTCATCACTGGTTGTGAAAATACTCAAGTATAAGATTTATTATACATGTCTCCCATATATGGATCTCATCCATACACATGTATTATATCTAGTATACTTATGGACTTTGGTTCATCTCATGAACCATTATGTCATTCGTATTGGTTATGTGCAAGTATATAATTAAACACCATTCATCTCATGAAATGGAAAGCATGAATATATTGATTAATAAAGAAATGAATCAATTTATTACATCATATGCTGGTATTGAGAAAATAAAACTAACAGATTAAGTTAAGGATATGAAGTTCTAAGGTTTAGATGTAATCAAGAAGGTTGATAGTACATCTGATAACCTGACTTGATTATGGATGTTACATAGAGGGGCATTTAAGTCATTTTACTTAGTAGGTCGAAGACAACTGTCACTTTCTGACTCTCATATTAAATATTTATCCCTGGAGTTCAACCATAACTCTTTAGTGGAATGAGTTAAGGTTAAAATGGTCTTAATGTTGCTATGGGTTTGGCATGGACATTTTGGTCATTTTGGGAGCCAAGGGCAAATATGTCTTTTGATCCCTTCTCTAGTCACTTTCCAAGATTGGCATGGTTTCCTAAGTTGTTTAGATGACATATGGTTGAATTATTTTAGTGGAAAAATAATTTTGAGTTAAATTCAAATAGGCCTTTGATGGCATACATGAATTTAATTCTAGATAAATTATTTGTGGGCCATGGTGTGCATTATTATGTGGGACGTCCATAATGGGAAATCCATAGGTGAGGTTTCCAACTTTGAGTAGGTCTCTCTACTTGGAAGGTTGGACTCCTCTTTGGATTAGTATTCCTATAGTAAAGTTTCATTTTTTAATTAGAAACTTAAATTAGTAAGTGTTGTGCAACTAGGATTACTAATTGCCAAAGTTTGTGGGATGTTCCTTCAGTTTCCTTTTCTAATTGGAGTGTTTATAAAAGGAAATAAATCTTTAGATTATACTTTCCTTTTAGGATATCTATGAGAATTAGGAGAGATAACCATTAAGGAAAGGAATCCCAAAGATTTCTATAAAAAGAGGAAACCCCCCCTTGGACGTCCATAACACAAAGAGATCCATCATTCCACACGTCCAGCCCTCTTTCTTCTTCATTGAAGAGAGTTTCAGGTCTGACAGTTTTTTCCATAGAAAAAAGTTCTCAAAACCCATCTAGAAATCTAGATTAAGATCCCACCATCTTAGCCAATCAGATTTGGAAGTGAAATAGAGAAGAAGATCAAAAGCAATTCTACTACAGAAAATTCCAGCAAGTTGTTTGCTCATTGCAAGTCTGAGTTTAGCCCTTTGGATCTTTTATTTCAGAGATTTGAAGTCTACAAATCATCAAGGTAATAGTCTTCTTGAATCTTCTTTAATTATACACTTGTTGGTCATGAATTCATGGAGTTATTATGCGATCAACATGGCTGGTTGGCGCTGCCCAGATCAAATTTTTTAAAATCTGTCATGTTACAAATCAGCCATGGATGTCCTTCCTAAGTGATGTCCAGATCTGAATCGCAGTTTCTTTCACATGAAGCATATTAAATACATAATTTATGAATAATTCAAAATAATTAAACGCATGGGCTTGTTAGGCATCGTGATCTGGGCCTGTTGGGTTACGGGCGTTTTCTTGTAAATCAGCTCGGGTCAGGTAAATGGGCTGGCTTAGGTGAGTGTGGAGACGGAAGTGTATGTGTGGTGACAGTGAAGTGGGTGATGCAGTGGTGGGGTGGTGTGGGTGCAGTATAGGAGAGAGATGAAGTGCAGCACAGTGGGTGGTTGTGAGGGAGAGAAGAAGAAGAAGAAGGAACGGCGAGGTGCCTGCACAGTGGGTAGTGGGTTGTGCAGGGCGTGTGTAGTGTGAGTGCAACGGCTAAGGAAGATGGGTGCTCAGTTGGTGGTGAAGGTGATGGTGCAAGGTGCAGTGGGAGGAAGAAGAAAAAAAGATGGAATGGTGCAGGGTGCAGGGGCTGTGCGTGGGGTGTAGGTGTAGGTGGACTGGGAGGAGAAGAGAAGGAAGAAATAAAAAAAAAGGAAAGAGAAAAGGAAAAAGAAAGATAGGGCGCATGCGGGTGAGTGCTGTGAAAGGGAGAAGAAAGGAGGGAGGAAGGTGCAGGTAGGTTGTGTGCAGGGAGAGTCGAAGGGCGGAAGAAGAAGAAAAGGAGGGAAAGAGAAAAGAAAGAAAGAAAGAAAAAGGAAAGAAGGTGGGGGGTGTGGGCCTGGTCGAAGAAAAAGGAGAGGAGAAAAGAAGAGAAGGAACAAAGATTGAAAAGGAGGGAAAAAAAGTGCAGAGAGAGAGGGCGTGCTGTAGTGATGCGCGGGTGGTGGGGTGTGTTGGTGAGTGTGGTGAGAGGTGCAGGGGCTATGAGGGTGGAGACATGGAGAGAGGAAGTGCACTGTGTGAAGGCGGGGGGCTGTGAGAGTGGAGAGATGGAGAGAGGAAGCGAGAAGAAGAAGAGAAAGAAAGAAAAAGAAAGAAGAAAGAAGAAAGAAAAAGAGAGAGGGTGGTGGAGTGGAGTGCAGTGAAGATGGGGGAGAAGAAGATGGAGAAGAAGATGGAGAAGAAGAGAAAGACAAGAAAGGGAGAGAAAGAAAGGAAAGGATATGGGTTCAGGGGGTGTAGGATGTGTGTTGTGGTGAGAAGGTGGTGCGGTGAATGAATGGCGAGATGTAGGTGTACCAGTCATGCAGGAAGGAGAGAAAGAGGAGAAGGTGGCGAAAGGAAGAGAAGAAAAGAAAATGAAAGAAAGAAAGAAAAGGAGATGGTTTCAGGGAGTGTGCAGGAAGGTGTGCAGTGGAGGAAGAAGAAGAGAAAGAAAAAAAAAAAGAGAAAGAAAAAGAAAAGAGAGGAAAGAGGGGATATGCAGGCGGTGTGCAGTGGAGTGTGGTGTGCAGGGAGGACAAGGGAGAAGAAGAGAAAGAAAGAAAAAAAAGAAAAAGAATATGGGGCTTGCAGGTGGGTACGGGCGCAATGGGGTGTGCAGTGAAGAAGGAGGGAGAGAAAGAAAGAAAAGAGAAAGAAAGAAGGGTGTGCGGAGCAGGGAAAGGGGAAGAAGAGAGGGAAAGAAGAAAGAAAGAAAGGAGGGAGTTGCTGGTGTGGCAGATGCAATGCAAAGAGAGGTGGGGAGGCTCCTACCTGGTTCTGGAGTCCGGTGGCGAGGGGGAAGGCGCGATCCACGTGAGGAAGACGCTAGCGGAGAGAGGCTCTGTGCGTGGAGTGGGTTGCAGACAAGGAAGAAGAAGTGGGCGATGATCTGGTTCCGGAGTCCGGCTGCGAGAGAGAGACGGCGAGGGATGGTGCTGGGACGATGAGATGAAGATGGAGGAGGGTGGAGATGGAGGGTGATCACCTGGGTGATGAGGGAGGTTCTGCGCAGCAAGAAGATGGGCGTGAGATGATGAGCCGGGTGAAGATGATGGAGATCTGCGATGAGATGATGATGAGCATGAGGTAGATGAAGATGATCGTTTGAGGGAGAGGGTGGAGATGAAGATGGGAGGCCGGCTGAGTGAGGATTGCGTGGGCTGGAGATGAAGGAGATGGTGGAAATGATGGGAGTGAGAGCGGGATCAGATCTGCCCTGGGAGGAGGGTGATGGAAGAAGTTGTGTATGCGTGATTTGAAGGAGAGAGATGGGCATGTGATGATGAAAGGGAGAGGATGATGATGGTGGTGGAGTGAGGGGAGATGCGATGGAGAGAGAGATATCAGGGGGAGGTGATGGATGGTTGATGGAGGATGGTGGTTGAGAGGGAGATGATCGTCTGGGAGATGGGATGGCTCAAGAATTTAGCGCATATCCCCGGGATAGAGACGAGGGAGAGGGTGATGGGAGGATTCTGCGCATGGTTTGTGTTTAGATAGGGATTGAGAGTTAGAGATAGAGAGGGAGAGAGAGACATCGGGGGGAGGGGAGAGTCCAAACCTCATGGACTCTCCTCTCCCATGCAGCTGATAGGCCAGGTCTGGGTCAGGTATAGGTTGGGTGCAGGCTTGGGTTAGGTTAGGTGGGTTGGATTTCATATTTGGGTTTGGTTCCGGTTAGAGTTTAGGTATGGGTTTGGAGTTTGGGCTTGCTGAGCTAGGTCAAATTGGGCTTAGGTGTGGGATCCATGTTTGTATATGCGAATTGGTGTCCAAAAGGTGGGGTCCGGTGGAGTTCGGTCGGGTTCTCATCACTAGGACTCAGGTTAAGTAGATTTTGATCCGCCCGTCGGATATTGACGTTCTACACATCAACGGAAAGCTCTTGGTGAGTAGATAGCGATGAGCCAACTTCCGAGGCAATATGAGGTCTAGAAATGGTGGGTGATTTTTCACGCGGGCACTCTGGGGTGTGGGACCTGCTATTTATGATTTTTGATCCGCCAAATGAGATTGTCGAACTAAGTCTAAATTATCAACAAGCTTCTTCATCGTCATCAATTAATCTAAATTATGTCATCAATCATTCAATTATGGGTGAAATGGGGGCACCACTATATATGACAGGTGTTTAAGGCTATCATAGGGGCCAAATGAGGTGTCTATAGTATGCCCCTCTTTGGAGAATAGCACGTGGAGAGTTGTGCTCCAAAGAAAGTAGACACACCACTCATGACTCACGGGAGCTTTTGAGCTCGCGGGAGTGGCCACCTACGGAAGTATGCAAATGCAAATTTGTTCTAAAGATGAGGTTCACTTTTCTAGGATCGTTTCTGATTCAGGGGAAAAAGGAAAAAAGAAGAAGTTACGTGCCTACTGATTTAATTGGAAACCCGAGATCTGTGCCTCGGTGTCCGTGGTATTGCCACTGATGGACAGCGCTTGTACTGAGGTCGGCGGACATGGGAGTCCGTTTGGGTCCGACCCTTTCGTAACCGGGGGGCAAAGGCGTGCATCAACATTTTTTTGTGTGGGTGTGCCAGATTTTCTATTTTACTTAGAATTGCAAGTGGTGATCCGGAGATCGACCTTCGCAAGTAAAAAGGAAATCAACTTCTTTCAAGTTTTCCATTGCACATATATTTAAGAAAAGAGACATTTTCTTGATTTGCCGTGAAAGGCGATTTTTTTGGCATTTATAGCCGATTTACAGTTCTTATCAATAATGAAAGACAAGAGTTGTGATTTTTGTCTCTTTTAGAAAAATACAAACTACAATGAAAAGCAAGAAAATGAGGATCTAACTTCTCAGGAGATTGTGGGGGACTCGTTCAGATTGACGGTTGCAAACCATGTGTGGACTTCGCCATCATCCATGCAGATGAGAACAGAGGATGCTTTTGATTCGCTTGGCTTGGCTATAACCTCAGATTTTTAGAGGACAAAGACCAAGAGGAGGTCCTATGTCCAATAAAAAGCTAAGTAGACAGGCTGAAAAGCCACGTCTAAGCCATTGGAGGCAGAAGGAGAAGGCAAAGACCTTGGGGGGGTACCCCCCCAAGGGACTTTTGTCACCTTGTAGTGGTGGCCGGTGCAGAACTTCACAGAGTTTCCTCTCTTTCTTTCCACTACTAAAAAAATGGCTTGTTATGTCGGTTTTTGGTGTGTCGGGTAGGTGGAAAACCGACACAACAAACTTTTTATGTCAGTTTGAGTTATGTTTGTATTAGGATCAGGTTTGTTGTGTCACTTCATTGGAAAGAGACACAACAGAGTTTTGAATTGTGTCAGTTCTACTAAACCCGACACTACAACACAAGCTGTTGTGTTGTTGGGTTAAAATTTGAGTGTAATGTTTTATATACCTCATCAGACCGACACATCAAAATTCATCGCTTCAGTGAAAAATTTCATGTGCCAAATTAATTTGGCGCCAAACAAAAACTTTCGCTCCATTCTTCATTCAGTTCACACAACAGCAGCCCCTTCCCGCTCTTTCTTCCTCCCATCTCTCTCTCTCTCTCTCTCATTCTCCCTCTCCACACTGGGTCGCTGCCGCCAGACTTCGAGCACGCCAGTGATCATGACCACCACCAAGCTCTCCTTCTCTTTTCCCTTCTCCACTCTCTCAACTCTTCTCCCTCTGCCAAGCTCACTGCCGCCCCACCTCTCTCTCTTTTTCCCCTTTTCTCTTCTCCTTCATCTAACCTCACTCACTACCCCACTGTCCCGGCGCCATCACCGTTGCCGCCGGACCCACCTGCGCTGCCGGCGAGCTTCCTCATCTCCGGCGAACCCAGCCCACTCCATCTCTCTCTATTTCCCCATTTTTCCTTTTTTCCTTTCCTTCCCTGTTTCTCTATTTCTTTCTCTGTTTTCTCTCTCCCTCACTCATCTCCCTGCCAATTAAAATTACCCCACTATCCCTGCGCCATCACTGTTGCCGCCGGACCCACCTGCGCTGCCGCTGGGCTTCCTCATCTCCGGCGAACCCAGCCTACTCCATCTCTCTCTATTTCCCCATTTTTCCTTTCTTCCTTTCCTTCCCTGTTTCTCTATTTCTTTCTTTGTTTTCTCTCTCCTTCACTCATCTCCCTGCCAATGAAAATTACCCCACTGTCCCGGCGCCATCACCGTTGCCACCGGACCCACCTGCGCTGCCGCCGAGCTTCCTCATCTCCTGCGAACCCAGCCCACTCCATCTCTCTCTATTTCCCCATTTTTCGTTTCGTCCTTTCCTTCGTTGTTTCTCTATTTGTTTCTATGTTTTCTCTCTCCCTCACTCATCTCCCTGCCAATGAAAATTACCCCCTCCCATTTCTTCATCTCATCTCTCATCTCTCATCTCATCTCATTTCTCCCCCTCCCATCTCACCCAGTTCACCATTCCGTTCTCTGTTTCTTTATTTCTCTCTCCCTCTCCCACCAAAAGAAAAAAAAACTCAAGCTTTCATCTCCCATCGACTTAGCGTTTCACAAAAAGAAAAAAAAAAACTCAAGCTTTCATCTCCCTCTCCTCTCGTTTCTTCCTGCTACTCCCTCTCTCTTCTCGTCTTCGACGCCAAAAACTCAAGCTTTCATCTTCCAAACTCTCGTCTTTGCTGTTAAAGGTTAGTTTTTTTCTGTAATGGTTTTTTTTTTTTTTGGGCAGTTGAGTTCTAGATTGGGTTTATTCAAATTGCATGTTAAGTAGCCTTAGTTCATAGCCTTAGTCCTTCCGTGTTTTTCTTGCAATCTGTACAGTACGAATCCATTTTTTTTAATGTATTAAATTAGTGAATGTTATGGTTTTGTTGTTTTTGCCTTTCTGGTTTCCTGAAAAGAGGATTGATATCCAAACCCCAACTATTAATTCTCGCATGTTAGGGAAAAACTTGGTGAGTCAGAAATGTATCTGCAAGCTGTGTATGGTCTGTGTTATGCTATATATGTGATTCTGATTTGACTAACTTGGTGTCAAGTATTATAGATTCTGACTATTGGTTCCAAGACTTGATGCCCCAAACTTTCTACTGGGGCCAATATTTATTTGGGTGATGGTTTTGACCAACCCTGCTTGTGAATGTTATTAGGTGGTTGATTGAAGTAGTAAGCCTAGTATTAATTTCTTTGACATAACAAGAATGAAAATTCATTCTTAAATAATTGTACATATAGCAAAATATATGACCTGGCGCCACCGGTTACAGGTCAACAAGAGATGTCTTAAGGCATTATTATAGACCGTGATCCCATTTGGCATTTTGATGTCATTAGGAATTATAGATTGCAATTGCAGGATGGCGTTTTTTTTTACACTTTTATAGATACTCAAGTAGTTTTCTAGCATGCCATATGGTTTGTTTTTGGGCATTATTGTAGGTGGGATCTGAATACTTGAGAAATGTTATTGTCTTACCATCAAAAATCTTCAAGTGTATTAGTATTCAAGAGTTTTAAGTGTTGAATTGGACAAAGATTAATATTGTCTGTTTACTTTTTTAGGACTTAAATACTCGATGACAACATGCAAGTAATTAATATTGTCTGTTTATTTTTTCACCTGGTTGTAGTTCATCCCTTGGATCATGTGTTTATTTTTTTAATTGTTGCAGTAGAGTGTTACTTTTCCATTGTTTTGCGAAATTATTTATTTCCTTTCAAAATGGACAAGTCTTGGATGTCAAAGGATAGGCTGACTAGGAAATACAATAATGGGGTAGAAACTTTGATTAGTATTGGAAAGGATGAGGATAGTTTCTTACGCTGCCCATGCAGAAATTGTGGAAATCTCCGCGAGTTAACAAAGAGATAAGTTAGATCTCATCTTGTCCATCATGGTATTGACACAACTTATACGATATGGAGATTTCACGGGGAAAGATCTTCTAATTTTGTTGAGCCCAGTGTTCCTGCATATTCCAATGACAACCAATATCATGAGATGGAGACTCCAGATGATGCGGTACCCATGAAACGAATGGTACGTACAACAGAAGAACAATTCGAGGCTAATCCTGAGAAGTTTAAAGAGTTGCTTGAAGACGCATAGACACCTCTGTACGAAGGCAACCCGAAGTTTACAAAGCTATCAGCAATGGTTACATCATTTAATATAAAAGCAAAGGGTGGTTGGTCCGACACAAGTTTTACAAATTTGTTGAAAGTGTTACAGGAGATGTTTCCCTTGAAAGATAATGTGTTGCCTTCAAACATGCGTGAAGTTAGGAAGGCATTGTCAGTTTATGGTATGAAATACCAGAAAATACATGCGTGTCCCAACATTGTATACTCTACAGAGGTGATGATTTCAAGAACCTAACTGAGTGCCCTACTTGTGGAGTGTCAAGATACAAGGAAAACGAAAGTAAGACAGACCAGTGTAGTGGTGTACCGGCAAAAGTGATGTGGTACTTTCCACCAATTGCAAGATTTGAAAGAATTTTTAAGTTCGAGGAGACAGCAAAGTCACTAACATGGCATGCCAATGAAAGAGTAATTGATGATAAATTGCGTCACCCAGCTGACTCTAAAGCATGGAAGGAGGTGGAAAATAGGTGGCCAGAGTTCGCAAGTGAGTCCAGAAGCCTTCATCTAACACTTTCAGCTGATGGGGTCAACCCATTCAACTCTCTCAGCAGTAGATATAGCTTGTGGCCGGTAATGTTGGTCACATACAACCTCCCACCTTGGTTGTGCATGAAGCGAAAGTTTATGATGTTGACAATGTTGATTCCTGGTCCGAAACAACTTGGGAAAGAGATCGATGTATACTTGGCACCCTTGATTGAGGACTTAGTTACCTTGTGGAGGGAAGGAGTTATGCTTTATGATGCCTACAAGCAAGAACCCCTTTTTGTTGAAAGCTGTATTGCTATGGACACTTAGCGATTTTCCAGCACTTGGCAATCTTTCAGGGTGCACTACTAAAGGCTACTATGCATGTCCAAGGTACGGCGAAGACACATCTTCTTATAGGCTGAAACACTCAAGGAAAAATATATACCAAGCGACTAGAAGATTTCTTCCGCGGTATCATCCTTATCGTAGACAGCAAAAGGCCTTCAACAGTGAGAAAGAGCTTCGGATTGAACCTAAAATATTATCTGGTGAGGAAACTAAAAGGAAAGTTGAAGGGATCAATTTCACATGGGGAAAACAGAAAAAATCAGTGGGAACATCAAAGAAGTCATTGGAAGAAGATGATGAAAGCAATGCCACCGAATGTTGGAATAAAAAGTCAAAATTTTTTGATCTTGATTACTGGCCGTATTTGCTTTTATTCCATAACTTGGATGTCATGCACATTGAGAAAAATGTTTGTGATAGCATCATTAGCACTTTGCTAAACGTGCCAAATAAAACAAAAGACAATCTTAATAGTTGTCTTGATCTGGAGGAGATGGGTTTAAGGAAGGAATTGGCTCCAAAGATTGGGGAGAAGAGGACGTTCTTACCACCAGCGTGCTACACATTATCTAGAGCCGAGAAAGTGAGATTGTGCAAAACATTACATGAGCTGAAAGTCCCAGAAGGATACTCTTCAAATTTTAAGCCACTTGTTTCAATCCAAGACCTAAATTGCATGGTCTCAAGTCGCACGATTGTCACTTGTTGATGTAACAATTGCTTCCTGCTGCAATACGGTCTGTGCTGCCAAAACATGTGAGATATGCCATTTTGAGGTTGTGTTCCTTCTTCAAAGCTATTTGTGCAAAAGTAATAGACGTGGAAAGGTTGCTTGGAATCCAGAATGATATAGTGATCACATTATGCTTGTTGGAAAAGTATTTTCCACCATCATTCTTTGACATTATGATTCATTTAATGGTGCATCTTGTCAGAGAGGTTGAGCTTTGTGGTCCGGTTTTCTTCCGATGGATGTACGCATTTGAGAGGTATGATGAATAATTTATTTTGATTGTTAATGGCTTCATTAGAATAAAAAAATTAATGTTTATTATGGTTAAAATCCAAGTTATCCTTTCATATTGTTTTAGGTATATGAAGGTCTTAAAGAGTTATGTAAGAAATCCAACCCGACCAGAAGCTTGCATGGCAGAAAATTATATTGTAGAGGAAGCAATTAAATTTTGTAGTGAGTTCTTACCCGAGTTGTTGGGAATTGGGATTCCTCCTTCTGGTGACAACACTCCTGCTGATATGGTGTTATATGAAAAGGCTCCACCTAGTGGTGATCTAGTTCCAGTTGATAGAAAAGCTTTAGAGCAAGCACATAACTATGTGTTGCAAAACACAAAAGATGTTCTTCCTTGCATTGAGTAAGTAGGACTATTTAGCTGTTTCACATTTCAAATCAATCCTATGTGTCTTGAATTTTGTTGGCTAACAAAATGATTTCTATTGGAAACATGATAGGGAACATATGACCTATCTAAAGAAACAAGATCCCTGCAAGTCAAGAAAACCGACATTGTTGCAAGACGAACACAATCGTACCTTTAGTAGTTGGTTTAAAGAAAGAGTAAATGACCGACTTAGCGTCTTTTCAGCATAATAAACTATTAGTATGACTAACTTTTATTTTAAAACAATCAGGTGTTGGAGGAGCGGCTTAAGCCTGAGAATAAGGTGTCAAGCGCCTTAAACTGGATATCTAAAGGTCCTTTGGCACATGTTTTAAAATATTCTACCTTTGTCGTTAATGGTCACCATTTTTCGACAAAGGCTCGTGATGCTTCATGAGTCACTCAAAATAGTGGAGTTTCTCTATTGGCAAGAACCACACAGAGTTCAAGTTCAAAGGATCAAAATCCAATAGTCACTGACATGTCATTCTACGGTGTTCTTATCGAGATATGGGTGCTCGACTATGCTGCCTTCAAAGTTCCAGTGTTCAAGTGTGACTGGGTGGATAGTAAAAATGGTGTCAAGACTGATGATATGGGTCACACATTAGTTTATCTTGGAAGAATTAGCCATAAGTCAGATTCATTTATATTTGCATCACAGCCGAAGCAAGTTTTCTACGTACCTGATCAAGTTGATCCTAGTTTGTCGGTGGTTCTAGAATCCCGCCAAAATTACCAGGACTACGGAGACGAAGATGACCTCAATGACATACTTGATCATGTTGAAGTACTGCCAAGTGTTGAATCATTTGATGCTACTGATGAATCTCAATCAAATTACATGCGAGAAGATTGTGAAGGGATTTGGGTTGATAGCTAAAAGTTTAATTTTAGATTTTTTAGTTATATGCCTATTAGTTATATGGAAGTGTAACATGCTACTGATAAATCTCAATCAAATTATATGCCTATTGGTTATATTCTTTTTACTATGAGATGGATTAAGATAATCCTCCATTGAATTATATTCGAGGTTGTGGCAAATTTGTTTTCATTCGTTCTTGACTTGGGTAAGTAATGTTTATTATGGTTAAGTACATATGCTTAAGTTTATTCATTTTTTGTTGCTTTTTCTTATGGTAAACTAAAAATTGCGACGTGTGCTTTTAGCAGGTTTTGAAGCTTAAGCAATGGACCCTGAAACAGGTGCTGGTTCACTTAAAAAAAGGAAGAGAAGACATTTAGCTGTGGTACCTGCCGGTGAAAAAAATGTGAGAGGTCAAGCAGTGTCTCATGACATGAACAAGAAGTTTGACGGTATAAAGATTGTAGTGGAGTTTGATGAAAATTATGTTCCTATCGGAAAAGTGGTACGAGAAAAAGTTGCTACTTGGGTAGGTGCATTGGTTAGAGGTGTTGTTCCACTAGCTGAATATCCAAATTGGTTTAAAGTGCCTGATCCCATGACAGAGGATTTATGGGTAGGAATGGAGGTAAGTGTTTATTGAGCTTATCGTTGTTGAATGTTTATTAAATTGTTTGTTATTTTATTTGTAAACTACAATTTGTTTAATTGAATATTTGCAGTTGCGATTTATTATAGATATCAAAAATATTTAAAAAAACAAGCACTATCCATTGCAGTTAGGTACTATGGCGGAGGCTTCAATTCTTATCTAACAAAAGAATTTGTCAGACCATACTCTAGATGATCAGAATTGCTAGGAAAATCCACCATCTTTTTGGGAGTTTATCCAGACATCAATCAACCGGATTTGGCTGAAATTTGTTCTGATTAGATGTCAGACATTGCCTTCCAGGTTAATAGACGTTCGTTTTACTTATAATTTCCATAAAGAATATTTTTCTTTTTGTGGGAGTTAGATAAATGCTTCTTTTTTCCTTCGAAACCTAGGGTAAGCAAGTTGCACGCAGAGCGAGAAGGGATCTGAATGAATATGACCACCGAATAGGCAAGGATGGTTATGCTGGCCTCTCCGATAAGATGGTAATCGGTTCAGACGAGAACCGTCGAACAACCAACTTTAGTTTCTAGTTGATGTTCATGATATACTCTGTTTTCTTAACTATTTGAGTTCTTTGACTTGTGATTGATAATAGAAAGCAGCGGAGTATCGATTGATCGTAAGATAGACATGTCATGTGGCTACTAGCACGAAAGACAAGAAGGGTGAATATTCAAATGATGCTACTAAGGAGATAGCTAAAAAATCGTAAGTTCCAAATTTGATTAAAAACATTTCTAATTCGTGGGAAGATACTTATTGAGTTTCTCATTCCATTTTCTTACAGGAAGTACTAAAACATGATGAAAAGGAAGGAAAGTTGGTAACAAAAGGTAGTGAAGATATTCTTACTTTGGCATTGGAAACCCCTGAGCATAGTGGCCGAGTTAGGGCTGGTGGAATGTATTGTACTCCAACTATGTACTTTAATCTCCCTAAGCGTAGATCAAATAAGGAATATACTCAGAAATTGGAGGCGCAGTTGCGAGAGAAAGATGATAACATTGTGACATTGCAGAAATCAATGATAGAGTTCCTTAAACATCAAGGATTGGTTAACTCACCAATGGATGAAACATTGAGTGAGTTGCTTAAGAAACAACTTGGAATGCTTAACTCCACACCAGCAGAAAATGTGGCGTCCAATAGTGATAAGAGTGATAATAGACAGGGGCTCTTAGCCCAAGCTCAAAATCGTAATTCATGTAGCCAAAAGGTACAGATTTTGTACCTTTGTACCTTTATTTCTATATGTTGGTTTCGTAAGCCTTTTAAGCACTATGTGGTTGTTGACTTCACTTTTATTCAATTAATGCGTAGTCAAAGGAAGTCGGTAAAACAAAGCAGACCATGGCATTGTCGAAACGAAAGGTGAAAAAAGTTCAGGTACGTATTTAAAATAATCTATGGCTTATGTTTTCTAGTAGTTTAGGATTAGACTCTATATGTGATTGTATATATTGTTCAGTTCTACATTTTTTTCCTACTAACTTGGATTGGCTTTGTTTTCATTGTATAGTCAAAAGCAACTAAAGAAAAAGGCATTGCAGCAACATCAAAATTTATTCCTATAAATGGGATGATGGTAAGTATCTGCCTATTGAAGATTAAGACAAACATTTATGTTTCAACAAGTCCTAATGTTTTTTTAATTTCTTTATTTTTCATAGTTCCAAAAGTGTAAATTGTCTTTGGAATCAAAAGACAATGTTGTTGCCGAAGGAAGTGTTTATCCAATGACAGAGGCAGCAACATCTATGCATTGCTTGACTTTCCCGAATGCATATGTACGTGTGTCGATCGAAAAAGCATTATCTAGTGGTGCCCTTCTCCAGTTGCCTAATGGATCTGGTGAACATTCATATGTGAAAGATGCAGTTGGTTCATTTGTGGCTTGGCCAAAGGAATTCGTGATACTTGGAAATGCTGTGGTGAGTGTGTTAACAATATTTTACATACGTATAGTTTTTCTATGATCACTATCACAATATCAATCTTGCTCAATGATATGATAACGTACATGTTAGGAAGAGCATCCTCCATTGAGAAATGGTGATAAGGAAAATAAGTTCACAAGATTTTATTAAGATGTGGAAAAGAAGTTAGGGGATAATGGACTGATAACTGTTCCACTGATTGGAACTCTTTTTATCGATGAGATGGATGATATAACAGTGAGTATGGATGAGCTGAGTGATGTGTGTCACATGGGAAAGTTAGCTTCCTCTTGCCTGATAACATACATTAGGTGAGAACTCTTGGTTTGCCATTTAAAATTCATTCTTGTTTGATACAATAAAATCTAATTGATTTATATATGGTTTAGACACTTGTATACTTCTTATGGGATTGCTCGAGCAAAATATGCATTTGGAAGCCCTCAAAGCATTAATGCTCTTACAAAGGATGATGATAAGTCACGATACATTTAGCATTTGGCTAGTATCCATGGTGACCGCGTGCTTTTAATTCCTTACAACACAGGGTACGCGTATTTTTTTATGAAATATTTTTTAATTTTTGTAAGCATTTATTTAATTTAATTATACTTGATTTGTCGCAGCGCGCATTGGGTTTTAATAGGTATTGACATACCATCGATGGAAGTGTACTGGTTTAATTCTCCTTGGAAGTGAACCAAATCTGGATCTTAAATTAGAGATAAATAAGTGAGTACCCTTTTCAATTTCTTTGACTGGTTGGATATGGTCTTTACTAATAGTGCCTTGAATTGCACTCATTTCCTTTATGAATGAATCCTTCGGTTCGAAAGTTTGGTTGATTATGAGTTTAAGTAAGTTACAAGCAGAGCTGACTATGTTTTTTTTGTTCTTATTGCAAAAATTTTGAAATTGTTAGTGCAATCAAAGCAGTTAACTTCTCTCATGGAAAGAGAAAGAACAATCCAATTCCAAATTGGAACTATGTGAAGGTAAACTACTATTTTCCGCTAAAGGTGCAATGTGTATCTTTGTTATTGGTTGAATAATATAATTGATTGTTTTATATACTTTTTTGTGAAGTGCCCACAACAAAAGGGGGTTGAAGTATGTGGTTACTATGTGATGCTCTTTATGCTGCACTTGATCGAGGATGCTGGGTCTACCAATAAAAAAGAAGGTGAATAGAGTTACCATGTTCTTTAATACATCACATCAATATAAACAATAAAATATGATATTGAAAAAATCTCATGATCCATCAACTTTTTTCTCGACTCACTTAGGTGATGGAATTGGCTAGCAAGGACAAGTACACAACCAGGGAAATAAATATACTTCGTCAGGACTTCATTGACTTTATCGACGTATTTATCACATAGATCATCATGGCTATTTGGGTAAGGTATTATCTGGGCTCTATTGGCTTATATTAATTAGAACTGTTTTCTAATTTATTTTCTGAGCCATCCATGGAGTAGCTAGCTAGCTTGCTTGTTAAGGAGTACATTCCAAGTTTATTTTAAATCATGTACATCCTGTAGTACTATATTCAAATTAGTTAAAAACCATGACCAAGTTGGCCATGGTCACCATTTTGAGAAATTGCTAGAAGTAAAGTTCTGGAATCTTTTTGCTATGAAGGTGTGCCCCCATCGAGGGCTAATAGAGGTCAAATGGATGACTTGAAATATTGAAGATTACCACCGAAAGATAAAAAAATATCTTTGGAAGGAGTCACTATCTTCTTTCCACAAGTGGTCAATTGTGCTTGGATTAGGCCAATTGAGGATGATCCATCGCGGTCTGCCACTGGGGAGATCTTGCAGCCTGTGTGTAAATAGGGATGCTTGCAAATAGGGACTGGTGGGGACTGGATTCCAGCCTATGGGGAGATCCAGACTGTGATCGGGTCCGTATGGGATGGTTGCAAGCAGGGACTGGTGGAGGGGGTGGTGGGGCTGGAATAAGGCTGGGACTGGGATGGGCATTGGGTGTATTGGGACTAGATACCTAGGCAGGGAGTGTAGTAGGGTTGCAGGCAGGGGGTGGTGTAGGGGAGCTAGGCTCCTATGTAGTAGGTTTAGTACGTGCAGTGGACTCCTGGTAAATGGGGCTGGGTAGAGGTCTGGGCAAGGCCTGGGTAGGTGAGCTGGGTGTATTGTGTAGTGTAGTGAGGTGTAGTGGCACGACCTGGGTAGTCATAGTTGGGCTGGGAAGTGGGACTGGGTGTAGTGGGTCTGGGCGGTGAGAATGGGGCTCGGTCTGGGCCAGCCTGGATTGGGTGGGCTGTTTGGGCTGGGACTGTATTCGAGCCAGAATATAAGGCATGATAAGTGGACCATGCCTAGACAAAGACTGGCACAGCCTGACCAGGCCCATGAATACCCTTGTCCATGTGGGGTACCTTAGTGCTGGTGTTGTGCATAAACTTCTTGAGATGGCTACATTTTTAACTAACCCAGCTCAATGATTGGCTAACCTTGTGTTTTGGTTGATTAGCAATACTCTTGTCATTTTTTTTTCTTTCTTTTAGGGAAGACAAAAAATGCCCATCAACAATAATTCTTTTGCTATTCCAGTAATGATTTTTTTTATTGCATCTTTTTAGAAAGCACCAAATAAATGGCTTCGTAGTACCAAAAGTAGTAGAGTGCATTCATGACTAGACCCAGCAGTATTGACTCAACTAAATTCGACTCAAGCCACATTCATTGGCCAAAGTTTTACAATTCCATTTAGGTGGAGGACTGTTTGTTTGCATGGAACTGAATACAAATGAATTTTGGTCAAATGTGCTCTCCAACAATTTGGACTCTACTTTCAAGAATAGAGCTGTCATTGTTGAGGTACCTTTGCCTAACTTCTGGTGAGGAGAACTATATCACAACATTGCGAAGAATCAAGGAACTTTCTCTCTGGATGAACATTGTACTACAAAGTAGCACATCATATGTAGGATTTAAAATGTAAAAAGAGATCATTAGGTGGTTTAGTTTTAGTCACTGACTTATTTTATGGTGGATGTCTAGAGGTAAGTAATATTGGACCTTTTTTTTTTCAATGAATATGCTCCCTAAAGAGAGCTTCACAATGCTCGAATCTGGCTTAGTGTCACTTTAAGACCTGTGGAATTATCTGTATTGTAGAAATTGGAATACCAATGGGAGAGTGACATTTGAGTAATTCTACTGGTGATAATTAGGAACAGGAATTCTCCCAGTTTTTTTTTTCAATCAAACAGCCCCTGGGGCACAACAGCAATCATAAACTAAATTGATTCACATGCTATATCTCTTATCCATTTCTATTTTCTATTGTAGAAATAGAAACTAAATTGGGCCACATGCTATTTCTCTTTCCAGTTCTTTTTTCTATATTACTTTGCTCATAGGCCCAAAAACATGATCCTGTCTGAGTTCATTTCCAATTCCAAGCTATTCTGAACACACGTCCAAGTAGCTGCTAAGGTGTACGTTGGAACAATTTAGTTGCTAATCTTTAGTTTTTTCAAAAGCTAGGTATATTGCTCAATCTTTTGGTATTAGGAGAAATGAGAAGATTGCATGTTATGTTATTGTTAGAGGTAACAAGGCTATGCAGCGCGCTACTGGAAAAAGTGGGTTGAAGGTGAAGGAATATGAGCTTTAGATCACCTGTACTCATCAATGGATGACGTGTGTTTTATATTTTGTTGGTTTTAATTGTTTTTTGCTTACCCTAACTAAAAAAACACATATTTGAGGTTATGCCATGTGAACATGTAGTGTATTTGCATTTTGTACTATATAATGAATTTTATCGTTTTATGATATATTGAATCCTAACTATTTGTTTTGTTTTGTTTTTTCTTTTTTTGTAGATTGAACTTAATAGAACGCGCACGGCTATGACGTGAAATCATTTTGTGGCTTTTGTAGATGAATGGATAAAAGCTAGACGTGAAATCATTTTCTCGCATGGTGTTATACTAGCAGGCTAATTAGGTTTTATTTTGTGCATGGGTTTTGTAAATTAATGTTTGAGGTTATATTTTGGATACTTGGATAATGGAATTATTTAGTAATGAAATGAAATTGTTTTTGAGATTGTTGTGGATGGCAATGCTTTTATACAGGTCAATTGTTGTTCATATATATATTTACATTGTTAAATGAAATCACTACAACAAAATACACCTTTCTCGACACTATTTGCCGACGCGGTGAAAATTTGCGTTGGTAAAAGTCTTATTTCCAACGCATATTTGGACTGCGTTGGCAAAAGTCACAGAAAATGCTACTTTTATTGACACAAGTAAGACCGCGTGTTAGATCTCGTGATCACTGAGAGGGGGGGGTGAATCAGTGATCTCTTTTAAACAGGTCCTTGCTAACAACAATTCAAATCAAACCACACAATTGACACCAGATTTTACGTGGTTCACCAAAAGGCTACGTCCACGGTTCAATCCCGTCCGAACAACAATCCGGTACAGGTCTGAATCTTATTTAGTCGCACCGACGACAAAGAGCACCAACCCTTAAATTCAGATAGCACCAACTATCTAGGAAGCACCGACTCCCTTAGGTTTCAGATAGCACCAACTATCTAGGAAGCACCGACTCCCTTAGGTTTCAGATAGCACCAACTATCTAGGAAGCACCGACTCCCTTAGGTTTCAGATAGCACCAACTATCTAGGAAGCTACAACTCCCTTTACAATTTGTCTGCACCCACAGACAGGATCACCAAACCCCAAAACACCAAGCACCAACTTGATGATTACAGCAAAGAAGATAAACTGATCTACAGCCCTTTCCCCTCTACAATTCTCTCTCTCTGGTGTATCTTTAGAACGACCCATACATGCCTTTATATAGGTTTTAGTAACCCCTAATTGTGTTTAAAACGGGCTACAATTCGTTTAGAAAGAGTCCCAAACAAATTAGATAACTGTGCTGAATTTTCGTGCAAAACTTCTAATTCTGCGCAACTCTGGTTCCCGTGCTCGGTCGACATCATACTGTGCTCGGTCGACATCATACACTAACTGGAAATAGTCACTTATCGAGCTCGGTCGACATCCTGAGGGCTCGGTCGACCGAAGACACACTGTGTCACGAAAATAACTGAGAGGTGCCTTTTTCTGTTTTCTGCAAGTTTCTTCTTGCTCGGTCGACCGCATGAAGAGCCCGGTCGACCGCGTGCTCTGCTTCAGGAATTCTGAGTTCCTGACTGTTTCAACTCTGATTCTCCTTTTAAGCTCAATCAACTCCAGCCTTTATCATCATGTTTGTGACAATGTGTTGACAAGAATTCCAACTCAATTTGATGCTTGAGACACCAAACACACCAATGCTTCAAGATTCAACTCAATGCATCTCAAATTCCAACAATCTCCCCCTTTGGAATTGTTGGCAACACTTGGAACTTCAACACAGACACTTGGAACATGTTGACATCATAGAGCCTTTTTAGAACAATAAACTCCCCTTGGAACATGATCTTCTCATTCACTATCTTGATACCAATTTTCATTCCAATCTTCCATCTTCCTCATGCTATCATATTTCCATCTTCTTAGCATAAGACTAACTTCAACATGCATATAGTCTTTCCTTGCATAATCTTCTCGGCATAACTTGATACCAATCTCCAGATAACCTTCTCAAGATGACATGCATAATCTTCTCCCCCTTTGACAATAATTCCAAAGGGACCAATCTAGGAGCAAATAAGATATTCAACGAATTCATTGCTCCCCCTTTCTGGCACATCTCCTAAGGTGTAGGAGAATGAGTAACTCCTAATTTCTTTCGGAGATACTCGAAGACTTCCTTTGGCAAAGGTTTTGTGAAGATATCAGCCACTTGCTCAGTAGTAGGAACGTATTCCAACTTTACCTCACCATCTGCATTCAGCTTGTTCCGAAAGACCCATTTAGTACCAATCACATTCTTATCAGTAGGTCTAGGGACTAGTTCCCATGTGGAGTTTTTCTCAATCTGCTCCAACTCCTCATGCATAGCTTTTAACCAGCTTTCATCTAGACGAGCTTCAGCTACTGTCTTGGGCTCAATGGTGGACACAAGTGAGTAATTGCTAACTACACTTTGTCTAGTTTTTACACCGGCCTCAGGATCTCCAATGATTTGATCCTTAGGGTGTTGCTCTACCCAAGTACTTTTCTTTCTAGGAGAAGTATCCTCTGAATCATCTTTTGCCTTTTCAGACTCAGGTTCAGCCACTTCATCATCAATCTCACTCGAGTCCTCATACACTGGACTGTCATTATGAGTTACCTTCTTTGACTCATGGTTTTCATCAATTCTAACATCAGCACTTTCAATAATTTTTCTGGTCCTTTTGTTAAGGCATCTGTAAGCTTTACTAGAGGATGAGTAACCCAGAAAAATACCTTCATCGGCTCTTTCTGCAAATTTGCCCGGATTTTGTTCGAGCCGCTTGATGTAACACTTGCTACCGAAGACTCTGAAGTGCTTGACTGTAGCTTTTCTTCCAAACCATAGCTCATAAGGTGTTTTATCTTCATGTGGCCTGATCAAGCAACGATTCTGAATATAAACAGCCGTATGAATCGCCTCTTTCCAATACTTATCAGCCATCTTACTTTCAACCAGCATGGTGCGTGCCATTTCTTGCACAGTGCGGTTCTTGCGCTCAACAACTCCATTCTGCTGTGGAGTTCTAGGGGCTGAGTATTGTCTTTGGATGCCATGATGTTCACAATACTTAGTGAATTCATCAGATGTGAATTCGCCTCCACGATCAGACCTTAGCGTCTTGATCTGCTTCCCTAGCATGTTTTCAACCTGTGCTTTAAACACTTTGAACCGATCAAGTGCTTGATGTTTATGCTTAAGAAATAATACCCATGTCATGCGAGTAAAATCATCAATGCAAAGCATAAAATACTTATCTCCATTGGTGCTTTGAGTCCGCATCGGTCCACAGAGATCAGTGTGTACCAGCTCAAGAGGTTTCTTCGTATGATGCTCCTTCGTCTTGAACATTACCCTCGTTTGCTTTCCCTTTTGACAAGAGTCACAAATGGGGTTTGAAGGCTTTTCAACTGTAGCCATACCTCTAACAGCCTTTGAATTGCAAATCTTTGACATGTTGCCAAAGCTTAGATGCCCAAGGCGTTTGTGCCACAACCAACTCTCTTCTGACCGACTCAATAAGCATGTCTTTTCAGCTCCATCTGACAAGGTGTAAAGATTTCCAGCTGTCCTTGACCCTGTAGCCACTGTTTTGCCGTTGCTACTCTTCTTGATAGCAAACCCATTCTTTGTAAAAACAATTTCGTGGCCCTTATCACAGATCTGGCTCACACTCAACAGATTGTGTCTCAATCCAGACACATATAAGACCTCTTCAGATCTGATCTTGTTTGCCATCAGCTGAACAACACCTTTTCCAACAATTTTGGCACCATCATTGTTACCAAACTTTACCGAACCACCTTCATAGTGCTGTAACTTGATGAATTTTTCTTTATCACCAGTCATATGACTCGAACAGCCACTATCAAGGACCCATGGTGCTGTCTTCTTTTGTGTATTGAAAGCGGTTTGCACAATGAGAGATTTCTTGCCTTTTTCTGCACTTTTCTTTGCCCTCCAAGTTTTGACTAACTTGGGTTTCTTTTCAACCTGAATTGGTTTAGCAGTAGGCAGCCTACAATCCCTAGCCATGTGTCCAAAATTATGACACTTGTAGCACTCAATATTGTGGCTATTTAGGATTGAGAAAGGGTTCCTTCTCACAACTGGGCTGTTTCTCACATAGAATTTACAATCTGCCCTTCTATGTCCATACCTATTGCAATGATAACAATAGCCATAAAATTTGTATCTTTTATATGGCTGGTTAGGCTTCATGTCCTTTCTCACTTGAATGGGCTCTTTTCTAGGCAGTGTGGGCTTCACAGAATTGGAAGGTGTAGTAACTTGCTTTACAAACACCGTCTCTACAGAAGGTGTAACCTTAGAAGATTCTCCATTCTCAAATCCTATTCCAAATCTGAAGTGAGGGGGTCTTTGAACTTTCAAAATTTCATTCAGCTTCAATGTACCATTGATAGCTTGAAACTCCTTGAGCTTTTGTTTCATTTGCATATTTTCAGTCCTTGCTCCAAGGATTTCATTCTCAAGTTTCATCACTTCCTCAGTTTTGGTACAGATTTGTATTTCTAGGACATCTACCATTCTTTTATACTCTTCTAATTCAGTTTTCAAAGCAATAACTGAAATTTCAGATTCATGAAGAAGTTTCAGATTTTTCTTACTTGATCTTCGCTCCTTGCTAAGCTCCTCAAGTGCAGCAATGAGCTCTTCTTCAAGATTCACTTCAGCCTCCTCTTCGTTTTCCAGCTCTTGCTCATCGTCTTCTTCAATAGTAACCATGAAGAGTGCTTCAGTCGCCTCGACTGATTCATCATCGTCCGAAGATTCAGACGTGCTGTCATTATGCTGACTGATGAAGCTCTTTGCTTTGCCCTTCTTTCTGAAATTCTTCTTCCATTTACTCTTATCAACATAAGAGTCATTATCATTGTCTTCTTTCAGCGGGCACTTCGCAGCAAAGTGGCCAACACCGCCACAATTGAAGCATTTAAAGGGTAGCTTCCCTTTATACTTGCCATTGCTTCCTTTCTTCAGCCTTCTAATAAATTGAGCCTCAAGCTCATCATCATCAGAATCATGACCAGCAATCTCTTTTGCCTTTTTCTGAACTTTGAAGGCCGCTTCTCTATCCGATGAAGACGTCTTACCTATGCGCATCTCATAGGCAGTGAGAGAACCATGCAGCTCATCCATTGAAAACTCGTTCAGATCTTTGGCTTCTTCTATGGCTGAGACTTTAGAATCAAACCGGGGAAGGAGAGATCTTAGAACCTTTTTGACGATGACTGGTTCTTTAATCTCCTCTCCTAGTCCACGAATGTCATTCGTGACTTCATTCACCCGTTGCATGTAAGAATCAACATTCTCGCTATCCTCCATGCGAAGAGACTCAAATTGGGAGCGATGAGTTTGCAATTTCGCTTCTTTGATCTTCTCATCTCCTTCATGGATGCTTTTCAGCTTATCCCAGATTTCCTTGGCTGTCTTGCATGCTATAACTTTGATCAGCTCGCTGTCAACAAGGCCGCTAAAGAGTGCATTCTGCGCCTTAGAGTCGTTGTCTGCTAACTTCTTCGTTGCAGCATCAGTGGGTACAATGGCAGAATTGTAACCGACTCTGACAGTCTCCCAGACGTCATAGCCAAGAGATTTGATGAAGGCCTGCATTCTAATCTTCCAAAAGGTGTAATTAGAACCATCAAACAACGGTGCTTTCATATTCGCTGTGCTGGTTGCCATGTGATTTGACAAAGATCACCCTTAGCGTGTTAAGCTTATCAAGGGAAACCTTACGCTTTGATACCAATTGTTAGATCTCGTGATCACTGAGAGGGGGGGGTGAATCAGTGATCTCTTTTAAACAGGTCCTTGCTAACAACAATTCAAATCAAACCACACAATTGACACCAGATTTTACGTGGTTCACCAAAAGGCTACGTCCACGGTTCAATCCCGTCCGAACAACAATCCGGTACAGGTCTGAATCTTATTTAGTCGCACCGACGACAAAGAGCACCAACCCTTAAATTCAGATAGCACCAACTATCTAGGAAGCACCGACTCCCTTAGGTTTCAGATAGCACCAACTATCTAGGAAGCACCGACTCCCTTAGGTTTCAGATAGCACCAACTATCTAGGAAGCACCGACTCCCTTAGGTTTCAGATAGCACCAACTATCTAGGAAGCTACAACTCCCTTTACAATTTGTCTGCACCCACAGACAGGATCACCAAACCCCAAAACACCAAGCACCAACTTGATGATTACAGCAAAGAAGATAAACTGATCTACAGCCCTTTCCCCTCTACAATTCTCTCTCTCTGGTGTATCTTTAGAACGACCCATACATGCCTTTATATAGGTTTTAGTAACCCCTAATTGTGTTTAAAACGGGCTACAATTCGTTTAGAAAGAGTCCCAAACAAATTAGATAACTGTGCTGAATTTTCGTGCAAAACTTCTAATTCTGCGCAACTCTGGTTCCCGTGCTCGGTCGACATCATGCTGTGCTCGGTCGACATCATACACTAACTGGAAATAGTCACTTATCGAGCTCGGTCGACATCCTGAGGGCTCGGTCGACCGAAGACACACTGTGTCACGAAAATAACTGAGAGGTGCCTTTTTCTGTTTTCTGCAAGTTTCTTCTTGCTCGGTCGACCGCATGAAGAGCCCGGTCGACCGCGTGCTCTGCTTCAGGAATTCTGAGTTCCTGACTGTTTCAACTCTGATTCTCCTTTTAAGCTCAATCAACTCCAGCCTTTATCATCATGTTTGTGACAATGTGTTGACAAGAATTCCAACTCAATTTGATGCTTGAGACACCAAACACACCAATGCTTCAAGATTCAACTCAATGCATCTCAAATTCCAACACCGCGTTGGCAAAAGCTATTGAAACCACATTGGTGCCAACAAAAAATTCCCCAAAAAGAGAGGGAAGGTTTCGCCGAGCGTGTTTTTCTAATGGCGACGTAATAATGCGTTGGCAATTATCTTGCCTACTGGCGACGCACAAGTGTGCGTTGGGAAATGTATGAGTTTTTATTTACACCATTGCCGACGCATGAGTTGCGTCTGCAAAGCCCCATTTTTGACAAACTTACCTTTTCTGACACTATTTTCCGACATAGTGAAAATTTGCATTGGCAAAAGTTACTGAGAATTGCTACTTTTACCAATGCAAGTAATACCATGTTGGCAAAAGCCGTGGAAGAACTTTCCCGACACTATTTTTTGATGCAGTGCAAATTGGCGTTGGCAAAAATATTATTTCCGATGCATATTTGGACTACGTGAGCAAAAGTCACAGTGAATTGCTACTTTTACCGACACAAGTAAGACCGCGCTGGCAAAAATTGTCGAAAACATACATTGGCTCCAACAAAGATTTCCCCCAAAAGAGTGTGAAAGTTTTGCCAACCCGTGTTTTCCTGCTGGTGATGCAATAATGTGTTGACAATTATTTTGCCTACTGGCGATGCACAGATCTGTGTCCACAAAGCCCCATTTAGTGAAAATCTTTTTTGCCAAAATAATATGAGCACTTCATTTTAATCACTTTGATTTATTTCCAACTCTCTGCCTCTTTCATGTTTTTTTATTTTTATTTTTTTTTTAATTTTTTTTCTGGGGGGCAACTACAATAGCTTCTAGCGGAGTATGGTGGGAACTTTTTTGGATGGGTCCCACTCGTGCCCATATATGGATAATCAAAGTTGTTCAAAATGAACAAACACATTTAATGATGGGGTATCCTAATTCTTTGTTTAGAATTGAGTTGGAATGACTATAAGATTTACCAAACAAAAAACCATGGCTAAAAAAATGTCGTTTTATTATTTTATTTTTTTGTGTGTTCAATCGTACGATGAGATAACTTCCATTCAAAATGAGATTTGATGATACCTTATAAACGTATGATGGTTATTCATCGAAGGTCAGACTCATATATAAGGAAAGCCCCCACCCAACTTGAAAAAAACACATAAGCCTGTATTTTGAGCCCGTAAGCATTGCTTAAAAACCTAATAAAAATCCCAACTTGCCCTCAGTAAAAGTCAATTTTAATTAACTTTTAGTCGCGCCCGTAGCAGTGGTTGCCTGTATAAATCCCACTCTAATGGCGCCAAATTCTAGTAGAAATTAAATTTTTTCAGTTTTTAGCATCGAACTTTTTGTGGCGGCCTATGCTTTTTGAAGCTAGAGAAATATTTTTAGTGCCTAGTATTATATTGGGTGAACTAAACCTAATTTTTGGCATCCATAGGATCTACCGCTAAAAGTTCTAGCATTATAAAAGACTCGGCCGTATTCTCCTTCTGTATCTAAACCTTTCTTCCGAATTTCTTCTTCTTGCAACTGCAGCAAGCAACCCTTCTTCGGAATCGTCCTCTTCTTACAACTGCAGCAAGCCCAGGTATGATATCTCTCTCCATCTCTCTTTATGCCGGCCAGTCCTCCCTCTTCCCCCACCGCCCCTGCCTCCACCCGCCCAGACCCTCTGCCCGACAGCAACCCTCCCGACCAACTGCCCTCTAGTTGATTGCTTTGTTTGGTATTTTCTTGGTCAACAGAAGAAGGAACTCTTCTTTATGTGTTGGGTTGCCTTTATGGAGCTCTTCTTTCCATTGGGGGCTTGGATTGGACGCATGCAATGTAGACATATCCATCGATCTGTAGAGAATGTCATGCCATGTTTTCATCATTTTATTCTTGATCTCTCTTTTGTTCCCTCGCGTAGCTGTTCATTCATGTGTGCACAAAGCTGCTATTTCTACCCAATGGGGAACTCTTGTTCCAAACTATTTTCCCAAATGGACCCATCATTTATGGGGTAGATGCACCTAATAGGTTAACTGACTAGATGTTCTAATCCTGTGACAAAGATGGCAGCAATCCATGAAAGGAAGAGATGAATTGAGGAAAGTTGGGTTCTTTTTTCCATGTTAGGGCTTATTCTTGTTAACAGTCCACGATTCTGAAGTACCATCAATGCAACATTTAAAAAACATTTGTTGCTTTTTTTTTCTGTTATGTAGCTAGTTTATTTTATTTTTCTGGACAATTTACTGTACAATTTGTGGTGCATCTTTTATTACAGACAATAAATTAGATCTATAAAATTTCTAAACAGTTACTGTAAACTGTATTTCCTCTCTCTACTATGAACCATCTATTTGTTTATGTTATTGTAATATTTCTCTTTATTTGTAAAGAGTGCTTACCATGTGTTTGTTTATATTCCTCTGTTAAAGAAGCTAGAAAAAGAAACTTTTAATTTTTAATGTGGGTATGGATATTTGTAAAGAATGCTTACCATGTGTCTGTTTATATTACTCTATTAAAGAAGTTAGAAAAAATGCATGGTATGTACAATCTAAAATATTAGTTGAAGTAAAATATGTTTTAAGATGTTTGGTGTCCATGAAATTAACCCTTGTGTGGGTTAGGTAGCCTTACCAAATACCAATTCATTTCATTCAGATTATTTGGTTGTTTGCACTGTATAACCACTCCAATACTATAATTAAAAATAGTAGCAGCTCTGTCACCACAACTAATTAGCTACTTGAGAGAAGCTAGCATTCACAACTTCAGCTCCTTCCTCCTCAAGGACTCTAATAACATCACACAACATGCAATTCCTATTCAACCCACTTATCAGAACCACATCAACTATAGAACCCAAGTCCTTAACTTCAATCACAGGCGTCCTCCAACCCAAGTCCCTAATTGACAATGGGTTGCCAGAACCCATTCCCACTGTGCTTCCCATTCCTTTTTTTTTATTTCTTTTTATGATGAAACTTGGATGTAGGTTACAAACTAGATGGCTATGCAAAACATAAGATCATAGGTAGTGGAACATATTATCATAGTCATCATGTGATTGATTGTATTCCAACTCAAAGGTCATCATGTGATTGATTGTATTCATAATCATATGCACATGTGTTTGTGTGTTCTCTCTTTAATAATTTGATTAGCTTATTGATTATTCATTTTTAACATATGGACAAGACTTGGACGACACTGGATAGTCAAGATCGCACGGTGAGAATGGGTCGGGAGTATCGTGACGGGGTGAAGTCATTTATTGAATTTGCAAAGGCGAATGCTGGGGATGCTACTGAGATTTGGTGCCCGTATAGGACTTGCAAGAACAATCACCGGTATGACTGCGACACTGTGAACTTTCATATTTACCGTTGGGGTATGCAAGCATCCTACAAGACCTGGATTTACCATGGAGAGATAACACCTCTTGTGGATGACGTTGTCGAATCGGAACATGGGGGTGATAGTGATTATGAGGATCGGGATGAATATCAAGAAATGATGGAAGACCATTACATGGGAACTTACACCAACGCTGAGGCCATCCAAAATAACACAATGCGTCACTTTGAAAGGATGTTGGATGCTTCTCAGCGCCTTCTATACTCAGGTTGCTCTCCAGACAACACTCTACTGGATTTTGTCATTAAGATGATGGAGCAAAAGGTGGAGGGAAAGTGGAGTAACAAATCGTTCAACAATGTGATGCAGATACAGAAGGCACTCCTGCCAGACGGTAATTTGGTTCCAGATTCAATTTATGCAGCGAAGAAGATACTGCGCGACTTGGGTCTGGGATATGAGCACATTGATGCTTGTCATAATGATTACTCCTTGTTTTGGAAGGAGAACATAGATTTAGAAAAATGCCCGGTATGCGGGGAGTCCAGATACAAGCTAAATGATGGGAAGGGAAAGAAGATCCCGCATAAGGTTTTACGGTACTTCCCATTAATACCAAGGTTGCAGAGACTTTACTTGTCCAGAAAGACTGCCACACACATGAGATGGCACAGTGATAAACGCAAAGATGATGGGATAGGTAGGCATCCGGCAGATTGTGAGGAATGGAAGGGTCTTGATAAAGAACATCCGGATTTTGCGGCGGAGACCCATAATATAAGACTGGGTTTTGCCTCTGATGGGTTCAACCCTTTTGGGGACATGAGCACGTCTTACAGTATGTGGCCTGTCATACTAATGTCGTACAACTTGCCACCATGGATGTGCATGAAGGAGCCATTCTTCATGATGTCATTGCTTATTTCTGGACCACATCAGCCTGGTAATGATATTGATGTTTATCTTCGACCCTTGATTGATGAGTTGAAGGAGTTATGGGAGAATGGTGTCGAAACTTATGATGCCTCTAGCAAGGATAGTTTTAAAATGCGTGCGGCTTTGTTGTGGACCATAAATGACTTCCCTGCATATGGTAACTTGTCTGGGTGGAGCACCAAAGGGTACAAGGCTTGTCCCATTTGTAATGTGTTAGTTTTATGGACTCAATCCAGTAGATGATATAATAAATTGATTAATTTCTTTATTTATCAGTATATTCATGCTTTCCTTTCATGAGATGAATGGTGATTTATTATATACTTGCACATAACCAATACGAATGACATGATGGTTCATGAGATGAACCGGGGTCCACAAGTATATTAGATGTAACACATGTGTATGGATGAGATCCACATACGGGAGACATGTATGACAAATCTTATACTTAAATATCTTCACAACCAGTGATGAGACTGGACATCTCATACTGACAAGGTTGCAGCACTTTGATCACTATGAGATAGTGTGATTTGTCTCGATCATCAGAATGGAAGATTCTGGATCATTGTGTTGGTACATTGGATGTATTGAAGGACCATGAGAAGCACCTTATAAACACTGTCTTTATTTTAAGGTCTGCTCTCATAATTCCCTAGCAATAGGCTCTCAATCCTGAGACATTAATGAACTCAAGTTTCTATCTATTCATTTACTTTGAGTCACCAATGAGTGAGGCCAACTGTAGGTCAACACCTCAGTGATTTGGGTACATGGTAGTAGAGCTGTGGGAACATTCAATAGTCAAGAAGGAATCTATCTCTAATATCCCCTTCTGCCAATTAATGGATTTATCATTGGTAAGTGCGCACCCATTCCGATTAAGAGTTAATTGGAAAGGTACCTATTGATCATTATAATTAATTAGGGCTCAAGGATAATAAGATATGGATCTAGTTTGGAAGACAGGTCCAATTGATCCATGGATATTGATAGAGGGGTCTACTTGTGGTAATGAGGAAGTTTAGGGTCTTCTATGTAATATTCCTAAGACTGGAGTTCAATTGCATTTATATAGTGGAGTTATTTTCAATTAACTGTGGGCCCGGATTACACATGAGTTGTGGGGTCGCGTGTCCCAGTTGGAGCCAGCTTTCTAAGGAATCCCTAGTGGTCCCCACGCTAGCCCAATTATTAGAAAGTATCTAATTCTAGTTGAACTCTAAAAGGAAAGTTACTATTTCTAGTAGAAGTGAGACTTCAAATAGTGGTAATAGTAGACTTACTAATTTTAGTAGAAGTGAGACTTCTATTTTAATTAGAAAGGAATTAGAAAGATACTAATCATATTTGAAGTGAGACTTCTAATTATGATATGGTAAGTTACTAATTAATGGAAGTAAGACTTCTATTGTAATTAGTAAAGAAGAGACAACTTGCAAAAGTTATAAATAGAGGAGGGCAAGGCCTTGGACGTCCATGCATAAATCCACCTAGGGATTCACGCCCAAGCCCCCTTAGTGCAAGTGTTGCACGAGCTCTTCTCCTCTTCCCTCTTCTAGTTTTCTTTCTAGTTCCTCCCTAGAGTTCCTAGTAGTTTTCTCTTGGAGATCCCACCATCTTCTTGAGAAAAGGAGAATCTGATACGGGTCATAGCGTGGAAGATCAAGAGGTCTTGGAGATCCCTATTTGATTAGTGAAAGCGTTTCATCATCAAAGAAAGACGCAACTTCTCCATTATAGCACAACCGAGCTCCAAAGGTATAATCTACTTCCTTGCATGTTGTAGATTTATTTGTAGCTTATATGTTGCTGTTTTTATCTTCTAGATAAATTGTTTTACTGATCATGATGACTGAGATTGAGGACATAGATCTTGGATCGGGTTTTATAGCCTTATGGATAGTTGATCCCTGCGTCAAGTGGATCAAAAGTTTTTGAAACCTATCCTAGAGGCCCACCCTATTTCCAACATAATGAAGACCCTTTATCGGTCAGGTTGAGAAGGAAGATTGGTTACACGGGCCATAGATCTTTCTTGCCTAAAAGGCACACTTAGCGACGTAACAAGGACTTTAATGGGAAGGTGGAGAATCGAGTGAAGTCATTGGAGTTGCCGCCGGTGGAAAAGGTACAAGCACAATTTGATCGGCTTCCATATACAAGGTTTGGGAAGCACTCTAACAATAAAAAAAAGACCACGTGACCCTGAACACTTAAACTGGACAAAGAAAAGCATTTTTTATGAGCTACCGTACTCTATGAAACTAAAGCTTCGACACAACATTGATGTTATGCACGTGGAGAAGAATATATGTGAAAGTCACCTCTGCACAATGGTGGGCTTAGACAAGAAGAGCAGGGACACAGAGTATGCCCGTCAGGATTTGGAGGATCTGAATATTAGGCCAGAATTACATCTACGAAAAAGAAGCAATGGAACACAAGAGAAGCCCCGTGCGTCCTACACATTAGGCCCGAAGGAGAAAGATGGTTTTTATCAATATTTAAAATCGATCAAGTACCCAGATGGTTATGCTGCGAACCTCTCGAGGTGTGTGACCTCAAAGAATGGGAGATTAACAGGCCTGAAAAGTCATGACTGCCATGTTCTACTACAGCGTCTTTTTCCGATTGGTATGCGTGGGTACGTGAACAAAGAGATATGCACAACACTATTTGAGCTGGGTAGCTTCTTCGAGAACATTTGCTTAAAGACTTTGAAATGGAGTCATATGGAAGAATTGGAACATAAGATTGTCCTCATACTATGTAAGTTGGAAAGGATTTTTCCTCCGGCATTCTTTGATGTCATGGTCCATTTGGCAGTTCATTTACCGCGTGAGGCTATGCTCGCTGGACCGGTGCAATATTGATAGATGTATCCAATCGAGAGGTGATTCCCTTCGGCATTCTTTAAATTGTTGATTGGTATTGAGAGGTGATCGTGTTTACCATTCTTTAAATGTTTTTATCTTGATATTGATTTATGTGTTTGAAGGTTTCTGGGAACATTGAAGGGCTATGTTACGAATCGAGCTAAGCCAGAAGGTTCGTTCGCCGAGGCATATATTGCCAAAGAGAGTGTTAATTTTATGAAGATGTACCTAAAGGGAGAAGTTTCTGAAGAACGGAATGACGATGGGGGTGAACAAGGCCCGGAGTTGGGTGTCTTCGCCCAATGCGTCTGGCCCTTTTCACCTATCATGAGGGCTCCTAATGTGTCCGACAGGGAACGCAACATGGCCCATTGGTTTTTGTTGTATAACACTCCCGATGTCATACCTTATCTTGAGTAAGTGGTTCAATTAAACTAATTATATGCATTACTTATAAACTTTCTAATATTCCTATATGTCACACTGATTATGCTGAATAGAGAGCACAAGAGGCAAGTGAATGAGCGCGGGGGACGCAACATCACCAATTTACAACGGGAAGAGTTTTCTGGATGGTTCAGAGATCATGTACATATAACATATGCATAATAAATGTTACAAACTCAAAACATGGAAATCCAAATTGAATTAATTTTAAGAAACTACTGCAGATAAACCAACTCAGATCTCGAGGGTCTCCAGAAGCAACAGATGCATTGTGGGCATTGGCAAATGGTCCTAGTTGTTTGGTGCATCAATACTCAGGTTATAGGATTAATGGTGTCCGGTTCGTCACCATAGACCGCGACAATCGTCGGAAGAGCCAGAATAGCGGGGTGGTCATCAAGGGGGACCACAATGAGGAAAGCATTGACTTTTTCGGTTACTTGACCAACATTTATGGATTGTCATACATCAATGGTTCTGAAGTTGTTTTGTTCAAATGCCAATGGTATAATACTGGTCATAAATCTAAAATAAATATCGACCCACATGTCACAAGCATTTACGTTAGGGATCGGTGGTATGAAGATGATCCTTTTGTCTTGCCAAATCAGGTAAATCAAGTATTCTATGTTAATGACACCAAATTAGGCCCAAATTGGAAAGTCGTGGAACGGGTCAAGCATCGGGGTGTTTGGGATGTGCAAGAGCGAGATGAGGAAAAAGAGCAAAATGTGATGAACGAGCCGTACCAACAGGAAGAAGCCATTGAAACTGTCTCGGTATCTGTTGCCGATGATTTTTCCTTTTGTTACACTAGGGATGACATTGAACCAGATATCATCCCTGAGGATAATGAACCTGTGGCCGATGGTGATGAGCCAATTGCTGATGGTGGTGACGAGGACGAAACATTGGCAGAGTATATAAATGAAGAGGAAACTGATCAATCCGACCCTGATATTGATTCTGATATGGAATTATGATATGTAAAGTTTATTTCTTCATGTGTGTGAACAGGGATTACATGCAATGAAATCATTAATTTTACTTTTATTTCTTTGCCACTATTATTAATTTTTTTTAAATTTTTTATGTGTTTGATCCCTTTATATATTTATGATCTCTTTGTCATTTTTTTATCATAGTGGCCCAAAAAATGCCGAAAAAAAGAAAATCGTATGTTGCACCTGGCGCATTGTCTCAAAAGAAGAATGCTTATGAGTTAACTAGAAATAAGAATATTGTAAGTACCATGGCCCGAATGAGTGAAATTGGTGCACGACAATTGGTACAAGCAATTCAAAATCCATCTTTGCGTCAACTCTCTGTTGAAGACGAGCATGATAACATCGACAAGGAGTATAGACCATCCAGAAGTAGTGAGGAAGAAGATGAGTTAGAAGAAGAGGTTGTTATATCCAATATCAGAATTTAAACACTTGTGATATTTCTTGCATGTATACTAACTTATTGTGTTTTTTTTTTTTTGTAATTCTTGATTTTATCCTAACTTATTGTGTTATTCAGTTCGCACACATGGCCCCAGGGAGACGCAGACAATGCCAATCACAAGGCACTCAGGTATTGGTCCCAGATCGTACTACCAGTCCGCGTGAGATTAGTGCCACCCGCCCGATGTATCTAGCCAGCCTACTACGGACAGCAGCGTAGGTAAGAAATATTTGACCCTATTATCTTTTCAAACTTATTAGCCCGATTTCATTTTTTTTTATGATTAATAATTTGGATTTGTTTATACTGGTTGTAGCATCATCCTCTCGGCGTGTACGGGGTAGGGTGGTGGGCCATGAGTCAGAGAAGAGGATGAAGATTCTAGGCAGTGGGCTTTCTGTTCCGCTAGGTGCACAATCAGGGGCATTTGAGGGTATAAATGCCTCTACATTTGCAATTGAGCTGGGGAGTCATATTCGCAGGCTTGTACCTTTGAACAAAGAAACATGGGGAGCAATTGATGATGGGTGCAAGGAGGAAATCTTTACTGCAGCTGCGGTAATAAAACAATCTTATACTTCCTAATCTATATTCATAGGCTTTACTGTTTACTTTTCACACTTGTGGGTTTGAAATGACAGTAAAAGTATGACTTTGGCGACTGGAAGACCGATGCAAGTGTGGCAAATGCAGTCGGGAAACTAGCAATGCATACTTATAGGGAGTTTAGGGCGGAGCTACACAAAAAATATAAGAAGTTGTTGGAAAATGGCCACGATCCGAAGCAGTTCCCATATGATATGCAGAGGGCGGCCCAGTGGGTCTGGCTGATAGAGAACAAATGGGAGACACCAAAGTGGAAGGTATCTAAATTATATTTCTTGATTTGCTTTCGGTACATGATTTTAATTAGTCTCTACATTATATATTGTTGTTGTTTTAACTATTGTTGTTGTTTGAAACTCGGGCCTTTAACCAACCCGGTAGCAAAATGTATGATAGCTCTTCGGTCTGTTGTTGAAAACATTGCTCATGGAAAACTTGTTAAGTAGGCCACAACACCATTGCTTGTTGTCAGTGGGACCCAGAACTTTGATTTTAAATGCTTGGATATTTTCTTAGATTAGCTTTATATAGACAGGTGTGTGCATGCTAATATTTACCTTTGATGGGATGATTTGGGACGCTCTCGTCATTACTTGTGATAGGCAATGAGATGATTTGGGATGCATATGCACTTGTCATTACTTGTGATAGGGAAGCCTATGGACTTTAATTTCAAATGCTTGATGTTGGCTACTAGGCTTATTCGTTTGGGTTCACTTCTCTTGATGTCTTTTGTTACTTGATTGTCAGACCCCGACCCAGGTTTGGAATATTTAATTATATTTTAACCGTGATTAGTTGATAAGTGGGGTTACTGGATGATTAGCTTATTTTATTAAGCTAGATTAGAATGTTTGATTTGCTTTGGAAACTTTTGAGAGTCTTTGACTTAGGTTTGACGCGGGCCGAGGCGCCCGTGGATTGTGTGTTAACTTGTGGAATTTAACTTCGATGTTTGTAAAATCTCAATTTTTGTGTATTTTGACTCATTTCATCTAGGTCATCGACTTTCATGTTTTGACCGTCTTGATTTAATGATCAAAAATCGCGTTTTTTCGAGGAAAAAAGCAAAACTGACCTTTCACACAAAATCTGTACCCAAATTTTGAAATTTTCAGAAATTGACAAAAATATACTTTTTGGAAAGTAGAAATTTCGCTGATCATTTTTGTCTTCTTCGTCGTTTTCGTTCCGGGCCTGCAAATGCCATTTTCAGCTTTGTGAAGACCGGGGCCCACAAAACTTATCTTATAAGAAGGGGAACCTTTCTTCTCCTCCTTTATTTCTTTTCCAGCAAGGGTTTTGGCTAGGGTTTTTCCCTCTCTTCCCACTCTCTCTCTCTCTCATCTGAAACTCTCATTTGGTGGAGTTTCTTGGAGGATTGATCTTCTAAAGTCCTTCCTCCCTCTCCAAGCTCTCCAAAGATACCTTTTTCAAGGATTTTGAGCTAAGGAAAGGCCCTCATTCAAGCTTCTCTTCTCCATTGGGGTTTCTCAAGGTTAGCAATGGCTTTCCAAACTTGAGATTCTTGTTTTCCTCTCCATTTAGAGTGTTTTAATCCCATTTGCAAGGGTTTTCCTTGGAGATTTACAAATGTTGACTTTTAGGGTTTTCCTTGGGAAAATTTTGGGGTTTTTGTAGATTTGGAGCTTGAGGCACTAGAGCTTTGTTTGAAGAGTAATTTTGCTCCTATCTTGACTAGAGGCAAGTAGATTTCACAATTAATATGATGATTTCTCTTGTTTAGTACCATTTCATGATTTTTCTTATTATGTGCTAATCCTCTTTGATCTATGGACTTATTTTCATTGAATGAACCATTGTTACATTGATTTCAATTTATGTTATTGTCTTACAATGCATGGGGAGTTTGCTTTCACTTTGGTCATTTAGAAAATTGGACTTCTTTGTGTTAAAGGTAGGTGTTCAATGAAATGGGAAAAACTTTGATTCTTTTAAATAGTATTGTGTTTGATTTATTGGATGATTATGAATGGTGATTTGATGAGTTTGTGAGGTCAAGGAAGGGTCCCAATGTTCTTGGAAAATTGTAGGAAAGAAAAAGAATGAAAAAGGTTCAAGAAAAATGGAAAAAAGAAGAGAAAGAAGCCAGCGAGCCGGACTGGACAGAGCCCAGTCCGCTCGAGCGACCCAGGCTCTGTCTGGGCTTCGCTCGAGCGGACCTTGGGTCGCTCGAGCGAGGCCCAGCTCTTCCTGGGGCCTGGTTCTGGGTCAAACTTTGTGGTCTGTTTGGGCCTATCTCAAGGCCTGCTCGGGCTGTGTTAAGATCTGATTTTTAGGCCATTTTAAGGACTGTTCTGGGCCAAGTTAGTGGACTGTTTCGGGCTTGGTTTAATGCCTGATTTGGACCTGTTTCAAGGTCTGATCTAGGCTATTGCTAGGACTGTCTTGAGCTTGGGTTAAGGCCGGATGTGGGCCTGATTTAAAAAGGTGTTAAAACCATTCTTTTGGGAGACTCATTGGAGTATTGTTAGGGTCCACTTCAAGCCTACGTCCAAGCCCAATTCAGCCCAAATCCTTTCCTATAATTGAAGCCTATTCAACCCATTTACAAGCCTAGAACCCTCATGTAAATTGGTTTGAACTATGAGTAAGACCAAGTAGGAACTTTCCAAGTTTAAATATACACTTCATCCCTTGCGATTGTCAAGGATCTTCGGTGGCACCAAATTACTTTCTATTAATGACAATGAAGGGGGTCAAATATATATCGAGACTACCCACTTTAGACAATCGAATCATCATACATTCATTCCGGGTAAAAAGACTTTTGTTCGGGTTCTTTCTCCAATCCTTTCGAATGTTTTGTAGTGGTTTACCACATATTTAAATATTGATAAGACTACTCACCTATTTTGCTCGGACTCGCCAATATGCAATTGTTTGGAGTAGTTCTTATCGATTTTGGAAATGTGTCTATAAACGGATTTGTATTACTTCGAGGTTTCGAATTTTCATGGCACCACTAAGCTTAGGTTACCTTGTCGGACTGATCATCCGGCTTGGAATCTTTAATCTGTTCACCAGCTGCAGTTTGGTTTCTGTCTGTACCGACCATGGCAACGGTTATATCCGGTCCCACGTGTAGTGGCTACGGTTCTGTTTGATAATGACTATGTTCGTTCCGGTCCCACGAGTAGTGGCTACGGTTTTGTCTGCTCCAGTTACTTCGGTAACAGGAGAATATAGCTCCACGTGGTTTGCCAATATTTTCATGCATTTAATATTCATCTTATGGTATTTGTTTATTTTACTTATCATAACATTGGATTTGCAACCCATTGAGATGTTTATCTGCTATCTTTAGTTTGTCATTGTTATTATTCGTGATTTAATTGTGGCTTTCATTTAATACATGTTTTGCTTTTCTATCATCCTATTATTGTTGTATTTGCTTGCTAGACCATCGTGTCTGACCCTTTTGCTTGGTGCCAGATGTCGAGCCCCTCGCGGTTGAGGCGCACTTCGAGGCGGAACCCATAGTTCTTGTGGAGGGCGAGTGGCAGCCCGATGATGTCGTTTAGACGACGGGTTGCTTTTGGAGCTGCGATCACATTTTGGGAAAAGATATTATACATTTTGGGATTTTGTTGTGGCCATTGTTGGCTTATACTTTTTGGGAAAAGATTGTAATTAACGACTAACTTTACTTTTGTATTAACTTTTAACTAACTTTGGGGCCTACAAATGAAATGTTTCTCCTTTGGATGCTAGTCACGTGCGTTCTCATCTTATACCCGTTTGTGAGAGACTTTTATGTTTGCTACAATGCTTCCGCGTAAGTTCTTTGTATGAAAGTGATTCTTATTTATCACTGTTGGATCGGATTTCGGGAATCCTTATCGCGGAAACCTGTGGGAAACTAGCGTGTGCGGGCGGAATTTTTAGGCCCATCGCGCCACGACCCCGGATTAAGGCCTCGTTTAGTGGGACCTCGGTCCGGGGGCGTGACAGGCTTGGTATCAGAGCGAGAAATATTTGAGGCAATTAAAATTGGATTAGAAACATAAGGACGTGGTAAGGATTCGTTAGAATTACCATTAGTTAGCATCGATTTGGGTTTGGGAACGCCTTATCTATTATATTTTGTTGTACTAACAAGTTGTTTTGCAGCACTATGCCTCCGCGTAGACCTCCAGCAAATGCAAATGCATCGGGCAGTAATCATGACAGCGGGATTGAAAACCCGATGACAGGTCAATTCCAACAACTTATGCAGATGTTGGTCGAACAGCAACAACGAGCTAATGAAAATCAAGCTAGATTTCAAGAACAGATGGCAAAGAAAGATGAAGAGTTGACTCAAGTTCAGAGGCAATTGCTTGAAGTTTTGGGTAGGAGACCCGAACCAATGCCTAATGTGGAAGCTGTGCTGAACAGGGACCGAGATCCTAATGTCTTATTTGAGAAGTTCAGAAAGAGAGGTCCTAAGGAGTTCACGGGACAGGAAGATCCTTTGACAGCTGATGATTGGTTAGCCCACACAGAGAACATTTTCGATATCTTTGTATGCACAGGCAGACAGCGAGTTCACTTAGCAGCCTCCATGTTCACTGGATTGGCAGACATATGGTGGAAGACTATTAAGGAAGGCTATCAGAATATTGAGGATGGGATTGCTTGGGTCACATTCAAACAACAGTTCAGTGAGAAGTATGTCCCCGCGCACATCAAGAAGCAAAAGGCATCAGAGTTTCAGTTGCTCAAGCAAGAGGACATGACCGTTCTTGAATATCTTACTAAGTTTGAGAAATTGTCTCGCTATGCTCCGGAGCTTGTGGACACCGAAGAGAAAAGGATCACTAAGTTCATGGATGGACTCAATCCCATTATCTTAAGAGATGCTTTAGGTGTGGTACCACCAACCACTTTTCAAGAGGCTATAAAAAGGGCCTACAGGTTCGAAGACATCAACAATCAGATTATTAAGGATAACCAGAGAAAGAGGCAACGGTACCAAGGTGGACAGAAATCGTATCAAGGCAAGAGGCAAAGAAACAGCAGAATGCCCCAGCTCAAGGTGGGTGTGAGCATTGTGGCAGGAATCACCCTTCTCAGCAGTGCTATAGAGTTTCGGGTGCATGTTTCAAGTGTGGTGGCACAGATCATCGGATGAGGGATTGCCCGAATAATAGGAACCGAGGCAATAGGGCACCTCAGCAGCCACCAAGGCAAGCCCCTCAGCAGAACCACCAGGTAGCTCAGAACCAACCGAGGCAGCAACAAAATCAGCAGCCCCGTCAGCAACCACAGAATCCAAATGTCCGTCCACCGCAACAAAATAGGAATGTGCAGCTAGGAAGGCCAAATCAGAACCAAAATAGACCGCGTCAGCAAGGCCGTCTCAATCACATCAATCAAGTGGATGCAGAAGCGGCGGGAGATGTTGTGGAAGGTAAACTCCTAATTTGTGATGTTGAAGCTAAAGTGTTGTTTGACCCGGGATCTACCCACTCTTTCTTATCCCATGTCTTTGCTAAAACAATTAGTGTACCTGCTAGAGAGTTAGAGTTTGTTTTGACTGTTATTACTCCGGTAGGGTAGCAAGTTGTGTGTAATACTTTTTACCCTAGTCGTTCAGTGAAGATAGGAGAGGTCATTTTCCCTGCAGATCTTATTACCTTAGTTATGCATGACTTCGATGTCATTTTAGGCATGGATTGGTTAGCAGGTCATCATGCCTCCATGGATTGCTATAGTAAAACCATTGTTTTTAGATTGGATGGGTTGTCCTCCGGGGTGAAATTTCAGGGAGAGAAAAGGGTTTCTCCGGTTAGGTTTATTTCAGCTCTTTCTGCCGCTAAGTTGTTGAGATCTGGATGTGAGGGATTTATTGCTTTTGTCACCAAGGATGAACAGTCCCTAGGGGTGGAGAACATTCCGGTAGTGTGTGAGTTTCCCGATGTTTTTCCAGAAGAGATTCCAGGGTTACCACCTGTCAGAGAGGTTGAGTTTACAATAGAGTTGATGCCAGGAACTGCTCCGATCTCCATTGCTCCTTACAGGATGGCTCCAGCAGAGTTAAGAGAATTGAAATTACAGTTGCAAGAGTTGCTAGAAAAAGGCTTTGTTAGGCCAAGTGTTTCCCCATGGGGAGCCCCAGTGCTATTTGTTAAGAAGAAAGATGGAAGTTTGAGGATGTGTATAGACTACAGGAAATTGAACCAAGTGACCATCAAGAACAAGTACCCTTTGCCTAGGATAGATGAGTTGTTTGATCAGTTGCAAGGTGCAGAGTTTTTCTCGAAGATAGATTTGAGGTCCGGATACCATCAGTTGAGGGTTAGAGAATCAGACATCCCGAAGACAGCTTTTCGAACTAGATACGGGCACTATGAATTTTTGGTGATGCCCTTTGGACTGACGAATGCACCAGCGGTGTTCATGGCTCTCATGAACAAGATTTTTGCACCCTATCTAGATCAGTTCACCGTCATCTTCATTGATGACATTCTAGTTTATTCCAAGTCAAGAGAAGACCATGAACAGCATTTGAGGACTTCATTGCAGTTGTTGAGAGATAATCAGTTGTATGCGAAGCTTGGGAAGTGCGAGTTTTGGCTAGAGCAAGTCACTTTTCTTGGTCACATCATTTCTAGAGAAGGACTAGCAGTTGATCCATCAAAGATAGAAGCAGTCATCAATTGGGAGAGGCCGAAGAATGTGACTGAGACTAGAAGTTTTCTAGGTTTGGCAGGTTACTACAGGAGATTTGTTCAAGGATTTTCATCCATTGCAGCACCGTTAACCAAGTTGACTCGAAAGAATGTGCCATTTGTATGGTCAGAGAAGTGTGAAGCTAGTTTTGAAGAGTTGAAGAAGAGGTTAACTTCAGCGCCTGTCCTCACCTTACCATCGGGGAGTGGTGGTTTTGTTATCTGTACGGATGCTTCAGGAGTAGGACTTGGATGTGTTTTGTTGCAAAATGGAAATGTGATTGCGTATGGCTCGAGGCAACTGAAGGAGCATGAGAAGAAATATGCGACACACGATTTGGAGTTGGCAGCTATAGTGTTCGCGTTGAAGATGTGGAGACACTACTTGTATGGAGAAAAATTTGAAGTTCATTCGGATCACCGTAGTCTCCAATACTTGTTCTCTCAAAAGGAATTAAACATGAGGCAAAGAAGATGGATGGAGTACATCAAAGACTATGATTTTCCGATTATCTATCATCCGGGGAAAGTTAACGTAGTGGCAGATGCGTTGAGTAGGAAATCAGTTTGTTTGGCCAGTTTGCATGGGTTTTACAATTTTCAGCAATTTGAAGAATTGAGAGTAGAGTTCCAACCTTTGAGGGAAGGAGTTGTATTGGCAAATATGACAGTGTCTGAGCCAGTCTTCATTCAGAAAATTAAGGATAGTCAGATGCAAGATCCAGACTTGGCAAAAATTGTGGAGCATATCTCGGAACGGCCAGATTTTCAAATGTTGAATGGAGTTTTGTACTTTCGTGGCAGACTTTGTGTTCCAAAGATAGACAATTTGAAAGATGATATTATGGTAGAAGCTCACAATACGAGGTATTCAGTACACCCGGGGAGTACGAAGATGTACCAAAATTTGAGGAGTCATTTTTGGTGGAACAATATGAAGAGAGAGATAGCAGCCTTTGTATCTAGGTGTATGACTTGTCAATTAGTGAAGGCAGAACATCAGAAACCACCTGGTCTTTTGCAGCCGTTAGAAATCCCAGAGTGGAAATGGGAACACCTGACGATGGATTTCATATCAGGTTTACCGACTACAAGCAAAGGGAAAAATGCCATTTGGATCATAGTGGATCGGTTAACGAAGTCGGCGCACTTTATTCCTTTGAAGACCGGTAAGAAGATGCACATGTTGGCTTTAGCACAAGCTTTTATGAAAGAGATTGTTAGTCATCATGGTCAGCCGGTTTCCATTACTTCAGATCGGGATAGTAGATTTGTTTCGAGGTTTTGGAAGACCTTGCATGAATCGATGGGAACGAAGCTTCAATTCAGTACAGCGTATCACCCGCAAACCGATGGTCAATCGGAGAGAACTATTCACACCCTTGAAGACATGCTTAGAGCGTGTGTACTTGATTTCAAGAATCAGTGGGACGAGAATTTAGCGCTCTGTGAATTTGCCTACAACAATAGTTACCATTCAAGCATAGGGATGGCCCCTTTCGAAGCGTTATATGGCAGGAAGTGTAGAACCCCAGTGTGTTGGGAAGAAGTCGGAGAACGCAGTTTTCACGGTCCATCTTTGGTTGAAGAAACAAGTGATAAAGTCAGAATTATCCATGAGAGATTGAAGATTTCGAGAAGCCGACAGAAGAGCTATGCTGATGTTCGAAGGAAGGATCTACAATTCCAAGTTGGAGACAAGGTATTCTTAAAGGTATCTCCGGTCAGAGGAACACTGAGATTTGGGCAGAAGGGCAAATTGTCTAAGAGATTCATTGGACCGTATGAGATCTTGAGTCCTATCGGGGAAGTGGCATATCAATTAGTTTTGCCTCCAGAGCTGTCGGGTGTGCACAATGTGTTTCACGTGTCAATGCTAAGGAAGTATGTTTCGGACCCTTCACACGTGTTGCATCATGAACCATTGGATGTTAGAGAGGACGCCACATACATTGAGAAACCGGCAGAGATTATTGACACCAAAGAGCAAGAACTGAGAAACAGAACAATTCAGTGGGTAAAGATTCCTGGGACAATCACGGACCAGAAGAGGCCACTTGGGAACTTCGTGATCAAGTCCAAAAGAAGTACCCTCAGTTCCCAGAGGTTAGTGATCATTTGGAGGACCAAATGTGATTTTTAGGGGTGGAGGATGTCAGACCCCGACCCAGGTTTGGAATATTTAATTATATTTTAACCGTGATTAGTTGATAAGTGGGGTTACTGGATGATTAGCTTATTTTATTAAGCTAGATTAGAATGTTTGATTTGCTTTGGAAACTTTTGAGAGTCTTTGACTTAGGTTTGACGCGGGCCGGGGCGCCCGTGGATTGTGTGTTAACTTGTGGAGTTTAACTTCGATGTTTGTAAAATCTCAATTTTTGTGTATTTTGACTCATTTCATCTAGGTCATCAACTTTCATGTTTTGACCGTCTTGATTTAATGATCAGAAATCGTGTTTTTCGAGAAAAAGGGCAAAACTGACCTTTCACACAAAATCTGTACCCAAATTTTAAAAATTTCAGAAATTGACAAAAATATACTTTTTGAAAAGTAGAAATTTTGCTGATCGTTTTTGTCTTCTTCGTCGTTTTTGTTCGGGGCCCGCAAATGCCATTTTCAGCTTTGTGAAGACCGGAGCCCACAAAACTTATCTTATAAGAAGGGGAACCTTTCTTCTCCTCCTTCATTTCTTTTCCAGCAAGGGTTTTGTCTAGGGTTTTTCCCTCTCTTCCCACTCTCTCTCTCTCTCATCTGAAACTCTCATTTGGTGGAGATTCTTGGAGGATTGATCTTCTAAAGTCCTTCCTCCCTCTCTAAGCTCTCCAAAGATACTTTTTCAAGGATTTTGAGCTAAGGAAAGGCCCTCATTCAAGCTTCTCTTCTCCATTGGGATTTCTCAAGGTTAGCAATGGCTTTCCAAACTTGAGATTCTTGTTTTCCTCTCCATTTAGAGTGTTTTAATCCCATTTGCAAGGGTTTTCCTTGGAGATTTACAAATGTTGACTTTTAGGGTTTTCCTTGGGAAAATTTTGGGGTTTTTGTAGATTTGGAGCTTGAGGCACTAGAGCTTTGTTTGAAGAGTAATTTTGCTCCTATCTTGACTAGAGGCAAGTAGATTTCACAATTAATATGATGATTTCTCTTGTTTGGTACCATTTCATGATTTTTCTTCTTATGTGCTAATCCTCTTTGATCTATGGACTTATTTTGATTGAATGAACCATTGTTACATTGATTTCAATTTATGTTATTGTCTTACAATGCATGGGGAGTTTGCTTTCACTTTGGTCATTTAGAAAATTGGACTTCTTTGTGTTAAAGGTAGGTGTTCAAAGAAATGGGGAAAACTTTGATTCTTTTAAATAGTATTGTGTTTGATTTATTGGATGATTATGAATGGTGATTTGATGAGTTTGTGAGGTCAAGGAAGGGTCCCAATGTTCTTGGAAAATTGTAGGAAAGAAAAAGAATGAAAAAGGTTCAAGAAAAATGGAAAAAAGAAGAGAAAGAAGCCAGCGAGCCGGACTGGACAGAGCCCAGTCCGCTCGAGCGACCCAGTGGGCCGCTCGAGCGGACCAGGCTCTGTCTGGGCTTCGCTTGAGTGGACCTTGGGTCGCTCGAGCGAGGCCCAGCTCTGCCTGGGGCCTGGTTCTGGGTCAAACTTTGTGGTCTGTTTGGGCCTATCTCAAGGCCTGCTCGTGCTGTGTTAAGATCTGATTTTTAGGCCATTTTAAGGACTGTTCGGGGCCAAGTTAGTGGACTGTTTCGGGCTTGGTTTAAAGCCTGATTTGGACCTATTTCAAGGTCTGATCTAGGCTATTGCTAGGACTGTCTTGAGCTTGGGTTAAGGCCGGATTTGGGCCTGATTTAAAAAGGTGTTAAAACCATTCTTTTGGGAGACTCATTGGAGTATTGTTAGGGTCCACTTCAAGCCTACGTCCAAGCCCAATTCAGCCCAAATCCTTTCCTATAATTGAAGCCTATTCAACCCATTTACAAGCCTAGAACCCTCATGTAAATTTGTTTGAACTATGAGTAAGACCAAGTAGGAACTTTCCAAGTTTAAATATACACTTCATCCCTTGCGATTGTCAAGGATCTTCGGTGGCACCAAATTACTTTCTATTAATGACAATGAAGGGGGTCAAATGTATATCGAGATTACCCACTTTAGACAATCGAATCATCATACATTCATTCCGGGTAAAAAGACTTTTGTTCGGGTTCTTTCTCCAATCCTTTCGAATGTTTTGTAATGGTTTACCACATATCTAAATATTGATAAGACTACTCACCTATTTTGCTCGGACTCGCCAATATGCAATTGTTTGGAGTAGTTCTTATCGATTTTGGAAATGTGTCTATAAACGGATTTGTATTACTTCGAGGTTTCGAATTTTCAAGGCACCACTAAGCTTAGGTTACCTTGTCGGACTGATCATCCGGCTTGGAATCTTTAATCTGTTCACCAGTTGCAGTTTGGTTTCTGCCTGTACCGACCATGGCAACGGTTATATCTGGTCCCACGTGTAGTGGCTTCGGTTCTGTTTGATAATGACTATGTTCGTTCCGGTCCCACGAGTAGTGGCTACGGTTTTGTCTGCTCCAGTTACTTCGGTAACAGGAGAATATAGCTCCACGTGGTTTGCCAATATTTTCATGCATTTAATATTCATCTTATGGTATTTGTTTATTTTACTTATCATAACATTGGATTTGCAACCCATTGAGATGTTTATCTTCTATCTTTAGTTCGTCATTGTTATTATTTGTGATTTAATCGTGGCTTTCATTTAATACATGTTTTGCTTTTCTATCATCCTATTATTGTTGTATTTGCTTGCCAGACCGTCGTGTCTGACCCTTTTTGCTTGGTGCCAGATGTCGAGCCCCTCGCGGTTAAGGCGCACTTCGAGGCGGAAACCATAGTCCTTGTGGAGGGCGAGTGGCAACCCGGTGAAGTCGTTTAGACGACGGGTTGCTTTTGGAGCTGCGATCACATTTTGGGAAAAGATATTATACATTTTGGGATTTTGTTGTGGCCATTGTTGGCTTATACTTTTTGGGAAAAGATTGTAATTAACGACTAACTTTACTTTTGTATTAACTTTTAACTAACTTTGGGGCCTACAAATGAAATGTTTATCCTTTTGATGCTAGTCTCGTGCGTTCTCATCTTATACCCGTTTGTGAGAGACTTTTATGTTTGCTACAATGCTTCCGTGTAAGTTCTTTGTATGAAAGTGATTCTTATTTATCACTATTGGATCGGATTTCGGGAATCCTTATCGCGGAAACCTGTGGGAAACTAGCGTGTGCGGGCGGAATTTTCTGGCCCGTCGCGCCACGACCCCGGATTAAGGCCTCGTTTAGCGGGACCTCGGTCCGGGGGCGTGACATTGATAAAGGCAGTTGATGAGATAAGTGGGTTCCACTCATCATCACTTTTGAAATGACAAAAGGTAAGAAGACGAAAATGAATAAGAACTCTGTATCTCAGTTATTTTGAAACTCTCAATATGGTCGCAATGTTGATGATCCTCCGTATTAGCAAAGTACTGGACTGAGGTCAATTACATTGTTGCAAAATCACTTATAAATTTTTATGGCTATGATTCCTTAAATCTCTTTTAAATAAGCTAACTACATTATCTATTACTTCTAATTTTCAGCGTAAGTCACAGAGGAATTCAGAGAGCCGGAGCAAAGTGAAGACGCTTCATACAACTGGGTCTCGATCATTTGCAGCCCAGTTCTCGATCATGCAGGCATATGAGCAGCAGGCTCCTTCCTCTCAACCTGATTTATATTGTCAGCAACACTATAGCAAGAAGAAGAACAGATGGATCACAGATCATGCTGAGGAGACACATGTGAGTTGTTTCATTAAAAATATTGTATATTATTGTTTATTTCAGTTGCCTAACATATATTAATTACATGACATATTTGAATGTTTTCATATTGTAGCGAAGAATGGAGGAGGCACTGTCTCAGCCTGCAATTAACTCTCCAGTGGCTGAGCAACAGGTGATCGAGAATCTGCTAGGGAAGAGGGTCGCGAGGAGGCAAGGGTACTGATCGAGGGGCCCATCATCATCTTCTACTGGTATCTTGATGTCTTCTGAGATGAGCACCGTACGGCATCAACTAGCTGACTCTTTGAAAGCACAAGAAGAGTTGCGGCGACAGTATGAGGACTCACAGAAACAAATGCAAGATGAGTTGCGGCGACAGTATGAGGACTCGCAGAAACAAATGCAAGATCAGGCAGCTTTGCAGGTTCACATGCAGAGTCAAATTCAGTTGTTGCTTTCCCGAGTCGTGGATGGTTCGGGGTCCTCCGAAAGATAAGGATTTTATGGTTTTATGAATTGGCATGGGTCATCCCCTCCTAACTGGCTGTGTTTCATGGTGTACTTTGGATGATTAGATTTTACTTAGTATTTACTTTATTGAGATATTTGACTTTTTTTGACGTGGGATATTACATTTTATGTGGCACGGACAAGTTTTATGATTGGTTTAAGTTTACTGGTGACTCATTATTTTTTATTGTTTCATGATGAATGTGGGATTATTTGTTGTTTATCAATGCTTATGCTTGTACAATGTTGAAAATATAGATTTGAACAGGAAAATATTGTACAGGAATTTTTTTTTTTCAATTATTTTTTAATTGATAAGAAAAGCTATTTCCCAACGCACTCTCTGCGTCGCTAAAAGTAAATTTCTGCCCTCGTTGGAGAAATTTCCTGACACGTCAACACGTCGGGATATGTATTACCGGCATTGTGTATGTGTCGTCAAATATGTATTCCGACACTAGTATGTGCGTTGGCAAATATATAACCGACGTTATTATGCATTGGTAGTGAGGTAAATCTATTTTCCGACGCACTTTCTGCATCGCCAAATGTAATTTTTTGCGTCATTGAAGATATTTACCGACGCTTCAACTAGTCGGAATATGTTTTACCGGCGTTGTGTATGCGCGTCAAATATGTATTCCGACGCTAGTATGTTTGTTGGCAAATGTATAACCGACGTTATTATGTGTTGGCAGTGAGGTAAATCTATTTTCCGACGCACTTTCTGCATCGCCAAAAGTGATTTTCTACATCATTAAAGATATTTGCCGACGCTTCAACAAGTCGGGATATGTATTACCGGTGTTGTGTATGCGTCCTCAAATATGTATTCCGACGCTAGTATGTGCGTTGGCAAATGTATAACCGACATTGTTATGCGTCGGCAGTGAGGTGAGGTTAACCATTAAGTTCGATTTTTTGCCGATGCTGTTGACATTGCCGACGTTTGGGACGACGCACCATTGCATCGGTGAATGACGCTTTTTAGCCGACACTAAACATTATTGCGTCGGGAATGGTTTTCCAGGCATTAGGTAGCCGACGCGGTGCCGACGCACTGAAATGCGTTGGGAAATCCTTTGCCGACGCAAAACCTACATTCCCAGACGCGGTGACTACATTGGTAAAACTGTATTTTGTTGTAGTGAATTGTTTTTGAGATTGTTGTGGATGGCAATGCTTCTATACAGGTTAATTGTTCTATATATATGTACATTCTTTTTTCGAAACAGGTGATCTACTAAAAGTGACATAAGAGGGGATCCAATTCTGTGCAGTTTAAAGAAGAACCGACACAACAGTTCTATTTCTTATGTCGGTTTGTGCTTTCCCAAAGCAAATTTCTAGATATGAAATGCTAAAAATCGACACAAGTAGTATATCTATTGTGTCAGTTTACACTTACAAACCGACACAAGTAGCATATCCTGTTGTGCGGTTTTACTAAAATCTGTTGTGTCACTGCTACTTGTGTCGCTTTGCCAATCTAAAAAACCCGACACATCAGACTTGTTGTGTCACTTAAAAACCGACACAACAAGCCATTTTTTTAGTAGTGTTCTCTTAGATTTCTGATGCCTTTTTCTATCTGGATTTCCGGATTTTCTGATCTCTGTCTGATCTCATCTGGAATTCTTTGGAATGCTCTCCTATTTATAGGTTCTTGGTAGCCATTTAGGAGAGTTTATGGGCTTTAATTGTCATTAAGCCGCATAATGGGAGGAGTTACAAGTTTTAATTCATTTACATTGTAACTCCTTTTTCTTGGCTTCTGATTGGCCCATGGAGATTGAGGGCATTCAATCGCCTTTAATCGCCATGATGGGAGGAGTTTCATGTTTTAAATGTCATGAATCTCTTGACTTGTAACTCCCGTTTGCTCGCTTCTGATTGGGCCGTCCAAAGAAATGAATTAATAACTGCAATAAAGCTAGTTAATTAATCGCATTAAGTGGTCGCCGAGTAGTTGAAGAGTCGCGGGCCATGCCGCATCTTTTGGGATTCTTCTGGCGATGATCATCGATGGATCTTCATGTAGATCGACATCGGATGACCATGTAACTGAAAGAAACTGCGATTCAGATCTGAACATCACTAGGGGAAGACGTTCATGGCTGATTTGTAACATGACAGATTTAAAAAAATCTGATTTGATCAGCATAAATCAGCCATAATGATCGCAAAAGAACTCCATGAATTCATGACCAACAAGTGTATAATTAAAGGAGATTCAAGAAGACTATTACCTTGAAGATTTGTAGACTTCAAATCTCTAAAAAAATAGATCCAAAGGGCTGAACTCGGACTTGCAAGTAGGAAACTTTCTTATAGGAATACTAATCCAAAGAGGAGTCCAACCTTCCAAGTAGAGAGACCTACTTAAAATTGGAAACCTTACCCATGGAATTCCCATTATGGACGTCCCACATACTAATGCACACCATGGCCCACTAATAATTTATCTAGAATTAAATTCATGTATGCCATCAAAAGCCTATTTGAATTTAAACTCAAAATTATTTTTCCACTAAAATAATTTAACTATAAGTCATCTAAACATTTTAGGAAACCATGCCAATCTAGAAGGGACCAAAAGACATATTTGCCCTTAGCTCCCAAAATGACCAAAATGTCCATGCTAAACCCATAGCAACATAAAGACCATTTTAACCTTAACTCATTCCACTAAAGAGTTATGGTTGAACTCCAGGGACAAATATATATATAATAAGCTCGTCATAAAATGGCAGTTGTCTTCGACCTACTAAGTGTAATGACCTGAATGCCCCTCTATGTAACATCCATAATCAAGTCAGGTTATCGAATGTACTATCAACCTTCTCGATTACATCTAAACCTTAGAACTTCATATCCTTAACATAATCATCATCCGGATATCATTCTCTTGGTCCAGGGAGCGACCCACAAGTTCAATATCCATATGGAAAATCCATTTACTAAGATCTTAGATTTTGATGATTAATCGGATAATTCTAAGGGGATTATCATTCCATCATTAGATGGCATAGATTCTTTATTGCATCTGCACGTCCCAACTGATCAAGTCCGAGTACCCAAAACACAGAGCTGTTGACCCATGAAAAGAATCTCACCCATAGTGAATTAAAGCACAAGAACTTGACTTCGTCAGTTCATCCACAAATGCTCAAGATTAAGAGCACTGGTCACTCAGCAGCATGAGGCGACTTGATCTCTCTCAGTGATAGTACTATTTTAGAGAACACACCTACCATGGTCCTATTCAATGCATTGCATATGCACTAATGAGATAAATCCGGGAAAGTCCTCCCATGACTTAGGTAAGTCACCCTGAATACAGGAGAGTCTCTCACTATAACTTATACCAAGATGAAGTGCCCAGCTCCATCTCTCAGTTATGAACAAATATGTTGTTTCCAGTGTCCATGAATTAGACCTATCTGTGTGTAGACACTGCACACCTAATTCATTTACTAGAAACAATGGGCCTTACACAACCATACATATATACATGTTTAAGCAGAAAAGAGTCATTCCATTAAATAACCAGTAACAAAAGATGAGAGTGCAGCTAGTGGGCTTTAGGGCATACACCAATCCCAATAAACTCCCACTTGCACTAAAGATCACTTCTTCCTAACCTAACACCCATAGACTCAACATGAGAAGTAAAGACTTTCTCAGTAAGAGTCTTAGTGAATGGGTCAACTAAGTTATTCGCTGAAGCAATATGTTCCACCACTATTTCTCCATCCTGAATGAATTCCCGGATCAAGTGGTACTTTCTCTGAATGTGCTTGCCTTTCTTGTGATTCATGGGAACTTTGCACTGTGCTACAGCACCAGTGTTGTCGCAGTACATGATAATCGGCTTATGCACTGCAGGATCAACTCCCAATTCTAATAGGAATTTTCTGAGCCATACTGCTTCCTTCGCAGCTTCTGATGCCGCCACTGTTAGTTTTATGGACTGAATCCAGTAGATGATATAATAAATTGATTAAATTCTTTATTTATTCATATATTCATGCTTTCCTTTCATGAGATGAATGGTAATTTATTATATACTTGCACATAACCAATACGAATGACATTATGGTTCATGAGATGAACTGGGGTCCACAAGTATATTAGATGTAACACATGTGTACGGATGAGATCCACATACAGGAGGCATGTGTGAAAAATCTTATACTTAAATATCTTCACAACCAGTGATGAGACTGGACATCTCATACTGACAAGGTTGCAGCACTTTGATCACTATGAGATAGTGTGATTTGTCTCGATCATCAGAATGTAAGATTCTGGATCACAGTGCTGGTACATTGGATGTATTGAAGGACCATGAGAAGCACCTTATAAACACTGTCTTTATTTTAAGGTCTACTCTAATAATTCCCTAGCAATAGGCTCTCAATCCGGAGACATTAATAAACTCAAGTTTCTATTTATTCATTTGCTTTAAGTCACCAATGAGTGAGGCCAACTGTAGGTCAACACCTCGGTGATTTGGGTACATGGTAGTAGAGCGGTGGGAACATTCAATGGTCAAGATGGAATCTATCTATAATATCCTCTTGTGCCAATTAATGGATTTATCATTGGTAAGTGCGCACCCATTCCGATTAAGAGTTAATTGGAAAGGTACCTATGATCATTATAATTAATTGGGGCTCAAGGATAATAAGATATGGATCTAGTTTGGAAGACAGGTCCAATTGATCCATGGATATTGATAGAGGGGTCTACTTGTGGTAATGTGGAAGTTTAGGGTCTTCTATGTAATATTCCTAAGACTGGAGTTCAATTGCATTTATATAGTGGAGTTATTTGCAATTAACTGTGGGCCCAGATTACACACGAGATGTGGGATCGCGTGTCCCAGTTGGAGCCAGCTTTCTAAGGAATCCCTAGTGGTCCCCACGCTAGCCCAATTATTAGAAAGTATCTAATTCTAGTTGAACTCTAAAAGGAAAGTTACTATTTCTATTTGAAGTGAGACTTCTAATAGTGGTAATAGTAGACTTACTAATTTTAGTAGAAGTGAGACTTCTATTTTAATTAGAAAAGGAATTAGAAAGTTACTAATCTTATTTAAAGTGAGACTTCTAATTATGATATAGTAAGTTACTAATTATTGTGGAAGTAAGACTTCTATCTTAACTAGCAATAGAAGAGAGTTACTAATTGTTAGAGAAGTGAGACTTCTATTTCAATTAGAAAGAGGAGGCGGCTTAGTTGCTTTTAAGCTATAAATAGAGGAGAGGAGGGCTTGGACGTCCATGCATATATCCTAGCCTAGGGATTCACGCCCAAGGCCCTTGTGTGCAATAGTTGCACATGCTCTTCCTCCTCTCCCTCTTCTAGTTCTCTTTCTAGTTCCTCCCTAGAGTTCCTAGTAGTTTTCTCTTGGAGATCCCGCCATCTTCTTGAGGAAAAGGAGAATCTGATAAGGGTTATAGCATGGAAGATCAAGAGGTCTTGGAGATTCCTATTTGATTAGTGAAAGTGTTTCATCATCAAAGAAAGACGCAACTTCTCCATTAGAGCACAACCGAGCTCCAAAGGTATAATCTACTTCCTTGCATGTTGTAGATTTATTCGTAGCTTATATGTTGCTGGTTCTATCTTCTAGATAGATTGTATTTACTGATCATGATGGCAGAGATTGAGGACATGGATCTTGGATTGGGTTTTAATAGCCTTCTGGATAGTTGATCCCTGCATCAAGTGGGTCAAAAGTTTTGAAACCTATCCTAGAGGCCCACCCTATTTCCAACAATTGGTATCAGAGCCATTCCTCATCTCTTATCATGTTAGATCAGTGAGCTTGATCTAATCTTTGCATGAGATGTGAAGAGGATAGATTAAGGGCTATGTACGGATCAGTTTGATGGTTTTGCTTGGATAATTAGTAAACCCATGTTTGGATAGTTACATAAGGGTTTAACAATGATGGAATGATGGTAGGAAGCCATTGGGAGTCTTCAGAAAAGTTCTGGAGATGTTTGGACATGAAATAGAAAAACCCAACCTGCAGATTTCCGTCAGGTCGGTCGACCGAGCCCTCTGGTAGGTCGACCGAAGAGACTAAGGCCGGTCGACCGAACCCTCAAGTAGGTCGACCGAACAGACTGACATAACAGACTGACACTGAAGCCGGTCGACCGAACAAACAGCTCGACCCCCGCCGGGGGACACACCCGGACCCCCTCTGCGTAGGGGCATGAATCATAGTAGTGGCAATATTTGGCATCCTGTCTTTCCATTATTGTTTGTAACCCGGCTTTGTGAGTTGCTTTCCTAGTATGAGATACTAACATGCAGGTTATCATGTTCTCTCCATATGGCCCACAAGTCTTTTTACTTTCTTTTATGGTTGAATGTTTATTTTTGGCAAGTTGTAAAGGGCATCATGGTTTCCTTGTTTTCCCAGTTTAGGGCAAGGCATGGTGAAATTCCCTATGAGCCTTTTATTTCCATTAATAGATTATCATGTAAGTCTCATCGTAGAGACATAGGATTTTATGTAATTTCTAAATGTGTAAATTCTGGCGATGTCTGAGACAAAGAAGGAAAGTGAAGCTGGACTCCTAATCATAGAATTTGAAGATTACCAAAGGTGTTTTGGAGTTTCCCAAAGAGTTTGAGGAATTCCAAATTTTTGGAAAGTCTAGAAGTCCAAGAAGTCTATTCCGCTTGGGCCATGTGGAGGAGAGGACTAGTTTCTAATTTTAGCGTTTTCTATTTATAGTTGAATGCTTTATTTAGAATGTTTCCAAATCTGATCCAAACATAGCAAGTTACTAATATTGGTCAAATCAAATTAATTTTGGAAAGAGTTCTAATTAGTGTTGATGTCCCATGAGATGGACACATTGGTAACACTAATTTAAGAAACTGGACTTTCCTTAAAATAACTTGACTTGGAACCAATTATAGATCATATCATGAGATGATTTGATGATTCATATATTTATATATGTGGGCCCTAATACCTTAAAAGGAAATCCTCAATTCAAAATATTAAGTGGGAGCGGGGCATTTAAATTGATAAATCCCCATGGTTTTCCACCATAGGTCCATTGTAAGGAAAGTATTAGCCTCGCGCCACCAAGAGTGTGGCCGTTCCTTCGGAGGGCTTTTACTTATCTGGTTACTAGATATGGATCTCCTATGGATAGTGTTGGTGAGACGGGGTGGGGGCTTACTCTTCTAGGAGGAGCTGCTCACAACGGTTGTCATGCAATGCTAGTTGGTGGGTCACACTTAACTAAAATAATGATGTAGTATCCCCTAGGATTTGCCTCATGTATTTTAGAAACCAAAGGAAATCGGGAGTCATACATTATTTGGTATGAGATACCTAGATGATAATGAATGATGGGGATCATGGATAGTTAGTCTTAATTCCAATTCTGACGAACTTTGATCTGCACCAATCCAAGGACATTCGCACTCCCCTAGGAGGCATGCCCTAAGGGATTGGGATTCCGATGTATTCTAAATTCAGTGCTTATGAGGATTCCCACATGAATTTGGTAGAATACTAAACCCTAATGTCATTTATATTCTTTCATTGAATGTATGGTTATGTGCTTTAATTTATACAGCATGAATTCGAATACTTTCAATCCACTTGTGACCATCCTCAACCAGAACCAGTTGATGGGATCCAACTATATATGTGGACTGGAAAGGGAACCTGGATATTATCTTGACAGCTTCAAGATGCAAATATGTCCTTACTATACCCTCCCTTCCTGAGCCTGAGCCTGATGCACCACAGATTGTGAAAAACTTTTATACCAAGTGGACCAATGACAATGAGAAGGCCAGATGTTTTATTCAGGCATCCATGTCTACTGTTTTGCAAGAACAACATCAATCCTATAAGTCAGCATACAATATTATATCGAACTTAATGGAGATGTTTCCAGAACAGGTTAGGCCTGCTAGGCAGGCTGCTATAAAAGTGCTGATGGAGACAAAGATGGCTGAGGGAACCCCAGTACAAAAACATTTGTTACAAATGAAGTTGGCATTGAATGAGTTAGATGTACTGGGGACTACGTTTGATACAGAAACGCAGATCGACATGATCATTCAATCACTACCAGACTCATTCAAGCATTTCGAGATCAATTATAGTAAATGGAAATGACAATAGCTGAGCTGTCTCGCCAGCTGGTAGTGTTTGAGGAAATCATGAAGAAAAGACCAACTGCCCTCATGACAGAAAAGTCATTTGCTAAGTCTAAATCGAAAGGCAAAGACCGGGACAGCAAGAAGAAATCATTCATCAAAGGTCCTAAGGTGGAGTATGGTTCCACTAGTGGTGTGGCCAAGGTCAAGGGTAAGGGAGCAAAGGGAAAGTGTTTCCACTGTGGTATGACAGGACATTGGAAGAGGAATTGTCTACGATTTCTGTCAAAGGAAAAGACCTCAGGTATGATTGAGTCATTTGTTTCTGAAGATAGTTTTTCAACTAGTACTTCGAATTAGTTTTTCAACTAGTACTTCAGAATCTTGGTTTGTAGACTTTGGTGCAACTAATTACATCAGTAATATGTTGTAGGAGTTACAAGTAACCAGGAGGATTAATGACGGGGAAATCAGTATTAACCTGGGATCAGAAGCCAAGGCAGAAGCAGTGTCAGTAGGAGTAGTAACTTAGTTATTTTCAGATATTAAATTGATTTTGTCAGATACATTATATGTACCATTTTAAGACGGAATTTTAATTTCTAGTATGATGAATAAGAGTTATTCAGTTACTTTTGGTAATTAAATCGTCTTAAAGAGAAGCGGTACTCTTATATATTCTGACAAGGTAATCAATGGCTTTTATTTGTTAACTCCCACAATGTATGAGATACATGACACTGATGTTAATAATAGACCATCATTAAAAAAAGGTAGTCACCTTCATCTAATCCAACAAACTTTGGCACCTAAGAGGCTAGGTCATATAAACCTAAATAGGATTGACAGGCTAGTGAAAGATTGTATCTTGCCTTCATTGGTGGTAGAATCAATGCATGTCTGCAAATCCTGTCTGGAAGGAAAAATGACCAATAAACCCTTAGTCTTCTAAGGGCAGAAGGGCCAAAGATTTATTGGAGTTAGTGTTTACTGATGTGTATGGACTCATAATATTAGAGCGAGAGATTGATGCGAGTATTTCATCACTTTCACCGATGATTACTCGAGATATGAATACATATACCTTATGCACCGCAAGTTCGAGATTTTTTGAATAGTTCAAAGAGTTTTCGAGCGGAAGCGGAAAAGCAATTAGGTAAAAGTATAAATACTCTTTGAACTATTCAAATAGGAATTTTCTGAGCCATACTGCTTCCTTCGCAGCTTCTGATGCCGCCACATACTCTGCTTCCATGGTAGAATCAGCAGTACAGGATTGCTTGACACTTCTCCATGATATAGCCCCTCCTGACAGAGTAAAGACGTGTCCTGAAGTAAACTTTCTGGCAACTCTATCAGATTGGAAATTAGAGTCTGTATACACCAAAGGCGTTAGATCATCTGCTCGAAAAGTTAGCATATAATCTTTCGTTCTCCGAAGATACTTGAATATATGCTTAACAGCTGTCCAATGCATAGGTCCAGGGTTTGACTGATATCTGCTAACCATGCCAACGGTAAAGAAAATATCTGGTCTAGTACATAACATAGCATACATGAGGCTTCCAACAGCGGATGGATATGGAACTCTCCCCATGCTCTCTATCTCTTCAGATGTCTTTGGACATTGATCTCGAGACAGTGGTACTCCATGTCTAGAAGGTAGCAAGCCCTTCTTGGAGTCATGCATGTTAAACTTGATCAATATCTTCTCAATATATGAAGATTGGGATAGGGCTAACATCTTATTCCTGCGATCACGCAAAAGCTTGATCCCTAAGATATAGCTGGCCTCACCCAAATCCTTCATCTGAAATTGAGAGGATAACCAAACCTTTGTGGATGACAATATACCTACATCATTTCCAATGAGCAATGTGTCATCTACATACAGAACCAAAAATGCAACTGCTTTTCCACTTCCTTTCTTATACACACATGGTTCATGAATGTTTTGATCAAAGCCAAAAGATTTGACTGGCTTATTAAACTTGATGTTCCATGCTCTAGATGCTTGCTTAAGTCCATAAATGGACTTCTTAAGTTTACAAACCATGTTATCTTGGCCACTAGCAATGAAACCCTCTGGTTGCATCATATAGATGCATTCGTCAAGACTTCCATTAAGAAAAGCTGTCTTGACATCCATCTGCCATATCTCGTAGTCATAATGACATGCGATGGCCAAGAGAATCCTTATGGACTTAAGCATAGCCACTGGTGAAAAGGTTTCCTCATAATCGATACCCTCTTTCTGAATATATCCTTTCGCCACCAGTCCTGCTTTGAAGGTTTCCACCTTCCCATCCACTCCTCTCTTCCTCTTGTAGATCCACTTGCACCCTATAGGTTTGATCCCTTCAGGTGCATCTACAAGTTCCCAGACTTAATTGGAATACAAAGAATCCATTTCAAATTTCATTGCTTGCTGCCACATGTCAGCATCTATATCCGTTACTACTTCATCATAACTAGTAGGATCCTCAACCAGATCTTCAGAGTCTGTCTTAAAAGACACTCCTAGATATCTTTCTGGCTGTCTAGAAATTCTCCCACTACGATGAGGCTCCAGAGTGTTAAAAGGAATATATTGTTCATCTACCGCCTCAGGATCTGGTACAGATGTTATAGGAGATCCCGGAAGAATCTCCTCAAGGGTTTCTTTATAACTAAGCTCTTGGTGCATCATACAATCATCCTCCAAGTACCTAGCATGAGTGCTGATAAGCATTTTTTGCTCCTTTGGATGATAAAAGATGCCACCTCTCGTTCCCTTAGGATACCCAATGAAGTAGCACATTTCCGATCTGGGTTCCAACTTGGTAGCTTTATCATTCAGTACATAGGCCGGACAACCCCAAATGTGGATATGTCTTAAACTAGGTTTTCGACCCGTCCACATTTCTTGCGGTGTCCTAGGTACTGATTTAGAAGGTACCAGATTTAAAATGTATGCTGCTGCTTCTAGGGCATATCCCCAAAAACATATGGGTAGGGTTGCATGACTCATCATGGACCTTACCATATCAAGAAAGGTACGGTTTCATATCTCCGCTACACCATTTTGCTGGGGTGTACCCGGTGCAGACAACTGAGACACAATCCCATGTTGTGTGAGGTACTCTTTGAACTCACCCAGGAGGTACTAGCCACCTCGATCAGATCGAAGGGCTTTGATATGTTTCCCTAGTTGTAATTCCGCCTCAGCCTTGAATTGCTTGAATTTATCAAACGCCTCAGACTTGCGTCGCATTAAGTACACATATCCATACCTAGAGTAATCATCAGTGAAGGTGATGTAATACTCATACCCTCCTCGAGCCGGTTTGTTCATAGGACCACACACATCAGTGTGAATCAATTCTAACAACTCCTTTGACCTTAGTCCCTTTCCAGAGAATGACCTTTTGGTCATCTTTCCCTTGAGACAAGATTCGCACTGAGGAAAAGGTTCGAAGTCTAATGAGCTCAAAGGTCCATCTTCTACCAACATCTGAATCCGTTTTAGGTTAATGTGACCCAAACGTAAGTGCCAGAGATATGTGTCATTGATTGAAGATACCTTCCTTTTAAGGGAAGTTGAGTTTTCTTGTTGTACATTATGCAGTGTGGGAGCAATAGGATATATATAAAATAAGTTGTCATGTATTCTACCGGAACATATAATATTTCCATCTCTACTGATATCAACACCAGAATGGAAAGAAACTGAATAATTAAATTCAATTAGTCTGGAAACTGAAATTAAATTCTTCCTCATGTCCGAAACATAGAAAACATTATTTAAAACTAATATCCTATCACATGGAAAATGTAAGGTAACAACTCCTACTGCAACTGCCCAAACTTTAGCTCCAGTTCCAACTCTAAAGGCAAACTCTCCTTTCTCAATCCTCTGCATTATCTGAAACCCCTGCAATGAATTGCAGATATGATTAGTGGCTCCTGAGTCTACTATCCATGAGTCAGTAGAATCAACCACCAGACAAGTTTCAATGTAGTATGAAAAAGATGTACCTTTCTTAACTGAGGCTAGGAACTTGGGACAATCTTTCTTCCAATGACCTTTGAGGCCACACTTGAAGCATTTCCCTTTGGGCTTTCCATCTGTACCCTTGTCCTTCTTATTGCCAGTATTGTCCTTTTTCTGCCCTTTTCCCTTATTCTGCTTCTTCTTGAACTTCTTCCCTTTCGGGTTTAGTTTAGTGGAAGACTGGAAGAAGGGAGCTTGGGCTTTGGGCTTCATGATAGCCTCCGCCGCCTGGAGTTCTTTCATTAACTCAGGTAGAGTCATGTCCATCTTGCTCATATTGAAATTGAGCTTCAACTGATTGAAAGAGTCTGGCAGAGTTTCGAGAATCATATCAGTTTGACTCTCTACATCAATCTCAGCCCCTAGAATCTCAGCTACATTGAAACAATCCATCAGCTTGAGCATATGCTCTCTGACAGGTGTTCCCTCAGCCATCCTAGTATTCATGATAGTCCTTATAGCAGCTTGCCTAGCTGGCCTGCTCTTGTCTGCGAACATCTCAGACAAGGACATCATGATTTCATAGGCTGTGTCCATATGCTCGTGCTGTGTTTGCAACATGTTGGACATGGAAGCAAGCATATAGCATTTAGCCATGCTATTCTCTTTCTTCCATTTCCTCTCAGCCTCTAACTGGTCATCAGTAGAATTAGCATCAATATCAGGACAGGTTTCCAACAAGACATACTTGTACTCCTCAGCAGTGAGTACTATGTCAAGATTTCTCTTCCAATCTACGTAGTTAGGTCCAGTCAGTTTGTTCTCACGAAGAATGCACATCAACGGACTAAAAGAATCTTTACCCATCTCTCTCTGGATATGAAACGGTTTATAATTAGACAGGCAGTATATATGTAACATGCATATGGTGCTTGTTCTAAAAGGAAAAACAAAGCACAAAACTTTTTACATTATTTAACCCCAATCATAATGTATCAGTGTTTCAACCTCCTCATAGACCCTCCATCGAAGGGATGGCCGAGCCTACAGTCATGTTGAATTAAGGTATGCTTATTTGGATTATCACTATCTAGATACACATATCCGGTGGTAGTCCAATCACTGATTGGTTTGGCCTCATATGACAAATGACCCTTAACTCCTAGGGAGAGGTCATTACCGTCTTATGTCAAGTGTTTTACCATCTCTTATGAAATTTCCTAGAATGTCTATGACTTAAGTCCTCTGAAGGGAAGTGACTTTTATCCATTATAGAAGTGAACTTTAGTAAAGAGCTCCACCGAAGGGATGGCCGCTCCTACCAACACTTCATTGACATTCTATAGAAGTGATCTTTAGTAAAGAACTCCACCGAAGGGATGGCCGCTCCTACTAACACCTCATTACAAATATTCACATTAGTTCACCCATTAACCCATCAAAGCGGTCTTTAGTAAAGAACTCCACCGAAGGGTTGGCCGCTCCTACTAACACCTTAATGAGATAACATGAACCAAAATGGAAAGCCGTGGGGTCTTTCCAAAAACCCCTCTCCCACTTAATTATTTATCACTAGGGTTTATACTTTTTGACCTTTACATTATTTACTCAAAAACTCTTTTAAATTTATGACTCAATGACTTGAGTCATCTTAAAAATAAATAACCTTTGCTTTAAAACATTTGAGCAAATCCCTTTAAAGAGTCAAAGAAAGACCTAACTTGGGTTATGGAAACCCATAGGTAGCATCTAATTAGATTTTAGTTTAGCCTTCTTTGGAAACCAAGGGTATCAAGATAAACTAAACCCTATCCAATTTTAAACCTTAGACAAAATAGAAGGTGCTGGTCTAAGTTCTGTTTAAAACAATTTGCCAAACTAAAATCAATCTAATATAAAAAGATGCCAATTTTAGAACCTAATTGTGGCCATGTTTCTCGGTGACAATTATAGCAATTATATAAAGCATTCATCAATGCATTCCCTATATAAGAGCGAATAAAAGTATGCAATCCTTGATGGCTCCCTGCTCTTCGGACTTCCAATCCTTATCGAACTAGGACATCAAAAATAGATCTCATCTTGCACCAAGAAGTCTTGTCTCCTCCACCACTAGGGAGTCCGGTTACATGCAACCTTTCTTGCTTGAAACTTTCTTCTTCTTGCTTGTTCCAATAAATCAAATTTATACAAGCAAACCCATAAAAAACAAAACCCCAAATTACATTGGAGATACCTATGCTTTTTAAGAAAGCTTACATCAAGACTAGTTGGAATAAAAGTAAAGAAAGAATTACAACTTCCTATGATTGCTAAACGCGCAATCGTACACTTTCCAACTATTGAAAATAACATCCAAATCCACATAACAATCATGCGAACCATCAAGGATGCAATTTATGGCTGCAAACAAAGAGCTTAGTGCATGCAAAACACTATGTACATCATTAAACAAATCTGGAAAATAAATTCCAGCATTGTTAATGAAACTTGCACACAACATGCATCTAAACATAACTATAATAGGGTGCCACCATGCCCATAATCAATCTAGGATTAATTAAACACAACAAGGGATCATGATTTCACATGGAGTGGCTCTGATACCACTGAAAGGAACTGCGATTCAGATCTGAACATCACTAGGGGAAGACGTTCATGGCTGATTTGTAACATGACAGATTTTAAAAAATCTGATTTGGGTAGCATAAATCAGCCATAATGATCGCAAAAGAACTCCGTGAATTCATGACCAACAAGTGTATAATTAAAGGAGATTCAAGAAGACTATTACCTTGAAGATTTGTAGACTTCAAATCTCTAAAAAAAATAGATCTAAAGGGCCGAACTCAGACTTGCAATTACCAAACAACTTGCTGGAATTTTCTACAGTAGAATTGCCTTTGATCTTCTTCTCTATCTCACTTCCAAATCTGATTGGCTAAGATGGTGGGATCTCAATCTAGGTTTCTAGAAGAGTTTTGAGAACTATTTTCTATGGAAAAATCTCAGACCTTGTGCTCTCATCAATCAAGAAGAGGGCTGGACGTGTGGGACACTTTGTGGCTCTTTCTATGTTGGACGTCCAAGGGGAAGCCTCCTTCCTTTTTATAGAAACTCTTGGATTCCTTTCCTAAAAAGTCATCTCTTCTAATTCTCATAGAAGTCCTAAAAGGAAAGTATAATCTAAAGATTTATTTTCTTTTAGAAACACTCCAATTAGAAAAGGAAACTAAAGGAACATTCCATAAACTTTGGCAATTAGTAGTCCTAGTTGCACAACATTTACTAATTTAAGTTTCTAATTCAAAAATGAAACTTTCTTATAGGAATACTAATCCAAAGAGGAGTCCAACCTTCCAAGTAGAGAGACCTACTTAAAATTGGAAATCTTACCCATGGAATTCCCATTATGGACGTCCCACATACTAATGCATACCATGGCCCACTAATAATTTATCTAGAATTAAATTCATGTATGCCATCAAAAGCCTATTTGAATTTAAACTCAAAATTATTTTTCCACTAAAATAATTCAACCATATGTCATCTAAACATTTTAGGAAACCATGCCAATCTTGGAAAGTGACTAGAGAAGGGACCAAAAGACATATTTGCCCTTGGCTCCAAAAATGACCAAAATGTCCATGCTAAAACCATAGCAACATAAAGACCATTTTAACCTTAACTCATTCCAGTAAAGAGTTATGGTTGAACTCCAGGGACAAATATATAATATAATAAGCTCGTCATAAAATGACAGTTGTCTTCGACCTACTAAGTGTAATGACCTGAATGCCCCTCTATGTAAAATCCATAATCAAGTCAGGTTATCAATGCACTATCAACCTTCTCGATTACATCTAAACCTTAGAACTTCATATCCTTAACATAATCATCATCCGGATATCATTCTCTTGGTCCAGGGAGCGATCCACAAGTTCAATATCCATATGGAAAATCCATATACTAAGATCTTAGATTTTGATGATTAATCGGATAATTCTAAGGGGACGATCATTCCATCATTAGATGGCATAGATTCTTTATTGCATCTGCACGTCCGAACTGATCAAGTCCGAGTACCCAAAAACACAGAGTTGTTGACCCATGAAAAGAATCTCACCCATAGTGAATTAAAGCATAAGAACTTGACTTCGTCTGTTCATCCACAAATGCTCAAGATTAAGAGCACTGGTCACTCAGCAGCATGAGGCGACTTGATCTCTCTCAGTGATAGTACTATTTTAGAGAACACACCTTCCATGGTCCTGTTCAATGCATTACATATGCACTAATGAGATAAATCCGGGAAAGTCCTCCCATGACTTAGGTAAGTCACCCTGAATACAGGAGAGTCTCTCACTATAACTTATACCAAGATGAAGTGCCCAGCTCCATCTCTCAGTTATGAACAAATATGTTATTTCCAGTGTCCATGAATTAGACCTATCTGTGTGTAGACACTACACACCTAATTCATTTACTAGAAACAATGGGCCTTACACAACCATACATATATACATGTTTAAGCAGAAAAGAGTCATTCCATTAAATAACCAGTAAATATCCAGTAACAAAAGATGAGAGTGCAGCTAGTGGGCTTTAGGGCATACACCAATCCCAACAGTAACTTCAGGTATTGGTTGCCAATAGCGGGTCGGTGCCATCTTTCCTGTCGATTTCTCCATCGGTCGGGTAGAAAGCACACTTTTTTGGTTGACCGGTTGGTGATCAATGTTGATTTTGATACTCTTGATGATTGACCCGTGATTTTGACGGATGTCAAAGGATTTGGTCTTAAAAGTATGAATTTTGGAAAATCCCAGAAGTTGGAAGCTTCGAATCGTGAAAAACGATGAAAAACGGGCCTTCCGGGGCCCACCCGGCTATTCTGGGCTCCATGGTCACCGGCAACCATGGGCCAGGGTCGTAGGGGTCTGCGACCCTGGGGGGGGGCTTTCCCCCTTTGTGTCCCGTTTTGCGACCGTTTTTGATGTTTTTTTATTCTTTTTTCTTTTGTAATTTTTCTTGACATTTTTTATCATTTATTGGCCTGATTTTCCTGTAGAAACCTTGACAATAATCCTTGCATTTTGGAGTGCAAAGTTTCCGATTTTCTGCGAAAGCCGAAGACTTTGTCGCGCAGAGCTGCCGATTTTCCGTCAGAAGCTGAAACTGGGTCAAACGATGTCGGAATGACCTGAAATTTGGGGTGAAGCCTCCTGAGCAATAAATAAGACTAACCATAGGCTTTGTTTGAGTTTTGAAGCCGTTTGAAGTCCTATCGCCAGTAGACTTGTTTTTATCGCGATGAAGATGTCGCGACTTGATGTGCGGTCAACCGATGTCCGATTGACTTGAAATTTGACAAGGAACCTATTGGAGTCATTTTAAGATGATCCATAGGCTCTATCTTGGAAACCATGGTCTCGGGGAGCTTCGACGCCGAGAGGCCTGATTTGGCTTCCGATCATCAAAGTATGGTCAAATATTGTCGAAATGACCTGAAACTTGACGTGTAGCCCTTTGTAAGCATTTTGAAGCCGTCCATGTGCTCTTTCTGATGAGTGATGGCCTCGGTGGTTCTCGCCACTGAGAGGCTTGATTTAGCTGTTCGAGGGTTGATGTAGGGTCAAACGTTGTCGGTTTGACTTGGAACTTGACGTGGAGCCTTTTGGATGTATTTTGATACCATCCATTGGCTCTGATTGAAGATTTGGTTTATTCGATGCTTTCGCCGCCGGGAGCTCCTTTTCAGTTGTCGGAGGAGCGAAGTTAGGCCAAATGATTTTGAAATAGCCCGAAACTTCTTATGTACTCCTCTTTTGACTGTCTTGAAGGATCTTGCAGTTTTTGCTTGATTCTGACAAGATTTGATTTTTTGGAAGTAGCATTGCCTATTTATGGTAGGTTGCGACTTCATGTAGCTTTTTGGATCTTGAAGAAGAAAAGTGACATTTTTGGTGTCAAGAAATGCCCCCTCGAGGTGCAGCGACGAGTTGCTTAACTTTTGTTGTCGATGTGCCTCGAAGAGATTTTTTATGGAGAGCTTGTGACTTGAGCAAGAGTCTTTGAGTAGTCTTTCTTTTGGTATTTGTAGCCTTTTGAGCTTCCAGGGGAATTTTATAGTAGTGAAAGGTATCACGTACCATCTCGATGCAAAGTTTTGAAGATGACAACAGGGATGTGGATTTGGGTTTTTGTTTTTGACCTTGTGACCTAACAAGCTGTATGTGGCAGGTTAAGGGGTCGGGTTCGATTTTGACCGTGTGACCCAACAAGCTGTAATGTAGAATGTTAGGGGGGTCGATTTGGTTTGATCTTGTGACCTAACAGGCTGTATTGGCAAGTAGGGGATTAGGTTTTGGTTTGGATTTTTGTGGAATGTCAATTTCAAGATTTTGGCTCAATTTAGTATATGAGGCTGGATGGTTTGATTTTTGGAAGCTCATGGGGCTTGGAATTCTTTTCTTTTTTTTGTATGATCCAGTCAACTCAAAAGAGGCATGGAACTATTTTTGTATGCTCTTGGTAAGAGGGATTTTTCTTTAACTAAAAGCCCAAAAAAAATTTTTTTTTAGTGCCTAGGTTGTCAAACCTGGCTCATATGGGCTAACCCATGGGACCTTAAGCTTTTTGAAATGGCTTAGATCTCATATGGTGTCATTTTTGTAAAGAATATCTAAAAATATCTCCTTTGGATAGAGAATATCTAAGAATATCTTTACTTGGAGAGAATCTTTCATGTTCCCTTTATTTTGGGAGAGAATATCTCAAGATATCTTTCTTTGGGAGAGAATATCTCAAATCTCCTATCTTTTGCGAGAAAATCTCTCATTGATTTCTTTTTGGGAGAGAATCCCTCAAGATATATTTCTTTTGGGAAAGAATCTTTCTAATTTCTTTCTTTTGGTAAGGTTACTAATTAGTAACACTTACCTCTTTCTTCTTTCCTTCTTTGATTTGCTCTCTTCTATAAAAGCAAGGAGGAGGTTAGATCTCTTGCTCTTATTGCTTTCTTTTGCAACAATCCCAAGAGGGCTTCAAGACCAAGAGTTCTTCTTCTTCAAGATCTTCAAGACTATCTTCTTCTTCTCCATCAATGGCTTCAAGTAAGTTCCCTTTTTCAAGAAAACTCCATTATAGGAAATAGGATGATAAAAAGTTCTTTATTTTTTTTTGTTTCTTTCTTTTCTTTTCTTCTTTTTTTTTTCTTTTTCACGTGTTTTCTTCTTCTTCTTCTTTTTTCGTGCTTTCTTTTTTTTTTTGCACGTTTTTTTTCTTTTGTGGGCCGTACTGATCTGGTCTTACGGCCACGTGGCCTCTGGGCCAGTCCCTCTTTTTTATTTTTTTTTGTTCTTTTCTTTCACCCCTCTTCTTTTTTTTTTTGAGAAAGTTTTTTTTTTTTGCTCATCATGATAATGCTTTTTTTTTGGCAAACCAAGATGTTCATGCATGCATTTTTTTGTAAATTGAATTGGTAGCATGATGTGATAGCATACCTGAAAGTTTTTGCAAATTTGGGAATTTGGAGCTCGTAGCGATGTTGAGCCCTTCCTGATTTTGCGGAGACTTTGAGGTTTCGAAAGTTTGGAGTTTCGGAGCTCGCAGCAATGTTGAGCCCATCTTCAAGCTTTCTATTTCTTTCGGGATATTTCCTTTCTCTTCAGAATTACCCCGGAGCCATGTCAAAATTTCGCCAGATTTTTTTTTAGTGAAATTTTGACATTTTGATGATGACCTTTTTCTTTTCCAACCTCTGCAGGTGGTTCCTCCAGAACAAACAAGGGTAAAGAGCCAGCTACAAGCGCAGCTCGTCGATCTGGTAGGTCTTTAAATCCGGCCGTTCAACAGGCTTGGGCGAAGGTCCAGTATGTTGAGAGAAACCTGGAAGAGTGTGACTCTCTCAACAAAGATGAGATGAGACAGTGACTAATCGCTCTCAAGGGAGTGGAATTTTATAAGATCATGGTAAGCAGTCGTCCATGGGTGATGGACGATCAGAGGGTTTTGCCCAAGCCTACCTTCTTCTTTGGTGATGCAGTCCCTGATGACATGACATACCAGAGAAGATGTTTTCAGTTCTCTTTCACAGCAGATGGTGAGAAGAAGACTGTTGCTACCCGATCCATGTTTGATCGCACCGTCTCGATCATGAGCCTTGCCCCCACGTGCTCTAAGAGGGAAGATCCTCCAAGCTGGGTGAGAAGGACAAATGTAATCAAGAGCAGGGTTTTTGTTGGCGGTTCTCCTGGATATGCGGAGAAGTCGCCTATTGACATGGACATGTTGATGCCGGCCAGCGACTACCAGGGCTCTGATTATCCATTGGTCGATTTGGGACCGGTGGGCCTTGTCATTTTCAGCGGTGATGGCACCAATTGGGTGAAGCCTTTTCGACTTCATGGCCGTTTCAGTGCTGACTCCGAGTGGAAGTCGTGGACAGATCGCGTCCTACTAATTGGTGGCGCCGTTTTGAAAGAAGCCGGGATTTTTGATGCGGTCCGCGCCTTTAGGGAGACCGTGATCTTTTCCGACGAGGCCTTCATGGCTATGTTGGAGTCATTCCTTCATGGCTATGTTGGAGTCATTCCTTCCACAAACCAATACCTTCGTTGTGACGAATGGTGAGATTGGTTTTTCTTTGAAGGAGCTGAGCGCCATTACTGGATTGCCCATCCTTGGCAGACTTTATGAGGAGTTTATGCCGATTGATAGCGTCCTTGAGGAGCAATCTAAGGAGTTCAGGCTTTTGTACTTTCAGCTCGTCGCCTTCTATGATTTTTTGAAGGAGAATGAGGGCTCAAAAGTAAGATCCAGCAATTGGAAGAGTTTTAACTCTTCGTTCCCCAACTTTTTTGATAGCAGGGAGTCTTCTGATAGTGCGACCCGAGAAGCCAGGGCTCAGGATCCAAGTTCGAAGAAGACTTTGGCCATGCAAGTAGAGTTGAGGGGTTTCTTCATAAGTACAGAAGCCATTTGTCCTGACATTGCATTGCGGAGAGATCTCACTGTTTACCTCACTTTTTGGCTAGGTGAGGCCGTTTTTGCTGGAGGAGATGGAACGCACATCAGGCCGCATTGTATTTTTCCGGCTTGTCAGATGGCGTTTGGAGAGCAACTTGCTTTGGTGCCGGTTCTTTACTCCTACTTGTTCACCGAACTGCAGGCTGCTGCATTTTTGGTTCGGCATGGGCTTCCCATGAACAGGGTATTTTCAGCCCATATCTTCTATTCATGGTTTGTATACCACTGTCCTGGCTTCCACCAGCTGGGTGCTGCACAGGATGATGATCCTCTCATGATTCGACTGGCTAGGGCAAAGCCGTGTCTGAATCACTTTTGTTTGCCCGCATGAGGATCCTGTTGGAATTTGAGATGCATTGAGTTGAATCTTGAAGCATTGGTGTGTTTGGTGTCTCAAGCATCAAATTGTATTGGAATTATTGTCAACACTATGTCTCAATCATGTGTTGACAAAGTGGAAGTGATAGAGCTCAAGAAGAATGAAAAAGGAAAACAGTGAAGAAAATCAGTTTTTCCAGGTGCAGTGTACCCGGTCGACCGAGCTCCCTGGCAGGTCGACCGAGCATGAAGAAAGTGCAAAATCAGAGCTTACAGTTATTTTTTGACACAGAGGTAACGCGGTCGACCGAGGCTTCCAGGATGTCGACCGAGCTCGGGTTCCAGAATTTGACAACTTACAACTTTTGAAAGTTCGTCAGGCGCCCAGTTCACCCGGTCGACCGAGCACAGTATGATGTCGACCGAGCACACGCAGACAGCAAGTATTGCAGAATTAGAAGTCTTTTGCTAAAAGTTAGGAATTTTTTGTAATTCGTTTGGGACTCTTTCTAAACGAATTGTAGCCTATTTTGGACACTCTTTGGGGTTGCTAAAACCTATATAAACACTCCTAACCTCGTTTTCAATAACAAGCATCAAAGAAAGAAGAGTTTGAGAGAGTTTTGGAGAGAAGAGTGCTTGGAGAAGAAGGTGCTTGTGTCTTGCTGTTGTGGAGCAACTTTCTACAGCAAGTGTGGACGAATTTGAAGCCTCATGAAGATGGTATTTTCGTTCATAAGATAAGTCTCTCTTTTATGCTTTAGATTTCTATTTGTAAGGGATTGAGAGAGAGAGAATTGTAGAGGGGAAAGGGCTGTAGATCAGTTTATCTTCTTTGCTGTAATCATCAAGTTGGTTCTTGGTGTTTTGGGGTTTGGTGATCCTGTCTGTGGGTGCAGACAAATTGTAAAGGGAGTTGTAGCTTCCTAGATAGTGGGTGCTATCTGAAACCTAAGGGAGTTGTAGCTTCCTAGATAGTTGGTGCTATCTGAAACCTAAGGGAGTCGGTGCTTCCTAGATAGTTGGTGCTATCTGAATTTAAGGGTTGGTGCTCTTTGTCGTCGGTGCGACTAAATAAGATTCAGACCTGTACCGGATTGTTGTTCGGACGGGATTGAACCGTGGACGTAGCCTTTTGGTGAACCACGTAAAATCTGGTGTCAAATTGTGTGGTTTGATTTGAATTGTTGTTAGCAAGGACCTGTTTAAAAGAGATCACTGATTCACCCCCCCCTCTCAGTGATCACGAGATCTAACAATTGGTATCAGAGCGTAAGGTTTCCCTTGATAAGCTTAACACGCTAAGGGTGATCTTTGTCAAATCACATGGCAACCAGCACAGCGAATATGAAAGCACCGTTGTTTGATGGTTCTAATTACTCCTTTTGGAAGATTAGAATGCAGGCCTTCATCAAATCTCTTGGCTATGATGTCTGGGAGACTGTCAGAGTCGGTTACAATTCTGCCATTGTACCCACTGATGCTGCAACGAAGAAGTTAGCAGACAACGACTCTAAGGCGCAGAATGCACTCTTTAGCGGCCTTGTTGACAGCGAGCTGATCAAAGTTATAGCATGCAAGACAGCCAAGGAAATCTGGGATAAGCTGAAAAGCATCCATGAAGGAGATGAGAAGATCAAAGAAGCGAAATTGCAAACTCATCGCTCCCAATTTGAGTCGCTTCGCATGGAGGATAACGAGAATATTGATTCTTACATGCAACGGGTGAATGAAGTCACGAATGACATTCGTGGACTAGGAGAGGAGATTAAAGAACCAGTCATCGTCAAAAAGGTTCTAAGATCTCTCCTTCCCCGGTTTGATTCTAAAGTCTCAGCCATAGAAGAAGCCAAAGATCTGAACGAGTTTTCAATGGATGAGCTGCATGGTTCTCTCACTGCCTATGAGATGCGCATAGGTAAGACGTCTTCATCGGATAGAGAAGCGGCCTTCAAAGTTCAGAAAAAGGCAAAAGAGATTGCTGGTCATGATTCTGATGATGATGAGCTTGAGGCTCAATTTATTAGAAGGCTGAAGAAAGGAAGCAATGGCAAGTATAAAGGGAAGCTACCCTTTAAATGCTTCAATTGTGGCGGTGTTGGCCACTTTGCTGCGAAGTGCCCGCTGAAAGAAGACAATGATAATGACTCTTATGTTGATAAGAGTAAATGGAAGAAGAATTTCAGAAAGAAGGGCAAAGCAAAGAGCTTCATCAGTCAGCATAATGACAGCACGTCTGAATCTTCGGACGATGATGAATCAGTCGAGGCGACTGAAGCACTCTTCATGGTTACTATTGAAGAAGACGATGAGCAAGAGCTGGAAAACGAAGAGGAGGCTGAAGTGAATCTTGAAGAAGAGCTCATTGCTGCACTTGAGGAGCTTAGCAAGGAGCGAAGATCAAGTAAGAAAAATCTGAAACTTCTTCATGAATCTGAAATTTCAGTTATTGCTTTGAAAACTGAATTAGAAGAGTATAAAAGAATGGTAGATGTCCTAGAAATACAAATCTGTACCAAAACTGAGGAAGTGATGAAACTTGAGAATGAAATCCTTGGAGCAAGGACTGAAAATATGCAAATGAAACAAAAGCTCAAGGAGTTTCAAGCTATCAATGGTACATTAAAGCTGAATGAAATTTTGAAAGTTCAAAGACCCCCTCACTTCAGATTTGGAATAGGATTTGAGAATGGAGAATCTTCTAAGGTTACACCTTCTGTAGAGACAGTGTTTGTAAAGCAAGTTACTACACCTTCCAATTCTGTGAAGCCCACACTGCCTAGAAAAGAGCCCATTCAAGTGAGAAAGGACATGAAGCCTAACCAGCCATATAAAAGATACAAATTTTATGGCTATTGTTATCATTGCAATAGGTATGGACATAGAAGGGCAGATTGTAAATTCTATGTGAGAAACAGCCCAGTTGTGAGAAGGAACCCTTTCTCAATCCTAAATAGCCACAATATTGAGTGCTACAAGTGTCATAATTTTGGACACATGGCTAGGGATTGTAGGCTGCCTACTGCTAAACCAATTCAGGTTGAAAAGAAACCCAAGTTAGTCAAAACTTGGAGGGCAAAGAAAAGTGCAGAAAAAAGGCAAGAATCTCTCATTGTGCAAACCGCTTTCAATGCACAAAAGAAGACAACACCATGGGTCCTTGATAGTGGCTGTTCGAGTCATATGACTGGTGATAAAGAAAAATTCATCAAGTTACAGCACTATGAAGGTGGTTCGGTAAAGTTTGGTAACAATGATGGTGCCAAAATTGTTGGAAAAGGTGTTGTTAAGCTGATGGCAAACAAGATCAGATCTGAAGAGGTCTTATATGTGTCTGGATTGAGACACAATCTGTTGAGTGTGAGCCAGATCTGTGATAAGGGCCACGAAATTGTTTTTACAAAGAATGGGTTTGCTATCAAGAAGAGTAGCAACGGCAAAACAGTGGCTACTGGGTCAAGGACAGCTGGAAATCTTTACACCTTGTCAGATGGAGCTGAAAAGACATGCTTATTGAGTCGGTCAGAAGAGAGTTGGTTGTGGCACAAACGCCTTGGGCATCTAAGCTTTGGCAACATGTCAAAGATTTGCAATTCAAAGGCTGTTAGAGGTATGGCTACAGTTGAAAAGCCTTCAAACCCCATTTGTGACTCTTGTCAAAAGGGAAAGCAAACGAGGGTAATGTTCAAGACGAAGGAGCATCATACGAAGAAACCTCTTGAGCTGGTACACACTGATCTCTGTGGACCGATGCGGACTCAAAGCACCAATGGAGATAAGTATTTTATGCTTTGCATTGATGATTTTACTCGCATGACATGGGTATTATTTCTTAAGCATAAACATCAAGCACTTGATCGGTTCAAAGTGTTTAAAGCACAGGTTTGAAAACATGCTAGGGAAGCAGATCAAGACGCTAAGGTCTGATCGTGGAGGCGAATTTACATCTGATGAATTCACTAAGTATTGTGAACATCATGGCATCCAAAGACAATACTCAGCCCCTAGAACTCCACAGCAGAATGGAGTTGTTGAGCGCAAGAACCGCACTGTGCAAGAAATGGCACGCACCATGCTGGTTGAAAGTAAGATGGCTGATAAGTATTGGAAAGAGGCGATTCATACGGCTGTTTATATTCAGAATCGTTGCTTGATCAGGCCACATGAAGATAAAACACCTTATGAGCTATGGTTTGGAAGAAAAGCTACAGTCAAGCACTTCAGAGTCTTCGGTAGCAAGTGTTACATCAAGCGGCTCGAACAAAATCCGGGCAAATTTGAAGAAAGAGCCGATGAAGGTATTTTTCTGGGTTACTCATCCTCTAGTAAAGCTTACAGATGCCTTAACAAAAGGACCAGAAAAATTATTGAAAGTGCTGATGTTAGAATTGATGAAAACCATGAGTCAAAGAAGGTAACTCATAATGACAGTCCAGTGTATGAGGACTCGAGTGAGATTGATGATGAAGTGGCTGAACCTGATTCTGAAAAGGCAAAAGATGATTCAGAGGATACTTCTCCTAGAAAGAAAAGTACTTGGGTAGAGCAACACCCTAAGGATCAAATCATTGGAGATCCTGAGGCCGGTGTAAAAACTAGACAAAGTGTAGTTAGCAATTACTCACTTGTGTCCACCATTGAGCCCAAGACAGTAGCTGAAGCTAGTCTAGATGAAAGCTGGTTAAAAGCTATGCATGAAGAGTTGGAGCAGATTGAGAAAAACTCCACATGGGAACTAGTCCCTAGACCTACTGATAAGAATGTGATTGGTACAAAATGGGTCTTTCGGAACAAGCTGAATGAAGATGGTCAGGTCATACGAAACAAGGCAAGGTTGGTTTGTAAAGGCTATGCACAAGTTGAAGGCATAGATTTTGAAGAGACCTTTGCACCGGTGGCTCGTCTGGAAGCCATTCGTATGTTTCTTGCATTGGCTGCCTATAAAACCTTCAAGGTATTTCAGATGGATGTTAAGTCAGCTTTCTTGAATGGTTTACTTGAAGAAGAGGTCTACATTGAGCAACCTGATGGCTTTCTAATTAGCAAAAATTCAGACTTAGTTTGCAAGCTGAAGAAGGCTCTATATGGACTGAAACAGGCGCCAAGGGCATGGTATGCAAGGCTGGATCTTTATCTTCGCAAGATTGGTTTTGGAAAAGGCCTAGTAGATAGCAATCTGTATGTCAAATCTGATTCAAGCAAACAGCTGGTGGTTATTGTTTATGTTGATGACATAATATTTGGAGGCAATGATGAGAATATGTGCAGGATTTTTGCTGAAGATATGACGAAAGAATTTGAGATGTCTATGCTTGGAGAGCTAAAGTTCTTCCTAGGATTACAAGTTCAGCAGCTGAAAAATGGTATTTTTATATCTCAGATGAAATATATAAAGGAAATGCTGAAGCGTTTTAACATGGAAGACAGCAAGCCCGTGAGCACGCCAATGACAACGAACACGAAACTTAGCAAAGATGATAAGGCTTCGTCCGTTGATCACACCACCTATCGTTCTATGATAGGAAGCTTGCTTTACTTGACTGCTACAAGACCAGATCTTCTACAAGCAGTATGTATGGTGGCTCGATTTCAAGCATCACCAACTGAGACGCACCTTACAGCAGTGAAAAGGATATTTCGATATCTAAAAGGTACTATGGAGCTTGGAATATGGTATCCTAAAGGTAAATCCTTTACTCTTGTCGCATACTCAGACGCCGATTGGGCTGGTTGCGTAGATGATCGCAAGAGTACAAGTGGTGGTGCATTCTATCTTGGTGATAGATTGGTAGCTTGGCACAGCAAGAAGCAAGACTCCGTCTCACTTTCGACAGCGGAAGCAGAATATATTGCAGCGGCAACTTGTTGTACGCAAGTGTTATGGATGCGGCAAATGCTCTCTGATTTAGGAGTTCCAACAACAGATCCTACGCCGATCCTCTGTGATAACACTAGTGCAATTCATATCTCCAAGAATCCAGTTCAGCATTCAAGGACTAAACATATTGCAATCCGCTATCACTTTCTCAAGGATAAAGTTGCAGATGGTGAGGTAAAGTTGGAATACGTTCCTACTACTGAGCAAGTGGCTGATATCTTCACAAAACCTTTGCCAAAGGAAGTCTTCGAGTATCTCCGAAAGAAGTTAGGAGTTACTCATTCTCCTACACCTTAGGAGATGTGCCAGAAAGGGGGAGCAATGAATTCGTTGAATATCTTATTTGCTCCTAGATTGGTCCCTTTGGAATTATTGTCAAAGGGGGAGAAGATTATGCATGGAAAGGTTGATATGCATGTCATCTTGAGAAGGTTATCTGGAGATTGGTATCAAGTTATGCTGAGAAGATTATGCAAGGAAAGACTATATGCATGTTGAAGTTAGTCTTATGCTAAGAAGATGGAAATATGATAGCATGAGGAAGATGGAAGATTGGAATGAAAATTGGTATCAAGATAGTGAATGAGAAGATCATGTTCAAAGGGGAGTTTATTGTTCTAAAAAGGCTCTATGATATCAAGATGTTCCAAGTGTCTGTGTTGAAGTTCCAAGTGTTGCCAACAATTCCAAAGGGGGAGATTGTTGGAATTTGAGATGCATTGAGTTGAATCTTGAAGCATTGGTGTGTTTGGTGTCTCAAGCATCAAATTGTATTGGAATTATTGTCAACACTATGTCTCAATCATGTGTTGACAAAGTGGAAGTGATAGAGCTCAAGAAGAATGAAAAAGGAAAACAGTGAAGAAAATCAGTTTTTCCAGGTGCAGTGTACCCGGTCGACCGAGCTCCCTGGCAGGTCGACCGAGCATGAAGAAAGTGCAAAATCAGAGCTTACAGTTATTTTTTGACACAGAGGTAACGCGGTCGACCGAGGCTTCCAGGATGTCGACCGAGCTCGGGTTCCAGAATTTGACAACTTACAACTTTTGAAAGTTCGTCAGGCGCCCAGTTCACCCGGTCGACCGAGCACAGTATGATGTCGACCGAGCACACGCAGACAGCAAGTATTGCAGAATTAGAAGTCTTTTGCTAAAAGTTAGGAATTTTTTGTAATTCGTTTGGGACTCTTTCTAAACGAATTGTAGCCTATTTTGGACACTCTTTGGGGTTGCTAAAACCTATATAAACACTCCTAACCTCGTTTTCAATAACAAGCATCAAAGAAAGAAGAGTTTGAGAGAGTTTTGGAGAGAAGAGTGCTTGGAGAAGAAGGTGCTTGTGTCTTGCTGTTGTGGAGCAACTTTCTACAGCAAGTGTGGACGAATTTGAAGCCTCATGAAGATGGTATTTTCGTTCATAAGATAAGTCTCTCTTTTATGCTTTAGATTTCTATTTGTAAGGGATTGAGAGAGAGAGAATTGTAGAGGGGAAAGGGCTGTAGATCAGTTTATCTTCTTTGCTGTAATCATCAAGTTGGTTCTTGGTGTTTTGGGGTTTGGTGATCCTGTCTGTGGGTGCAGACAAATTGTAAAGGGAGTTGTAGCTTCCTAGATAGTGGGTGCTATCTGAAACCTAAGGGAGTTGTAGCTTCCTAGATAGTTGGTGCTATCTGAAACCTAAGGGAGTCGGTGCTTCCTAGATAGTTGGTGCTATCTGAATTTAAGGGTTGGTGCTCTTTGTCGTCGGTGCGACTAAATAAGATTCAGACCTGTACCGGATTGTTGTTCGGACGGGATTGAACCGTGGACGTAGCCTTTTGGTGAACCACGTAAAATCTGGTGTCAAATTGTGTGGTTTGATTTGAATTGTTGTTAGCAAGGACCTGTTTAAAAGAGATCACTGATTCACCCCCCCCTCTCAGTGATCACGAGATCTAACAGATCCAACGGTTCAGGGACGTCAAGATGGGGCAGTCTTCAGTGAAGCTTTCTCCGGAGTTACGGAAGAAGGCTTTTGACTTTGGTGCCTACCGAGACTCTACCAGGGCAGGGTCGGGAAGGCATTACTCCTTGACAAATGCAGAGGAGTGGCTTTTCAGCATACGTGTCGGCACGATGGTGTACCGCAGACATCTTTTCGTCGACATCCAGCCGTATGTACCTTCCCGCTTGCCTCTGCAGTTAGGTATTCTCAAGGCGTTGTTGGAGCGCCTTCAAGCATGGTGAAGCGCTTTGGAGGTTTACAGGATGGGAGAAATGCATGGGCTTTCTATAGTGCTGAAGACACTACAGCCATGATTTCCTATCCTGTATTGTCGACTTCCCAGACTGCTGGCTTCGCGAAGTGGTTCGTGGAGAGCATTTCGGCATATCGGGGGCTTTCCAAGAAGGAGTTTGATGTGAAGCTATCATCTGGAAAAGGCCTTGGAAAGTCGGATGGCGTCCGGCGAGAGGAAGTTTGGGCCTTCCTTTCTGGAGAGAAGCACGAGATAGGCCTTCTCGGTGACCAGGGCGTCATTGGTTCTGAAGCTGTTCGGGAGGTACTTGATGAGGCCTTAGAGCAGCTAGAACAAGAGGAAGCTGAGCTTGAAGCTTGGATGCAAGCGGCACAAAGGCGAGCTTCCACGGAGTCTACTGGCAAGAGTAGACCATCCAGTGAGGAGTCAAGTGGGAAACCTAACTCTGACAGCGGGGCAGGTTCCTCTAAGAGGTGAGCCCGGAGAAGTAAGAGGAAGAGGAGTCATCATCGCAGCAAGAGGCAACATGAGGACTCTCCTGACATAGAAGTCCCTCTTACTATCAATGAGGAGGTGCCAGGGAATGCTGACGAGCCTCCAGAAAAGAAAAGCCGAGAAGAAGAGACCATCGGTGAAGGTATGATTCTTCCTCTTTCTCTTTCCGTTTCTTTTCATGGGATTTTTCCATGTTCTAATTTGCTTTCTCCCCCTGCTGCTCTCTTTTTTTTAGCAGAGGAAGACTTGGTGACGGCTGAGGTTCGAACCGATGAGGTGGTGACGGATCCTGTTGGGGCACCTGAAGAAGAACCGAGGGACTCTGGAGTAAATCCAGAATCTCCAATTGGTTAAACTTCTTTTGCTTTCTCTTTTTTTTTTGTGTCTGTGACTTGGTTTGCTAACACATTTTTTTGTCAGCTGACTTGCCACAGGATTCCGATGACTTTGAACCATCGATGGACGCAAATGTTGATGTTGCTTCCGATGAGTTCATGGAGGAAGAGAGTGTTCCACCAGTCGTCGAAAAAGGTATTTTGTAGTAATAACCCTGATAATGATTTTCAAGCATGATCATATTAATACCTTTTGTGTTTCTTTGGCAGGATTTGAAGTGACAGAGGGGAGTCCATCGCTTATTTCAGAACCGGAGCAAGGTATGCCAGAGGTTGATCCGGAGGTAGAGACTTCTACAACCGATATTGACACGGTGGAGGAGGTACCTCGTGCTGAGATTTCTTCCCCAGCAGCTCCGACTGGAAAGAGTTCTTTTGTTACTCTTCCAACGAGGCATGACATGAGCAGCCGACCGACGAAGCGGGGCGAATCTTCAGCTTGGCCATCTCTTCTTTTTTGCGAAGAAGGTGGTGGTACGGGTTCTGAGCCCTTGGATTGAGACACTCCTTACTGTCCTTGCTGGACACTTGGATGCCGGATTTGGCATGATCCAGCATGTGCAGGAGATTCTCGGTGATGCCGAAGAGGCTGGTCTGGATGTCACAAGTGTCAGGGCGATCATTGATAGGATCATTGCACTGGGTGACAAGTGGTTTGAGACCATTGGCTTTGCTGATGACCAGTTCTTCAAGGAGATGTTCCTGGACCCTCCTGATAAGGCTAAGTCTTACCTGAATGAGGCTACACAAAGCAGGAAACATCTAGTTCCTGAAGAAGCGTGCCTTGGAAACTCTGACGGCTGAGGCCAAAAGTTTGCTTGAGGAACTGAAATTTTGGCTAGAGACCATTTTTGGCTGATCTCCTGATTTTTGTAGCAGAAACTATCCTTCTCTCCTTTTTTTTGGTACCACATGTATTTTTTAGTACTCTTTTTTTTGTAGTGCTTGTGAACACTCTTTTTTTTTTGGTACCGTATGTATTTTTTTGGTATTCTCTTTTTTGTTTTCCCTACGCTCACTTAAATCTTTTTGTGATGAAAGTAATTGCTGAATGGGATATTTTTTTTATTTTGTGTTCCCTACGCTCACTTAAATCTTTTTGTGATGAAAGCAATTGCTAAATGGGATGCTTTTTGCTTTTTTTTGTCTTGTTTTTGTTTTGTTTTGCCTAGGCTCACTTAAATCTTTTTGTGATGAAAGTAATTGCTAAATGGGATTTGATCAAAAGTTTTGTCATTTTGTGAAAATCTTTTGTCAAATGATAGTTTTGGCATGGGAGCCAAAATTTTTTTTTTTGGTGGCTTGGAAGCCAATTTTGGCATGAGAGCCAGTTTTGTGGCATTGATAGCCGAGTTTGTGGCATTAATAGCCGCGGTTTTTGAAAGCCGAGTTTTTGGTTTGTGGCATTGATAGCCGGTTTTGTTTTGTGGCATTGATAGCCGGTTTGTTTTGTGGCATTGATAGCCGATTTGTGGCATTTATAACCTGTTTTGGTGGCATCTATAGCCGGTTTTGGTGGCATTTATAGCCGGTTTGGTTTACAAAAATGCAAGTATCGACTAAAAGTCACCTCCCTGCTGAATGGTCTTGCAAGTATCGATGGAATGTCGCATCCTCGCGGATTTGGGTGCAAGTATCGATGGAATGTCGCTTCCTTGCTTTTCAAATATTTTGGTTTTGCGGGTACTGACTTGATGTCGTTTCCCCACGATTTTTGAAATTTACGGTTTTCTCGAACCTTTGGGTTATGGATATCAACTGCAATGTTGCATCTCCATGATTTCTTGGTTTTTTTTTTTTTGAACCTTTGAAATTTGGGTTGTGGATATCAACTGAAATGTTGCGTCTCCACGGTTTTTAGGTTTTTTCGAACCTTTGAAATTTGGGTTGTGGATATCAATTGAGATGTTGCGTCTCCACGGTTTTTAAGTTTTTTCGAACCTTTGAAATTTGGGTTGTAGATATCAACTGAAATGTTGCATCTCCACGGTTTTGGATTTTGCAAGTATCGACGAAATGTCGCTTCCCTGTGATTTTGGAAGTGTCGAACGTGGTTCGCATGCTTCCGATTTGTGCGAGTATCGACTAAGCGTCGCTTCCCCGCAAATTTTTTGAAAAAACCCTTTTTTTTGTTTAAAGACACGAGGGTCATAAGTTTTGACCTAAAACCATTTAGGCGGTAAAAGGTAGGGTGGACTTGGGTGGAAATCCCTGAATCCAGATTTTGTTTCAAACCATGAATTTTGGGTTCAAGGGTTGAAAATTTTGGTCAAGTTAGGGAAAGGTTCCTAAACTTGGACTTTTTTTTTTAACAATGAAACGATGAAAGTAAGCATTGTTTGAATTTCTATAAATTTCAACATTTGATATGAGAATTCTAACAAGAGTGGGTTTGACGAGCGTGTACCTAGAAACCGGTTTTGGCTGTACAAGCATTGCTCTTACCCAGTTGGGTAAGTCTTCAAGGGTAGTACCGCTTTAAGAACTTGTCGTTGATGGGCAGCATACATCTGTCACCTTCCATGTTTAGGAGTGCGTATGCGCCGTTGGAGAAAACCTTGTCGATGATGTAGGGTCCCTCCCATTTTGGCTCAAATTTGCCTTTGGACTTGTGAGCGAAGACCATTGGTCTTTTTACCGCAAGAACTAAGTCACCATTTTTGTAGGCGCGTTGCCTGACCTTTATGTCGAAAGATCCTGCCATGCGTGCTTGGTAAAGTTCAATGCTTTGCTGAGCTTCAGGCCTTCTCTCATCGAGATAGTCTAGCTCATGGAGCTGCAACTTGACATTGCTTTATTGAGTCATGTCATTTTGCAAGGATACCCTCAAGGAAGGAATTTGTACTTCCAAGGGTACGACAGCTTCGCATCCATAGACCAAGCAGAATGGTGTGCTATGGGTTGGTCCTCGAACGGTGGTTCGATAGGCCCACAAAGCTTCAAACAATTTGTCGCTCTAGTCTCTTTTGTGACTAGAGACCATTTTCTTGAGGATTTTGCAAAGTGTCTTGTTGAAAGCTTCTGCTAATCCGTTTGCTACCGGATTGTACGGAGTCGAAGGACAGCTTTGGATTTTGTATTTGTCGCAGAACCTGTAGAATCGATGATCCCGGAATTGTGGTCCGTTATCATGGACGAATCTTTTGGGTATGCCGAAACAACAAATGATGTTGGTGCGCAGGAACTGAAGGACTGATGATGTCTTCATTTCGTTAAGCGCAAATGCTTCTGACCACTTGCAGAAATAATCCGTAGCGGCGAAGATGAAGCGATGACCTTTGCTTAAAGGGGGAGAAATAGGACCTATGATGTCCATACCCTAGGCTTCGAAAGGCCATGAGATCGTTGTAGGATGTAGGATCTTTTGTTGGAAGGTTCGAAGGTGGTTCCTCCATAATATTTTCGGAGGCTTCCAGCTCTACGAAACCTTATGGGGTTTCAAGGGCATTTCCAGACCAAGGTTTTGTTTCTTTCCACGGGTCTTCTTGATCGGCAATTTTCCCAAGGCTTGCTACGAGATGATCCCAATCACCTGTTGAAACCGGGTCGAAGTAAGGTATTTCTTTTGGAGACGAGGGCTCTTCAGGGTCAGAAGACCAATGTCTGTGCCACCGGATAATTCCTCTTCATTGTCAAAGAAATCGTACCAATTGGATGAGCTTCCTAGATCTTTGTCAGGTGACTCATCGAAGAGATCTCCAGGGAGATCGATGTCTTCATGGACTTGAGATGTTGAGGCTTGGTCATTAAATTGACTTTTAAGCCTTTGTGTCAACTGTCTCAGGGGAGTGTCGGGATCATACCCTAGCCTGTGTGAAGACTTTTCTACATGGCCATAGAGTCTCCAACCTTCCAGCTGACTTTTGGTCAAGGCGGGCCCCAATGGCGTGAGAATACCGCATCCTTCTCCCAAACCGACTGGATTTTGAGCGTCATAGCCCATTTTCTTCATAATAGCTTGTGCCACAAGACTATATAAGGATAGTTGAGGCATACCTTTATTTTGGAAGGGTTCAAGCATGGAGTTTGATGAAGAAGCATCCGATCTATGGAAGAAGATCGACTTTTCCTTTGTTGAAGTTGCTGGAACAATGAAGGAAGCTAACGTAGGATCTTCTATGTTAGAAGTTGTCTCATTGGAGTAAGAGCAGGCTGAACTTGCTGAGTGTCAGCTTAGCTTGACGATGTGTCGTCTTCTGGCTGTGAATCCGAATCCGTGTCTTGCATGATAGACACAAAAGAGACAACAAATTTGCCCCCAGACTTTTGCTTGGCCTTCTTCATTTTAGTTGTGATGACAAAAGGCTTTGAAGGTTTGAGGGAGATGATGAAGGGAGTTTGAATGCTCTCTTCGGATTTACCTGATGGTTTGCTTTCTTCCGGTGATTGTTGAGGAGCCTTGCTTTTATCTTTCTGGAGATTTTCGGCAAAGGGTGCTGTGTGCTTCTCCTCTTCTTCTTTTTCACCTTCATACATTTTTGAGTCTGCAAAGTGGACTTCTTTACCTTTGAAGGGTTTTCTGTCCACAAAGACTCGATGCATCATGCCGTCGTCGCCAACAAACTTGATGCATTGATGTAGAGTTAAAGGGACAACACCATTCTCGTGGATCCAGGGGCATCCGAGAAGGATGTTGTAGCATGAAGGGGTCTTTTTTGCATATACGGTGACCTCAGAAATAAGATCACCGATCTGCAAATTGAACCTAATTTTGCCGATGGGCCTTTGAGTACTCCTATCGTATCCAAAGATAGATACAGATGTATGGCTCAGCTTGCTGGGTGGGTTGTGTTGGAAATTAGGTGGGCTTCTAGGATAGGTTTCAAAAACTTTTGATCCACTTGATATAGGGATCAACTATCCAGAAGGCTATCAATGTGTCCAAGATGCAAACCCTCTATCTCATATATCATGATCAGTAATACAATCTATCTAGGAGATAGAAAGTCTGCAACAAACATGCAACAAAAATCTGTATCATACAAGGAAATAGATTATACCTTTGGAGCTTGGTTGAGCTCTAATGGAGAAGTTGCTACTTTCTTTGATGACGAACTCTTTCGCGAATCAAATAGGTTTCTCCAAAACCCAATGGCCTTCCACGCTATTACCCGAATCAGAATCTCTTTCTCAAGAAGATGGGTGGGATCTTCAAGAGAAGACAACTAGGGAACTTAAAGGAGCTAGAAGAGGGAGAGAAGAGATGAGCAACACTTACACAAAGGGGGCTGGGCGTGAATTCCAAGATGGACGTCCAAAGCCCCCTTTGGTTCCCTATTTATAGCTTTTGCAAACTACTCTTACTAATTTAATTAGAAGTCTCACTTCCAAATTAATTAGTAACCTTCTTATCTTTCTTAATTACAATAGAAGTCTCACTTCCATTAATAATTAGAAACATACTATTACCACTATTAGAAGTCTCACTTCAAATAGAAATAGTAACTTTCCTTTTAGAGTTCAACTAGAATTAGTATCCGTCTAATGATTGGGCTAGCGTGGGGACCACTAGGGATTCCTTAGAAAGCTGGCTCCAACTGGGACACACGACCCCACATCTCATGTGCAATCCGGGCCCACAGTTAATTGCAAATAACTCCACTATATAAATGCAACTAAACTCCAGTCTTAGGAAATTACATAGAAGACCCTAAACTTCCCTATTACCACAAGTAGGCACCTCCATCAATATCCATGGATCATTTGGACCTGTCTTCCAAACTAGCTCCATATCTTATTATCCTTGAGCCCCAATTAATTATAATGATCAAAGGTACCTTTCCAATTAACTCTTAATCAGAATGGGTGTACACTTACCATTGATTAAATCCATTAATTGGCACAAGGGGATATTAGAGATAGATTCCATCTCGACCATTAAATGTTCTCACAGATCAACTACCATGTACCCAAATCACCGAGGTGTTAACCTACAGTTGGCCTCACTCATTGGTGACTCAAAGCAAATGAATAGATAGAAACTTGAGTTCATTAATATCTCAGGATTGAGACCTTACTGCTAGGGAATTATGAGAGCAGACCTTAATATAAAAACAGTGTTTATAAGGTGCTTCTCATGGTCCTTCAATACATCCAATGTACCAACACTATGATCCAGAGTCTTTCATTCTGATGATCGAGACAAGTCACACTATCTCATAGTGATCAAAATGCTGCAACCTTGTCAGTATGAGATGTCCAGTCTCATCACTGGTTGTGAAGATATTCAAGTATAAGATTTATTATACATGTCTACTGTATGTGGATCTCATCCATACACATGTATTATATCTAGTATACTTTTGGACTCCAATTCATCTCATGAACCATTATGTCATTCGTATTGGTCATGTGCAAGTATATAATTAAACACCATTCATCTCATGAAATGTAAAGCATGATTATATTGATTATTAAAGAAATTAATCAATTTATTACATCATATGCTGGTATTGAGACCATAAAACTAACAGGATGCCCAACTCTTCGAGAGCCGAAGTGGAGATGAGGTTGAGTGCAGAACTAGGGTCGATCTGAACTCTGTGCATAGGCATTTCCTTGATGTACCCTGTGAAGTACAGGGGTCGGTTGTGCCTTGTTTCGCCAAGTAGGAGGTATTCCTTTGTGAAGGCGATGGTTGCACTGGCTGCTTTTTTAACCGAGAGGCATTCAATGCATGATCCCTCAATTTTCTTCTTTTCTCCCTTTGAGGAAGTTTTTGAGTTTTTGACCCGGTAGTCCATTTCAATTTGGAGGACTTGCGGGGCATGTTTGTCGACATCCTCATTCAGCTTTTGTAATTCTGAAATGAGATTATCACGAGTGTGCGGAGACATTCGTAATAAATCTCGGATGTGCAGACGTGCAGGTATGTGCTTGAATTGATCAATCAAGTCATACTTGAAAGCCTCCTTAGGGCCTGCATGTTCATCATTGTTGCCCCTAGGGACACTTACAAAATCTTTTCGCTAAGGATTTACATATGTAAATGAAGATTGGTTGTAATTCTTGTGGTAGTCTCGGCCAGAGTGGGTGCCTCTACCAACTTCGAGAGCTTTTTGGGAAGGGTCTTCGTTTGGAAGATTGTCTTCAGGATCAAGAGGCTGTCATTTTTCATTTGATGAGGATGTATCCGCAGTAGAGTTGCCATCTTCAGTGATTGTGTTGCAAGGAGCATTTTCCGGGAATAAATCCTAAACAACATCCAGCAACCTTTCTTCTTCGTTGACCGATTCATCGTCCCAAGCATCAATAGCTGGGGATTCTTCAGTCAGGAAGGGTGTCAGCTTTGAAGTCACAGTCTCAAGAGAAGAAACCTGAGAGGGTGCCATCTCAGTGAAAGTCACGTGAGATGAGGTGGCTCCAGAGGATACATTGCTAGGCGTCATCGGAGTGTAAGTGATCTCATCAGATGGTGCTTCGAAAGAGCTATAATCCCGAATTATCATATTACAGGAAACTCTAACAGGAGACGTTGCTTGATCGGAGTCAGACTCATCCTCGGACGTAAGAGGATCGTTTATCCAGCAATTTTCTCCATTTTCAGGAGTTAAGGGAGGATGTACCTGATGGTCTTCAGGGACTTCAGGCTCTGGATTACGAGGAAGCTCGTTGACGCGGTCTTGCTCTTGTTTTAGAGTGAGACGCTGCAAAATCCTTGCATATTCTTCAAGATCAGGCATAGGAGCCAAATCTCCTTCTTCATCTACTCTTTGTGGCTCAACATCGTTGATTTCCACTGGAGCAATGAGGGGTGCTAGTTTAACAGCATTTTCTTGTACAGTCTCTTGGTCTTCTTCATCATCAGACCATGAACCTTGTGGCTGTAGGGGGTTATACCAGATTACTGGCATAAGATGAGTCTCAAGAACCCATTCTTCATCGGAGAGAAATTCTCATGTTTCAAGGGAATCCTCCCACTCATTGGTGTAGTTGGACTCGAATCCATCATCGGTGTCGCTGGACTTGTATCCATCAATGGAGAATCCAACTACCAAATTGCAAGAGTATGATGCCCCCTACGTGGCTTCTTTGAATTGAGGTGGCATGAAATCACTGAGAGTGAATTTTCTTACCCCCTTTGAAGTTTCTGGAAAGGACGTTTTTGTTGCCTCCAGTGAAGCGGTAGAGGAAGCCTCTGCCTTTTCTTGGACTCCTTATTTTGGCTGGGTTTTCTCTTGCCGTTTGAGCTTGATGAAATGTTTCCTAGCCTGCCTTCGTTGTTGAGCTGTAGGCTTTGTTTTCACGACCTCCCAATTTTCATCTTCCAAGAGATCGGGATGTACCCATATGGGTTGTCCGTCTGGTGTCGGGTAAGGAACCAGTTCCTCGGACGCTTGGATTGTGTTTATCACCTTGAAGGAAGTAGTGATCTTCTTCTTCGGTGATTTTGGTGTTTGTCCACATGACACCATGTTGATGGAGGCAGACCCATAGTTTTTTTCAAAGGTGATGACTCCGTTTTTCCACATCTCGTTTATTTTTTGCCTCACAACGAAGCATTGATTGAGAGGATCGTTGGTTTTGCCAACATCACCCGGTCTTTTGGGTTCAGGCAAAGTGAGCTTGTCGTTTGCCATGAGAGCCCCGAAGATTTCATCAACATCTTCATCGAACGGGTATTTTTTTTCTACTCGCTCTTTGAAGGCATTTGAGAGTTCAGGTCTCTTACCAGCAGCTTTGTTTTGAGCTTTCTTTGGTGGCTGAGGAGCTGACTTGGTCCGCACATTGAGGACCTCTTTTTTCTTTAGTTTAGAGGTTGCAATGGCGGTTGGCTCTTTTCTTGATGATTTCTGACTGTTGAGGTCTTTAATCACCATTTCAGCTTCCATGGAAGCTTCTAGGAGGTCTCCCAGGTTCTTTGATTTGTTGCCGATGATCATGGAGCAGATTCTAGCTTTCATGTTGTTTCAGTAGATGTCGACTAGCGACGCTTGTGGCAATACATCAGAGCATTTGTATGCCATTGCTTTCCACTTGTGAATGAAGTCATATGTTGACTCATTCTCCCCCTGTTTTAGGCTGCACAGCTGAGCCATAGTAGCCGGATGATCCTCACCTTTGAAGTGAGTTAGGACGCGTGTCTCTAGCATGGCCCAATTTTGGATGGAGTCCTCCGGCAGAGTGGAGTACCAATCAAAGGCCCTACCTTTTAAGGTACTTGCAAAGAGGCGGATCTTGAGTGCATCTTGATCCGCGATAGCTCCTATCAGGATCTTGAAGTGGATGACGTGCTGTCTGGCTGATCCTTTCCCCGTATATGTTTGGAGAGTAGGATGCTTGAATTTTGTAGGGACCGGGACCGAGTCCATCCATAAAGGATATGGTGGCTTGATCCCATGCTCCTTTAGTATATCCTCTTATTTTGTTTTTGCGAGGATACTGTCTACGTCCTTTTTGGTAAGGGCGCGTGACTCATTTTCTTCTCTATTTACCTCATTGTCTTGATGATTCGAAGGAGGTTCATTGTTTGCTTGATTTTGGAAGGTGAGGAGAAGGTTTTCCATCAGAATTTCAATCCTCTACTGGCCTTGTTCCAACTGCGGGATGCTTGTGAGCGCATCATCTTGAGGTGGATTGTGGGGTGGTGGCTCAGAATTTGTAGTTAGGACGTTCATCCCTCGAGATTCGAACGAAGAAACCGTCCTGGTGACTGAGCTGGGGCTCATTCTTTTTTATGAAGAGCTTGAGGAAGGATCACTCTGCCATCCTTTGCTTGAAGGAGCAGGGGATTCTTCTGAGTGTCTTCTTGTCCTGGAGACGCTGCGGGTCACCAGACGTCGAACATGGGTTTTTGTTGCTGACTTTTGGCGTCTTCTGGTTTTTCCAACCATATGGACAGCAGCAACTTGGTTGGGTCTTTCTTTTTCGACCTATTTGTGAGAGACTTGAAGCATAGGAGGCTGTCACCTTTGCTTCTCTAGTCTCTTTTGTCGATACGAAGCGCGGTGGCATATACGATGAGCAATTTGAGCTTCGGTCAGCTCTGGCTGGGCTTTGACAATGAAGGATGTGCTCCCTCGAGCGCAGCAGTCGAGCCTGTCTTTTTTGTAGTTGGGCAAGGACAGGATGCGAACCCGGTCCTTCGCCTGTTGCAGCGAAGCTTAAAATTTTTTGAGTTCAGCCCCTGTAGATATGAAGGGTCGAACCGAAGGATTGTAGGCCTTAACAGGTGATTGCAGAGGCCTTCTGATGCATGATTTGATTTTGGGCTTGTAAGAACAAGCCAGCTCATGCTGGGTTGACTTAGGAGTCAAGTTGGAAATGGGTCTCTCCTTTTTCATGTAGGCAAGAGTGTAGAACTGGTTCTCCTTGAGTGGGGTCAGGTATGCTGGCTTGGTGGATGTTTGGGACCTTTTTTATTTTGGTGAAGGTCTTGGGGAACAAGTGTTGGGATAGACCTGGTCATTTGCGGGTCGAGGCTTCGTGGGGGTGCCACGGGCTTGGGGCCTCCTGGTGCTCGCCTTTGGTGTCACGGTAATGACACATTGAGAGGCGGCGACCTTCTGCTTCTTGGAAGGAGTAGTTTGTTCTTTGGGAAGTGGGAATGGTCCCAGCGTCCCAAAGACGATAGTCCGGGGAGTCGAGGTTGACCCGGAGTTCAGAGAGTTGCCGAGGGAGTTGACGCTTCGGCAGCTGATGGGGCGCTTGTAGGTGTGCGTGATTTGCTTCTGTTGAAGCATGAGCCGGTGCTTGTTCTCATCGAAAGTAATGGTTAGCGAAGCTGCCATTGCTAGTTTTCAAAAAATTTCTGAAACAAGACCACATCCATTAGTAATCACAAGAATATAATAATCATAAATGGGAAGTTCTATGGTTTTGTCGTTTCAAATCGCTCGAGGGATATGACCCAAGCAATATGAAGAAGGCAAAATGCCATAAAGTGTACAATTGTTCTGATCGCAGGTATGGTAAGCCCAGAATGAGCGTTCCAATGACTACTAGAAGCAATTATGAACCTAAATTTGACTTATCGAGAAGCAGAGCTTGCTCAACATAAGAAGAATATAAGGTTGAAGTTACAAATGTGCCGGTCGCGAATACAGTAGACCCTGAAAGGGCGTACTAGTACCGCTAGACACAAATGTTTTGAGACCGCATCCATTAGATGAGATTCTCTATTTTGAAAGGTCAAAATTGGATTCATCAAAGAGAGCAGATGGTATTTTGATCCAAATACGGTCTCAGTGATTTCCGCGAGCGCCAGCACTTAGAAGGAAATGAATCATAATTTCTCGGATCTGAATCCAAAATGACGAGTTTTTTTTTTTTTTGAAAGGCCAATATTGGGTTCATTAAAGAGAGTAAAAGGCATTCCAATCTGAACACGGGCTCAATAAATTCCGTGAGCGCTAGTGCTCAGAAAGGAGGTGACCAAAATTTCTCCAATCTGAACCCACCCAAAAATGACAGAAGTTTTTTTTTTTTTGAAAAAAATCTCTATTTTTTTGAAATTTTTTTGAAATTATTTATTTATTTATTTATTTTATTTTTAATTTTTTTTAAAGATTTTTTTTGAAAAATCTTTTTTTTATTTTTTATTTTTTATTTCAAAATTTTTATTTTAAAATTTTTTATTTTGAAAATTTTTTATTTAAAAGACGAGAGAATACACATAGGCCTCCTAACCCGGTCTTATGAAATCTCAATTGATAGAATTGCCCCCAGGTAAGGGTAGGATTACTTAATGAACCCATTTAAAGAACCCTTACCTAGAACAGTCAAGCTGTCTCCACCCTCTGGACAAGGCTTTTCTTGAATCCACCGTGATCAAAGAAAGTAGTTGGTTTAACCTTAGTGGTCTATGTCTTTTTTTTTTAGATCCCAAATTGACTCATCGAAGAGAAACGATGGCCCAAAACCTTAGTCGAACAGGCTCAACATTTCTGCAAGCACGATGAACAATAGGAGAGGATCAAGGTTTGTCAATTTTGAATCTAAAATGAGAAATCTAATTTTTTGTTTTTTTTTTTTAGATCTTTAATGAACTCATCGAAGAGAAACGATGGCCCAAAACCTTAGTCGAATAGGCTCAACATTTCTGCAAGCACGATGAACGATAGGAAAGGATCAAGGTTTCTCAATTTTGAATCCAAAAAGAAAAATCTGATTTTTTTTGTTTTTTTTTCAGATCTTTAATGAACTCATCGAAGAGAAACGATGGCCCAAAACCTTAGTCGAACAGGCTCAACATTTCTGCAAGCGCGATGAACGATAGGAAAGGATCAAGGTTTCTCAATTTTGAATCCAAACTGAAAAATCTGATTTTTTTGTTTTTTTTATTTTTTATTTTTAGATCTTTAATGAACTCATCGAAGAGAAACGATGGCCCAAAACCTTAGTCAAACAGGCTTAACATTTCTGCAAGCACAATGAACGATAGGAGAGGATCAACGTTTCTCAATTTTGAATCCAAACTGAAAAATCTAATTTTTTATTTTTTTTATTTTTAGATCTTTAAGGAACTCATCGAAGAGAAACGATGGCCCAAAACCTTAGTCGAACAGGCTCAATATTTCTGCAAGCACGATGAACGATAGGAGAGGATCAAGGTTTCTCAATTTTGAATCCAAAATGAAAAATCTGATTTTTTTTTTTGCTTTTTTTATTTTTTGAAAAGAGAAAGAGTGTAAATAAATTTGAAGAATTAGAAATTTCAAAAAAAATCTCATCTCATTTTTTTTAGATGCGGAATCCAACATAGGCCACCAATTAGAAAGTAGCTAAGGAATCGAGAAAAAAAGTATAAGCATAGAGCAAAAGATATGATATGCAAATATTTCATTTCTGGCATCGTATTTTCAAATGAACGAGTCCCACCGGGTGTGCCAACTTGATGGACAGCGCTTCTGCTCGGTTTTACTAAGGTCGGCAGACGTGGCAGTCCGTTTGGGTCCGACCCTTTCGTAACCGGGGGGCAAAGGCGTGCATCAATATTTTTTTGTGTGGGTGTGCCAGATTTTCTATTTTACTTGGAATTGTAAGTGGTGATCCAGAGATCGATCTTCGCAAGTAAAAAGGAAATCAACTTCTTTCAAGTTCTCAATTGCACATATATTTAAGAAAAGAGACATTTTCTTGATTTGCCGTGAAAAGCGATTTTTTTGGCGTTTATAGCCGATTTTGGCATTTATAGACGATTTACAATTTTTATCAATAATGAAAGACAAGAGTTGTGATTTTTGTCTCTTTTAGAAAAATACAAACTATAATGAAAAGCAAGAAAAGGAGGATCTAACTTCTCAGGAGATTGTGGGGGACTCGTTTAGATTGACGGTCGCAAGCCATGTGTGGACTTCGCCATCATCCATGCAGATGAGAACAGATGATGCTTTTGATTCACTTCGCTTGGCTATAACCTCAGATTTTTAGAGGACAAAGACCAACAGGAGGTCCTGTGTCTAATAAAAAGCTAAGTAGACAGGCTAAAAAGCCACATCTAAGCCATTGGAGGCAGAAGGAGAAGGCAAAGACCTTAGGGGGGGGGGTACGCCCCAAGGGACTTTTGTCACCTTGTAGCGGTGGCCGGTGCAGAACTTTGCAGAGTTTCCTCTCTTTCTTTCTCTTAGATTTCTGATGCCTTTTTCTGTCTAAATTTCCGGATTTTCTGATCTCTGTCTGATCTCATCTGAAATTCTTTGGAATGCTCTCCTATTTATAGGCTCTTGGTAGCCATTTAGGAGAGTTTATGGGCTTTAATTGTCATTAAGCCGCATAATGGGAGGAGTTGCAAGTTTTAATTCATTTACATTGTAGCTCCTTTTTCTTGGCTTCTGATTGGCCGGTGGAGATTGAGGGCATTTAATCGCCTTTAATCACCATGATGGGAGGAGTTTCATGTTTTAAATGTCATTAATCTCTTGACTTGTAACTCTCGTTTGCTCGCTTCTGATTGGGCCATCCAAAGAAATGAATTAATAACTGCAATAAAGCTAGTCAATTAATCGCATTAAGTGGTCGCCGAGCAGTTGAAGAGTCACGGGCCGTGCCGCGATTCTTCTGGCGATGATCATCGATGGATCTTCATGTAGATCGACATCGGATGACCATGTGACTTCAGATATTGGTTGCCACCAGCGAATCGGTGCCATCTGTCCTGTCGATTTCTCGATCGGTCGGGTAGAAAGCACACTTTTTTGGTTGACCGGTTGGTGATCAATGTTGATTTTGATACTCTTGATGATTGACCCGTGATTTTGATGGATGTCAAAGGATTTGGTGTCTCAAAGTATGAATTTTGGAAAATCCCAGAAGTCGGAAGCTTCGGATCACGAAAAATGACGAATAACGGGCCTTTCGGGGTCCACCCGGCGATTCCGGGCTCCATGGTCGCCGTTGACCATGGGCCATGATCAACCGGCGCATCCTGCTCGCTCGGTTCTACCGAGGTCGGCGGACGTGGGAGTCCGTTTGGGTCCGACCCTTTCGTAACCGGAGGGGGGCAGAGGCACGCATCAACATTTCTTTTGTGTAGGTGTGCTACATTTTCTATTTTACTTAGAATTGCAAGTGGTGATCCGGAGATCAACCTTCGCAAGTAAAAAGGAAATCAACTTCTTTCAAGTTTTCCATTGCACATATATTTAAGAAATGAGACATTTTCTTGATTTGCCGTGAAAGGTGATTTTTTAGCATTTATAGCCGATTTTGGCGTTTGTAGCCGATTTTCGGCGTTTATAGCCGATTTTGGCGTTTATAGCCGATTTACAATCCTTATCAATAATGAAAGACAAGAGTTGTGATTTTTGTCTCTTTTGAAAAAATACAAACCACAATGAAAAGCAAGAAAAGGAGGATCTAACTTCTCAGGAGATTGTGGGGGACCCGTTCAGATTGACGGTTGCAAGCCATATGTGGACTTCGCCATCATCCATGCGGATGAGAATAGAGGATGCTATTGATTCGCTTGGCTTGGCTATAACTTCAGGTTTTTAGAGGACAAAAACCAAAAGGAGGTCCTATGTCCAATAAAAAACTAAGTAGACGGGCTGAAAAGCCACGTCTAAGCCATTGGAGGCAGAAGGAGAAGGCAAGGACCTTCGGGGGAGGGGGGGACCCCCCAAGGGACTTTTGTCAACTTGTAGCGGTGGTCGGTGTAGAACTTCCGCAAAGTTTTCTCTCTTTCTTTCTCTGGATTTTTGATGCCTTTTTCTTTCTGAATTTTCGGATTTTCTGCAGTCTGTTGTGTGTTTTATGTGTTGTCCTTTCTTCTTGGAGTGCTCTCCTATTTATAGGCTTTTTGTAGCTATTTAGGAGGGTTTATGGGCTTTTATTGCCATTAAGCCGCATAATGGGAGGAGTTACAGGATTTAATTCCTTTATTTTGTAACTCCTTTTTCTTGGCTTCTGATTGGCCGGAGGAGATTAAGGGCATTTAATCGCCTTTAATCGCCATGATGGGAGGAGTTTCATGGGTTAAATGCGATGAATCTCTTGACTTGTAACTCTCAGATGCTTGCATCTGATTGGGCCATCCAAAGAAATGGATTAATGACTGTAATAAAGCTAGTCAATTAATCGCATTAAGTGGTCGCCAAGCAGTTGAAGAGTCGCGGGCCGTGCCGCGTCTTTTGGGATTCTTCTGGCGATGATCAATGATGGATCTTCATGTAGATCGGCATCAGATGACCATGTAACTTTAGGAATTGGTTGCCAATAGCGGGTCGGTGCCATCTGTCCTGTCGATTTCTCGATCGGTCGGGTAAAAAGCACACTTTTTTTTGGTTAACCGGTTGGCGATCAATGTTCATTTCAATACTTTTGATGATTGACCCGTGATTTTGACGGATGTCAAAGGATTTGGTGTCTCAATAGTATGAATTTTGGAAAATACCAGAGGTCGGACGCTTCGAATCGCGAAAAAACGGCGAAAAATGGGGTTTCCTGGGCCCTCCCGGCTATCCCGGGCTCCAGGGTCGCCGGCCCAGGGTCGCAGGGGCGCGACCCTGGGGGGTTTTCCCCCCTTTTGTCCCGTTTTGTGTCCGTTTTTGCTGTTTTTTTTATTCTTTTTTTTTCTTTATTTTTCCTTGATATTTTTTATCATTTATTGGCCTGATTTCCCTGTAAAAAATCTGATAAGAATCCTTGCATTTTGTTTTGCAAAGTTTCCAATCTTCTAAGAAAGCCGAAGACTTTGTCGCGCAGAGCTGCCGATTTTCCGTCAGAAGCTGAAACTGGGCCAAACGATGTCGGAATGACCTGAAATTTTGGGTGAGGCCTACTGAGCAATAAATAAGACCAACCATAGGCTTTTTTTTTTTTAGTTTTGAAGTTGTTTGGGGCCCTATCACCAGTAGACTTGCTTTTGTCGTGATGAAGATGTCGCGGCTTGATGTGCGGTCAACCGATGTCCGATTGACTTGAAATTTGACAGGGAACCTATTGGAATCATTTTAAGATGATCCATATGCTCTGTCTTGGAAATCATGGTCTCGGGGAGCTTCGCCGCCGAGAGGCCTGATTTGGCTTCCGAACGTCAAAGTATGGTCAAATGTTGTAGAAATGACCTGAAATTTGACGTGTAGCCCTTTGTAAGCATTTTGAAGCCGTCCATGTGCTCTATCTGATGAGTGATGGCCTCGGAGGTTCTCGCCGCCGAGAGGCTTGATTTAGTTGTTCGAGGGTTGATGTAGGGTCAAACGTTGTCGGTTTGACTGGGAACTTGACGTGGAGCCTTTTGGATGTATTTTGAGACCATCCATCGGCTCTGATCGAAGATTTGGTGTCTCCGATGCTTTCACCGCCGGGAGCTCCTTTTCAGCTGCCGGAGAAGCGAAGTTAGGCCAAATGATTTTGACATGGCCCGAAACTTCTTGTGTACTCCTCTTTTGGCTGTCTTGAAGGATCTTGCAGTTTTTGTTTGATTCTGACAAGATTTGATTTTTTGGAAGTAGCATTGCCTATTTACGGCAGGTTGCGACTTCATGTAGCTTTTTGGATCTTGAAGAGGCAAAGTGACATTTTTGGTGTCAACAAATGCCCCCTCGAGGTGCAGTGACAAGTTGCTTAACTTTTGTAGTCGATGTGCCTCAAAGAGATTTGTGAAGGAGAGCTTGTGACTTGACCAAGAGTCTTTGAGCAGTCATTTTTTTTTTTTGGTATTTGTAGCCTTTTGAGCTTCCAGTGGAATTTTATGGTAGTGAAAGGGATCACATACCTTCTCGAGGCAAAGTTTTGAAGATTACATCAGGGATGTGGATTTGGGTTTTGACCTTGTGACCTAACAGGCTGTATGTGGCAGGTTAGGGGGTCGGGTTTGGTTTTGACCGTGTAACCCAACAAACTGTATGTGGAATGTTGGGGGATCAATTTTGGTTTTGATCTTGTGACCTAACAGGCTGTATGTGGCAAGTTAGGGGATCAGGTTTTGGTTTTTGGTTTTGGTCTTGTGACCTAACAAGTTGTATGTGGCAAGTTTAGGGGACCAGGATTTGGTTTGGATTTTTGCAGAATGTCAATTTCAAGATTTTGGCTCAGTTTGGTAGATGAGGCTGGATGGTTTGATTTTTGGAAGCTCATGGGGCTTGGAATTCTCTTTTGTATGGTCGAATCAACTCAACAGAGGCATGGAACCATTTTTGTATGCTCTTGGTAAGAGGGATTTCTCTTTGACTGAAAGCCTTTTTTTTGTAGTGCCTAGGTGGTCAAACCTGGCTCATATGGGCTAACCCATGGGACCTTAAGCTTTTGAAATGGCTTAGATCTCATATGGTGTCATTTTTATAAAGAATATCCAAAAGTATCTCCTTTGGATAGAGAATATCTAAGAATATCTTTACTTAGAGAGAATCTCTCATGTTCCCTTTATTTTGGGAGAGAATATCTTAAGATATCTTCCTTTGGGAAAGAATCTTTCATTGATCCTATCTTTTGGGAGAAAATCTCACATTGATTTCTTTTTGGGAGAAAATCCCTCAAGATATCTTTCCTTTGGGAAAGAATCTTTCTAATTTCTTTCTTTTGGTAAGGTTACTAATTAGTAACACTTACCTCTTTCTTCTTTCCTTCTTTGGTTTGCTCTCTTCTATAAAAGCAAGGAGGAGGTTGGATCTCTTGCTCTTATTGCTTTCTTTTGCAACAATCCCAAGAGGGCTTCAAGACCAAGAGTTCTTCTTCTTCAAGATCTTCAAGACTTTTCTTCTTCTTCTCCATCAATGGCTTCAAGTAAGTTCCCTTTTTCAAGAAAACCCCATTGTAGAAAAAAAAGTTCTTTCTTTCTTTTTTTGCTTCTTTCTTTTCTTTTCTCTTTTTTTTTCACGTGTTTGCTCTTTTTTTTTACTCATTTTTTCTTATCTCTTTTTTTTTATGCTTTCTCTTTTTTTTTGCATGTTTTTTTTTCTTCTTTTTGTGGGCCGTACGGATCTGGCCGTACGGCCACGTGGCCTGTGGGCCACGACCTGTGGGCCAGCCCTCTTCTTTCTCTCTTTTTTTTGTTTTCTTTCTCTCTTTTTTTTTAGAAAGTTTCTTTTCTTCTTCTTTTTTTTTTTTGCAAACCAAGATGTTCATGCATGTATTCTATTGTAAATTGAATTTTATAGCATGATGTGATAGCATACCTGAAAGTTTTCGCAAATTTGGGAATTTGGATCTCGCAGCGATGTTGAGCCCTTCTTGATTTTGCGAAGACTTTGAGGTTTCGAAAGTTTGGAGTTTCGGAGCTCGCAGCAATGTTGAGCCCATCTTCAAGCTTTTTATTTCTTTTGGGATAGTTCCTTTTCTTCGGAACTGCCCCGACATCATGTCAAAATTTCGCCAAATTTTTTTTTAGCGAGATTCTGTCATTTTGATGTTTGATCTTTTTCTTTCCCATCCTTTGCAGGTGGTTCTTCCAGAACGAACAAGGGTAAAGAGCCTGCTACAAGCGTACCTCATCGATCTGCTAGATCTTCTAATCTGGCCGTTCAGCAAGCTTTTGAGAAGGTCCAGTATGTTGAGAGAAATCTGGAAGAGTGCGACTCCCTCAACAGAGATGAGATGAGGCAGCGACTGATCGCTCGCAAGGGAGAGGAATTCTATAAGACCATGGGAAGCAGTCGTCCATGGATGATGGAAGATCAGAGTGTTTTACCCAAGCCTACCTTCTTCTTTGGTGATGCCGTCCCTGATGACATGACATACCAAAGGAGATGTTTTCAGTTATCTTTCATAGCAGATGGTGAGAAGAAGACTGTTGCTACCCCGGTCGACGTTTGATCGCACCGTCTCGATCATGAGCCTTGCCCCCACGTGCTCTAAGAGGGAAGATCCTCCAAGCTAGGTGAGAAGGACAAATGTAATCAAGATCGGGGTTTTTGTTGGCGATTCTCCTGGATACACGGAGAGGTCGCCTGCTGACATGGACCTGTTGATGCCATCCAGCGGCTACCAGGGCTCTAATTATCCGTCGGTCGATTTGAGACCGGTGGGCCTTGGTATTTTCAACGGTGATGGCAGCAATTGGATAAAGCCTTTTCAACTTCGTGGTCGTTTCAATGCTGACTCCGAGTGGAAGTCGTGGACTGATCTCGTCTTGGCTGATTGGTGGCGCCGTTTTGAAGGAAGCCGGGATTTTTGATGTGGTCCGCGCCTTTAGGGACACCGTGATCTTTTCCGACGAGGCCTTCATGGCTATGCTTGAGTCATTCCTCCCACAAACCAATACCTTCGTTGTCACGAGTGGTGAGATTGGTTTCTCTTTGAAAGAGCTGAGCGCCATTACTGGATTGCCCATCCTTGGCAAACTCTATGAGGAGTTTATGCCGATCGACAGCGTCCTTGAGGAGCAGTCTGAGGAGTTCAGGCTTCTATACTTTCAGCTCGTATCCTTCTATGATTTTTTGAAGGAGAAGGAGGGTTTGAAAGTTAGATCCAGCAGTTGGAAGAGTTCTAGCCCTTTGTTCCCCAACTTTTTTGATAGCAGGGAGCCTTCTGATAGTGCGACCTAGGAAGCCAAGGCTCAGGATCCAAGTTCGAAGAAGTTCTTGGCTATACAAGAAGAGTTGAGAGATTTCTGTGCGAGTACAAACGCTATATGTCCTGACATTGCATTGCGGAGAGATCTCGCTGTTTACCTCACTTATTGGCATGGTGAGGCTATTTTTGCTAGAGGAGATGGAACGCACATCAGGCCACATTGTATTTTTCCGCTTGTCAGATGGCGTTTGGAGAGCAGCTTACTTTGGTGCTAGCTCTTTACTCCTACCTGTGTACCGAACTGCAGGCTGCTGCTTTTTTGGTTTGGCTTAGGCTCCCTATGAATAGGGTATTTTCAGCCCATATCTTTTATTCGTGGTACGTGTACCACTGTCATGGCTTCCACCTGCTGGGTGCCGCACAGGATGATGATCCTCTGATGATTCAGCTGGCTAAAGGCAAAGCCGTGTCCGAATCACTTTTGTTTGCCCGCATGAGGATCCGACAGTTCAGGGACGTCGAGATGGGGCAGTCTTCAGTGAAGCTTTCTCCGGAGTTACAGAAGAAGGCTTTTGATTTTGGTGCCTCCCGAGACTCTACCAGGGCGGGGTTGGGAAGGCATTACTCCTTGATGAACGCAGAGAAGGAGTGGCTTTTCAGCATACGTGTCGGCAGGATGGTGTACCGCAGACATCTTTTTATCGACATCCAGCCATATGTACCCTCTCGCTTTGCTTTGCAGTTGGGCTTTTCTCAAGGCGTTGTTGGAGCGCCTTCAAGCATGGTGAAGCACTTTGGAGGTTTACAGGATGGGACAAATGCATGGGCTTTCTATAGTGTTGAAGACACTACAACCATGATCTCTTATCATGTGTTGTTGACTTCCCGCACTGCCGGCTTTACGAAGTGGTTCGCGGAGAGCTTTTCGGCATATTGGGGGCTTTTTAAGAAGGAGCTTGATGTGAAGCTGGCATCTGGAAAGGACCTTGGAAAGTCGGATGGCATCCGGCGAGAGGAAGTTTGGGCCTTCCTTTCTGGAGAGAAGCATAAGATAGGCTTTCTCGGTGACCAGGGCGTCATTGGTTCTGAAGCTGTTCGACAAATACCTGATGAGGCTTTAAAGCAGCTAGAATAGGAGGAAGCCAAACTTGGTGCTTGGATGCAAGCGGCGCAAAGGCAAGCTTCCGTGGAGTCTACTGGCAAGAGTAAACCATCCAGTGAGGAGTCAAGTGGGAAACCTGACTCTAACAGCGGGGCAGGTTCCTCTAAGAAGCGAGCCCGTAGGAGTAAGAGGAGAAGGAGTCATCATCGCAGCAAGGGGAAGCATGAGGACTCTCCTAACTTGGAAGTACCTCTTACTATCAATGAGGAGGCACCAGGGGATGCTGATGAGCCTCCAAAGAAGAGAAGCCAAGAAGAAGAGACCGTCGGTGAAGGTATGATTCTTCCTTTTCTCTTTCCATTTCTTTTCATGGGATTTTTCCATGTCTTGATTTGTTTTCTCTCCCTATTGCTCCTCTTTTTTTTAGCAGAGGAAGATTTGGCGATGCCTGAGGTTCCAACTGATGAGGTGGTGACAGACCCTGTCGGGGCACCTGAAGAAGAACCGAGGGACTCTGGAGTGAATCCAGAATCTCCAATTGGTATGACTTTTTTTTTTTTCTTTTTTTTTTTGTCTGTGACTTGGTTTGCTAACATTTTTCTTGTCAGCTGACTTGCCACAGGATTCCGATGACTTTGAACCATCGATGGACGCAAATGTTGATGATGCTTCCGATGAGTTCATGGAGGAAGAGAGTCTTCCGCCAGTCGTCGAAAAAGGTATTTTGTAGTAATAACCCTGATAATGATTTTCAAACAGGATCATATTCATAACTTTTTGTGTTTCTTTGGCAGGTTTTGAGGTGACAGCGGAGAGTCCGTTGCTTCCTTCAGAACTAGAGCAAGGGATGCCAGAGGTCGATCCAGAGGTAGAGACTCCTGGGACCAGTTCTGACACTGTTGAGGAGATACCTCGTGCTGAGATTCCTTCCCGAGCAGCTCCAACTGGAAAGAGTTCTTTTGTTACTCTTCCAATGGGTGATGACATGAGCAGCCGACCAACGGAGTTGGGCGAATCTTCAGCTGGGCCATCTCTTCTTTTTGCGAAGAAGGTGGTGGTGCGGGTTCTGAGCTCTTGGATTGAGACTCTCCTTTCTGGGCACTTGGATGCCGGATTTGGCATGATCCAGCATGTGCAGGAGATTCTCAGTGATGCCGAAGAGGCTGGTCTGGTTGTCACAGGTGCCAGGGCGATCGTTGATAGGATCATTGAGCTGGGTGACAAATGGTTTGAGGCCATGGGTTTGGCTGATGACCAGTCCTTCAAGGAGATGTTCCTGGACCCTGTTGATAAGGCTAAGTCTGACCTGGACGAGGCAACACAAAGCAGGAAGCAGATAGTCTGAGAGAATAACTTAGAAGAGCTAACCATCATTGGGCTGATACATGACCTTAACATCCTTGATAGGGAGGTCATTGAGGCCAGGAAATGTCTTGAGCATGTAAAGGCACAAGTCGCTGCCAAGTGGGCTGCCATAACAGAGGCTCGCGACAGGGAGAGTGCTCTGATTCACCGGGTTGCAGATGTTGATCGAGTCCTTGAAAGGAAGTTTCAAGAGGACAAACAATGTCAAACTGCTCGGGATAAGCTTCCCGGTGTGAAAGAAGGGTTACAGCCCACCCCAGCATCTCATGGCAAGTTCCTAAAGAAGCGTGCCCTGGAATCCCTGACGGCTGAGGCCAAAAGTTTGCTTGAGGAGCTAAACTCTTGGCTGGAGTCCATTTTTGGCTGAGCTCCTGATTTTTGTAGCAGAAACTATCCTTCTTTTTTTTTGTACCACATGTTTTTTTTTGTACTCTTTTTTTTTTTGTAGTGCTTGTGAACACTTTCTTTTTTTTTTGGTACCACATGCATTTTTTGGTACTTTTTTTTTGTTTTCCCTACACTCACTTAAATCTTTTTGTGATGAAAGTAATTGCTAAATGGGATGCTTTTTTTGTTTTCCCTACGCTCACTTAAATCTTTTTGTGATAAAAGTAATTGCTAAATGGGATGCTTTTTTTTTGTTTTCCCTACGCTCACTTAAATCTTTTTGTGATAAAAGTAATTGCTAAATGGGATTTGATCAAAAGCTTGTCATTTTGTGAAAATCTTTTGTCAAATGATTGTTTTGGCATGAAAGCCAGATTTTTGTTTGTGGCATGGAAGCCGATTTTGTGGCATTGATAGCCAGATTTAGTGGCTTCTATAACCGGGTTTGTGGCATTGATAGCCGGGTTTTGTTTTGTGGCATTGATAGCTAGTTTGTGGCAATTATAGCCTATTTTGGGGGCATCTATAGCCGTTTTGTGGCATTTATAACCAGTTTGGTTTTCAAAAATGCAAGTATCAACTAAAAGTCGCCTCCCTGCTGAATGTTCTTGCAAGTATGATGGAATGTCGCATCCTTGCTCATTCGGTTGCGAGTATCGATGGAATGTCGCATCCTCGCGGATTTGGGTGCAAGTATCGATGGAATATCGCATCCTTGCTTTTCAAAAATTTTGGTTTTACGGGTACTGACTTGATGTTGTTTCCCCACGATTCTTTGAAATTTGTGGTTTTCTCGAACTTTGGGTCATGGATATCAACTGAAATGTCGCGTCTCCATGGGTTTTTTTTTTTAGGTTTTTTCGAACCTTTGAAATTTGGGTTGTGGATATCAACTGAACTGTTGCATCTCCATGGTTTTGGATTTTGCAAGTATCGACAAAATGTCGCTTCCCTGCTATTTTGGAAGTGTCGAACGTGGTTCGCATGCTTCCGATTTGTGCGAGTATCGACTAAACGTCGCTTCCCCATGGTTTTTGAAAAACCATTTTTTTTTGTTTAAAGACACGAGGGTCATAAGTTTTGACCTAGGCGGTAAAAGGTAGGGTGGACTAGGGTGGAAATCCCTGAATCTGGATTTTGTTTCAAACCATGAATTTTGAGTTCAAGGGTTGAGAATTTTGGTCAAGTTAGGGAAAGGTTCCTAAACTTGGATTTTTGAACAATGAAACAATGAAAGTAAGCATTGTTTAGATTTCTAGAAATTCCAACATTTGACATGAAAATTCTAAAAAAGGTGGGTTTAGCGAGCGCGTACCTGGAAACCGGTTTTGGCCGTACATGCATTGCTCTTACCCAGTTGGGTAAGTCTTCAATGGTAGTACCGCTTTAAGAACTTGCTGTTGATGGGCAGCATACATCTGTCACCTTCCATGTTTAAGAGTGCGTATGCGCCGTTGGAAAAAACCTTGTCTATAACGTAGGGTCCTTCCCATTTTGGCTCAAATTTGCCTTTGGACTTGTGAGCGAAGACCATTGGTCTTTTTACAACAAGAACCAAGTCACCCTTTTTGTAAGCACGTTGCCTGACCTTTTTGTCGAAAGATCTTGCCATGCGTGCTTGGTAAAGTTCAATGCTTTGTTGAGCTTCGAGCCGTCTCTCATCGAGATTGTCCAGCTCATGGAGTCGCAATTTGACATTGCTTTATTGAGTCATGTCATTTTGCAAAGATACCCTCAAGGAAGAAATTTGTACTTCCAAGGGCACGACAGCTTCGCATCCATAGACTAAGGAGAATGGTGTGCTATGGGTTGGTCCTCGAACGGTGGTTCGATAGGCCTATAAAGCTTCAGACAATTTGTCACTCCAGTCTCTTTTGTGACTAGAGACCATTTTTTTGAGGATTTTGCAGAGTGTCTTGTTGAAAGCTTCTGCTAATCCGTTTTGCTGCCGGATTGTATGGAGTCGAAGGACAGCTTTGGATTTTGTATTTGTCCCGGAATTGTGGTCCGTTATCATGGACGAATCTTTTGGGTATGTCGAAACGACAAATAATGTTGGTGCGCAGGAACTGAAGGACTGATGAGGTCTTCATTTCGTTGAACGCAAATGCTTCTGGCCACTTGGAGAAATAATCCATAACGGCGAAGATGAAGCGATGGCCTTTGCTCGAAGGGGGAGAAATAGGACCTATGATGTCCATACCCTAGGCTTCGAAACGCCATGAAATCATTGTAGGATGTAGCCATTCTGGAGGCATGTGGATGTAATCTCCATGAACTTGGCATTGTTGGCAGCGCTTAGCAAATTGCATTGCGTCAGCTACCATGGTAGGCCAGTAATAACCTAACATTTTTATCTGATCATAGAGCTTGGGACCAGCCTGATGAGCTCCGCAAAGACCATCATGAACTTCTTTGAGTGTTTCTTCGGCCTCTTGTTGTGACAAGCAGCGTAGAAGTACTCCGTTGAAGGATTTCATGTAAAGGATTTTTGAAGGAATATCCAAATGAGAGCTTGGGGTTCGCCTTTGGATGCTTCCCGTTCTTTTGGATCTTCAGGTAGGATTCCGAACATAATGTAATCAATGAACGGATCCCTCCAGTCGCCGATTGAAGTTTGAAGGATTGAAATCCGACTTCCAACTACTTTGTGGCATTCAGTAACTGCTTGGCATGTGTTAAAAGGAGGAAGGATTCTTCTTTCGCACACTGTGATTTGCATATTTTCCCCTTCCTGGATTTCCATAGATGCGGCAAGTCCAGCCAGGGCATCTGCACGTATGTTTTCACCTCTACGAATGTGGGTGATGTGACAGATGTCAAACTTTTGCAGAAGAGATTGTGCTTTGTAAGAGTAAGACAGCAAATATGGCTTCCTGACTTCAAATTTCTGATTCATCTGGTTGACGATCAGTTGAGAGTCTCCAAAGACTTCCAGCATGGTGATACCGGATTCGATGGTGAGTTCCAATCCTAGGATCAGAGCTTGATATTCAGCTGCATTGTTTGTGCATGGTTCCAGTAGCGAGAAAGCGTGTGGAATCATGTATTTGTCGAGGCTAACAAAGAGGATGCCAACTCCTGAGATCAGCTGTCTTTTTTCATTTGTCTTGGTTGCACCGTCAAAGTACATGTCCCAAGAAACATTTTGTGAGAAAGTCTCCACATTATAGACTGTTTCGTCTGGGAGATCATCTCTGAGTGGAGAATCTTTAGGCAATGGATGCTCTGCGAGGAAGTCCGCTAGATCTTGCCATTTGATTGCCTTTTGTGGTACATACCTAATATCAAATTGTGACAGAAGGATGGACCATTTTGCCAGTCGAGCATTGAGAGAACCTGCCTTTGTGACAAGGACCTTTAAGAGGTTGACCCTCGAGACCAGGTAGACTGTGTTGGAAAGCATGTAGTGATGCAGCTTTTGTATGGCGAACATCACTGCAAGACATTCTTTTTTGACTGGAGAGTAGCGATGCTCTGCACCTACTAGCATGCGGCTGAGGTAATATAGAGCAGCTTCTTTTCTTTGATCATTTCCTTGTGCAATCAGAGCTCCCAAAGAGTGATCAAGGGCTCTTGTGTACAAGATGAATGGTTTTCCAGTGGTAGGAGTAGCTAACACTGGAGGTTTTGTCAGGTATGACTTGATCTCTTGGAAAGCAGCTTCATAGTCAGCATCCCAGACAAAGTTTACACCTTTTTTCATCAACCGGGAGAATGGACGGCATTTCCCTGAAAGATAGGAGATGAACCGTCTGATGTAGGCCAATCTCCCTTGAACCCCTTTGAGTTCTCTCAAGGTTCTTGGAGAGGGCATTTCTAGAATGGCTTTGACTTTTATGGGGTCAAGCTCTATTCCAGCTTTCCAAACTAGGAATCCGAGGAACTTACCCGACGAGACGCCGAAGAAGCATTTCAAAGGATTCATTCACAGTTTGTATTTGCGAAGCCGGAGGAAGACTTCTCGAAGGTCTTCGAGATGATCTTCTTTTCTTTTGCTTTTGACGGTGAGGTCATCAATGTAACATTCAACCGTCTTGTGCTGCATATCATGGAATATCTTCATCATAGCCCTTTGATATATGGCACCAGCATTTTTCAGACCAAATGGCATGACGGTGTAGCAATACACGCCAAATGGGGTCCAAAAAGATGTATGTTTTTCATCTTCAGGATGCATCTTTATCTGATTGTAGCCAGAGAAACCATCCATGAATGTCATTCACTCGAATCCACAGGTATTATCAATCATTACCTCTGGTATGGGGAGCGGAATTTCATCTTTAAGGCATGCGCCATTTAGGTCTCTATAGTCAATACAGACCCTGATCTGCCTGTTTTTCTTTGTCACGGGGACAATGTTGGCCAACCATCTCACGGATGAAGCCGACGTTTTTGAGTTTTTGAACTTCTTGTTCAATTTTATCCATCACATCTGGACGGAATCTTCTTTGGCCTTGCTTGACAGGCTTGATGTCTTCTTGAAGATTGAGTTTGTGGACCACTATTTTGGGGTCTAAGCCAGGCATTTCAGCGTAAGACCATGCAAAGCAATCAACGAACTCACAAAGAAAGGCGATATACTCGGGTAACTCATCATCCTTTATATTCTTGCTTATGAATACAGGACATGGGTTATCTGGTGTTCCCAAGTCTATCTTTTGAACAGGATCTTCTGTTGGAAGGTTAGAAGGTGGTTCCTCCACAGTATTTTCGGAGGCTTCCAGCTCAACGAAACCTTCTGGAGTTTCAAGGGCATTTCCAGACCAAGGTTTTGTTCCTTTCCACGGGTCTTCTTGATTGGTAATTTTCCCAAGGCTTGCTATGAGATGATCCCAATCGCCTATTGAAACCGGGTCGAAGTAGGCTACTTCTTTTGGAGATGAGGGTTCTTCTGGGTCAGAAGACCACATGTCTGTACCATCGGACAACTCCTCTTCATTGTCAGTGAAATCGTGCCAACTGGATGAGCTTCCTGGATCTTTGTTAGGTGACTCATCAAAGAGATATCCAGGGAGATCGATGTCTTCATGGATACGAGATGTTGAGGCTTGGTCAGTAAATTGACTTTTAAGCCTTTGTGTCAACTGTCTCAGGGGAGTGTTGGGATCATACCCTAAATAGTGTGAAGACTTTTCTACATAGTCATAGAGTCTTCAATCTTGCAGCTGGCTTTTCGTCAAGACGGGCCCCAATGGCATGAGAATACCGCATCCTTCTCCCAAACTGACTAGGTTTCGAGCGTCATAGCCCAATTTCTTCGTAATAGCTTGTGCTACATAACTATATAAGGATAGTTGAAGCATACCTTCATTTTGGAAAGGTTCAAGCATGGATTTTGATGAAGAAGCATCCGATCTATGGAAGAAGATCGGTTTTTCCTTTGCTGAAGTTGCTGGAACAACGAAGGAAGCTGACGTAGGATCTTCTATGTCAGAAGTTGTCTCCATTGGAGTAAGAGCAGGCTGAACTTACTGAGTGTCGGCTTGGCTTGACGATGTATCATCTTCAGGCTCTGAATCCGAATCCGTGTCTTGCATGATGGACACGAAAGAGACAACAAATTTCCCCCCAGGCTTTTGCTTTGCCTTCTTCACTTTAGTCGTGATGACAAAAGGCTTTGAAGGTTTGAAGGAGATGATAAAGGGAGTTTGAATGCTCTCTTCGGATTTACCGGATGGTCTGCTTTCTTCCGATGATTGTTGAGGAGCCTTGCCTTTATCTTTCTGGAGATTTTCGGCAAAGGGTGCTGTGTGCTTCTCCTCTTCTTCTTTTTCACCTTCATACATCTTTGAGTCTGCAAAGTGGACTTCTTTACCTTTGAAGGGTTTTCTGTCCGCAAAGACTCGATGTATCATGCCGTCGTCGCCAACAAATTTGATGCATTGATGTAGAGTTGAAGGGACAACGCCATTCTCATGGATCCAGGGGCATCCGAGAAGGATGTTGTAGCATGAAGGGGTTTTTATTGCGTACACAGTGACCTCAGAAATAAGATGACCGATCTGCAACTTGAACCTGATTTTGCCGATAGGCCTTTGAGTACTCCCATCGTATCTAAAGATAGATACAGATGTGTGGCTCAGCTTACTGGGTGGGATGCCCAACTCTTCGAGAGCCGATGTGGACATGAGGTTGAGTGCAGAACCTGGGTCGATCTGAACTCTGTGCATAGGCATTTCCTTGATGTACCCTGTGAAGTACAGGGGTCGGTTATGCCTTGTTTCGCCAAGTAGGAGGTCGTCCTTTGTGAAGGCGATGGTTGCACTGGCTGCTTTTTTAACCGAGAGGCATTCAATGCATGATCCCTCAGTTTTCTTCTTTTCTCCCTTTGAGGAAGCTTCTGAGTTTTTGACCCAGTAATCCATTTCAATTTGGAGGACTTGCAAGGCATGTTTGTCGACATCCTTATTCAGCTTTTGTAATTCTGAAATGAGATTATCACGAGTGTGCGGGGACATTCGCAACAAATCTAGGATGTACAGACGTGCAGGTATGTGCTTGAAGTGTTCAATCAAGTCATACTTGAAAGCCTCCTTAGGGCATGCATGTTCATCATTGTTGCCACTAGGGGCGCTTACAACATCTTTTCCTGAAGGATTTACATATGTAAAGGAAGATTGGTTGTAATTTTTGTGGTAGTCCCGGCCAGAGCGGGTGCCTCTACCAACTTCGAGAGCTTCTTGAGAAGGGTCTTCGTTTGGAAGATTGTCTTCAGGATCAAGAGGCTGTCATTTTTCATTTGCTGAGGGTGTATCAGCGGTAGAGTTGTCATCCTCAGTGATTGTGTTGCACAGAGCATTTTTTGGGAACAAGTCCTGAACAGCATCCAGCAACCTTTCTTCTTCGTTGACCAATTCATCTTCCCAAGCATCAATAGCTGGGAATTCTTCAGTCAGGAAGGGTGTGAACTTTGAAGTCACAGTCTCAGGAGAAGAAACCTGAGAGGGTGTCATCTCAGTGAAAGTCACGTGAGATGAGGTGGCCCTAGAAGATACATTGCTAGGCGTCGCCAGAGTGTAAGTGCTTTCATCAGACGATGCTTCGGAAGAGTTATAATCCCGAATTATCACATTATAGGAAGCTCTGGCAGGAGACGTTGCCTGATCGGAGTCAGACTCATCCTCGGATGTAAGAGGATCGTCTATCCAGCAATTTTCTCCATTTTCAGGAGTTGAGGGAGGATGTACCTGATGGTCTTCAGGGACTTCAGGCTTTGGATTGCGAGGAGGCTCGTTGACGCGGTCTTGCTCTTGTTCTAGAGCGAGACGCTGCAAAATCCTTGCATATTCTTCAAGATCAGGCATAGGAGCCAAATCTTCATCTTCATCAACTCTTTGTGGCTCAACATGGTTGATTTCCACTGGAGCAATGAGAGGTGTTGGGTCAGCAGCATTTTCTTGTACAGCCTCTTGGTCTTCTTCATCATCAGACCAGGATCCTTATGGCTGTAGGGGGTTATACCAGATTACTGGCATAAGATGATTCTCAGGAACCCATTCTTCATCGGAGAGATATTCTCCTGTTACAAGGGACTCCTCCCACTCATCTGTGTAGTTGGATTGGAGTCCATCATCGGTGTCGCTGGACTCGTATCCATCAATGGAGAATCCAACTACCGAATTGCAAGAGTATGATGCCCCCTACGTGGCTTCTTTGAATTGAGGTGGCATGGAATCACTGAGAGTGAATTTTCTTACCCCCTTCGAAGTCTCTGGAAGGGACATTTTTGTTGCCTCCAGTGAAGCGGTAGAGGAAGCCTCTGCCTTTTCTTGGACTCCTTATTTTGGCTGGGTCTTCTCTTGCCGTTTGAGCTTGATGAGATGTTTCCTAGCCTGCCTTCGCTATTGAGTTGTAGGCTTTGTTTTCACGACCTCCCAATTTTCATCTTCCAGGAGATCGGGATGTACCCATATGGGTTGTCCGTCTGGTGTCGGGTAAGGAACCAGTTCCTCGGACGCTTGGATTGTGTTTATCACCTTAAAGGAAGTAGTGATCTTCTTCTTCGGTAATTTTGGTGTTTGTCCACATGACACCATGTTGACGAAGGCAGACCCATAGTTTTGTCAAAGGTGATGACTCCGTTTTTCCACATCTCGTTTATTTTCTCCCTCACAACGAAGCATTAATTGAGAGGATGCGAGATCATCTGGTGGTATAGTGTGAGGCCCCACCCCTGGTGGGCCCTCGATTTGAATTTGAATACTATATATTAGCCTAAGTATTTTAATTATACTAATTATGGGGCTTAGTGAGGGTAGTTATGTATTTTTCCTAGGACTAGTTTAGTGGTGTAATTAGTAGAGTCAATAGGGTGTCTTTTGTTATTTTTAGAATTAGTTAGTTTGTTAGAGGCCCTAGCTAGAAATTAGTATTTACTATAGGGGGTTTGCACCAAAGAATCTTCTAGAAGCCCCACCTAAAGACCAAACTACCCATGACCCTAACCCTAATCCTATTCAAACTATTAGGGCATTTTAGTATTTAACCACCCAAGCCCAACCTATATAACTAAACCATCTTCTTCACACGTATGTCATTTTCCCTCTCAAGCTTCCCTCTCTTTTCTCTCTTCTTCCCTCTCATCTCCCTCCAACTCTCTCCCAAATTCCCTCCAATTCTCCCATCTCTCTCTACTTTCTCTCTCTAGAACTCTAAGAAGAAGAAGAAGACCTACCATCTTAGCTACAAGTTATATTGGATCCTTGATCATCTCTTTCTCCCCCTACCTTCAAACAATTTCTTTTGAGGCAAGTACCTTATGCTTGATATTATAGAATGCATGTTTTCTTTCAATTGATTATGAAAATTTTAATTCATATGGTGTTAGAATTGCTATAAATGAGTAGATCTACCCTATGAGCTTGGTTGTATGGAAAATTGACCATTGATGGATGAGATCTCTCATTTGGAAGATCAATGGCCCGATTTGATGATGGATGGATGATTATGGAAGTGCTATTCTTGTTTGTTATGTTTCTGTGATGGATGGTAAATGGGTATGAGGAGAAATCCATGGATTGGGTGACCTGTAGTGAATTCCCGGATATGAACAGTGGAAAACCCACTTTGTTGCGGCGAGACCGGGACCCAGGTGGGCCACCCGATGGTAGATCCGAACCGTGGATCTGATAGAGGACCCACCGGCGACCCTAAAGGGGCTGGTCCCATGGTGTGTGGACATCTCCCTGCCCTCAATCCAGTAGCTGATCAGAGTAGGAATTGTTTTTAAAAGTAAAACCCAATTTTGGCTTAAACTGTTGCGGGACCCACAGATTGATCTGATCACAGATCTAGTCCGCCCATCAGGCCTGATATGGTGGAGCGACCATGGGGGTGGAGTCTGATCGGGATTTGACCAAGGAAGGGCCATGATCCATGTGATGGACACTAACTAGTTAAACCCAAAATGTGGTTGGATTTATTCCGTTTTTTTTTGTACTGTGGGGCCCATGTGGGCCACCTTGGAAATCAGGACCCCACATCTGATAGAGGGGCCCTGGGCGACCATAGTGGTGTAGCCTGATCAGAGGTGGGCCACCATCTGTGGATTGTAAAAAGGTTGGACGACGTGGTGGTTCTGTAACAGAACATAACATGAGTTCTGTTACAGTATGTTCTATTACAGAACGAATAAAGGTAAGAGATGATGGCTGGGTGGTCCGAGGGTGCATGGGAAAAAGGGGAAATTGAGGGAGCATGGGAAATTATGGTCCAGTGGATGTGTGGGGCCCAGTGGGTCCCTGATTTCAGATCTGGTCCAGACATAGGATCAGGGACTACTTAATAACTTGATGATGAAGACTGATCTGGGACTGGGACCCGTGGGGCCTACTAATCTATTAACCCATTAGTTTTAATTAATTAAATTAAACCTATAGAATGGAACCAAATGAGACCCTTTGACCTAGTGACTTGGGACCATATGATTAGGATTTATTTTAATTAGGGATTTAATATATTAATAGGGGATTAATTATGAGACCCACTTAGTCTTTAATGAACCTAATTAGAGGTGGGACCCTTAAGATTATACCTTTTGGGAATCACATTAGATTTTAGAATTAAATTAAGCTGAGTGTTTTATTAGACCCAATTAGAATTCTTGTGGAATTTTCCTCAGACCCAGAGTTCAGTACGCGTGGTTGACCGAACTTAGTTGACTGGCCGAGCTCAGTGAATTGACCGAGCTCAGTGTTTGGCCGAGCTCAGTGTTTTAGCCGAGTTCAGTGTTTGGCCGAGCTTCGTGTATTAGCCGGGTTCAGCGTTGGGTCGAGCTCAGTGTTTTAACCGAGCTCAGTACTTGACCAAACTCAGTGCTTGACCGAGCTCATTGCTTGACCGATCTCAGTGCTTGACCGAGCCCAGTGCTTGACCGAACTTAGTACTTGACCGAGCTCAGAGCCAGAAGACCGAGATCAGGTGACTAAGATCAGAATTTACACCAAAAGAAATTAGAACTTGGGACATCCCCTCAGCCAGGACTTTCAATGAGCACGACTGACTACCCAGGCTAGGGGGTTAGCCGAACTCACGGGAACTTCTGGGTAATCAGGCATTGCCTGCAGGGTGTTTGCTTCTCTGATCCTAGTGTGCCGAGCTGACCGCCCAGGCCAGGAGGTCGGCTGAGCACACTATGTACAGTGACACTTCCCAGATTCTAACTTCTATTGTTGTGATCATATGTGGGGCCCATTGATCATCCAAATAGACTTCCATCACTGTGCCAACCACGAGTCGATGGTGTGGCTCAACCTTGACTCGTGGGGTCCACTAATTAAGGTTCAGGTTATGTAATCTAAGATGATTCGAGCTTTATACGTTACTAGTGATGCACATAACTTCTGAGCACCAAACACAGTATTCCTTAGCATCTGTGGTTTCACTTAAAGATCGAATTACCTGAGATAGACCTGAATCTGAAGTGGATCATTTACTTAGGTTGGACTGTTGATATCTCCCATTGATCCTTGTACTTGGGGATTCATCTCCCTCATATTACTACTGTCACTCTATTGTCCTTATTATTGCTTATACCTGTTAATTAAATGGAAAATGGAGGACCCGAACCTAGGACTACTTAGAGGTGACCCGGTAATATGATTGGGTGACCATTGACCCATGTCTGTGGCTAGGCGGGCCATTTTATAGCCTAAGTTTGGATGCGAATTACCCTAGACTGGAGAGGTTAGATTGTATGGGCTTGTGACCCATTATGAATGTAAATGGATCATATGTTATTGAACATGGACTTGTATATCATATGGACTGTTATAGACCAGGCCATGTATTTGATGGGCCTTGGTATGGATCCATTGACTGGACTTGAACCTGGATTATGATCCATGGATACTTGGACCTCTTAGGGACTTTGTTAGGACCTTGTTCACGCAAGGTAAAGCCTAGACAGACACAGACCCTTATTGTTTCCTGAGTCGGCATAGACATTCACTCAGTTGATCTAAGCTCAGCCAGTTGGACTGATCATCACTGGTAGGAGCTATTGAGAGTGTTGTGTGGCTATCATGATGAGCATTGTTGGAGACGGACGGTGTGATACCGGGTCCGCTCTCAGTGTGTGTTGGTGGATGATGTTATTTGCGGGGCTAGATAATCCCCAGCACTGCGAGATTTTCTCCGCCGCGACTGTGTTCAGTATGGGAGGGCCGCGGCATAATATCCCGCGGTATACAGCTTGTGTGAGTGTGCCATTTTGTATAGGTTTATTATATTATGTTTATCTTGATTCTATTTATTTATCTTGCTCAACTGCCTAGGATCTGTACCATTGCTATTCTCTTAACTTTATTACTGTCTCTATTCATTTGATGCATACATCCCATATTATCAGCATACTGTAACTTGCCAGATCTTTAGATATGATCCACTCCTGGTGCTTAGGTCTTGACCCCGAGTTCGAGGGCGATGCGTACGCACTTGTAGAGGCGCCCGTAGTAGGAGACTATGGATGGGGACCGGCCGACCAATAGGTCGAGCCGGAGGGTGGAGAGCCGGCACCAGTGGCAGGGGTTTGAGTGTCCTTTTGTTTGGGTTTCTTTAGAGACATTTGTTGTGAGTTGGGTAATGTTACAAATATGTAATTAAAACATTGGTTTTTGTCACTCTTCACTTTAGGCTAGACTTCAGCCCATTTACATTTGATATATATATGATGATACCTTATGCTTCCGCTATCTCTGTATTGCTTCCGCTTATTTTTACAAAAAAAGTTTTAAATTGGACCTCACTGCGGACCTACGATCTTGGAAGTTCTCGGATTTCCCGGGAAGTAGCGCGCCAATTTCGGTACTTTGACGATTTTCACGGTATTCGGAATTGGGGCGTTACATATAGACAGTACCGAGGATCGTTGGTTTTGCCAACATCACCCGGTCTTTTTGGTTCAAGCAAGGTGAGCTTGCCGTTTGCTACAAGAGCCCCGAAGATTTCATCAACATCTTCATCAAACGGGTATTTCTTCTCTACTCGTTCTTTGAAGGCATCTGAGAGTTCAAGTCTCTTACCAACAACTTTGTTTTTAGCTTTCTTTGTTGGCTGAGGGGCTGACTTGGTTTGCACATTGAGGACCTCTTTCTTCTTTGGTTTAGAGGTTGCAATGGCGGTTGGCTCTTTTCTTGATGATTTCTGACTGTTGAGGTCTTTAATCACCGTTTCAGCTTCCATGGAAGCTTCTCGGAGTTCTCCCAGGTTCTTTGATTTGTTGCCGATGATCATGGAGCGGATTCTAGCTCTCATGTTGTTTCGGTAGATGTCGACTAGCGACGCTTGTGGCAATACATCAGAGCATTTGTATGCCATTGCTTTCCACTTATGAATGAAGTCATATGTTGACTCATTCTCCCCCTGTTTTAGGCTGCACAGCTGAGCCATAGTCGCGGGATGATCCTCACATTTGAAGTGAGTCAGGAAACGTGTCTCTAGCATGGCCCAGTTTTGGATGGAGTCCTCCGGCAGAGTGGAGTACCAATCGAAGGCCGTACCTTTTAGGGTACTTGCATAGAGGCGGATCTTGAGTGCATCTTGTTCCGCAATAGCTCCCGTTAGGATCTTGAAGTGGATGACGTGCTGTCTGGCTGATCCTTTCCCCGTATATGTTTGGAGATAGGATGCATGAATTTTGTGGGGAACGGGACCGAGTCCATCCATAAGGGATATGGTGGCTTGATCCCATACTCCTTGAGTATGTCTTCTTCTTTTTCTTTGGCGAGGATACTATCTATGTCCTTATTGGTAAGGGCGCGTGACTCATTTTCTTCTCAATTTACCTCATCGTCTTGATGATTCGGAGGAGGTTCATTGTTCGCCTGATTTTGGATGGCGAGGAGAAGGTTTTCCATCAGAGTTTTAATCCTCTGTTGGCCTTGTTCCAACTGCTGGATGCGAGTGATCCCATCATCTTGAGGTGGATTGCGGGGTGGTAGCTCAGAATTTGTAGCCAAGACGTTCATCCTTCGTGATTCGAACGAAGAAACTGTCCTGGTGACTGAGCTGGGGCTCATTCTTTTTTATGAAGAGCTTGAGGAAGGATCACTATGCCGTCCTTTGCTTGAAGGAGCAGGGGATTCTTCTGAGTGTCTTCTTGTCCTGGAGACGCTGCGAGTCACCGGACATCGGACATGGATTTTTGTTGCTGACTTTTGGCGTCTTCTGGTTTTTCCAACCGTATGGACAGTAGCAACTTGGTTGGGTCTATCTTTTTCGACCCATTTGGGAGAGACTTGAAGTGTAGGAGGCTGGGTCCTTTGCTTCTCTAGTCTCTTTTGCCGATACGACGCGCGGCGGTGTATACGACGAGCAACTTGAGCTTCGGTCAGCTCTGGCTGGGCTTTGACGATGAAGGATGTGCTCCCTCGGGCGCAGCAGCCGAGCATGTCTTCTTTGTAGCTGGGCAAGGACAGGATGCGAACCCTGTCCTTCGCCTGTTGCAGCGAAGCTTTGAATTTTTGGAGTTCGGCCCCTGTAGAGATAAAGGGTCGAACTGCAAGTTTGTAGGCCTTAGCAGGTGCTTGCAGAGGCCTTGTGATGCATGACTTGATTTTGGGCTTGTAGGAACAAGCCGGCTCATGCTGGGTTGACTTGAGAGTCAGATTGGAGATGGGTCTCTCCTCTTTCATGTAGGCAAGAGGGTAGAACTGGTTCTCCTTGAGTTGGGCCAGGAATGCTAGCTTGGTGGATGTTTGGGACCTTCTTTGTTTTGGTGAAGGTCTTGGGGACCAAGTCTTGGGATAGACCTGGTCATTTGAGGGTTGAGGCTTCGTAGGGTTGCCACGAGCTTCGGGCCTTCTGGTGCTCGCCTTTGGTGTCACGGTAGTGACATGTTGAGAGGCGAGTTTCTGCTTCTTGGAAGGAGCAGTTTGTTCCTCGGGAAGTGGGAATGGTCCCAGCGTCCCAACGACGATAGTCCGGGGAGTCAAGGTCGACCCGGAGTTCAGAGAGTTGCTGAGGGAGTTGACGCTTTGGCAGCTGATGGGGCGCTTGTTGGTGCGCGTGGTTTGCTTCTGTTGAAGCATAAGTTGGTGCTTGTTCTCGTCAAAGGTAATGGTTAGTGAAGCTGCCATTGTTAGTTTTCGAAAAGTTTCTGAAACAAGACCACATCCATTAGTAATCACAAGAATATAATGATCATAAATGGGAAGTTCTATGGTTTTGTCTTTTCAAATTGCTCGAGGGAGATGACCCAAGCAATATGAAGAAGGCAGAAAGCCATAGAGGGTACAATTGTTCTGATCGCAGGTATGGAAGCCCAGAATGAGCGTCCCATTGACTGCTAGAAGCAATTGTGAACTTAAATTTGACTTATCGAGAAGCAGAGCTTGCTCGAGGTAAGAAGAATATAAAGTTGGAGTTAACAGTAGACCCTGAAAGGGCGTACTAGTACCGCTAGATACAAATGTTTGGAGACCACATCCATGAGATGAGATTCCCTGTTTTGAAAGGTCAAGATTGGATTCATCAAAGAGAGTAGATGGTATTCCAATCCAAATACGGTCTCAGCGATTTCCGCGAGCGCCAGTATTCAGAAGGAAATGAACCATAATTTCTAGGATCTGAATCCAAAAATAACGAGTTTTTTTTTTTTTTGAAAGGCCAATATCGGGTTCATCAAAAAGAGCAAAAGGCAGTCCAATCTGAACACGGGCTCAGCGATTTCTGCGAGCGCCAGTGCTCAGAAAGGAGAAGACCAAGATTTCTTCAATCTAAACCCAAAATGACGGAAGTTTTTTTTTGAAGATTTTTTTTTTCAAGATTTTTTTAAAAAAAAAATCTTTTTTTTTATTTATTTTTTTTAATTTTTTTTAAGATTTTTTTTGAAAATTTTTATTTTTTATTTTTTAATTTAAAATTTTATTTTTAAAAATTTTATTTTTAAAAATTTTATTTTTGAAAAAACTTTATTTAAAAGACGAGAGAGTACACATAGGCCTCCTAACCCGGTCTTATGAAATCTCGATTGATAGAATTGCCCCCAGGTAAGGGTAGATTACTTATTGAACCCGTTTGGAGGACCATTGCCTAGAACAGTCAAGCTGTCTCCACACTCTGGACAAGGCTTTTCTTGAATCAACCATGATCAAAGAACGCAGTTGGTTTAACCTTTGTGGTCTGTCTTTTTTTTGTTTTTTTATATATATATTTTTTAGATCTTTAATGAACTCATCGAAGAGAAACGATGGCCCAAAACCTTAGTCGAACAGGCTTAACATTTCTGCAAGCACGATGAACGATAGGAAAGGATCAAGGTTTCTCAATTTTGAATCCAAAATGAAAAATCTAATTTTTTTTTTTGAAAAGAGAAATAGTGGAAATAATTTTAAAGAATTAGAAATTTCCAAAAAATCTCATCTCATTTTTTTTAGATGCGGAATCCAACATAGGCCACCAATTAGAAAGTAGTCAAGTAATCAAGAAAAAAAGTATGAGCATAGAGCAATAGATATGATAAGCAAATATTTCATTTCTAGCATCGTGTTCTCAAATGAACGGGTCACACCGGGTGTGCCAGCTTGATGGACCGGTGCAACCTGCTCGCTCGGTTCTACCGAGGTCGGCGGACGTGGGAGTCCGTTTGGGTCCGACCCTTTCGTAACCGGAGGGGGGCAGAGGCGCACATCAACATTTCTTTTGTGTAGGTGTGCTAGATTTTCTATTTTACTTGGAATTGCAAGTGGTGATCTGGAGATCAACCTTCGCAAGCAAAAAGGAAATCAACTTCTTTCAAGTTTTTCATTGCACATATATTTAAGAAAAGAGACATTTTATTGATTTGCCGTGAAAGGCGATTTTTTAGCATTTATAGCCGATTTTGGTGTTTATAGCCGATTTCGGCGTTTATAGCCGATTTACAATCCTTATCAATAATGAAAGACAAGAGTTGTGATTTTTGTCTCTTTTAAAAAAATACAAACCACAATGAAAAGCAAGAAAAGGAGGATCTAACTTCTCAGGAGATTGTGGGGGACCCGTTCAGATTGACGGTCGCAAGCCATATGTGGACTTCGCCATCATCCATGCAGATGAGAACAGAGGATGCTATTGATTCGCTTGGCTTGGCTATAACCTCAAGTTTTTAGAGGACAAAGACCAAAAGGAGGTCGTATGTCTAATAAAAAAACTAAGTAGACGGGCTAAAAAGCCACGTCTAAGCCATTGGAGGCAGAAGGAGAAGGCAAGGATCTTGGGGGGGGGGGGGGGGGTACCCCCCAAGGGACTTTTATCACCTTGTAGCGGTGGTCGGTGTAGAACTTCCGCAGAGTTTTCTCTCTTTCTTTCTCTGGATTTTTGATGCCTTTTTCTGTCTGAGTTTTTGGATTTTCTGCAGTCTGTTGTGTGTTTTTTGTGTTGTCCTTTCTTCTTGGAGTGCTCTCCTATTTATAGGCATTTTTGTAACCATTTAGGAGGGTTTATGGGCTTTTATTGCCATTAAGCCGCATAATAGGAGGAGTTACAGGATTTAATTCCTTTATTTTATAACTCATTTTTCTTGGCTTCTGATTGGACTGAGGAGATTGAGGGCATTTAATCGCCTTTAATCGCCATGATGGGAGGAGATTCATGGGTTAAATGCTATGAATCTCTCGACTTGTAACTCCCGGATGCTTGCTTCTGATTGGGCCGTCCAAAGAAATGGATTAATGACTATAATCAAGCTAGTCAATTAATCACATTAAGTGGTCGCCAAGCAGTTGAAGAGTCGCGGGCCGTGCCGCGTCTTTTGGGATTCTTCTGGCGATGATCAATGATGGATCTTCATGTAGATCGGCATCAGATGACCATGTAACTTCGGGTATTGGTTGCCAATAGCGGGTCGGTGCCATCTGTCCTGTCAATTTCTCGATCGGTCGGGTAGAAAGCACACTTTTTTTTTGGTTGACCGGTTGGCGATCAATGTTCATTTCAATACTCTTGATGATTGATCCGTGATTTTGACGGATGTCAGAGGATTTGGTGTCTCAAAAGTATGAATTTTTGAAAATACTAGAGGTCGGACGCTTCGAATCGCGAAAAACGGGGTTTCCATGGCCCTCCCGGCGATCCCGGGCTCCAGGGTCGCAAGGGCCTGCGACACTGGGGGGGTTTTCCCCCCTTTTGTCCCATTTTGTGTCCGTTTTTGCTGTTTTTTTATTCTTTTTTCTTCTGTATCTTTCTTTGACATTTTTGATCATTTATTGGCCTGATTTCCCTATAGAAAACCTAATGAGAATCCTTGCATTTTGTTTTGCAAAGATTCCAATTTTCTGAAAAAGCCGAAGACTTTGTCACGCAGAGCTGCCAATTTTCCGTCAGAAGCTGAAACTGAGACAAACGATGTCGGAATGACCTGAAATTTGGGGTGAAGCCTGTTGAGCAATAAATAAGACCAACATAGACTTTTGTTTGAGTTTTGAAGCTGTTTGGGGTCCTATCACCAGTAGACTTGCTTTTGTCGCGATGAAGATGTCGCGGCTTGATGTGCGGTCAACCGATGTTCAATTCACTTGAAATTTGACAGGGACCCTATTGGAGTCATTTTAAGATGATCCATAGGTTCTATCTTAGAAACCATGGTCCCGGGGAGCTTCGCCGCCGAGAGGCCTGATTTGGCTTCCGAGCGTCAAAGTATGGTCAATTGTTGTCGAAATGACCTGAAATTTGACGTGTAGCCCTTTGTAAGCATTTTGAAGCCGTCCATGTGCTCTATCTAATGAGTGATGGCCTTGAAGGTTCTCGCCACCGAGAGGCTTGATTTAGCTGTTCGAGGGTTGATGTAGGGTCAAACGTTGTCGGTTTGACTAGGAACTTGACGTAGAGCCTTTTGGATGTATTTTGAGACTATCCATCGGCTCTGATCGAAGATTTGGTGTCTCCGATGCTTTCGCCGCCGCGAGCTCCTTTTCAGCTGCCGGAGAAGCGAAGTTAGGCCAAATGATTTTGAAATGGCCCGAAACTTCTTGTGTACTCCTCTTTTGGTTGTCTTGAAAGATCTTGTAGTTTTTGTTTGATTATGACAAGATTTGATTTTTTGGAAGTAGCATTGCCTATTTATGGTAGGTTGCGACTTCATGTAGTTTTTTGGATCTTGAAGAGGCAAAGTGACATTTTTGGTGTCAACAGCCACGTGGCGGGTTGGGAACTGTGCCCTAGTTGCTGAATTTAAAATGATGGTGTGAACTGTGCCCCAGTGGTCTGAATCAGAAGTCGATCTTTCGATTAGCTAAGTCACTATCAGAATTTCATCTATTTTTACAATAGAGTTGATTTCAAATGATCATATATAACGTCTTTTGACTTTCATCCACAATTGAATGTTCAAGGCATGATTGAAACTAACTAGCAATAATGGGGATCTTAATGGCAATCATAAACATAGTTCAAGCAATGGTGTGAGTGCATGTGAGAATGAGATGCATTTTTGAAGAGATGTTTGATTTTGAAACTCGGGTATGCATAAAAAAAAAGCTAAATCAATGAAAGACGGTCTCCGGAATAACGTCACTCTTTAAGGATCTTGGTCTTCACCCAACCTTAGACGAGAACCTGGTAGATTCGATCATCTTTTCGTGCTTATCATGGAGAGTGTCGAATTACACGGTTTGCATCCTCCAACGTCAAGATTTGAGTCGACGAACACCCTAATTCATGAGAACACGGTATTATGGTTGCCGTGCCGATTATAAGCGCTTAAGGGAGGCCTACGGCGACTCAATTTCCAGACGTGAGGTAAAATCATGAAAATCATAGTTAAGGGTACTTACCTCAAGAGCTTTTCGTATATCCAACATTGGGGATCGATGTCGCTTTCTTTTGTTGTTTGTTGAAGTTTGTGAACTTGTCTCCATCAGTGTGTTTGTAGGTCCTTCTCCTTTAGTGTTCTCGCTTTCGCTTCCAGATCCTGCATTGAACAAACACTAAAAGATTCTGCATTTTTCTTCATTAGTACTCAGTTTTATAATTTGCAGAGGTAACCGTTCTGATTTTTATTGATGGAGATGCCATGGGATGCAATGGACAGTGTCAAATGTATGCGTGATGGTACTAGTGTGCACATGACGTGACGTGATCCCTTATGATGTGATGGGGCAGTGCTTGGTTGACAATGTGTCAATCTTTTGTATATGTGCCTCTCTAGCTTTTTTTTTTTTTTTTGGTTTGTGTTGTGGGGATAGAGTGTGATTCAGCCCAATGTGTAGAGATGATATGATGGTGATGAGGCAGTATGTATAGGGTGTGTAGTTAGAGATGAGTGGGAGAGTTGGGCTGGATTGAATGTGTTTTCATTCGTTGTAGGTCTGTAAAATGTGTCTTAATGAGGCTAGCTTGGTAGATGGGTCTCGTTTTGTTTTAGTCTTCAGGTTGGATCAGGGGTCATGGTCTTTGGCTTCCTCTCTATTTATCACTTAACCAATGAGGTTCATTACCTTTAAATCAAAAACACAAATTACCACCTCTGGATCAGTTTATTTCTCATGCTTATGTGGACTGATATGTTCTCATGCTCAACCTCTCATCCTAATTTTGGGCATGGGTTTGTCGGATGGCTAGGACTAAGAAGGCCACTAAGCATGATCCTACGCCGGTGGACACTCCAGAAAGGGTTGGGGTGGAGCCAGTTAGTGCTCCCCCGAGAAAGAAACAAATGGGTGAGATTAAGTTGGAGAAGAGGCCTCACCTAGTGGATGAAATACGAGCTGGCATGGTAAATTTTTAGCTGCCTCTATAAATCTTATGCTTTGTTGCTCTCCATTATCATTGACATTCTTTCCTGTGTTGTTTGCATTGCAGCCTGTCCCTTTTGCTCGGGCTAGGGTGAGTTGGATACAAATGAGGGATTGGTGGATCGAGCTCCCCGATCACCTGAAGGATCGAGTGTGAGCGATCTAGTTTTCGGACTTCATGTCTATCGTCGCCTTCCGCACCGACCGTGCTTTCTTGTGCTCTCTCTGAGAGATCGAGAGATGAGACACACACGTTTCATTTCCTGCCTGGGGAGATGACGATCACATTGGAGGACATCGATCGGTGCTGGGGGTTGAGGGTGACGGGCCTCCCTGTTTTCTCAAAGGCGAGTGACGCCAAGGCCTCCATCACTCGGTTACGTCTACATAGGATGTTTGGGGTGCGCCCCCAATCTGGTGTGGGTCAGATTCATGCCGAGTGGCTGAGAGAGACGTATAGCCCAGAGAGGATGACGATCCTAAATAGTAAGTATTCCGCTACCACCCTTGTAGCATTGTATCCTTTGTCTCCAATTACTTTTGCTAATCACTTCTCCTTGTTTCATTTCAGAGTGGGCTCGGAACCAGGCGGACTTTTTTGCCAAGTTAGGGGTAAGGGTACCGGCTTTGGGAGGTCTCTGCCGGTCAGAGGACACGAGGGAGGTCCAGTTCCCACAGCGGTCGAGGCCAGGGTCAACACTGGTAAAATTAAGCTCATTCATCCCTTTGAATTGGATCTTGGGTCAAACATACCCATGAGACTATCACATTTTATATTTACCATTTGCTAACGGTAGTGACACGTTGAGAGGTGACCTTCTGCTTCTTGGAAGGAGCAGTTTGTTCTTCGGGAAGTGGGAATGGTCCCAGCGTCCCAAAGATGATAGCACGGGGAGTCGAGGTCGACCCGGAGTTCAGAGAGTTGCCGAGGGAGTTGATGCTTCGCCAGCTGATAGGGCGCTTGTAGATGCGCATGTTTTACTTCTGTTGAACCATGAGTTGGTGCTTGTTCTCATCGAAAGTAATGGTTAGCGAAGCTGCCATTGTTAGTTTTCAAAAAATTTCTGAAACAATACCACTTCCATTAGTACTCACCAGAATATAATGATCATAAATGGGAAGTTCTATGGCTTTGTCTTTTCAAATCACTCGAGGGATATGACCCAAGCAACATGAAGAAGGCAAAAGGCCATCGAGGGTACAATTGTTTTGATCGCAAGTATGGTGAGCCCAGAATGAGAGTCCCAGTGACTGCTAGAAGCAATTGTGAACCTAAATTCGACTTATCGAGAAGTAGAGCTTGCTCGAGGTAAAAAGAATACAAGGTTGGAGTTACAAATGTGCCGGTTACGAATACAGTAGACCTTGAAAGGGCGTACTAGTACCGCTAGACACAAATGTTTGGAGACCGCATCCATGAGATGAGATTCTCTGTTTTGAAAGGTCAAGATTGGATTCATCAAAGAGATCAGATGGTACTTCAATCCAAATAAGGGCTCAACGATGTCCGCGAGCACCAGTACCCAGAAGAGAAAGAACCATAATCTCTAGGATCTGAATCCAAAAATGACGAGTTTTTTTTTTTTTTGTAAGGTCAAGATCGGGTTCATCAAAGAGAGCAAAAGGCATTCTAATCTGAACACGGGCTCAACGATTTCTGCGAGCGCTAGTGCTCAGAAGGGAGGAGACCAAAACTTCTCCGATCTGAACCCAAAAATGACGGAACTTTTTTTTTTGAAGATTCTTTTTTTAAATATTTTTTTATTTTCTTATTTTTTTAAGATTTTTTTTGAAAAATCTTTTTTTTATTTATTATTTTAAAATTTTTATTTTGAATTTTTTTTATTTAAAAAAAATTATTTAAAAGACGAGAGAGTACACATAGGCCTCCTAACCCAGTCTTATGAAATATTGATTAATAGAATTGCCCCCAAGTAAGGGTAGGATTACTTAATGAACTCGTTTAGGGACCCTTGCCTAGAACAGTCAAGCTATCTCCACACTCTAGACAAGGCTTTTCTTGAATCAACCGTGATCAAAGAACGCAGTTGGTTTAACCTTAGTGGTCTATGTATTTTTTTTATAGATCCCCAATAGACTCATCGAAGAGAAACAATGGCCCAATCCCCGATCCGAACACGGTCTCAGCGATTTCCACGAGCGCCAGTGCCCAGAAGGGAGAGGATCAAAGTTTCTCAATTTTGAATCTAAAATGAGAAATTTGATTTTTTTTAAATCCCGAATAGACTCGTCGAAGAGAAACGATTGCCCAATCCTCGATTCGTCACAGGCTCAACATTTCTGCAAGCACCGGTGCCCGGAAAGGAAAGGATCAAAGTTTCTCAATTTTGAGTCCAAAATGAGAAATCTGATTTTTTTTAAAAGAGAAATAGTGGAAATAAATTCGAAGAATTAGAAATTTCAAAAAAATCCCATCTCATTTTTTTTAGATGCGGACTCCAACATAGGCCACCAATTAGAAAGTTACCAAGGAATCCATAAAAGAAGTATAAGCATATAGCAAGAGATATGATATGCAAATATTTTATTTCTAGCATCGTGTTCTCAAATGAACGAGTCCCACCGGGTGTGCCAGCTTGATGGCCTGTGCATTCTGCTCGATGCTACCGAGGTCGGCGGACGTGGGAGTCCGTGGGGTACGACCTTTTCGCGACCACAGGGCAAAAGTGGGCATCAACATTTTTTTGTGTGGGTGTGCCAGATTTTCTATTTTACTTGGAATTGCAAGTGGTGATCCGGAGATCGACCTTCGCAAGTAAAAAGGAAATCAACTTTTTTTCAAGTTTTCCATTGTACATATATTTAAGAAAAGAGACATTTTCTTGATTTGCCGTGAAAGGCGATTTTTTTTAGCATTTATAGCCGATGTTTGGTGTTTATAGCCGATTTTGGCATTTATAGCCAATTTTTGGCGTTTATAGCCAATTTTGGTATTTATAGTCGATTTTTGGCATTTATAGCCAATTTACAATTCTTATCAATAATGAAAGACAAGAGTTGTGATTTTTGTCTCTTTTAGAAAAATACAAACTACAATGAAAAGCAAGAAAAAGCGGATCTAACTTCTCAGGAGATTGTGGGGGACTCGTTCAGATTGACGGTCGCAAGCCAAATGTGGACTTCGCCATCATCCATGTAGATGAGAACAGAGGATGCTCTTGATTCGCTTGGCTTAGCAATAACCTCAGGCTTTTAGAGGACATAGACCAAAAGGAGGTCTTATGTCCAATAAAAAGCTAAGTAGACGGATTAAAAAGCAACGTCTAAGCCATTGGAGGCAGAAAGAGAAGGAAAGGACCTTGGGGGGGTACCCCCTAAGGGACTTTTGTCACCTTGTAGTGGTGGCCGGTGCAGAACTTCAGCAGAGTTTTCTTTCTTCGTTCTCTCGGATTTTCTGTGCTTTTTTCTGATCTGGGATGTGATGTCTGTATCTGATCTTTTCTTCTTGGAATGCTCTCCTATTTATAGGCTTTAGGTAGCCATTTAGGAGGATTTATGAGCCTTAATTGTCATAAAGCTACATAAAGGGAGTAGTTACAAGATTGAATTCTTAATTTTGTAACTCCTTTTTTCTTGGTTTCTGATTGCCGGAGGAGATTGAGGGCATTTAATCGCCTTTAATCACCATGACGGGAGGAGTTTCATGGTTTAAATGTCATTAATCTCTTGACTTGTAACTCCCGGATGCTCGCTTCTTATTGGGCCGTCCAAAGAAATGAATTAATGACTGCAATAAAGCTAGTCAATTAATCGCATTAAGTGGTCGCCGAGCAGTTGAAGAGTCGCGTGCCGTGCCACGTCTTTTAGCATTCTTCTAGTGATGATCATCGATGGATCTTCATGTAGATCGACATCGGATGACCATGTAACTTCAGGTATTGGTTGCCAACAGCGGGTCGATGCCATCTGTCCTGTCGATTTCTCGATCGGTCAGGTAGAAAGCACACTTTTTTGGTTGACCGGTTGGCGATCAATGTTGATTTTGATACTCTTGATAATTGACCTGTGATTTTGACAGATGTCAAAGGATTTGGTGCCTCAAAAGTATGAATTTTGGAAAATCCCAGGAGTTGTAAGCTTTGAATCGTGAAATAAAGATGAAAAACGGGCTTTCCAGGGCGAACTCGGCGAGTCCGGGCTCCATGGTCGCCGGCGACCATGAGCCAGGGTCGCAGGCCTGGGGGGGATTTCCCCCTTTCGTCCCCATTTTGCGGCCGTTTTTGGTGTTTTTCGTTTATTTTTTTCTTCTGTATTTTTTCTTGACATTTTTTATCATTTTTTGGCCCGACTTCCCTGTAGAAAATTTGATGAGAATCCTTGCATTTTGGAGTGCAAAGTTTCCAATTTTCCAGAAAACCGAAGACTTTGTCGCGTAGAGCTGTCGATTTTCCGTCAGAAGCTGAAACTAGGCCAAACGATGTCGGAATGACCTGAAATTTGGGGTGAAGCCTTCTGAGCAATAAATAAGACCAACCTAGGTTTTTGTTTGAGTTTTGAAGTCGTTTGGGGTCCTGTCGCCAGTAGACTTATTTTCGTCGCGAGGGGGATGTTGCGCTTTGATGTGCGGTCAACCGGTGTCCGATTGACTTGAAATTTGATAGGGAATCTATTGGTGTCATATTGAGATGATCCATAGGCTCTGTCTTAGAAACCATGGTCCCAGGGAGCTTCGCCGCCGAGAGGCCTAATCTGGCTTCTCAGCGTCAAAGTCTGGTCAAATATTGTCGAAATGACCTAAAACTTGACATGTAGCCCTTTGTAAGCATTTTGAAGCCGTCCATTTGCTCTTTTTGATGAGTGATGGCCTCGGTGGTTCTCGCCGCCGAGAGGCTTGATTTAGCTGTTCGAGGGTTGATGTAGGGTCATACGTTGTCGGTTTGACTCAGAACTTGACGTTGAGCCTTTTGGATGTATTTTGAGACCATCCATAAGCTCTGATCGATGATTTGGTGTCTCCGATGCTTTCGCCGCCGGGAGCTTTTTTTTAGCTGCCGGAGAAGTGAAGTTAGGCCAAATGATTTTGAAATGGCCCAAAACTTCTTGTGTACTCCTCTTTTGACTATCTTGAAGGATCTTGCAGTTTTTGTTTGATTTTGACAAGATTTGATTTTTTGATGTAGCATTGCGTATTTATGGCAGGCTGCGACTTCATGTAGCTTCTTGAGTTTGGAGAAGCAAAGTGACACACATTTTTTGTGTCAACAGTCATACCCCCATTTTCTTCATAATAGCTTGTGCCACAGGACTATATAAGGATAGTTGAGGCATACCTTCATTTTGGAAAGGTTCAAGCGTGGAGTTTGATGAAGAAGCATCCGATCTATGGAAGAAGATCGGCTTTTCCTTAGCTGAAGTTGCTGGAACAACAAAGGAAGCAGATATAGAATCTTCTACATCAATAGGTGTCTCCATTAGAGTAAGAGCAGGCTGAACTTGCTGAGTGTCAGCTTGGCTTGATGATGTGTCGTCTTCTAACTCTGAGTTCGAATCCGTGTCTTGCATGATAGACACGAAAGAGACAACAAATTTACCCCTAGGCTTTTGTATTGCCTTCTTCACTTTAGTCGTGATGACGAAAGGCTTTGAAGGTTTGAGGGAGATGATGAAGGGGGTTTGAACGCTCTTTTCGGATTTATCGGATGGTTTGTTTTCTTCCGATGATTGTTGAGGAGCCTTGCCTTTATCTTTCTAGAGATTTTTGGTAAAGGGTGCTGTGTGCTTCTCCTCTTCTTCTTTCTCACCTTCATACATCTGTGAGTCTGCAAAGTGGACTTCTTTACCTTTGAAGGGTTTTCTATCTGTAAAGACTCGATGTATCATGCCGTCGTTGCCAACAAACTTGATGCATTATTGTAGAGTTGAAGGGACAACGCCATTCTCATGGATACAGGGGCGTCGGAGAAGGATGTTATAACATAAAGGGGTTTTTAATGCATATGCAGTGACCTCAGAGATATGATCACCAATTTGCAACTTGAACCTGATTTTGCCGATAGGCCTTTGAGTACTCCCATCGTATCCAAAGATAGATATAGATGTGTTGCTCAGCTTGCTGGGTGGGATGCCCAGCTCTTCGAGAGCTGAAGTGGAGATGAAGTTGAGTGCAGAACCTGGGTCAACTAAACTCTGTGCATAGGCATTTCCTTGATGTACCCTGTGAAGTACAGGGGTCGGTTGTGCCTTATTTCGCCGAGTAGGAGGTCTTCCTTAGTGAAGGCGATGGTTGCACTGGCGGCTTTTTGAACCGAGAGGCATTCGATGCATAATCCCTCAGTTTTCTTCTTTTCTCCCTTTGAAGAAGCTTCTGATTTTTTGACCCGGTAGTCCATTTCAATTTGGAGGACTTGCGGGGCATGTTTGCTAACATCCTCATTCAGCTCTTGTAATTCTGAAATGAGATTATCACGAGTGTGCGGTGACATTCGTAATAAATCTAGGATATGCAGACGTGCAAGTATGTGCTTGAAGTGTTCAATCAAGTCATACTTGAAAGCCTCCTTGGGGCCTGCATGTTCATCATAGTTGTCACTAGGGGCGCTTACAACATCTTTTCCCGATGGATTTACATAAGGAAGATTGGTTGTAATTCTTGTGGTAGTCTCGGTCAGAGCGAGTGCCTCTACCAACTTCGAGAGCTTATTGAGATGGGTCTTCATTTGGAAGATTGTCTTCAGGGTCAAGAGGCTGTCATTTTTCATTTGCTGAGGATGTATCTGCAGCAGAGTTGCCATCCTCAGTGATTGTGCTGCACAAAGCATTTTCTGGGAACAAGTCTTGAACAGCATCCAGCAACATTTTCTTCGTTGACTAATTCATTGTCCCAGGCATCAATAGCTGGGGATTCTTCAGTCAGGAAGGGTGTGAGCTCTGAAGTCACAGTCTCAGGAGAAGAAACCTGAGAGGGTGTCGTCTCAGTGAAAGTCATGTGAGATGAGGTGGCTCTAGAGGATACATTGCTAGGCGTCGTCGGAGTGTAAGTGATCTCATCAGACGATGCTTCGGAAGAGCTATAATCCTGAATTATCACATTACAGGAAGCTCTGACAGGAGACGTTGCCTGATCGGAATCAGACTCTGTCACGCCCCCGGACCGAGAACCCATTATTTAAGTCCTTAATCCGGGGTCGTGGTGTGGCGAGCTAGAAAATTCTGCCCGCACACGCATGTTTCCCACAGGTTTTCCGTGGTAAGGATCCTCGAAGTTCAATCCATTACTAGCTAGCACTTACATTCACAATATATAAAGTTCGCGGAAGCATTGTAGCAAACAATCAATTCCCAACATACGAGTAAAATGGACATCCATGACTAGTATCAAAATGAGAAACATATCATATATGGGCCCCAAAGTTAACTTTAAGTTCATACAATAAAAGTTGTTTCATTACAAAACCCCAAAAGAACAAGCCAACATTGGCTATGAACAAAATCCAGCAAAATAACTAGCCCCAAAGTGATCCGCTATCAAGTACGATCCGATGTTTAGACAACATCGTCGGCTTGCCACTCACATTCAGTCTGCTCTAAAGCCTCCTCCTCAAGCTGCATCTCAAGGGCTGAGGGGTCAAGATCTGGTACCAAACAATAAAGGGTCAGACACTACGGTCTGGCAAGTAAATAAAACATTAGAGGAGAAACACAATTACATTTGAAATCCTAATTGAATGTTACAGACAATAAAAATAACATTTTGCGAAACATTAAATAATTCATAAAATATAAAGATTGAAGAAACTATGACGATTTAATGCAACGATAACATTCGAATAAAAACACTTGGCAAACCACATGGGCTACATTCTCTTATTACCGAAGCGATAAGAGCACTCACTCAAAACGTACTATAAAAGTACTAAATCAATACGTACTCAATTACCGAAGTAAAGGGAGTACTCGATGACTCGATCAATTCCAAACCATATAAAATGGGAGGAAAGATCTCACCGTCGCCATGGCCGAAAACACTCGCTCATAAAGAGCTCCAAACTGCAGTCGGTGCACAATTAAGGATTCCAAGTCGGGTGATCAATTCAACAAGGGTCCTAAGCTTAGTGGTGCCGGATCAAACTCGAATTGATACATTCAAAAATCATTTCAAACACTTTCATCGATAAAACGACTACTCTTGACGATTTACAATCGAATGCTTCACTCACTCAATCGAGTAGTTTTATCGACATTATCAAATCGTGGAGAACCACTCACTTATTTTCATAAATCAATTACATGAGAAACATAAACACTTTTGATAGATTGGAAAAAGGAGGATAGTGTATGATGAATCAATGGCCTACCAGGGAGGTTCTCAATACACACTTAATATTCAAGAATTGATTCACAATGAAGAGTTCGGTACCAATGAAAATCTTCAGCACTTGAGGTAGGAATTGTGTCTTAAGCCCAAGAAACATCCCGGGTAATACTCCCATGTAGAACCTTCTTTCGTGTTTTCCAATTACTAGTCAAACATCCAAGCTCTACACATCATGCGATTCTTTCACGGGTATGAGTAAATCAAGTAGGATTATTGGGCCTTAAAGTAAGGAGGAAAGGTGGGAAAACAGGGCCCCAAAATGGATTAAAAAGGGCCCACAATTTACCAAGAAATGGGCCTCAAATGGGCCCCAAAACAGTCCCCATCCGGGCCTTTAAAAGGGCCCAGAATCTAGGCTGGGTCCGCTCGAGCGGACCCATTCCAGAACCTGGTCCGCTCGAGCGGCCCATTGGGTCGCTCGAGCAGGCCCAGTTCGGCTGGGTCCGTGGAAGAGTGCAGAAATGCACTCTTCCAGCCCACCTTTGGCATTCATTCCCTCCTTTCTTTCTTACAAAAATTCAATACAACATTAACTTCAATCATACACTAAATCCATCAATTAAATCAATTTGTCCACACAAACACAAGGCTTTCTTCATTCAAGAAAACACTAAACTTATGAAGAATAAGAGTTGAACCAAGAACAACAAAAGGGGGGAATAGAAACTTAGGTAGCGTTTGGTTCGCTGTAATGAAGGTCGGAATGGAAACGCTGGAAACTCAGGAATAAGAATCAACTGGGTTGATTCCTCAGCATACCAAACGCTGGAATGGAAATGCCCATTCCTACCTCATTCCATTCCTGCCTCATTCCAGTCTCCATTCCATTCCCGCCTACAACCATTCCAGCGAACCAAACGCTACCTTAGCTCCTTGCAATACATTTTCTAAGATGAAATGCATATAAACCTAGCTTGAAATATCAAGTAAACAATCCCATGAATCATGTGAAAACAAAACATGGCATAAGAGGTAAAAGAAGACATTGATATTGAACAAACCATCAAGTTAACTAAATCATTCACTTGCCTTAGTCAAGGTGAAGGGCAAACCACACTAAAACTCTCTCTCTAGAGTCCCAAGCCTCCAATCTACAAAAGCCCCAAAAATGGCCAAGAGGAAAACCCTAAGAAAAATCAATCCTTGCATAACTTTGAGAAAACCTTTGCATATGTGAAAACAACTCTTTAAATGGGTTGAAGAGACAAGATTTCATAAAAGAAAGACAATGATCAACCTTATGTAGCTTGAACAAGAAAGAGGAGCTTGAAAAGTGGGTCTCTCTTTGCTCAAATCCTTTGAAAAATGGGTCTTAAAGAAGCTTAGGAGATGGAGAAAGATCCTTGGAGATCAATCCTTGGCTTCTCCTCCAAGAAATCAACAAACAAGAAGAGAGAGAAAGAGTGGCTCGGAGAAAAAGCTCTAGGCTCGAAGGTTGCAGGAAAACACAATGAGGAAGAAGAAGAGAAAAGAGGCTCTCTTATAAGAAGTAGTAAGTGGGCCCCAATCTTCTTAAGGCTGAAAACAACATTTGCGGGCCCCAAATGAAGACGACGAAGAAGACAAAATTACTTAACGAAATTTCTACTTTCCGAAAAGTATATTTTTGCCAATTTCTGAAAATTTTGAAATTTAGGTACAGATTTTGTGTGAAATGTCAGTTTTGCCCTTTTTCTCGAAAAACATGATTTATGAGCCTCAAACGAAATTCGATACAACATAAAAGTTATCTGAAACAATAAAATGAGTCGAAAGACATAAAAATCGGAATTCTCCAAAAATAGGAATAAATTTCCCCAATCACACACGAAATACACGGGCGCCTCGTCCCGCGTCAAACTAAATCTATCGGTTCTCGAAAATCCCCAAAGCTATACAAAAGTCTATTCTAGCTTAAAATTAAGCTAATCGTCCTCTAAACCCACTTAAATAATAATCACGATTAAAATAATAATAGAAAATACCAAGTCGGGGTCGGGGTCTGACAGACTCATCCTCGGATGTAAGAGGATCGTCTATCCAATAATTTTCTCCATTTTCAGGAGTTAAGGGAGGATGTACCTGATGGTCTTCAGGGACTTTAGGCTCTGGCTTGCGAGGAGGCTCGTTGATGCAGTATTGCTCTTGTTCTAGAGCGAGATGCTGCAAGATCCTTGCATATTCTTCAAGAACAGGCATGGGAGCCAAATCTTCTTCTTCGTCTGCTCTTTGTGGTTCAACATGGTTGGGTTCCAATGGAGCAATGACGGGTGCTGGTTCAACAACATTTTCTTCTACAGTATCTTGGTCTTCTTCATCATCAGACTAGAATCCTTGTGGCTGTAAGGGGTTACACCAGATTATTGGCATATGGTGAGTTTCAGGAAACCATTCTTTATCGGAGAGATATTCTCCTGTTTTAAGGGATTCCTCCCACTAGTCGGTGTAGTTGGATTCGAGTCCATCATCGGTGTCGCTGGACTCGTATCCATCAATAGAGTATCCAACTACCGAATTGCAAGACTATGATGCCCTCTGCATGGCTTCTTTGAATTGAGGTGGCATGAAATCACTGAGAGTGAATTTTCTTACCCCCTTTGAAGAAATTGGGAGGGACGTTTTTGTTGCCTCCAACGAAGTGGTAGAGGAAGCCTCTGCCTTTTCTTGGACTTCTTATTTTGGCTGGGCCTTCTCTTGCTGTTTGAGCTTGAGGAGATGTTTCCTAACCTGCCTTCGCTTTTGAGCTGTAGGCTTTGTTTTCACGACCTCCCAATTTTCATCTTCCAGGAGATCGGGATGTACCCATATGGGTTGTCCGTCTGGTGTCGAGTAATGAACCAGTTCTTCGAACGCTTGGATTTGTGCTTATCACCTTGAAGGAAGTAGTGATCTTCTTCTTCGGTGACTTTGGTGTTTGTCCACATGACACCATGTTGACGGAGGCAGACCCATAATTTTTATCAAAGGTGATGACTCTGTTTTTCCTCATCTCATTTATTTTCTCTCTCACAACGAAGCATTGATTGAGAGGATGCGAGATCATCTGGTGGTATGGATAGTACCGAGGATCATTGGTTTTGCCAACATCACCCGGTCTTTTGGTTTCAGGGAAAGTGAGCTTGCCGTTTGCCACGAGGGCCCCGAAGATTTCATCAACATCTTCATCTAACGGGTATTTATTTTCTACTCGCTCTTTGAAGGCATCAGAGAGTTCGGGTCTCTTACCTGCAGCTTTGTTTTCAGCTTTCTTTGGTGGCTGAGGAGCTAACTTGGTTTGCACATTGAGGACCTCTCTTTTCTTTGGTTTTGAGGTTCCAATGGCGGTTGGCTCTTTTCTTGATGATTTCTGACTAATAAGGTCTTTAATCACCGTTTCAGCTTCCAAGGAAGCTTTTAAGAGTTCTCCCAGATTCTTTGATTTGTTGCCGATGATCATGGAGCGGATTCTAGCTCTCATGTTGTTTCAGCAGATGTCGACTAGCGACGCTTGTGGCAGTACATCAGAGCATTTGTATGCTATTGCTTTCCACTTGTGAATGAAGTCATATGTTGACTCATTCTCCCCCCTGTTTTAGGCTGCACAACTGAGCCATAGTAGTGGGATGATCCTCACCTTTGAAGTGAGTCAAGAAGCGTGTCTCTAGCATGGCCCAATTTTGGATGGAGTCCTCCAGAAGAGTGGAGTACCAGTCGAAGACCGTATCTTTTAGGGTACTTGCAAAGAGGCGGATCTTGAGTGAATCTTGATCCGCGATAGCTCCCATCAAGATCTTGAAATGGATGACGTGCTAACTGGCTAATCATTTCCCCGTATATGTTTGGAGAGTAGGATTCTTGAATTTTATGGGGAACGGGACCGAGTCCATTTGTAAGGGGTATGGAGGCTTGATCCCATGCTCCTTGAGTATATCCTCTTCTTTTGCTTTTCTAAGGATACTGTCTACGTCCTTTTTGGTAAGGGCGTGTGACTCATTTTCTTCTCCATTAACCTTATCATCTTGATGATTTGGAGGAGGTTCATTGTTCGCCTGATTTTGGAAGGCGAGGAGAAGGTTTTCCATCAGAGTTTTAATCCTCTATTGGCCTTTTTCCAACTGCTGGATGCGTGTGAGCGCATCATCTTGAGGTGGTGGCTCAGAATTTATAGCCAGGACGTTCATCCCTCGGGATTCGAATGAAGAAATTGTCCTGGTGACTGAGCTAGGGCTCATTCTTTTTTATGAAGAGCTTGAGGAAGGATCACTCTGCCGTCCCTTGCTTAAAGGAGCAGGGGATTCCTCTGAATGTCTTCTTGTCCTGGAGACGCTGCGGGTCACCGATCGTCGGGCATGGATTTTTGTTGCTGATTTTTGGCGTCTTCTGGTTTTTCCAACCATATGGACAGCAGCAATTTGGTTGGGTCTTTCTTTTTCGACCCATTTGAGAGAGACTTAAAGTGTAGGAGGCTGGGTCCTTTGTTTCTCTAGTCTCTTTCGTCGATACGACGCGCGGCGGCGTATACGACGAGTAATTTGAGCTTAGGTCACCTCTGGATGGGCTTTGACAATGAAGGATGTGCTCCCTCGGGCACAGCAGCCAAGCCTGTCTTCTTTGTAGCTGGGCAAGGACAGGATGCGGAACCGGTCCTTCGCCTGTTGCAGCGAAGCTTTGAATTTTTCGAGTTCGCCCCCTGTAGATATGAAGGGTCGAACCGAAGGATTATACGCCTTGGCAGGTGCTTGTGGAGGCCTTATGATGCATGACTTGATTTTGGGCTTGTAAGAACAAGCCGGTTCATGCTGGGTTGACTTGGGAGTCAGGTTGGAGATGGGTCTCTCCTCTTTAATGTAAGCAAGGGGGTAGAACTAGTTCTCCTTGAGTGGGGCCAGGTATGCTGCCTTCGTGGATGTTTGGGACCTTCTTTGTTTCAGTGAAGGTCTTGGGGACCAAGTCTTGGGATAGACCTGGTTGTTTAGGGGTTGAGGCTTCGCGGGGGTGCCGCGAGCTTTGGGCTTTTTGGTGCCCGCCTTTGGTGTCATGGTAGTGACATGTTGGGAGGCGAGCTTCTGCTTCTTGGAAGGAGTAGTTTGTTCCTCGGGAAGTGGGAATGGTCCTAGCGTCCCAAAGACGATAGTCCGAGGAGTCGAGGTCGACCCAAAGTTCATTTTATAAGACCACATCCATTAGTAATCACAAGAATATAATGATCATAAATGGAAAGTTCTATGGTTTTGTCTTTTCAAATCTCTGGAGAGGCATGACCCAAGCAATATGAAGAAGGCAAAAGGCCATAGAAGGCACAATTGTTCTGATCGCATTTATGGTGAGCCCATAATGAGCGTCCCAATGACTGCTAGAAGCAATTGTGAACCTAAATTCGACTTATCGAGAAGTAGAGCTTGCTCGAGGTAAGAAGAATATAAGGTTGGAGTACTAGTAGACCCTGAAAGGGCGTACTAGTACCGCTAGACACAAATATTTGGAGACCGCATCCATGAGATGAGATTCTCTGTTTTGAAAGGTCAAGATTGGATTCATCAAAGAGATCAGATGGTATTCCGATCCAAATACGGGCTCAACGATTTCCTCGAGCGCTAGTACCCAGAAGAGAAGGAACCATAATTTCTCGGATCTGAATCCAAAAATGACGAGTTTTTTTTTTTAAAGGTCAAGATCGGGTTCATCAAAGAGAGCAAAAGGCATTCCAATCTGAACACGGGCTCAACGATTTCCACGAGCGCCAGTGCTCAGAAGGGAGGAGACCAAAATTTCTCCGATTTGAACCCAAAAATGTCGAAAGTTTTTTTTTTTGAATATTTTTTTTAAAAAGTCTTTTTTATTTATTTTTTTTAGATTTTTTTAATTTTTTAATTTTTTTATTATATTAAAATTTTTATTTTGAATTTTTTTTATTTAAAAAAAATTATTTAAAAGACGAGAGAGTACACATAGGCCTCCTAACCCGGTCTTATGAAATCTTGTAGAATTGCCCCCAGGTAAGGGTATGTTTACTTAATGAACCCGTTTGGAGGACCCTTGCCTAGAATAGTCAAATTGTCTCCACACTCTGGACAAGGCTTTTCTTGAATCAACCGTGATCAAAGAATGCAGTTGGTTTAACCTTAGTGGTCTATGTCTTTTTTTTTTAGATCCCCAATAGACTCATCGAAGAGAAACAATGGCCCAATCCCTGATCCGAACACGGTCTCAGCGATTTCCGTGAGCGCCAGTGCCCAGAAGGGAGAGGATCAAAGTTTCTCAATTTCGAATCCAAAATGAGAAATCTATTTTTTTTTTTTGAAATCCCGAACAGACTCATCGAAAAGAAACGATGGCCCAATCCCCGATTCGTCACAGGCTCAACATTTATGCAAGCACCGGTGCCCGAAAAGGAAAGGATCAAAGTTTCTCAATTTTGAATCCAAAATGAGAAATCTAATTTTTTTTTTTTTGAAATCCCAAACAGATTCATCGAAGAGAAACGATGGCCCAATCCCCGATTCATCACAGGCTTAACATTTCTGCAAGCACTGGTGCCCGAAAAAGAAAGGATCAAAGTTTTTCAATTTTGAGTCCAAAATGAGAAATCTAATTTTTTGATTTTTTTTTTTGAAATCCCGAACAGACTCATCGAAGAGAAACGATGGCCTAATCCCCAATTCATCACAGGCTCAACATTTCTGCAAGCACCGGTGCCCGAAAAGGAAAGGATCAAAGTTTCTCAATTTTGAATCCAAAATGAGAAATCTGATTTTTTTTATTTTTTATTTTTTAAAAGAGAAATAGTGGAAATAAATTCGAAGAATTAGAAATTTCCAAAAAATCCCATCTCATTTTTTTTAGATGCGGAATCCAACATAGGCCACCAATTAGAAAGTAGCTAAGGAATCCAGAAAAGAAGTATAAGCATAGAGCAAAAGATATGATATGCAAATATTTCATTTCTAGCATCGTGTTCTCAAATGGACGAGTCCCACCGGGTGTTATCAGCTTGATGGACCGCGCATTTTGCTCGGTGCTACTGCAGTCGGCGGACGTGGGAGTCCGTGGGGTACGACCTTTTCGCGACCGGAGGGCAAAAGCGGGCATCAACATTTATTTGTGTGGGTGTGCCAGATTTTCTATTTTACTTGGAATTGCAAGTGGTGATCTGGAGATTGACCTTCGCAAGTAAAAAGGAAATCAACTTCTTTCAAGTTTCCATTGCACATATATTTAAGAAAAGAGACATTTTCTTGATTTGCCGTGAAATGCGATTTTTTTTTGCATTTATAGCTGATTTTTGGCGTTTATAGCCGATTTTGGCAATTATAGCCGATTTTTGGCGTTTATAGCCGATTTTGGCGTTTATAGCCGATTTACAATTCTTATCAATAATGAAAGACAAGAGTTGTGATTTTTGTCTCTTTTAGAAAAATACAAACTACAATGAAAAGCAAGAAAATGAGGATCCAACTTCTCAGGAGATTGTGGGGGGCTCGTTCAGATTGACGGTCGCAAGCCATATGTGGACTTTGCCATCATCCATACTGATGAGAATAGAGGATGCTCTTGATTCGCTTGGCTTGGCTATAACCTTAGGTTTTTAGAGGACAAAGACCAAAAGGAGGTCCTATGTCCAATAAAAAGCTAAGTAGACGGGCTGAAAAGCCACGTCTAAGCCATTGGAGGCAGAAGGAGAAGGCAAGGACCTTGGGGGGGGGGGGGGTACCCCCCAAGGGACTTTTGTCACCTTGTAGCGTTGGCCGGTGCAGAACTTCAGCAGAGTTTTCTTTTTTTTTTTCTCGGATTTCTGTACTTTTTTCTGATATGGGATGTGATGTCTGTATCTGATGTTTTCTTCTTGGAATGCTCTCCTATTTATAGGCTTTAGGTAGCCATTTAGGAGAATTTATGAGCCTTAATTGTCATAAAGGTACATAAAGGGAGGAGTTATAAGATTGAATTCTTTATTTTGTAACTCCTTTTTCTTGGCTTCTGATTGGCCGGAGGAGATTGAGGGCATTTAATCGCCTTTAATCACCATGATGGGAGGAGTTTCATGATTTAAATGCCATGAATCTCTTAACTTGTAACTCCTGGATGCTCGCTTCTGATTGGGCCGTCCAAGGAAATGAATTAATGACTGCAATAAAGCTAGTCAATTAATCGCATTAAGTGGTCGCCGAGCAGTTGAAGAGTCGCGGGCCGTGCCGCGTCTTTTGGGATTCTTCTGTCGATCATCATCGATGGATCTTCATGTAGATCGACATCGGATGACCACGTAACTACAACTATTGGTTGCCAACAGCGGGTCGGTGCCATCTATCCTGTCGATTTCTCGATTGGTCGGGTAGAAAGCACACTTTTTTGGTTGACCGGTTGGTGATCAATGTTGATTTTGATACTCTTGACGATTGACCCGTGATTTTGACGGATGTCAAGGGATTTTATTCCACAAAAGTATGAATTTTGGAAAATCAAAGGAGTTGGAAGCTTCGAATCGTGAAAAAACGATGAAAAACGGGCTTTCCGGGGCGAACCCGGCGATTCCGGGCTCCATGGTCGCCGGCGACCATCGGCCAGGGTCACGGGGGTCTGCGACCCTGGGGGATTTCCCCCTTTGATCCCCGTTTTGCGGCCGTTTTTGGTGTTTTTCGTTTCTTTTTTCTTCTGTATTTTTTATTGACATTTTTTATCATTTATTGGCCTGATTTCCCTATATAAAATTTGATGAGAATCCTTGCATTTTGGAGTGCAAAGTTCCCAATTTTCGGAAAAGCCGAAGACTTTGTCGCGTAGAGCTGCCGATTTTTCGTCAGAAGTTGAAACTGGGCCAAACAATGTCGGAATGGCCTGAAATTTGGGATGAAGCCTTCTGAACAATAAATAAGACCAACATAGGCTTTTGTTTGAGTTTTGAAGCCATTTGGGGTCCTGTCGCCAGTAGACTTATTTTTAACGCGAGGGGGATGTCGCGCTTTGATGTGCAGTCAACCGATGTCCGATTGACTTGAAATTTAACAGGGAACCTATTGGAGTCATTTTGAGATGATCCATAGGCTCTGTCTTGGAAACCATGGTCCCGGGGAGCTTCGCCGCGGAGAGGCCTGATCTGGCTTCTGAGCGTCAAAGTCTGGTCAAATATTGTCGAAATGACCTGAAACTTGACGTGTAGCCCTTTGTAAGCATTTTGAAGCCGTCCATGTGCTCTGTCTGATGAGTGATGGCCTCGGTGGTTCTCACCGTAAAGAGGCTTGATTTAGCTGTTCGAGGGTTGATGTAGGGTCAAACGTTGTCAGTTTGACTTGGAACTTGACCTGGAGCCTTTCGGATGTATTTTGAGACTATCCATAGGCTCTGATCAAAGATTTGGTGTCTCCAATGCTTTCGCCGCCGGGAGCTCATTTTCAGTTGCTGGAGAAGCGAAGTTAGGCCAAATGATTTTGAAATGACCCAAAACTTCTTGTGTACTCCTCCTCTTTTGACTTCTTGAAGGATCTTGCAGTTTTTGTTTGATTCTGACAAGATTTGATTTTTTGATGTAGCATTGCCTATTTATGGCAGGCTGCGACTTCATGTAGCTTTCTTGAGTTTGGAGAAGCAAAGTGATACACATTTTTTGTGTCAACACTACCATGGTTAGCCTAAAGGCAGCTCGACATCCACCTACCTAACTACTACATAGCATTAGGGAAATGCCAGGACACCTTCAAAGGTTAAGGCACAACGGCAACTCTTACATCCAATTTGCTCCTGTTCGAGCTCGGTCAAAGAACCAAGCTGCGCCACAGACAAATTCGGTATCTACTGACAAATTCGACTCTCTAGCATGTAAAGAGTTAGGCTAACTGGACCGAGCCCAAATACTTGCACAAATATTCGAAAGAAAATAAGCATGAAGAAGAGAAGACAAATCGGATTACAAGGCAAAAAAGATCTTCATTAAATCGTCAGAAGGAAATATAATCTTCTTCATTACAAATGTTCTCTATTACATCAAAAAGGGATACATCAAAAGGAAAAGAAAGAAAAGTTTTCATCATCCGGTTGTACAAATCGGTCCGAGGCCACCAAATATAGATGTCTTATCTCCTCCCAGCCGCATCGGCAAGAGTTGATGAAAGATCTATTTCAAGAAGGCGCAGGTGACTCAACGATGACTACTTCCTCGACCTGGTCAGCTTCAACCTCGGCTGAGGGAAGCTCAGTCACTCAGGCTTCAGTCTTAACTGAGGGAGGCTCGTTCACTCTGGCCTCGGTCACAAGAGGAGCTTCACATGACAAGGGGACAGAACTCGACCACGGAACTGAGAACTTAGGCGGATTCTGGAAAGACAGATGGTCCTCGGGGACTCCTACCTCTGTCAGGGCAGCACGCCATCCCATCACCCAAGTCTGGTCCCTCACCTTGATGACTTGGGCGATATAATCACTACTATAGACGAGTCTTTTTTCGACGTCTATAAGCGTAGCAATAGAAACCAAAAAACATTGCAAACGATTATCAGCAACGGTTTTGAAAGCGTCGATGTGCAGTTGCAGTTGATGCTGACACAGAAGATAACTAACGATGCTACAAAGCGTTGCAAAAGGCATATGCGTCAACTATGGAATTAAGCGTTGCTAAAGCACTAAAAGTGTCGCTAGTTTTTTTTTTCTTATTTTGATAATTTCCATTAAAATATGTTTCCCGACGCTTTTAGGAGTTGCAAAAGGTTCACTAACTGCAACGGTTTTTATATCTGTTGCTGATTGTGTATTTTGGCCACGGTCTGTAAGCGTTAGTGATGTTATACTACTTGCTACGCTTTGTTACCATTGGTGAAGTATTATTATTTGCAACCATTCTAAGGGTTGTAAAAATACCATTTGCATGCACTAATATTATTCTCTAGAAAGTGTTAGCAATACTTATAAGGGTTGTAAAAAGACCATTTGCAAGGTATATCCGTTTATGCATTTACAATGCTTTTTAACAGTGGCCTATAAAAACCTTCACACACTGAAAAACATTTAACTAAGAAAAAAATTTAATTTCATAGGTTCCAAATGTAGAAAAGTATCACAATATCCAAAATAATTTTCACATAACCTTGCTAGTGATGTAAGTTTACAATAATCGCATCCTTCCTAAGCTTACAAAATATCGTTCAAAATTCAGGGGCTTAGTATTGCATTTACGATCATCTTCCATCCTTTTCAACCCCAACAGTCCATCTTTGCAAAGTACTCATAATGTTGAACCATTCTGCAATTTCAAAAAAGAAAATTAGTTATATATGGAGGCGGCGCCAAGAAACGGCGAGTAGAGTTTTAAGTGACAATATCATGAATTCAACATATGTCTGCAGTAATACTTGTGCACCACTAAATATACAATCAAAAATGATTTTCAGTTCCACATAACTTACGTTATTGTTGAGAAACTTCTATTAATTTTCTTAGCAATGCATACACTTGTCCCTAAAAAAAGAGGTTGAATAGTTCAATGCTAAAAGTGTTAAGAACTATGATAGATATATTACTCATTCACAATTCACACACATTCATAAATAGGTTTAACTACACTCAATCCATACACATTCATCCAAGTCTCTTACCATCAGCGCTATAGCTAGGGATTGATCCTGGTTATTAATTAGGAAGAGGAGTACCCCACCAACTGAGCTACCAACTGATATGCTATTCAGTTTTTTATTGACTTGATTGACTCCAGACGAGTCATCGAGACTCAATGGGTTATGGAATCAAAAAATTTAAATGAGTCTGATAAAGTATTTGGTCATGCTCGGCCAAGTTATTCAACTTAGTGACCATCCTACTGAATATGAAGGGATGAGATAAATTCACTAAAATTGGTGTCGCATCATTGCACATCAGGTACCTACTGCTTTAGCCAATGGGAGCCTGGAGAAAACCTTCCCTCGGCCTACCAAGTCTTATTAAGAATCAACTGCCAAAGTGCTCACATCTTCAGTTTTAAGGTTTCCTAAGAGGAGGGCTCATTGGGTAATAATTCTATAAAGAAAGGGCAATTTGGGAACCCATATTTAATGAATGAGATGTCTTGTTTTACAACTTTAGTGGGGCTCACCTCAGTTGCCTCTGTCACCAGTGTTGGAAGATAATTGGGTTATAACAATCAACGGGTCACTTATTAATTAAGATTTCAATTCATCATCATTGCTTCAAACAAGAAAAGCATGTAAAATCTCTGCAACACTACAGCAGTAATTGTGCTCTCCATTTGCCCCTTTACCTCATTCACTACAGCAGAAGCCCAAATAACAAACCAATTGGATGGTCCGAACCATCAGACTAGTGACCCACATTAGTGATTGATACTGGAAAATTTTAAACAAAAAATGCTGTTTATGGGTAGAAGTTCACTGATCAGTGAATTTTTAAGATCATTTTAACTAGTGCGATTTTCGGGTTATGGTCCTTCTATGATGGACCTTATGACTTGGACGGTTCAGATCATCTTACATAGTGCTAGATGAGCAGTAGTGGATGGTGGGGATTACTGTATTGGTGTATGCTTGAGATCACATTATGTGGTGGCCGTTTTCAACTTTGAAAAACAGAGAGAGGAAATTGACCAGTAATTGATTAAGTCACTCTCAAGCACATTTTAATCAAACTTTCTATCGTTAATTTCAAAGGAGGTGGAATTTCAAACTCATCGAAAGGTATATCACTCATAAGAGTCTTGATTTTCATGAAAAAACATGACTCTTCACTTGTACCATTGATTGATGGTTTACCTCTTTGATCGACCACACAAATCCATGAAATGAGTCAGCCTTCATTAATATCCCTCTCATCTTTAGGCCAAGAGCTCATGCCACAGTGCACATCCACACTCAAAAAACGATAACACTTTTTGGAGGAATGGGTTCTAGATTACTTCAGAGTTCAGACCCTTAGTAGATCTTGCACAAATCCATCCATCCATTTAATTAGAGTTCAATCTTGGAGCACAGGGTAGACAGTCTGCTAAAAGATTATTAGATCGAGCAAACTAAAGATTGGCCCCACATTTGTGAGACAGGTGGTCTGAATTGTTTAATATCAATACATGATCATTTCTTAACACTAAGACCCATAATTTGTGACGATCCAGACGAAGTGATTTTTTTGGGGGTATGACCCATCCAAGGGGTGAAACATCAATCAATGGTACAAGTTGACATCATGTTTCAATAAAACAGTCATGTTTCAGTAACATAACTAGTCAAAAATGGAATAAATCACTCCAACAGAATTAAAATTTAGCCTGGAAGATAGGCATAAATGGTGCTAAAAACTAGCCCAGTTGAAGGGGAACCTGACTCTATCAAATCTGACCCAACTCTTATGCACTTCCCATCACAACTGAGTCAGAGAGAGGCAGTTGTGAATCTGGTGATTGGACTGAAATCAAATCAAAGTTATAGGAAAGAAGACTATCTTACCATGAAGAGACGCAACACCTGGTTGTGTGCTTGGCATAGGCAAAGGGTGCGTTTGAGAACTTCGAGTGGTTCATCTACCTGGACCATTCAAGTAAATACAAACAAGTAAAAAGAAATTCAATAATAACTAACATATTAGGAAGGAATAACAAATTACACAAAGTATTTCATATACTATCACTTATAGATAATTAAAATTAACTTTTACATGACCATTCAATCTATGTTAGTATCATCATCACTTGATACGGCATTCTCTTCTTCTGAACTACAATAATCTATCCATGTATCATCTTCTTCATCAATTTCATCATTATTAAATCCTCTGTGTGTACTCTACCCATATTGGTCAGTACCACATGTGCATCAACTTCACTTGGGTTCAAATCTTCCCTATTTAGATGTAGAGGTGTAAGTTCTTCATTCTGAATATTATCACCGTTACGTTCTTCAAGAGTGTGATCATGTTCGACAATGCCATTCACAGCGACACGCTCCTCTTGTTGAAATGCCTCAACACCATGCTCTACTACAATCTCTTACTCCTTCTCTGAAATATCATATAAATTTATTGGCTTTATTTTCTGCACAACTTGCCAACTACGACGCAATTTAGTATCGCTCACATAAAAGACTTGACTTGCTTGGGCAGTGAGCACGAATCGATCATCTTTGTACCAAGTTCGGGAGACATTAAAACTAGTCACCAGGCCATCTGTTTGAATACCCATCCTTCCATTACCAACATCATACCAATCACGTTGAAAAAGATAAACTCGATTGGAATTTAAGTAGTTTAACACAATGATCACTCATTTTTTCTTGTACATTTAAAACAAAAAGAAAATAGAGGATATCTAAGTGTTTTTCCTCTGACAGTAGAACCAGTTTTTCCGCTCTGCTTAGTGTTTCCATAAATCTGCAAAAATGGGTAAGAAAATATCTTTCTCTCATAATCCCCCAATTTCTTCACTGAATTTAAAGCATATATCTGTTTGTACTTTTAAATTACTATTACTACAAATGAGAAAATGCTTACATTTTTATTTCCTCCACTGTGAGCTCATCGTTCCGATAGACCTCAAAGTTAGCACCAAGCTTTCCAATATACATTAACGTAAAAAACAAAGAGATAGAATGAGAAATAAATAAATAACAAGGCATTATTCTGGTATAAATTTGATAGATAATAACAAGGCATTACTCAGGAGGGAATGTGATTTTTCCATGGTAGTATCCACCTTCATAATATGATTAAAAAGAAGAAGAAGAAGAACATTCAGGTAGCAGATTAAAATTAACTATTAGAAACTTATCTTGAAGCCAATGAGAACTCAAAAGTGTATAGTCACAGCTCAAAATGAGATGGTACATTAGCTACTTTACAAGTTCAGAGTAGATTATTTACCCAAAAAAAAAAAAAAAAACAGAAGTTCATAGTAAGTTACTTTCACAAAAACTACGTTGCTTTTTTTTTTATTATTTTGACTCAAATAATGCTCAAATGAAATGCACGCACATGTGGAAGGGGCTGAACATCAGAATTCAGATGGATTTCTTGCATTGCCTGATTGGAAAAATATTATCATATCAATGCCCAGCCCCTAAAACCATATGACGGAACAATCAATAGAGGCCAACTAAGAAATCAACCAGATATACATGAAAGAGTATAAAAGCATCTACTTTCAATCTTTTACCAGCATATGGTGTGCCTTCACTTCCCTCCAGTACATAATCTAAAATGAACAGAGAAGTCATTTCAACATATCTCAAAGCGCATGACCAACTTGAAAGCATGCGAAAGCAATACTTTTATTTTTCATTTTTTTGAAAACCAAAAAGAGAAATATCAAGAACCTGTCCATTCTTTCTTAATGACCTCCAATTTAACATGGTTTGGTCAAGCTACTAAAATATACCTTGGCCCAAATTCCAACTGACGAAAGATAGTAGGCCAAATTGGAGGGCATTAAGCTGATTTTTCAAAAAAAAAAAAAATTTAAGGCTTTTCCCTTGTCCTGGATGACTCAAACAAGCCAAGCCAGCTATCCTTGGCTCCACTTTGTTGGATCTTGAGCTCTGTCAGCTGCCTCACAAACCAAGCTCAAGTTAGGGCCTAGGCTCTTCTTGTCTCCAGCTCCATTACTCATAAATGCATATACTTATATATGCAATATAGCAGATGGTATATATATGCAATATAGCAGATGGAATGTATGGAGTTCATGAGAAATCTGAATAGGGGTGTGGAACAGCTTGGTTAAATTCCATGCAGGGATGGGTAAAAGCTTCAATAATAATTAATTGGTTCATGAGGAATTAAGTGTTATATGACATACATGAAGACATCAAAGGAAATGTTCACTTGGGTGAAAGTTCAAAGTTTTGGTGTGATCAGGAACAAATAAATACAGTTATGCAGTTGATTCATTACAGTAAGTCGCAAGTTGCAACATTGCATACGGTTTTCCACACTTAACAATGAATAGAAGTCCATTCACACTGATAAATATTCAATGATAATGCATAACTAGCTCAATGCCTGTAACTTTAGGTGTTTCATCACCCACTTTTGGATATAGAGTTTTAAAAGCATCTGTGGAACAATATCCTAGATATCCAATAAGAGTTTATGAAGTATGTGATAAGTGCTTAATTGTTTGCAATCTAAGCCCTAATATTTGATTCATCTTGTGCTAGTCATAGTTATTTTATTTGATTTTACATAGTTTTGTTAATTTTTATGCTAAGGTCAAAAGGAGCAAAAAGAGAGGAATTAATGAAGATGATGATGGGCGTGAATCCCAAAGAAAGACCATGGTGGGTCCCATTCAAGATATTCCAGATTTCAAGAAGTCTTTCTAATTATTTGGACAACTTACAATTCTAATCAAAGAAGAAAAGCAAAAGAAAGAAAGAAGAAACCCAATCCAGGGTTAAACACCCAAAGGGGGCTGTCGCGACCCCGGACCGGGAAACTTAGGGGAAAGGGGAGGATCCGGGTCCGGGAATCGGGACGGTGGTGGGGTGATGCCGCGCCACGTGCATCTCTTTGGCTAAAACGCACACGGAATTAAAGGAATGTTTATCCGTGCACGTGATTTCCCACAGGGTTCCGCGGTGAGGATTATCTGTACACATCATCTCACATATAACCATATCAAATATATTTTCAAGATTGCGGAAGCGTGTAGCAACCATACAAATACAATTCAAATCCATAAACAAGACGGATTTATGGTTAACATGACACGATATCAGGATGAGCAATGATCAAGCATATTTTCCCCAAAAGTAAAGTTAAGTATAATTTACAAAATATCAGTTGATTAATACCCCCAAAATAACGGTCAACAAAGACCGTATAACCAAATGAAACCTAAAATAAAGATATCATAAATTCCCAAGTGTATCGTTCTCAAGGCAAGGCCGAATGTCTACATGACATCATCGGCTTGCCACTCAATCACTCGCTGCGGTTCACCGACCGCCTCCTCTGGCTCCTCCTCAACGGCAATAAGCTCGGGACCTGAGTACCAAAATAAATGGATCAGACACGACGGTCTGGCAGGTGGGTGAAAAGATATAACAATAATTCAAAACAATGATGCCTTTAGAAACATAGTAAAATTCTAGATAAACAATGAATTTTCATAAAAGAAAATGCAGCATTTAAGAGTTACTTATGCAATTAAGACATGTAAGGTAACAAGGATTCGGGACTAACAAGGTGGCAACCACACAAAGCTAAATCCTCTCTCACAAAAGTGATAAGAGCACATCGGGACATTGACCTCAGTCACACGAGGTGAGGAGAATCAACGAGGTTAACCTCAGTCACACGAGGTGAGGAGAGTCAACGATTTTTATATAATAAATACATATAATACTCTGCGGGACCACGGGTAGCGAACCGGGTATATCGGGGCGAGGCGGGAACCATGCTGCAGCGGGTATAACTGAAGGGGGATATCCAAACCGGTGGATCAAACCGATAAGGTTATCCAAGCTTAGTGGTGCCGACTCATAGGTAACATGCGAAAATCAAAACAGATAAATACACATAGCGGGGCGGGAACTCATAGGTACAAAACGTATAAAAGTCGGGGCGAGTCTAAACAAATTAACAATATGGTAACACAATGTTCTCGGTTCAAGAGTACTCACAAATCACGATTGAAATCTCAAAATAGGGGATTGGTTGGAAATCAAATATAACTAGTTTCCAATACCTTTACAGGCTAACAATGGGTTTCTAGAATTGAATCAGTGCGAATAGGGTCCCGTATGTCGGTTATGATGAAATTTTGGTACTCTTTAAGAGTTAGGGACATTCCGGGTCCTTATACACATTGGTCAATCTAGAAAACCTCATGGAATCTCCATGATGAGGTTCCTCCTTCCTTCGGACTTCAATCAATGCCTTACCCATCCTTAAATAGCATTGGGCCTCCAAACAATACCTCCACACTACAGCCCCTCACAATTTACCTCAATCTTTCATGGGTTTGAATGCATCATTACAGGTTCAATGTCTTCAAATAAGAAGATAAGGGATAGAGCTGAATTGGACTTGAGTATGGGCTTGGAATGAATCTGGAAATTAGTCCCACACTTCTCTTATTTTACCGCTCATCTCATTTCAGTCCGATCGATCGGGCTCCTTGGCCGATCGATCGGTCCCGAATTTGCTTCCAGTTATTTACAGTCCGATCGATCGGACCTGATGGGCGATCGATCGGTCCTGAGAACCCTCTCAGTTATTTACAGTCCGATCGATCGGACCTGATGGGCGATCGATCGGTCCTGAGAACCCTCTCAGTTATTTACAGTCCGATCGATCGGACCTGATGGGCGATCGATTGGTCCTGTAGCGAATTTCAACCCATTTGGTTGAATTCTTCTCTTGTCCAACTCCAATCCATTTCCTTTCTTTCCCCTTCTCCATACATATCTTTACAATTAATTGGGCGATTCCTTGACCTCATTATCTCATCAATTCATCATTCAAAATCAATAAGACTAAACCCTCAAACATGATAAATCAATAAAACCATCAATGAAGACAAATCAAGATCTTTGCAGAAAACATGATAAAACACATGAAAATCATTTCATCCACTTGCCTTGGGTCCAATTGCAAATCAATTTGAGCTCTAATCACCTCTTAGGCCCCCAATCGAACACCTATGCACAAAACCCCCAAATCCAAACCCTAGATCAACAAAAACCAATTAAAACAAAACGGAATCTTCCAATAATTGAAATAGAGTTACCCTAGGGCTAAACAAACAAGATTATAAAACTTTTAGGAAGATCACTTACAAGGAAGTTCTTCAAAAAGCAAGGTGTTGTCCAAAGCAAGTTTTGGAGTGGGCAGTTTTCTTCAAAAATGGTGTCAAGATGAAGCCCTTGAGATGAGGAAGAAGATTATAGCCTCTAATTTTCCATTAGCACTAGTTTAGTGGGGGATTGAAGATGAAGAGGCAAGAAAAGGTAAGGGAAAACCCTTAGGGCTGGGATTTCTCTTCTCCTCTAGGGTTTTTTGCCAGGAAATGGGAAAAAGAAGAAGAAGCTTTCTATATATAGTAAGTGAGGATGGGGCCCACAACTTAAAAGACTTCTCGGGCTCAAAACATGGTTTTCAGGGCTTCAAATGACTTCGACGAAGAAGACAAAGTTGCTCGGCAAAATTTCTAGTTTCCAAAAAGTATATATTTTGCACATTTTGGTGACATTGAAATCGATGTCCAGATTTTGGGTAAAAAGACCATTTTGCCCTCAATTGCGAAAAATCGGGTTTAAAGTCTTCAAATGAAAACGATGTCAACATGAAAATTGTAGGGATTAACAAGATAAGTCCAATGGGGTTAAAAACACGATTCTTGGAAATCATCGGTAAACCCCCAATCTCGCACAATTCTTAACAAGAACCCCCAAAGGGTCCCACAAATAAAAAGGCTCTCCAAATTCCCCAAAGCTATTATAAAAGCTATTCTAATCCCCAACTAATCCAAAAACCACTAAACACACTTAAACTAAAACACAACTCAATCAACTCTAAACGAGGTCTCTCGGGTCGGGGTCTTACATCCTCCACCCCTTAGGACATTTGGTCCTCCAAATGGCAATTAAAACTCACCTCCGGTAGAAGATGTGGGTACTTCTTCTGAACTTGATCCCGTAATTCCCAAGTTGCTTCTTCCGGTCCATGATTCTCCCAAAGTACCTTGACCCACTGAATAGTCCGAGTTCTCAATTCTTGTTCCTTGGTGTCAATGATCTGCTTAGGCTTCTCAACATAGGTCGCATCTTCTCGAATTTCTAACGGCTC